>OX346254.1:27633391-28858013 GCA_947049275.1 Epinotia bilunana | reverse complement strand
ATAAAGTTAGGGTTATACCCTCCGCAAGGGTGCAATATGGGTAAGTTTGGTTAAGAAGGGAAAATTATTTATTCATTCATCTACATAGTAACGTATGTATTCAACATTCACTCTGTAGGTACACTTGCTACTGGATATAAGGTACCACGTACAGTTGGAGGTAAATGAAATTTTATAAAATCGTGTTAAATTTTATGTCGAAGTAATAAGTGGTATTGCTGATAAATGTGAATTGTTCGCAGCGTAGAGCAGGCTACTAAAAGAAAATAGCAACTTTTTAAAATAAATTAACAAAACGTTTCAAGAAACATTTTGTTAGACATTGCCTTAGTTAAACTATGGTTACGCTAATTGATACACGGCAAATCATCATCATCGTCACCGTCAGCCGACACTGACCGATCCTGCGCCTCCCACATACAGCGGATGTCAGATACGCCTTCATATTTGCTTAACATATACATTATACAGGCTGTAACAAAAATGGGGTGTGAACCGATCAATGGCTCAACAGGTATCGTGTTCTTTTTTTTACCTTAGTATGGAACGTTGGCCGACTGGGGCGACAAGCTCCATAGAAATGTAAAAAAAATTGCGTCAATTTTTTTTTCTGTTCTTTCTTATCAGAACACGATACCTGTTAAGCCCTTGATCGGTTCATACCCCATTTTTGTTACACCTTGTATGAGAGGAGGCCTGTGCCCAGCAGTGGGACGTATACTGCGTGGAACGGAACGATGGACTTTCCCACAAGAGGGGAATTATTGAGCGCTAGTACGTCACATTTTCCAGATAAACTATTATTTTTGATTTTTTTTTACCTTTGTATGGAGCGTTGGCCGACTGGAGCGACGAGCTCCATACAAAAGTAAAAAAAATCGCGTCAAAAGAAATAGTTTATCTGGAAAATGTGACGTAGTAGCGCTCAATAATCCCCTTCTTGCGGGAAAGTCCATCGTTCCGTTCCACGCAGTATAGGCGGATTTATTATTATTATACATTCAATATTCACTGAGTCGTAATAGTTGTACAAGTAAAAGCATATGAATCACGTCCTTAATTCCAGTGTAAAAAGAGCGAAAAAGATGTTCTTATTTCCATAACTACACCAACTTCGCTCATTCTCGCCATAAAGGGTAGAAATGCCTTCTCCGTGTCTTGCACACACCGATACTATTTGAGCCACCCTCGGCACGAGTATAATCCGCACTCGACTCGATGAGAGCGGCGAGAGAGATGACGATCGGAGATTTAGTGGATTGCTGCAAGATTGCTTCGTTCGTGTGACTGGGACGTGCTACCAATACTATTCGGAATGGGAAAGCTGTAAATTCGTACACATTATAACTATTTACTAAACCGTCACCTTCATTCGCATCTTGAGATAAGTTTGCGATAAGTAAGACCGCGATGGTCGAGTGATACCAGTCTCAGGAGAAGAACGGAAGGTAAGTATTATATTTATTTATTAAAACTTTATTGTATAGTCGAGGAATGGAAAGGTTGGCCACTTTTCGACTTATTTCAATTCTGTTAAGGTCCAAAAGTGAGAATGAGAAACCATTTCATTCCGCGACTGTACAAAACAAAATGATGTAAGTACCTACAAATGGCGAATTTAACTCCGAATGACTCTATATACCAGTCAACCATGGGTTATATGGCTAACTGGTAGAGACAGAGACCCTTGGACTACTATGCCTACTCGTATGCATTATTAAATGAACGATTACTAAAATCAGAAAATAAGGAAGTAAGTAGGTAGTTTAGGTATAATCTGTAACCCTTTCTACGAATGGTTTTTTTTGGGCTTAGTATTGTTTGCGATGATTTTACTAATTTATCTACTAGGTTTTAAGAGTTTCAAGGCGGATTTCTTCTACGTTCCAAAAGGTGTTACGCCGTAGCCCGTAAATCTAAATTTTTGTACGGACTTAAATATTATAAAGATTTATATGTAGGTAATAACAAATGTGAATATTTTAAGAAATAATTTAAATAAATATTGCGTTCGACCCAACAAATGTTACAGATGCTCTAACTTTATGCCGTAAAAAATAAAAGTGGAGGTTGGCAGCCCCGCTATTATGTAACTTGTTTTAAGCTCACCTCAACGCTCACCCACAAATATATCTTGAGGACGCGCTTCGTACTAACTAAGCGTAGGTAGAGGTCTAGTTTTGTTAGGCACGACTTGATTTAAATCCTAGTAATTGTGTAACTTGCAATTTATTAAGACTTTTTATTTTAATTGTTTTTATTTTCAATTGACTTAAAAGTTTTCAGCACTAAATAAAAATAAAATTTCATCAACGTCTAATATGAAGTTTGTTTTTAAACACGAAGAAAACTAAAAAAATACGTATCCTATCTATGTTACCATCACGCGGTTCCCATATCCCATAAAAGATCACATACCTACTAGTAAATACCACATGCATGTAGGTATCCTATCCACTTCAACAGAAACTCCTCGAATGATAACACCTTACCTATTGTATCAGTCTCTGTACTATATAACCATACCTACACACTCCCATATGCCCAACCATCCTGTCCTAACCGAGAAGGTCACAAGTGGAATACATTTCTATTATACAATCGCCTTTTTTGCTCATAAGGGAGCATATATCACAGTACAAGCGGTAGTCAGTCGGCCAGCTTTTGTGCCCTTCTGTGGGGAGTGTCGGTGTGTGCGTGAGCGTGTTGATGTGTGCGTTGATTTGCCGACGCGGGCGGTGCGAGCGACGTCGGTACGGGTTGAAGTAAGTGTGGGTATATTATTTTTTATTCATTTTATAGGCTCGTAATGCATGTTGTTCTTTTTCTTGCTCTTTGTAGATTGCTTTGTTGATAGGACTGAGACGTGCCACTACTACTCAGCCTCAGGAAAGAACGCTATAGGTTAATATTATTATTATATTATTTAGTAAACTTTATTGCACGAATCAAAATAATGTATAAATGACGATTTTATTGTCAAAAGGTACTCTCTAGCAGTTTGCCATAACTAGCCCTATGGTTATGGAAAGGTTTTATGTCTGGTTTAGAATACATTGCGTATCAGTAGTACTTTGGTTTAATGAGCGTCGATAACTAAATAAAAAACAATTTGGGATAAAAAAGTTTTTAAATTTTTCATTTGTAGGCAATGTAGGTACTTAAGACAATTTCATAAATACAATAGTAGCATAAAGGTCACAACTAGAATATAACTCTAAACATGTATTGTGTGCACAAAGGAAAAAAATAAGGCAAAAGCAAGAGCGCTAATGAGGTAACATGTCGTCTATACACAAGTTATGATCAAGTAGGTAGATAAATTAATGTAGAAAGTATGAGTAAACAATTGCATTTGCTTATGAATAGACAAAAATTTAATTCAATTCAATTCTTTAATTCGGACATTAATATCCAAAAGTTGTTAGTCATCATCACGACATTGTCAGTTAATCACGACTAGCATTTTATAGCTTGGTATCTTGGTAACTTCGTTATACTTGTCATATGCTAGTAGACAGATTGTCATCTGTGTTGTTGTTTTACCGTATTACCCGATTTCTTGAGTCTCACAGTTTTTTCGTTGGTGTAAAGTACAACAGTTGTTCGCACTAGTAAGCCTGCGCTTTCTCAAGCCCTGAGGTGAAGCTCGCCGTTGGAGAAACCAGTTGTGGTCGATAGCACGCTGTATGAAACGGATGTGTTTCCGCTTTCATCAAAAAGCCGGGTGTTTTATAGCATACTGGGTAAGCATTGTCGGTGGTGGTTGATTCTAGTTTGTAATCTAGACAGTGGAGTAGTGGTATTTATCTGGTAATTTTGTTTCATAGCTTCCGGTTATAGGCAACAAGCCTAAGTGCGCGGTGATTGTTCCCCTACGACTGATGCCACCAGTTCTGGAGCGTGGGGAGCTATGTTCAGGGGGGAGGGGGGGGGGGGGGGGGGGGGGGGCGTCAAGAGAAAAGTCGCGTTTGAAGGGACTCCCGTGAGTTCCACCTATGTTGTCTTATAGGTTGACCAGAATGTTACGTATTAAAATGACAGAAGTCAACGATTGGGTCATTTTAATGTTCTTTATTACCCGTGTTTCACTATCGTACTTTGCGGCTGTTAGATTATCGCTCCGACTTCAAAGTGGGAACAACGTCATGCGTTCGCCAGTAGTTCCTCAAAATTCAGAAAGGCAAATTATTTCCAAAGTTGTCACAACGATTGTTTGGATTTCATTTAGGCCCCATGTATCTAACCTTCCCCACCTCACCACCTCGAAGGTTCTTGACGTTATACATGCCCTTTTATGGTTGTACTGGTCTGCTGACCGTAAATTGTAATGTGTTGATTAACATAATCTGGTTATGTTCCGCATCAGCGCACAGTGCAGGATTACACGTTTTGTATATGTAGTGTTGTAGTCTTAATTATGTTCCACGACTGCGCTCGGTGCGTGAGACTATTTGTGTTGTTGTTCAATGTTATAATTGTGGCGTAAAGCCACGAGAAAAGTAGTGGACTGTATACTTTAAAAACCCCGATGCTCCCCAATACCCACAAAGGAAGGAGAGACCGACTTACCCGTCACCGTCGTCAGCACAACGTGGAAGGGGCGCCCCTCTTCTGCTCCAATGCACTTGTAGATGGTTGGTTTGCTAATCTATTTTATTTATACTTTATATTTCATCTGTAGCTGTTTGCGTTAGTAATATCATTCATAGAATTTTTCCGACACTGACACTTGACGGATTGTGTCTATGGTTATTGCCGGTCAATACCTACTCTCGTAAGCATTGAGGTCCATCGGTTTGGGTGTATACTGAACACCCCCCACCGAAAGCACTATGTAGCTTTCCCATAACATAAAGGCATAGGAAGGAATAAAACAAAATAAGTAAGGAATGAACTTCTGCGCATATGATAGCGCGACAAGAAGAAAATAAAATAAAGCTCATGTAGCTAAAAAAAATATTATAGGGAAAGGGAAGTCAGTTCGTATAGGGTAAAGGACAGAGTTTACTCACTGGCCTCGATAGTATGTTATTTCCTTTCGTTTTCAAAGTAACTTTACGCACAATGCCATCCAAACCGGGATGTGTCTGATGAACAATTGCAAGTGGCCAACTACAAGGAGAGACGCGATCATCTTTGACCAACACTAAGTCTCCTACATTAAGGTTGGGCGGCGAGGCAAACCATTTTGACCTTTGCTGTAGTGTTCAAATAATCTTGGCTCCATTTTTTCCAAAACAATTGGGAGCAATTTTGTAAATATTGCCATCGTGACATATGATTTACAGGCACCGTTTGCAAATCATACTCGGGTACAGCCGTCAAACTCTTACCTAATAAGAAATGTCCTGGCATTAATACATTAAACTCGTTAGGATTATCACTAGCCGGTAGAGCACACAATGGACGGGAGTTCATTATGGCTTCTATTTTACAGAAAACTGTAGTAAGCTCTTCGAAGGTCAAAGCTTTATCACCAACAGCACGCACAAGATGATATTTAGCTATGCGCACGCAACTTTCCCACAAACCACCCATGTATGGAGCACTAGGAGGGTTAAAGTTCCAGTTGATCAAACGTTGGGCACAACCATTCAATATATATTCCTGACTGCCTTTATCAGACATAAATTTCTGCACTTCGCCAAGGTGCTTGCTCGTTGCTATGAAATTCGATCCGCAATCGGAATAGAAGTGTGACGACAGGCCACGGCGCGACACAAATCTATCAAGGGTAGCCAAGAAGCAATCAGCGGATAATGAAGAAAGGGCTTCCAGATGCACGGCTTTAGTGGAGAAGCATACAAAAACTGCTAGATAAGCCTTCTCTATCTTTGCGTTACGCCGCAAGCTTTCTTTTATATAGAAAGGTCCGGCTAGGTCAACACCTACATGTTCAAACACCTTGTTAGGAAGCAGCCGTGTCGACGGAAGGTCACCCATTTTTGGCTGAAGCAGGGTTGGTTTACATTTGAAGCACGTCTTACACTTCAACAGAGTTGACCGAATGAGGCTACGAGCTGACAATATCCAATATCTCTGGTTAATTATATTTTGTAGTTTGCGGTCCAGCATGTAAATATTTCTTGTGGAAATATTCAACCAGAAGTTTCACAAACCTACATTGCTTCGGCAACAAAAAGGGATGCTTCGCATTGTATGGCAGATCAGAGTGAGGAATACGACCCCCCACCCTCAGGAAGCCACGAGCATCAATAAAGGGGGCAAGTTTCCTTAACGAAGGAATATACGTCTTTCCTTTATTCAAAGCGTTATTTTCGTCCTTGAAGTAGGTGCCTTGTACTACTTTAATTAAGCAATCATGAGCTTGATTCAAATCGTTCGTAGTCAAGACCTCTTAGCTGCAGACAGAAGCATCACCGCGGAACCGTCGCAGAAAACGCAATATCCAGGCGATGCTTCTTTGCATTCTTGAAAAAGACGAAAATTGGTTGACAAGACGTTCAATAAATTCCAATTTATCTTCTTCCCCCGTCTGTTGAGATAGCAAATTGAATGTATTGGAGTTAGATTTTTTCTCCGGGATTTCCGAATCTTTGCTGTTAATGTATGTAGATACAGGCCAATTTTCATGATCCCCATACATCCAGGCAGGTCCTTCGAACCATTGCGACCTGCAAGCCATGAATTGTGATGGAGTAACACCACGCGAGGCAACGTCTGCCATGTTATTCTCGCTGTTGACATGACGCCATGCGTAAGGAGGTATTGACTCTAGTATCTGTGTAACACGGTTACACACAAACGTTTTTAATTTGTAAGTATCAGTTTGTATCCACGCCAGTACAATAGACGAATCGGTTAGTGCTGTGATTCTGGCCACATTGATCCGCGATAAGCATTCACATGCATACTTCATAAGTTTGCTAAGAAGCGTGGCAGCCATAAGCTCCATTCTAGGTATGGTCTCAACTTTGACAGGTGCCACTTTCGACTTAGCAATTAACAGTCTGCACTTGACTTCCGAGTGACGTCGTGAAATGACATAAATGCATGCAGCGTAGCCACGAGAAGATGCGTCACTGAATCCAAACAGTTCGCATTCAGTGACATCTGGAAGCAAAATATGTCGTTCAATCTGCTAGTCAGATAGCCTGGGTAACTGGTCTATAAATTCTACCCACTGCTGACATTCTTCTACAGGCAGTGGATCGTCCCAACCAAGGCCCATCTTCCAAAGATCCTGTAAAATGCACTTTACAACGAAGGTGCAAGGAGCAATGTATCCAACGGGATCATAAATAGATGCCAGTGTCCTTAAGACGGATCTCTTTGTATTGACGGTATCTCGCTTATTTAAGAAAAAGCTAAACGCATCGAATACTGGGGACCATTTCAAACCTAAAAGCTTTATTGAAACATAACCCCTGTCCTTTTGAAAGTTAATTGTTTTCTCGCGATGTTCTTCTGGAACAAGTTCGAAAAGTTGTTCGCAGTTACTCGACCATTTCTTTAAAACTAGCCCTCCGCACTGCAGCATATTAATTAATTCATCTTGCAACGCACACGCTTCAGAGAACGTGGGGCACGACCTAAGAATATCATCCATGTAGATGCCTTGTCTAACGACATTAGCAGCAGAAGGGAAACGTTCACCTTCATCACTGGCTAATTGTAGCAAGGTGCGGATAGCCAAGAATGGACTTGAACTCACGCCGTATGTAATAGTTTTTAACACATACACCTTTATGGGTTCGTCAGCGGTCGATCGGTATAATATATGTTGATATTTTCTGTCAGATTCACGTACCAGGATAGCACGATACATTTTACAAATGTCACTTGCGAAACAGTATTCAAATAATCGAAAATTTGTTATAATGGCACCTATATCACGGTATAGGTTTGGTCCTGTCAGCTGCGTATCGTTGAGAGAGACGTTGGAGCTCGTTTTCGCACTAGCATCAAATACAACTCTCAAAGGAGTTGACGTACTGCTTGGTCGAAGTATACTGTGGTGCGGGATCAGATAGCTACTTGGTTCGCTACCAGTGTACAATTCCATGTGGTCAAGCTTTTCATATTCCAACATGAAATCGTTGTAGGCTTGTTGCAGCACTGGAGAGCGTGCGAGTTTCCGCTCTGTTGCTAGCAATCGTCGTTCAGCTGCAGCGCGGGAATCTCCAAGTAGTGGCGCATCAGGTGCAAATGGTAACGGCACTATATATCTCCCCCCCTCATCAAGAGAGTGATGAAGTGCGTATATATCTTCAGCCAGTTGATCCGCTGGACTAAGCACAGGTTTGCACGGCAATTCCTCTACTTCCCAGAAGTCACGCAGCGTTCTATCCAGTCTTCTCTCGAGAAACTGACAGGTGAAAGTTTTGTGACTGTTGTTTGCCATCATTGTATAATCTTCCACTCACGACGTAACCAAAAACTGTTTGAATCACTTTCGGAATATTTGACTTGACATTCATCGGCTTGTCCTTAATAAGCTCTGACACGACATCGTTGCCCAGCAAAATGTCAATCGACGACTTCTCGAAGAACAACGGGTCAGCTAATTCGAAGTTCTTATATTCTTCCACAACTTCCTGTGGAAATGAAACATTTGGCATCTCGGATGAAACCTTCTCAACAACAACCATATCCACCTGGAAACTCGGAACGTCCGATTTCCCCGGATTCATGTCGCAGGTCACAATGCCAAAGTTTTTGACAATGTCACCGGCTAGTCCAGACACAGTAAATGGACACTTGTTGTGGCGTAGGCCCAAACGTTGAGCACAGTTCAAAGTCATAAACGAGCTTTGAGCTCCGGAATCAAGAACTGCACGGCAATTCTGATGTTGACCAGTGACATCAACAACTAGAGTCCTCGTAGTCCCCAACACTACACCGTAAGAATTCACGTTTTCATTCACGGAATGAAGATTCTCGGTTAAGGCAGATGCGGACGTCACACTCACGGAGTGCGACGGCGACGGGCACTCTGCGTGCAGGGCAGCGCGGGGCGGCTGCAGGGCCGGCACGGCCGGTGCCTGCGCCACACTCACATCCCGATGTAGCAAGTAGTGGTGGTCACGGGCGCAAACTCCACACGTCATGATGCTCTTGCAATTTGAATCGTCATGACCACTTTTCTAACAATTGGTGCATAATTTCAAGACATTGACACGGTCAATCCTGTCTTGAACTAACAGTTTACGAAACTGTTTGCAACGATAAATCAGATGATTTGAGTTGCAATGCACGCAAGTTAGTTTGTTTTGGTTCGAATTATTGTCACGCGAAACACCTAATCCAACCTTTTGCGAGGGCGAGGTCGGGTTCGAATATTTGAAACTGGCCGGTTTATGACTCGGTTGCATATTTGTGAAGTTGACAGGTGACTTCACTTTGATTTGTTGACTATTGAAATTAGTCCGGGAGCCGGTAGTCGGAAATGTATGCTCCAACACTGATTTGTTTGTTCACGAAAATAATTAATTCTTTGAAGGTCGTCAATTTGTTTTGATCGCAACTTTCTTCAAACAATTTTCGAGTATGAGTGTCTAACCCACGCAATGCTAAATGACAAATCAGATAGTCATCTAAATGTTTAATTTCTAAGGCCTGAATCGCTTTTAACGAATGATCAAATGTCTCCACGAAAGACGTTAGATTTGCTACGTTGTGCTTTGTCAAAGGTGAGAAATTCAGCATTTTGTCCAGATACCTGCCGGTCAGCGCCCTGACGTCTTGGTACTTATCAATCAAACTTTGCCACACTACAGGGTAATTATAGGCAGTGATCGGCAGACTCCTGACCATATTCAGTGCTGGACCCTTGACACAGGACAGCAGATAATGGAATTTATCTATGTTTTCGAAATTGCTACTACGGACCAATGACACAAATGTATCATGAAATGTAGTCCAATTCTCCATTTGACCATCAAATTCGAATAAAGTTAGCTTTGGTAAGACCGGCCCAGCTAGACAATCATCACTTTTTTGAACATACATTTTTTCGGTTGGCTCCTGGCCTAAACGGTTGCAGTTCATAGCTACCTTTTTGCAAGCGTAATACAGATCATCAAAACTATCTAATGGGCCTGACGAAGGTTTGAACTTAGGGTCTGTTTGCATCTCAAGCATGGCAATTTCCATTACAATATGCTCAAAGTTGCCACGAGCGTCATCGAATTCTGAAAACTGCACCATGAAGTTTTGTACCGCGTCTAAACTATCCAACTTAACTGTTTTTGATAAATCGTAAGCCTTCTGCAGCTTCTTAAACAAATATTCTTTTTTGAGTGTCAATGCATTTATTTGCAACAATAGTTGTGAGGCGCCTTCCATTTTTCTGTCACGGACAGTTCTGTCAGATGGAATTGGATGCGTTGGATAAAAATAAATACTATCGAAAATAGCGAAGAATACGATTCGCAATGTGCGTATGGGTATGGGTAATAGCGAATGCGATTCGCGATATAGGGAACAATTTAGAAATGTTGTCAATTTAGGATTAGGTTCAAATCCAGAAGGTTAATTCTGAATGTGGTGAGAAGGACCAGAAAATGTGGCGTAAAGCCACGAGAAAAGTAGTGGACTGTATACTTTAAAAACCCCGATGCTCCCCAATACCCACAAAGGAAGGAGAGACCGACTTACCTGTCACTGTCGTCAGCACAACGTGGAAGGGGCGCCCCTCTTCTGCTCCAATGCACTTGTAGATGGTTGGTTTGATAATCTATTTTATTTATACTTTATATTTCATCTGTAGCTGTTTGCGTTAGTAATATCATTCATAGAATTTTTCCGACACTGACACTTGACGGATTGTGTCTATGGTTATTTCCGGTCAATACCTACTCTCGTAAGTATTGAGGTCCATCGGTTTGACTGTATACTGAACAATAATTTAAGAAAGTGATCTACTAATTTGTATGTATTTTGTTTGCATTTTTTTTTGTGACAAGATCCATACTATAAAATGCTCCTAACCAAAGTACAATGGCAACATATAGCAAGTAAAGTTTATGGCATTTGTATAAAGTGATCGACTTTGTCGAAGGCCTTGGATAAATCTGTGTAAATTGTGCAGATATTTTTGTTAATTCGTAGATTACTAACTGTCGATCTATTAGAGATTAAGCCATAACGATCAGAGCTAAAGCCTGGCATGCAAATAAGTAAACGGTCCAAGTCAAACACAACAAGGTCCTGCGAGTATTAAATCACTAGATTCACTACTCATTTATAACTTGTTTCATACAGAGTTGAAATCGTTACTGTTACTAAAATGCTATTATTCTCTAAAAAAAGTATATGAGCGATTCCGAAAATAATCAATAATACAATGCTATAGAATATTGGGCACCAATGTAGCCCGGCTAGCCTGCGGGTAAGAAATAAAAGGAATAGTTTATATACAATAAAATATAATAATAAAATGAAGTAGAAGTATGTACAGAATGGGTAAATTAGTCAGTCAGTACGGACTACGGAGCACGTACTAGCTAAAAGTCACTGGCCTGAATAGAAGAGACCTTCGTAGTCTGGAAGGTGATAGCCGCAGGTTTAAGATAACCGCGGAGGTCCCGCTGGGCTGGGCAGGTCTAGAACACACCTTCAGGTAGCTTGGAGGCAGTGGCGTAGACGAAAGTATACGCAGCAGCCGAGCAGCGGTCAGAAGTAGCGGTTCATAATTTAACCAGGCATAAAGGGCTGGAAGCAATCCTTTTTGTTACTTCAGGTTCAAACCCATCCGAGCCTCATAAGGTGAATAGACCAGTGACGGCTAAATGAGGCTTGGATTGGGTTTAACAAAAAATATATACAGAACACAGAACTTATAGTATACATAACATACCTGCATACGTGGCAGCCCTTGTATGCATGAACTATATACACTATTTACGAGCAGAGGTAATCTTGAGAACTGTACATAATATGAATCATTAAGATTAATGTTATCAAATACGTTTTCTCAAACGAATGCGTAAGCTAGTAAAAACTTTTGACAGGAGAAAACAAAACACGGTCGTGAATATTATACTTTTTTCTTCATCGCCGCCCAGTACCCTAGCGGCCGCGCGGCGCAGGTTATGCCGTGTTACAAATTAATAATTTTATTAATTAATTGCTAGTAAAGTAAATTAAAAAAAGAATAATTTGAATTGTATAAAATTTTACCATAAAATTTATTTAGTAATAAAATTTATTGTTTGCTTAATATGTATATCACTATTAAGTCTTAAAATGTAATTCATGCTCATATAATATAATCATCTAATTAAAGCTCATATAATTAACGTATACTTAGTCAATTTCATAAATAAAAGGCTGATATGCTGTTATATCGTATTTTTATAGAGCGAAATGGTATCTTGCTCAGGCCATATGTAATTTTTTGCCCTCGTTTATGTATCTTATATCTATTAAACTAGGAATATAAACAAGACAAGTAAGTTTGTATGTGGTTCTTACACAATAATCTAACGATTTTAACTGACAACATAGCCTCTTTATAAAGGGTGCAAAATCTTTAAATTCTTAAACGCATAAATGGTTGTCTACGCGATTGTAATTCCCCTGAAATCGCAAACGTCTACATGCTATGGTGGCTGATTTCCATCAAACAGGCCGTATGCTTGTTGCTCACCGTCGTGGTAATAAAGCCAAAGTAAAAAACAAGAGACTCATGTTTTGCCGCCATACCTACTATTGTTTCATCGACGATTATCGAATTCTTGTTTTTCGTATGGTCGATTGGCGTTATTTTGTTCCATCGACAATTCATTTCAATTTTCATTACTTCCTAGAAAAACTATTTGAATAATACTTGATCGACGATTCTTTTCACTAGAATTATAAGTGACAGAACTACTAAACATCGCTGTTTATTTATTCGACATATTATTATAAGATATTTGTATATGATATAATAACAAACGTTTATGCATTTCGTAAAAGAAACACAAATAATCTATTAAACTATGAAAGAAACATCCTGTAAAATAATTTATACAATAGATTACTTATTTTAAGGTCTAAAAAATCATTTTATATCAAAGGTAATTGACTAAATTTGTTAAATTATAAATTCGCACAAAAAAAGAAATGTATCCTCTATGCTTAACTAAGGCAGGTCTCCATTAGGTTTGACGACAAGCGAAGCGAAGAGAAGGGTAAGGTTGAACTGCGACCCAACAACTCGCGAGCCGAGCGAACGAAGCGAGCGTGCCGCGGTAGCGGCTGACGAAGCGCCACAACCGAACTTTTTTTTTAATAATAACTATATTGGCGATATTCTATGAGACTGACTGAGAAAACTGATATTCCTTGAGAAGTTTGTCGGTTAATCAAGGGTAAAATTTGAAATGCGAAAAGTGCTTTTGTAATGTAATCCACTTACTAAATGACTCATTTATTAACGAAAAACCGTGATTCAAATTAACTTGTATCGACTGTTCAACGAAATGAATTGTCGAAATCTTTGAAACGTTGCTGTTGAAGAGATATTCGATGAAAATTTTGTCGACAATTCAAGGGTAAACCAAATTAAATATTAAGAAACCATCCTGTACTTTCCTTCCACCCATACCCTATCGTCAGTCGGCGTTCAGAGGGCACGCACACACAGGCGCAGTTTATTAACGCACACACTCTAAGCCGAGGGGTGCGCCTTAAGGGTGGAATAGTGGGGACTGTATTAAGTTCCTTTCTTTTCACTAAAATAATTTTAGGGGATGGTTTTAGTACGATATTTTTTTGTCGAGGGCTCCTTCGCTTCTGTTGAATGCATTCGCCTGTTCAATTTGAGAAATGGCCGCTAAGTTTCCGAGGGTGGAATATAGTAGAGATGTTGCCGAATTTGATATGGATCAAGTTATACGTAGTTATAGAGGTATAACAATTGAATACCTACGAGAAGCTGGGGGACGAAAAGATTGCACTTCTGTTGTTTATTCAATATTATATATTTTTATTACTTTCATAAGATCTTCATAGTATTCCTGTATCTGAATTAATAACAGAATAAATATCCTTAAATATTAAAATATAAGAAGTGATTTAATACATTTTAACCAACTTAATTCTATATGAGTATAAGTAGTTTTTAACATTTTAGTTAGAAGTGTATAAATTAAAATATAGTTGTAAATAATATTTGGCATCGTAGTATTATTGTTACAATATTGCTCATTAACATACACACGTCAGTGATTTCTCTAGAAATATAGGTTATGTAGAAGTACCTACGGAGTTTATTAATTTTTGTATTAGGTACCCAGGTACCTAAGGTAAACGTCCTATTGCATCGTCGTGGCCTAGGACATTTACTTTACTCGTGAAAAACGATGATGAATTATACATGGCATTTATCAAATTAGCTATCAAACATCCTCGAAACAGCTATATGCGATTAAAATATAGTTTCCACAAAATATAAAAATAAAACCCGCCGCGCCCGCCAGGCACCTCGCGAGCTTTCGCTGAAATATTTTTAATCAAAGTTTTTACCTGATACCTGCCCCCGAGCGAACCGACCTGTCAATCTCTCAAACGTTAGATTAAAAACATCATCTTTCCTTTTTTTAACATTAAGAGGATCAGGGAATTATGTTCAAAAAACTCCAAGCATATGATTATAAGGATTGGATAACGTTTGACGACGGTCGGCTATGGAATCTTCTGAGCCAGCCCTGTTTTGGTTTATATACACGTTTTCTACCTGAACCTAGGTAGTTTTGTTAAATAAGATCGCTTATCTATACAATGGTTCATACGCATGTGTCGTTACAAAAATGTTTTCGTAATTAGAATGATTACAATGTTATCATCTATGTATCTTAACTAGAACAGTCCTAAACTCCGTAACAAACTTTCAATAAACACCTTTTTTTCTCGAGCGGTAAGCTTCAATTTACCTCAACAATGTTGTATGTGTACCTTTCTAAACGTTCACAGTAAGGCAGGTGTGTTCAATATTGCTGAGTCAGCCCGGTGGCACCGGTAGTGGTAGCGGGTTCGACTCCGATCACGATTTACATGTCAGTTGCGCCGCTTGATATCCGACTGTTGGGGCGAGTCATCGTGCTTGTTCTTCGAAAATGCGATTATTGAGGGATTTGGGGACATTGGAGGCGCTACGTGCAAGGTATGATCAAATATTATGAATGGTGAGATGCAGATCAAGATAAGCGTGCTCTACAAAAATAAATACTCTCTCAAAATATATCGTTATATGGAATTAGTGTATCACCCTGATCAAAGATCATTCAGACTCGAACAAACTAAAACTAAACTAAACTTTCTTAGGAGGGCTATCACAAGACGGCGCGCGTCTCGATTTTTCTCGTACTATATTGTCTCTTTCTAAGTTGCCTAATAAGAGAGAGACAGATAGTGCGAGAAAAATCGAGATAACTCACGCGCCGTCTTGTGATAATGGTGCTGTGATCATAAGTTAACGTTACGAGTATATACAAAATGTTTTAATAGCATAAAATTATATGAGAAGAGAAATCGTTTATGCTGAGTCCGAATCCAACCAAAAATCAGGTTTATAACCATTAACTTTGGCAATATCCACAGGAAGACGCGAACCTACATCTCTGAATGGCTCCTCAATCAGTCTACAAATAAATGCAACAGAGCACTATTGTCCAATTGGAACAACCTGGAATACCGATTTAATCCCATATTAAAAATCAAACTTGTATTAACTAATCCTGGAATAATAACGGACACTGGCAATGGCATCCAAAAAGCTCGGTGTGTTTAACAGAGCAAAGCGTTACTTCTCCCCGGGACAGAGACTTTTATTATATAAGTCTCAAGTCCGTCCCCACATGGAGTGCAACGGTCATCTCTGGGCGGGAGCACCTGGATATCAGCTTGAGCCTTTCGACTCGCTTCAAAGACGCGCTGTGCGAATCGTGGACGATCCCAAACTTACAAGCGATATCGAACCGTTGAGTCTAAGGAGAGACTTCGCCTCCTTGTGCGTGTTCTATCGCTTGTATAACGGGTTGTGCTCCCAAGAACTGTTCGACATGATGCCTACGGCTGCTTTTTACCACCGCATCGCTCGCCGTCGGCAGGGCATTCATCCTCACACCCTGGAACCCAAATGGTCTCGTACCGTACGGTTTCTGAGAAATTTCCTCCCTCGGACGCTCCGGTTGTGGAATGAGCTCCGTGCCGAGGTTTTCCCGAGGGACTACAGTATGGGGTTCTTCAAAAAAGGAGTGTATAAATTCATTAAGGGTCAGCAACGCGCATGTGACACCGCTGGAATTGCAAGCGTCCATAGGCTACGGTAACCACTTACCATCAGGTTGGCCGTGAGCTTGTTTGCCACCGACGTGGTATAAAAAAGAACACTGTAGTAAGCGGTGTTAAAAACAAAACGAATCATAATTAAAGGCTAACTTTCAACCCATGTATAATATAATATAATAAAAGATGAATACAGTTATAATATATATACTTATAGTATAGGTAACGAATGCGAGGTATAATACTTATAGATTGCATAAACAAAATGTTTTCGGTGCCAAAGCTTGACATAAATTGACTTTCATTGGGGCAATAATATCCGAGAGAGATTGGTTCGGCGACAGCCGAGCCGACGGCTTCCGTTATGAAGATAGGCATGTCAATTTCACCCAATAACTCTACTTAGGTACGTGTATAGTATCTTGCATTTACATGTATTTGTAGTATGTATGCAGGTCATGTACAATCAGCGTCGTATAGTTAGTAGCAGCCAAGGTAGCCAAATATTTCGGTACTTACACGTCTTTATTACTGTAAGAATAAGGGTGTGTTACGAAATATTTGGATTCAGGCTGCTACTAACTATATGACGCTGAGTGTACATGTTTATAATCGTATATTCAACTAGAGGCAAGATTCAATGTCTACACAATGTTCATCATTGAGGCTTGATGCGTTGCGTACGACTATTGGCATCTCCGTGCAATGAATAACGTCAAACGATACTGTGGTGACCGCTGTTATCCTCAGTAAACTTTCAAGAACCTGTAACATAAATATCTTGACTTATTTATATGAAAGCTTTTTAAAACTGGCAAATGGCTTCTGTATAATAGATTGTAACAGCTGTTAACTGTTCTACCTGTCCGAAAGTAAATTTAAATTATAAAAACAGTGTATTTTAATTAACATACGATAAATAAATATATAAATAGATTGGATAAGCTACCTACTTATACTTTAAAACATTACACATTACATTTAAATCAGATGAAGCTATGCGAATGTGAGGTTGCAAGAAAACTTATATTTCGGTTATGATAAGAAATGTTTAATATTCCCAAAGAAAAACGTATTCGTTCAGAGGGGTAATCACGTAACGTTTTGAACGCGCGTTAGGTAGATTCAACTGTCATTTTACCATATAAAAATTGACAGTTAGATCAACCGTCGTAAGTAGGGTACGCAATTGACCAGAAGAGTACGTACAATTCAACGTTACGTAATCGACTTTCAGGCAAACGCATCTGTGATATTGCAATTTGTTACATTTTCGGGTGGTTATTCACTGAGTATAACAACAGCCAATACTGCTTGCTTGAATATAATTCAAGCCAGAACAATGTTATATTTTTTAACAAAGTCTGTTCCATCAATTGAGAGTTGAGACATCGTTAAAACTATTTCTCTATACCATGTCCATCAAAATCATAACTACGCGTTATTCAATTTGCGACCAGCACCTTCTTTCTGAAAGTCACGGTGGTCTTATTACTCTTCATTTGGCTGACGTCTCAATGTTGTTATGTACAACTGAAATCTGATAGCTGACCGACCAGAAAGAATGGGACAGTGAGCGTGTTGAAAAACATTTGAATGTCACTGTAATTAATGATGCTCTGCTGAAACTTATGCCGTTGCATTTGCAGTTCGAAGAATCGCCAAACGGACATTTAAATTGAATCAGTTCGTAAAAGAGAGGTTGGGGGTAAAAGGGTGGGTGGAAGGAGGCGAATCTTTTCCATGCCATTAGTATTTAGAAGAGAAGAAGATAACAATTAGAACAACTTACCAGAGTGCGAAAATGCTGCTCGTAAGAGCTATCCAAAAACAGTCACGAACTTTTTAAATCTGTACCGTAAAGAATGCAAAGCAAATTGAATGACTGCCATCAACTCCAAACAATGATAATTCGAGTAACAAGAATCATCATAATCATTAGGCATGGTCCTTCACGGGTTCTTACCAAAAACGATTTGTTGTCGGAATCAGTGAATGGTCACAGGTCCCGGTTGGCGCGGCCACGTGCTAGTCTACATGCAACGTCATCGAGCAGTCATTATCAGGGGTCAACGGCCGCTGATTACCTTTGAGCACGCCCTGTCGTTCATCATTAGCCTAGGTTAGGATGTTTGTAAACATAACCTCTATTTGGCTTTTTTCGGATCTCATCTGGCGTGTAATTGGGGCGTGACATATATTTCTATTCAAATGTAAATATTTAAATATTCTGTGTCATGTACCTACTTTATTCCTCAAAAGGTTATCTGAAAGAGCTACCTTATAGAGATAAGTTCGCTTGTGTACTTTAATCGTAGGTATATGTTTGACATGTAGGTACAAAAAAGCTTACATACGTACTCTATGTGATCTTATTCTTACTCTATGATAGTGTTTTGTTCATGTGCATTGTTAACTTAAAATAGTCATCTAAGAAATTATGGTAATTTCTCCGCTACCTAAAGGTTGTCTGGAAGAGATCGCCCTTTAGCGATACGACCGCCTGTTGTTAACCTCTATTTTTATTGTTAAGTTTTTATATCTATTTGATTCATGTTTTGAGGTGTGCAATAAAGAATATTTGTATTGTATTATATGTGTATGGTTTGTATCTCCAGCTAACCTAGGAACATTCCCCGTTATTCATTTCAACTTAATCTACCAATCCCTGCTTAGTTCTCCTTGGTTGGGACATATAACAAATCATGCCAATAAAATCGTACATATTCAAGAAGAACATAAATAATTGTGCCGATTCGCTATGCAAATCCAAATGTTCATCAAGTAGTCCATCACTGATCACAGACACCTACCGTGCGAAGAGACCAGTAAACATACATTGAAATAAATGATCATACTACATCGCACATATCAATCTCCATATGTAAACTTGGTTATATTCGGAGAGAGGTATAAGCTGTCATGACAGAAATTTGGCTAATCAATTGGGTGTAAATATTTAGATTGAGGTTTGGAGAAACTGTTTTATTTATTACATCTTGTCTTATATATCATTCTTTCTTTCAATGAATTTCTATTTGAACTTTACACCTTTATCCGACGGTAAGACATCGTTTTCCTCATACGCGAGCAACAACAATGTTTGTAGGTACGAGTACAATCTCACTGAATCAATCCATTGTTTTTGACTAGAGTTTACCTCTTCTCCTTAGCCTGTAGTCCCGGTTGCATCCACATCTACCTTGCTCCGAAGCGAGGAGTCAGATTTCCTACAGTTTGCCCTGGGCTTCGCACAGTGTTCGGTATCCTTTTTTAATTCAGCCTTTGTACGCATGTCATCCCTGACGACATTTATCCAGTATTTCATAGGTTTTCCTGTTTAACCAGAACCTGACGAAGACATAGTCAGTCATTTGTCCCCCTTTCCCTCGTAAATGGCAAGGTTCGGTACAGTACGTAGGTATGAACTTACGGAGTGTTGTTCCTATAAAGGTTCTCCTTCTAGTGCTTCTAGCCATGCTAGAGCAGGTCAACGAATACAATACTTTGCCGTAAACTAACCTTACATTATCAAAAAAACCGCTGTTCTTTCGTTACGATAAACTTTGCATTTGCCTCCATAGAATGTTCCTATTGCTGGTTGGAACTGAAGACGGTTTCACACGCGCTGCGTACATTGCGTATTGACAGTCCATCAATCACAGCGCCCTGTGGCACGATTCTGCAGTAGAATAATATCAAATCAGCTTGGTGCCTCACGACTGGCTTCTTTTGTTTTGAATTTATCTTTTATTCTACGTCCGCTAACCTATATAGAAAATGAGAGTTTTGTGTTCCATTGAAATTGTTAATTAAATTTTGGTAAACGTGTGAGAGTAGTCACGCGTCTCTAAAGACGTGTATTCAATTGCAAAAGCCTCGCCGTAGTTTTCATTCAGAACGCGATCACAATTAAATATTATCTGTCTACCGCTGCAGCGATGAGAAACTTCTTAACTTGGGAAAGTGTAAATGAAAAATTCTGGATATTTTACTCACTTTCCATCAAACCTTTTGACACTAGGTATCGATTTAGGTGCGACTTGTGGTACAGATTCCCATCTATGTGCCCATTCCCCAAAGCTATTGTTAACTTAATTTAAATTAAATAATATTACATTTTTTACTACTTCTACTATCTTAAGGATTTTTATTTTGTACAAACTTATTCACTTCACCTAGTAAGTACTGCAACAACTTGAATCATCTGGCTTATAGCAGATGTTTATGAGCGCCTTGTTATGTATTATATGCCCCTGCAAAGTCTGTTCAGTACCTACACTCACCAAATTGAAGGAAATGTAAACAGCATATAATGTTAGTTACTTATGAAAGAATTGCAAAAGCTAACATCATACATTTTTACCACCCATACGTTAATCCATAAGGCCTCAATGCAATCCTCCCACAACATAGAAATAATGAATAAAATCCATATTTAAAATTGACATCTCTGCTGCGCACGAGTCGGTATATCAAAACGATAATCCTGTTTATTTCAAATTCGTCTTTAACATCTTCTGGGTAAAACCTACAATCTTGGTAGCCTAAGTTGTGATTGAATGCTGTATAGTTTTGGTGCAATGAAGATGCCGGCGCGTTTGATCTTGGCTACAATCGGGCATAATTGATGATGTGCGCGGGAGTTGCGGCGAAACCAATCGGGCGCCATCTTGCGGCAAATGGAAATAGACGAACCTGGGAAATTGAAAACAAGGTATTTCAACTGTAATATTGATATCCGGGTAAGACATAATTATACATCTGTATTCAGTGACGATGTAGAGGTAACGATTAAAATACGCACGTCTTTTGTGAAGCCTGCCTTTTAAAATTATATATTATATATAAGATATTTTTGGATGATTCCAAATTGAATGGATATATTTATTTAAATCGTGAAATATTAGTGTTGGAATCAAAAGCATCGATTCCAGAGGTATTCTGACGTAACTACTTACGTAGATTTAAAGAAGAAAGCCCAGCCCTATGAATAATCTCCATTATAATTTTGTTTCAGCCTGTCCTAGCCTAGCATGATCCCTTTTATGTCGGACATAAAGCATTCGTCCCGCTCGCACTTACAAACTTGCTAGTAAAGGACAAATAAATGCGAGGCACCTGTGGATATAACATGTTATTATTTAGGTACATTGGTAAATTTTTTATGCACATTTTCTTTTCCCAGGAGACCGTCTGATCCATTACCGGTCGGTGCGGTAATGAAGTCGTACACATTCAAGAACCATCATGGTAATGGATAAAGGCTTTTAAAAGTTAATCAGTCTGCTTTTTAAAAGCTACTTTGCGCTAATGTGACATGGCGTTGATAGTGTTATTTTAGCATAAAAGTGTGAGTACTATGTAATGTGATTCTGCTAATGAATAGTATAGAGCAACGGGAACATATTTTTTTAAAGATTCTTCGTTGTATTTGTGTCAAAACATTTTTTTTCTTAATACTCATCCTTTCCTGTGGACACACAATTACGGGCCTCGTTACCAGCTTTTATTTAAGTGGATCTGTTCGTACGTGAATATGTAAATTGACAAAATTCCCAAACCACTTGCTAGATTCCGATTGAGCTATGGCATACTTATGTAAAATCGGTGACAATGCAATATCATGGCATCACCGAGCTGATCTGATGATGAAGACAGAAGGTGAGATAAACTAGTCGTTTTGGGCTGAATGGTATTTTCGACGTAATCGTTGATGAATGGCCAAAAAGTACATTCGCCAATTTTGACAGAAATTTATTGTTTAAACCCGGGCTTTTACGAATTAAATTTCATATTTAGTAATAATTGCAACCTACAGTGATCAAAGGAGAATTGTAATAGCCCGTTTTATAACAAGCCAAGGTATTTGATGACACCAGCCGTACAATTACAGCTCGTCTTTCCAAACGGAACGTTGCATTGTATTAGTCTGAATGGTCGACAGCCAAAAGTCGAGCACCAAAAATGTAATACCTGTCACTGTCCATGATTAATGCAATTAATCACACAATGGCCACATCACATCGTGCACTGGATGGCAAAATTATTTACAAATGGTTAAATGTTTTGAATACGAATTTAGGTATGGTTCTATTCGAATTAACAACAACCTGGCAATCGTACTGTCTTTTCGAAGATCTTACAGTTCTAAATACACGGATTTGTCATACGATAAATAAACCAGACCGCCCAACGTCACCCGGCCCAGTAGCATGGACGGCCTTATCACACAATAAGTGACAAGATAGAGCGTCCGTCGCTGGCTGACACCGTTCAATAGAACGAGACGGACGCTCTATCTTGTCACCTATCGCGGGATAAGGCCGACCATGATACGGGGTCTGGGAGTAATGGGACTATAGTGAAATCCATGTCGATATGTCAGAAATAAAGGTAATTAAATATTGCGTTAGACTCGTGTAATGTAATTATTTCAATATGTGTACAAAGCGCGAGAGTTAAAAAAGGTGTGGTTTTGCTCCAATTGGCAACAAATTTTATTTCTAAGTGAAATACTAACCTACCATATGATATAAGGTATTTATTTTCATTCACTTTTGTTTTGCCCCACCTTAATGCAATCAACCCTTAATTATTTATTGTAGGTGTATAGTTGATGCACTGATGAACACCTTATGGCCAAGCGCTTGACGTTAAAAAGACGCGGATGCACCAGATTTTATATTACAGGTATGTTAATCAGTAATTAATCAGGTAAAAGTTCCCTTCGACCACAGTGCCTAATTTTTGGCACCTAGTTTTCTAAATTAAGATTAATGTGTGTCAGTGTCCATCACTAGGATGTTTAGGTACCTTAGGTGACTAAAACAAAATAACACTAATCTAAAAATCTTGACGATTATTCAAATTAAGAAGGCCTACTTTTAGCTTTCTTTATCGTGAAGCATATTTCTCCTATAGGCACATTAATTTAAAGTATTTGTCGTCGGCATTTTAAAGGCCAGGTTCCCAAACATTCAAATAAAAAATATATCTAACAAAATTCAAAGAGACTTTGACTAAAGCTAAGCGCCCATCATTTGTTTCCAAAGTTCATTATAATCAAATCAATTTCAACTGGGCCGATACTTTATAATGGCCGGACACCGCTCGGATAGATTTCATAAATATCGTGTAGAATTTTATTCTGTACATAGATTTATTACGTCGGGCGAGCGAAAATGGCGGGAGATTGTTTTTCAATTTAACCGGGGAGCCCCGCTGTTTGACAAGCCGCCTGGCGGGGAACATGCCGGATAGTACGGCTCGCAGATAGTAAATAACCAATGAGATTTTCAGACCTTTATCGACCTGCCATGAGTTACCGTTCCTTCATAATTCGTGTTCAAACTTAACTCATTCCTTGCCTATTTACCCACTTGTGGGAATGGAAAGAGAGTGGATAAGTCGCTACTGTATCACCAGCAGGAAGCACCAGTTATTTACGCGTTTACGTAATTACACGCTAGATGTAAGATAGATCGTGATCTACACGGATTTAGTTTACACGTCAACTAAACACGTGTGTTTAGATGACGTGTAAACTAAATCATACCAAATGAATTTTAAATTTGAGACCTTTTGGGGACCAACTTCAAAGGTAACTACCTACTTAGTAAATTGATAGCGCCACTAAAGATACATATTATACAGACATGTCAATAAGCAATACACTTCTATCTCTCTCTCTCTCTCTCTCTCTCTCTCTCTCTCTCTCTCTCTCTGTATAACTCTGTATCTCATGTCTGAGGATCGTATTCAGCATCAGTTGCATCTGGAGCGGATGATCTACCTCCATCGGCTTCTGTCCTGCCGTTCCTTACGACCGTGTAGAATTTAGAGGACGACGAGCCTTTCGCTTGTGCAAAATCAAGTCAGAGTAATAGTTGATAATGTTATTCTTAGTGAAACTAGTAAAAGAACTAACGGCCAGTTCCAGTTCACACCCGTAACTGGCGTAATGTAAGGTCAAACTTTGCTAACTGACATTAATTCGATTTCAAACTTAATCAATAGAACGGATGCAAATATCGATCGATAAACCTCGCAAACTCATATCATGTCTTCACTAACAATAGAAATATGTTCTTAAACTCCACGGGAAAAGATTGAGTTTTGAAGAGCTTAACTCCTACAGATGTTAGGAGCAATGATTATCCCTCCAAATCCAATTCGTGATTGTATTCGGTACCTCGTTAACTAAAGCAATAACTGAAATGATTTATTTTACTCGCAAGTAGCAGTATATAGCATTGATATGACTATGAGACTAATGATACAAACACCAAATATAAGTGAAAGTGCTATGCTAATCTAATAAATAACCACTTACTTAAGTTGATTAATTTCGGTTTAGCATTTGCTTTTCATTTTTAAGCTGTCATGAATGTGGAATGTTTTGTGATAACACGACATGTTGTATATTCATGTTTAGTGTCATAAATATTCAAAACATCGCTGTTAATACGTCGTTAATTTTGTAATCTCTGGGTAAACTGACTACGTTATGGCAATTATTTTAGCGTCGAACTCTTTAAGCACGTAATTTCTCGACGAAACGAAGCTAACTAGAACAAACTGCTTCTCCTAATGAAGTCAAGTCATAAAAAGTTATTCTCGTTAAATTATAATGAAAATTGTATTTATAATAAAGTGCCAACCATGCTTTCTATGTCTGAAAATCAATAACTAACCGCTAATGAAATGTCCCCGAACCACCCACATATATCTAGCTTACATTAAAAGCCCTTATCAACAATCTCTAATCCAATTATAGCTCGGCTCTTAGCAGGTAAAACCTCACTGAATAAAACAAAAGTTGCGACAATACCCAACCAGAGTACGAAGGCCTCTCATTTTCTATATGGCTTCACTATTTGAACGCAATTTCCGAATAACTTATGTATCGGGGAAGTTCATGTTAGCTGGCCAGTGACCGGCGCCGGACTGTAGGGATTTAGGATGAAGGGAGCGAAAAACAACAATTCTCAATCACCGTGATAAAACCCAGGCTTAATGGAACAGTTCCCCGGGCACTCCCGCAATTAATTAGTACCTTGGCCAAAGGGTAGCTTTCATTAGTGCGGGAAACTAGTCGGGGTGCAAAAACTTTTTCGATAGATCAATTTGGATGTTTAGGTCCGGTTAGAAAATGTTAAAGTATGGTAATCCGTAAAACGAAAATCATTTATCTCGGTACTATTGATCTGCTAGGTACCTAATGCTTGAAGCTAAGGTTACAATAAAGTTCTAGTATACCGTACTTACATGGTTTTCCTTGAGGTTAGACTTGAATAATTGCTGCATCGATAGCAATTTGTCTACAGTATAAAGGTACGCACCTTGACATTATTACTACCATTTTCAAAATTACACATTCTTGGAAAAAACAAATGACTTCTGCAATAAAAGGTAATAAATAATAAACAACTGCATAGAATTATGCAGTTGCTTGCTTATACGTATAAATAATTAATCATTCAAATGGACGTGTATAGAGGGTAATACAACATAGGTAGGTGCTCTATTTAATAGCACAATATTATTCCAAGTAGTACATGATATCAACAACTTTTTTTCACACAGTGAATTTTTAATAAGGAGAAGCGTCTACAAAATCTAAATTCTGATCCAAGTGAAAAAGAAAAGAAATCGCCAAGAGCGGGATAAAGTTGCTTTTGTTTTAGGGCCGATTTTTCAATTCACAGATAAAACTATCTGTCAGATAAATGTTAGCTCTGTCCTTTTCTTTTATATAACTTAAGAAAATGATGGTGATAATTTTAACTGACGGATAACTTTATCTAGAGATTGAAAATTCAGCCCTTAATTTACAAAAAGGTAAACTACTTTTGTATTATTTATCACACGAGTAGCCATAGAAAAACCGAGCCGACATAAAACACATAGAAATGCTGGTATTAACTACATTTGGTCCCTCAATGCGTCCATTTTGGATCGCCCCCGTCCCCTGTGCTTTGTCCCCTCGGTTGCCTTTTTCTGACAGGAGGAGTGTTGATTGCCGGCTCGACTGGATTACACGGGGTCGACGGTGACCACTCGGGGAATTGCGGAATTAACACCCAGTGACCGGCCCTCAATTACTTTGGTGGTACGATTTCTAGGTTACGTAGACGCTGACGGGAATGGAATAGAATTATTTTAAAAATGTTATACGGCGGGACAACGCTAAGAAATTAACGACGATAAATACTTATTTAAATATATAGAAAATAAGACTAATGTACAAATATTCGTGCGCGACTTCGTAGTCGTTTTCGATGGTCGATTGATAAAACTTTTGCTTACTTATATTACAACTAACATCGAAGTGAAATTGAAATAGTTGGATATTTTTTTATCCAAATCAATTACAATGTTAAGTTACGACAGTCGACTATCGCCGCGCTGACAGTCTAAACGAAAATATTTGACGCGTAAAAACATTGACGAAATATTCTTGATCATCGATCCCTCAATCCCACGTCAAATGTAATGAAATCACAACATTTTACAAAACAAATCCATTTATTTTATTCGACACGGGCTCGAACGGCCCCGGTTTCATCTTGTGTCGGAATTTTCGAATTCGACGGCGTATTTATGACGCGTGAAATCGGTCCATTCATCGTTCCTACACGGCCTGAGGTTTTCCATTTTCACAACAATACCATTTCATTTAAACGTCTGGTAGCAAAATTTTATTTATTAATTTATCATTGGGACTCACATTCACATACACATGTTTTTAAAATGGTGTTTTTTCTTATTGTCAAGAAGTTTCGTTTGTTTCATTGTGACATTTGTATGCGTGAGACCTATCTCAACTGTTGTTTTTGGCTCACTGGGTGCGCCTTTACAAAAATATTAATAGAAACACGGAGCTTGTTAATGAAGCGTTGTAAGTCGTAATTCTGGATTATATTCGGAGTACGAGCACGGCACAAGGTGATTAATCGTACCAAACGTCACTCGGGCGGCGTCACGCAGTTTATACCGATTATTACGAAAACCTTATTTAAAGACATTGTAAAAGGAATGACATTTTATAGGTAAAACTATAAACATAATCGATAAAATAAAATTGCGTATAGCGTATGAATTTGTTAAAATAAATTGCCATTATACTATTGTTTATTTGTTTCTTACACTATTAAATTCCACTTGTTCAATTTGTTTTGTACCTCATACATTTTGTTTTCATGCACTGTATAGGCTTGGTACTCGTATCGAACTTTAAACATTTTATATTGTAGATGATTTTAAAGGGAAAAAAAAACCTTTTAACCCTAGGTGCTTAACATTTTCGCAAGTCTCTATACACATCAATCTTATGCATCTTCCCATCTATGTGATGTAATATTAAGAGTCCGCAGTAAGCTCGATTCTCCATACAAACGTAGTTACGCTCTCATTTTAAAACTACGTGTTGGATTGTAACGAAACTTTGCCTATACAATGACATGAGGTATATAGCTATGTCTGTAATCCTTGCTAATATTATAAATGCGAAAGTGTGTGTGTGTGTGTGTGTTTGTTGTCCTTCTTTCACGTCGCAACGGAGCGTCGTATTAATGTGAGTTTTTGTATGGAGATATAGTTTAGAGGCTGGAGAGTGACATAGGCTACATAGGAAGCCGGGCGAAGCCGCGGGCATCAGCTAGTTAGTTTATGTAGCTTCAGATACCATAGTAAAAAAAATACAGCTAATTTAAGTTTTTCATACAAAATTTGTTTGTGCTGTATTTTGTTTGTATTATAAACTGGAACCATATAAACTAATTTATACATAGATATTTCTCATGTCAATGTTTATGCAAAGTTTCGTCACAAACAGACAATAATATAGAATTTTACATGTAGCACTTACTGAATGCGTTACTGGATGGCGATGAAAACCAAACGATACCAAACCTCTTTTACACACGCGAGAACGCAGGTATCAGTGAGAGCGTATAACTACGTTTGTATGGGAAGGTGAAATTCGGCCGAGCTTACTGCGGACTCTTAAGGCGGTGCATTGGAAATTATCGCGTGCTTTGAAACGCCGTTCTGACTAGATTAAGAAACAATAAGGTCTGATTTTCAGATATATGATTCTTGACTATATGATTGTTTTTCTGATTTTACTGATACATGATTGTTTAAAATTTCCTCGATAGAAAAAAATTACAAAGTTGGGTCTGTGTTTTCCTTTTTTTACTCATCCTACTCAAACGATACATTATTTTACGACACAATCAAGTTAATATTATAGTATTTTATCTCATATGAAATCTCACTTTATGAAATTTCAATAAAACTTCTCTAAGTTAGGTATTTATCGAAATTTGTCCAAAAAAGCCATTCCCGAAGAGTGTTCCATCTCTTTTTCTCGTGCGCGGAAGGCATAAGCATGTATTTGTCTAGGGGGCGTGTTCGACTCGAATCAAGGCATCCCCTTAATAACCAATACTAATGAAAATATTTCCTGATGACCAAACCTAGATAACATTTGAAACCTAAGTTTGAGTTCATCAAGCCACTTGTTCAATAAGACACGGCACAACAAACCAAGACCGACGTGAACCGTGTAGTGGATGAAAGAAAAAACTTAAAGCGACCTTTTGTCATGTCATTCCAGTGGGTGCATACGTATTAGCGTGAAACCATGGTTAATTAACACTCAGTAGCGAAATAACGAACCGCGATGCCCCTGAACCTATCACCTACCGATCTTTGAGGTGTTTGTGACGCAAATGACGCAATACTTTGCGTATAAGTTGTGCTGCCGGCTTTGCTTGCACGCAGCGCGCGGCACCATACACCTTTGATTATTTGTAATAGCTGAATATTGATAACTAGAGGCTCTGTGAGCATAGCTGTAGAACTCGCGAGTCAGTGTTTCCAAACAAAATATCGTCATTTTTTTTTATCGCTTGCTTAAAAAAAAATTGGAGAATTGGTTGAGAAATGCGACCTGTAGACGAAAACAGCTGGACAGCCGGACATATGAAAGAATTTTGGCCCCTAGCTGAAAATTAGAACTTCGTTCGCTTCACTCGCTCGTTTAATTAAAACATGTACCTATAATCAGCTGCAATTAAATGATCCCCCTTGCATATAAACTTCTAATATCTTATACTTTTAGGTACGTACGAAGTTGTTTTCTTTCTTATACATACCGAAACATTTGTATTCACTGAAAATTTAATAATTAACAAAGTTTTCGAGGTACCTACGTACGTTGTAAGTTACAAAATACAAACAAACATTCAAACGTTTCTCTTATATAGACAACACAAAAGGTAACCCGTTGGCCTACATCCTTCAATCATTCCGTCTTTTGAACGTATCGAAGAACCACAAAAAGAATGTGCGTGAATTATAGAAAAATATGCCTTATAGGCAAGTTATAAGAGCTACAAAAGTGACATATCGACGTGGTTAGCGTGTACGCACGCTGTTTGAAAAATAGCCGTGCGAATTAAAAGCGGAGTTTTTCGGAGACAAAAGGCGCGTGGGCGATTTGAATGTTAAGACGATCATTAGCTGGCCATTGTTGAAAATGCCAGAGCGGTGCTCAAAGTTTGGAACGCCAAATACCTCCGGAAAAGCATCGTACTATATTTGGATATCTCGGTGACTAAAAGCTAACCTTTGAATGAAGATGAATGAAGAATGAAGAAGCAAAAAGTTGCTGCATGATCGTTTACCAATTTCTTAGGATGGAGCATCGATTTTAATTTAATGAAAAATTACATTTGAGAGGGTTTAGGGTTGACACTTTACTATTCCATTTCTGTTAAACGCATTTTATATGTTACATGAATATTTATTACTAATTTAAGACTCCTGAAATATTTTCAGTTTTTAGCACTCTGAATCAGTTCCGTCCTGCCATTTTTTTATTACAATTTTCGCGGGACTCATGTGATCTTTTTTTGCTATTCAAATTGAGAAACTGCCTACTTACCGCAAATAGAATAATTATCAAAATAATACGTGGTTTAGGTAATTTTCCCAGACCTCGACGTTGCACTAGTGTTGTGTATGGCATGGTCACTTTATGTCAAAGAGCTCCAAGAAAAATGCTCTTAGTTCGAATTTAACCCAGACTGCTTTGACATAAAGTGCACATGTCATGTCAAGGAATAAGACGTTTACCTTGCTCTAAGACAAACCTTCTACATAATGTGTACTAATGTAGTTTATAATTTACGAATATTAGAAGAACATTTGACTACCGCTGCCTCTTGGAGGTACCTTATACAGGGAGGGTTGCTCCTGTAACTGACCTACAAAGGCCTGTGACTTGCAAAAACATAGCCCATTGTCACCCTCATAGACCACCATAAGCGACGTAAATTGTAAAACTGGCAAAAATTCGCAAGTAGCTAAACAGTAGCTGTCAAGCTGGCACGAAAGGGTTGTATTGTTCATGTGCTGTAAATCAATGGTTGGATCTATAAATCATTTACGTTGTTGCTTTATAGTTGCCAGTGTTGACTTAGTGATTTCGGGTAGTATTGTAAGGTTAACAAAGTGGCTCGTAGTATCTATGTCACTGATAGGAAAAACAATTTAAACTGAACTGTTCATCACCATCAATGAAAGATTCTAAGGGAGAACTTGCAAGTATGTAACTTTATGGCTTCGATTAAAAAACGCTCGCAGTAATTCAAGAATAGAGAAGACTCCGTCATAGACGATCTGTGTAGCCAAGTTGATAGTGAGTAGTGACCCTGCCTACGAAACCAGAGGTCACGGGTTCGAATCCTGGTAAGGGCATTTATTTGTGTGATGAGCACGAATATTTGTTTCTGAGTCATAGATGTTTTTTTATGTATTTAAGTATTTATGTATCTATGTAAGTACAGTACGATTACTGTTAGTTAACCACTGACAGATGGATTGCCTTCATTTAATTTTGAACTTTAATCTTATACAAATAAAATAGTTATTACTAAATCGGTAGATGTGGGTATGTATGTATGTATGTAAGCACTTTATTGTACACAATAACAGGTTAAAGAATATACATGTCACACAATAGATCAAAGTACAAAGGCGAACTTATCCCTATAAGGGATCTCTTCCAGCTAACCTTTGAGCAATTGAGAGGAAGGTAGGTAGACCGAGATAGGCAAACTTATACCGTGTACAAAAACACAGGGGGTAACAGTATTCTGAAAAATGCTTTATCTGTATGAAATTAAAGTTGAAAATTAAATGAAGGCAATCTATCTCATCCATGAGAGGAGGCCTGTGCCCAGTAGTGGGACCAATATAGGCTGATTTATTATAATGCATATTATTATTAAGTATATATATCGTCGTCTAGTAGTACCCATAGTACAAGCTTTTTTTAATGTGGGACTAGGTCGATTTGTGTAAGAGTGTCCTCAATTATTAATATTTATTTATGGATCTAAGTTTTTCATTTTGATTTGTTAAGCCTACTTTTAATTTACACATTTCAGACTGAAACGATAAGAACGTCGTTTTCCTACCCGAAGTTTATTAAATTTTAGGGTTCCGTACCTCAAAAGGAAAGAACGGAAACCTTATAGGATCACTTTGTTGTCCGTTCGTCCGTCTGTCAAGACCCTTTTTCTCAGGAACGCGTAGAGGTACGAGTATCAAGCTAAATTTTATACCAAATACTCAGGTCTACGGTCCCTTGGAGCTGTGAAAAAATCAAACTTCTAAGCCAACGCAATCAAAAGATACAGCCGTTTATGTCGCAAATTTCCGCAAATTTTCCAAACTCGCAAGGGAATCAAAACCTACTGGGTACTTCCCGTGAACTCAGAATCTTGAAATTTGGTACGAAGCAACGTCTTATAGCACAGATGAAGGAAAAATTGCGAAAACCCTCGGTGCGCGAGTCCGACTCGCACTTGGATGGTTTTTTATCCTGAAATGGGAGGACGTTTGTATGGAAGTTTTACTGTCGGGTTCTACGGGGAGATGCCGTAGGTGCAGCTCGTCTACACTTATATTCATCATCCTCCTAGCGATATTCCCAGTTAATGCCTCTAAAGGAGCCCGGGGTCCGCTTTGACATTTGGCATAGGCACTAGTTTTTACGAAAGCAACTGCCAAATAGACCTTATTGGGAATAGACCGGTTTCCTCACGATATTTTCCTTCACCGAAAAGCTAACGGTAAATATTCCGTACATGAGTTCCGTCAAACTCATTGGTACGAGCCGGGATTCGAACCCACGACCGCCGCTTGACAGCCGCATTCCTGAACCACTAGGCTACCGTAGCTCGTCTACACTTACATTATAACGAGGTAAAGGTTGTGATTTAGAGACTTTGTAAGAATACATGTGTCACAGGAAAATCTCTGCAATTGATTTGATGCAAAGGCGGGTGGCGCTGGCGCATCCTATTATCCTACTATTTCAGTGCTGCGATATTGGAACGTTAGGTTTTTAGGAATTGGGGCACCTATCCCAGTGGGGCATCTATCCGGGTTTTACCCTACGAGTGCCATTGCTCTTGTATTGGTGGGTGTTATAGACGAAATCGATTCCTATCACTCTCGCCGCCTCTGACGACCAATACAGACCAATTTAAATTTTCGTGAGAACTTTTCCGTTGTGAACCAAATGTAAACCCGCGAGTCCCATATGCCAGTATCGACCGTTAACTAGTGCTTGATACCCTTCCGTGACTCAGCACAAACTCGTGGCAACAGAGCCCAATTAGCAGCCGGAGTTGAGGGTGCCAGTTGTAATACTGTTGTAATAGACTAAACTGGACTTTTACAGATGCAATTTGTGGTAGATCGCATAATGTTAAGATCGCATAGTTCAATTTTAAAAACAAGTAATGTATATATGGAATTGGAATATGGGTTTAATGTCATGATTATCCATTTACGAGTGAAACTAAACTAGTAAGGTTCCAAATTCCGAACGCGTTTTTGGCGTGAAATTATGTTCATAATATGCATACGCGACGAAACACAGGATTGATGTAAATAAAAGCAGGGCTTCAGTTAAGTACGAAGTGAAATAAGAAATGACTAACGAAGCTCGTAACTAAAGAAGCTCGGGGTCCGCTTTGGCACCTAATCCTCATGTGTTTTACGAAAGCGTGTACCTACCATCTTACCTTCTAACCAAGAGGGAAAACTATACCTTGTTCGGATTAGACCGGTTTCTTCTCGGTGTTTTCCTTCACCGAGGCTGTCTAGTGATAACATCACTAGATTATCATAAAGTTATCAGGTCAGCTTAACTGAGGCGACGCGGGAGGGTAGCGAGCCGCTGGGACCTACCGCCCGCTACCCTTTGATATCTAATATCTACCTTCGCGCTACTGTCTTCTCACAAGCACTGTCTCATGCAGTTAACCGGAAATATCTAAAAATAGAACTATACTATTTTTAGATATTTCCAAGTTATTACAACACATTCATCATATCAGCCGAAAGACGTCCACTGCTGGACATAGGCCTCCCCCAAAGAGTGCCAAAGTGACCAGTCCTGCGCCACCCAACAACACATTATGGAATATAATTATTAATTCAATTATATCCAAACGGATACCCAAAGCGGGAATGTAAGTTGCACCTCCCGGCATTCGGTAAAGCAAAGCAGTGTGGTGCATGCGGGGGTGATTAATGGAACTCACACTAGCGTCTAGACGCGGCGTCGGAATAACTGCGGCTTTAAATAAAACCAGGACTAATCCTTGGTGGAACGGAAATTTTAGAATTCATAACAAAAAATGGTCTATTTGTGCCTTAGTGCTGTTAGCGAAGTCTATTTTTATCCGTCGGGTTTGATATCAATCATATTTCAATCTGTTTCGCGCGCTAGCTCCCATGAGGTCTGGGCACATTTCATCGTCATCGTCATATCAGCCGAATTACGTCGATTGCTGGACATAGGCCTCCCCTTAAAGAGTGCCACAATGACCGGTCCTGCGCCACACGCACCCAGCGGACTCGGAACGACCTTTACCAGGTCATCAGTCCACGTTGTGGGGGGTCTACCCCCGCTACGCCTTTCGCCGCTCGAGAACCTTTCCGCCCCAACGGTTCTACGTGCAATGTACCCCGCCCACCGCCACTTAAGTTTAGCGATTCGGAGGGCGATATCCAGCCTCATTTCGAATGCGATCACGCAGAGAAACTCCAAGCATACCCAAGCTATTGCCATTTGGGTGATTTTGAGCCTTTTTATGAGGCCCATAGTAAGCGACCACGTTTCGGTGCCATACGTCATCCTTGTCAACACACACATATATAATCGTCTACAACTTCGAGCGTAGTGTCCGATTGAAATGGACACATGACACATAGACACATTTACTGCTAAAGATTTCGTAGTGCTACGCTCGAAGCTGATAACATGCGAAGACCGTTTGTAGAGGAAAGCGTCTGCGACCAGAGCGCCCACCTAGCGGGTCCCTGCTTTCTTGTACCGAAAGTATTAAAATGTGACCAGTTTGCTCACGTAACTTTTCGAACGCACGCTAGGCTCAACTGTCATTTTCAAACAGGGACATTTAGATCTACCTGACGTCTACTCTACACAATAGTGCGTTACGTAATCGACCAGCAGGATCTGTCCTAAATTCTCGTGTAGAACTTATGCTTTGTCAAGTTATTATACATATCAGTTGTTTTCTAGAATCATCAACCTCCTATCGTTTCTCCCGGTAGTGCTCAACGAGCCCAGGGTCCGCTTTGGCACCTAATCCATTGGGATTAGGTGCCAAAGCGGACCCCGGGCTCAATATTGATTTGGCGTAGGCACTAGTACGAAAGCGACTGACATCTGACCTTCCAACCCGGAGGGAAAACTAGACCTTATTGAGAAAAGATCGGTTTCATCAGGATGTCAACAGTTGTTGTCTAGAATATATAAGGTTTTCAAGAAAGACGACAGCTTTTTAATTCATAGATTCGGCAAGGAACTGCCGTTATGCGGTCTTCTTCATGGTGCCTTTATCGGTGATTACCGGCTTGAGCAGTGCCTAGTCTTAAAATGTAAATGTATCTATTTTTAATTTACCTACTTACTTATATTCAATAGTACGTATTGGCACTGTTTTTTTCAGCCGCCAAATTTTCAATCGGTACGCAAGGGCCAACTGTGCACAGGGTAAAAAAAACGTTATCTATCGAAATTTCTAAATTACAGTACAGTCGCTGTAAAAGTTATGTTTATTTTTTTCCATATATGCACTTATTTTCTAAAGTATATACAAGTCGGTAATTCTCTTTATTAGGATTCGAATGAGGTGTACAAGTGAAATTATATCACGTCGACTCAACATTTTTGAAAAGGTATAAAATTACCTACGACTTTAATTTCCAAGTACTTTTGCCATTTCAACGTGGCTCAAATAAGTGCGACGCGTAAAATACAGCAGTCTTTTCCCAGGGATACGGGAAAACAATAATGACGAAAAGGCGCCCTCAGAGCGAAAATAAGTATCAAAAGAAACTACAGAAAAAACACGAACGAATACCAGAAAATCTCGTCCGACCGCCATTAGTTGAACTATGTGATACTCACAACGTACCCCGCCTTCAATGAGTATATTTGAAAGTAAGGGGGAAGGCAAAGGTCAATTAAGATTGGTTGTGTTCTATCAAAGACAGTGAAAGCACGTATTTTTGCTGAAACATTTTCCAGGGCCAGCGGAGCGTTGCTAAAAGTTTTTTTGGAGGGAATCGGGTATTTTTAGGTATGTTTATCGTCTTCTAGTACCCATAGTACAAGCTTTGCTTAGTTTGGGACTAGGCCTATTTGTGTAAGATTGTCCACAAATATTTATTGATTAATTTTTGGCAATAGGAACACAAGGTAATCAAATTATTTGATTCAATACTTGTCAGATTTCTAAACAATCACTTACCCAAAACGCTAGTGCCCCAAGGTTAAGAATCGCATATGGCTAGGTTTTTAATTAATAACCAGAGGACCTTTCAAAGAAATGGTCGGAACGTTTGAAACGTAAACGGCATGAATAATAGTTTTAAAATTATTTGAATAAGCAGTTCATTAATAACGTGTCGTAGGTATAATAGTAATACTGACGGGCCCTTCCTGCCTTCGTATCGGTTCAGTTGCGTAACTTTTTCGATGGGGGCTCGTTTGTAGTCGCGAATAGATTTTGTAAGATGCCTTATCTTAAAAAAAACGATTTATAGTGAGTACATTTTTTACTGTTTAACACCTACCTCGTTGCAGATAACATTAGCATTTTAATGGACTTATTCGTTTTTGTTTCTTGGTTTATCTGCATGCGATTTCAAGGAGAACCATTACACCAAAACTATAGCATTGTTATGTTTGAAAAGAACTAAACAAATGCTAATTCAAACACTTGCAAACTACTTACCTACACACAAGAGGAGCCTTAGGTACCGTACTTAGTTCTTCGCCAATAGGTAAATCAACTGAACGTGTCTAGAATCCGCGAAATGCAGTTGTTTATTTTAGAATTCGATCAACTTTTAACTCGTTAACTAGCTGTTAATGTCGTAACCCATCACGACTAAGCAGGTATAATCGATATAATGTCGCACGCCACAGCTGCGCACTCTCTCCTTAAGAATATGCCCCTATTTTTTTAATCCACACATCGTTAGTTTTGGCACAGATGTACCTAACTCGGGGTTTTGTGCTCGTGTCGAGGAGCTTTACTAAGCAAGGAACAAGACAAGATGGCCGACGTATGATTAATAGTGCTCATTACGTTTGGGTCGTCTTGATGAGATTTACATATGGTTAGATATGTTAGGTAAGGGTGGATTCAAGGGTATGAGAAATTAGAGCGCTTAAGTGTACACGCATTTAGAATTGTCTTTGTAAAGCCGGTAAGAACTTTCTGTGTCAGTAACATAAGGAACGCGTTGTTCTATTTTACATATGTGTTGTGTTTACGTAACAACCATCTTTGATTCATTGAATTGACATTGGAATACGAAAACTCACCATGTTTTATCTGCAATGCAAACAAACCTATCCATTCTGGAAGAGCTGCGCATATATCGTCCACTATCCCCCAATATGTCAAGACCGTATTCTCACATACGTTGGACACCTCTCATGACGTTTTTCAGATAGCCTGGAGAGGATTATTATGACGGGCAAAGTTAAAGTCTCGGGGCAGACCACCCGCTAGATGGAGCACTGTACCTTTGCAACTACATCTGCACAAGAGGTCCGGAGTCGTTCGTTAAACATTACCTTTGTCTTGTCTAAGTTCATCCGGGTGGCATGTCTATGGTGCCATGTCGTCTCGAACTGCTCCGGAAGTTGAAATTCGTCGAGTCTTCGTGCAAGGCGGTTTGCGGTGACTCGAGAAGACGTGGCTCCAAAGCGGAATTGGTCGGTAGCTCTCCAAGAGAGTTTTGTTACCCTTTTTGGAGAATCGCACGAAAACACTCCTGATCCGTATCTGGAGTTCACCCATCAAACGGTGTTAATAATAAATATGTATAAATGTGTTTAAGAGAAAGTTCTTTCAGTACCTACAGTTTTACCTCCTACTTTCATAACTTTTCCATTTTTAAGATGGCCAAGAGCCATCTCAATCTCGTACAGGGTGATTTAACGCAATGTTCCTGTAAACTTGTGGGTAAGCAAAGCTCTAAAGTCCTCATTTCGGGTTCAAACTAAGAAGCCTGCGGGGCGTATAAAGGCAAAACACTTCATTCTTGAAAAAAATTGGCTTAAGAGATTGGGCATACACTTTGAGAACGTGCGATTGAGCCAAGATTTTGCTCAATCGCACGTTCAAGTGCGTGAGCATCGGATGTTCCGTCGCACCAGTTTGCCAATCTAATTATTTTCTGACGACAGGTGAATATTCGAGCCGGTGCCTGATCATGAGGATATTTTCTGTTAATTTTCGTTTCTTGCCCATACGTTTCGCATTGCGCAATCTCATGCATTTCTTCCTGAGCCCCCGCAACCACGCTTTTGAGGAACTTGAAAAGTACCATTTTGTTTAAAAAATCTCATATTTTGCAACGAACATGCTGTCCTTCCAAAACTGCTGTTAGCAACTGATTTTGACTATTATGCGAGTGTAACGATAATGATGAACTAAGCAATTATGCCTGTAAAAACAATGACTTAATTTTTTATGCAACCCGTAAAATTAAGTAAAATTTCCTATCTTCGACTTTTAAGATACTTTCAATCCGTGTGGCAAAGTTATGGGACACCCTGTATACATATGTATGAAGGCGTAAATACCGGTGAATTGTAAAGCAACTAGAGACCCGCACCGTGTCTCCCACGCGAAAATTGGCCATGGCAATTGATTGCAAAACCTTTTATTGGGCGTATTCCAATTTGACGAATTTCGCGTTTCTAAGGGTGGCCACAGCGGGATGAAATTTCATGGGAGAGGGATGGCATTTCTGCATATAATTTATCACATCATACAAGACTCGAAAAACAAATGCCATCCGATTTCAATGAATTTAAGTGCATTTCCCTAAGTTCTCGTCCAACACCATTTTTTTCCAGCTATTCCAACTCTGATGGCTCGATAACCGGCCGGTCGGCCGGGTACGGCATTTTTTTTACAGTGTCTGTATGTGATGAAGAACAAGCATGCCAATTTTCAAGCGGTTGCCTGCCAATTTTTTTTTTCTTCGCTCGCTTACTCGGCCCCGGTCGCACTAGGAGGGATGGCATAAAAATTTCATTATATAAACTGCGTATACACACTACCTACCGCGTTTCAATCGGTTGCCTCGCGACATTTTTTTTTTACCAACCCCCTCCTTTTTCCGAACCAGTTACAGTTGGCTCAGTTCGGGTTGCACAGGGCGGTTCCACAACACTTCGGGAGCCCAAATACCGCGAGCCATTCCTTTGCCTCTCGGACATTGAATTACGCGTCATTGCTCTGAATACAACCAATAAGGACCCTCAAGATACACTTATTAGAGCAGCACTTATGTAATACGTACATACCACAACCTTACGTGTCGTTGATGTTTACAAATCGCATGCAAAAACAAATGAGCGCAGTTTCTTTTGACTTTGTTAAGGCGGTGCATTGGAAATTATCGCGTGTTTTGAAACGCCGTTCTTACTACGAGTAGATTGAGAAACAATAAGGTCTGATTTTCAGATACATGATTCTTGACTATATGATTGTTTTTCTGGTTTTACCGATACATGATTGCTCAAAATTTCCTCGATAGAAAAAAAATCCAAAGTTGGGTCTGTACTTTCCTATTTTTACTCAGCATACTCAAACGATAAGTACATTATTTTACAATCAAGTTAATACTATTATAGTATTTTATCTCATCTAAAATCTCACTTTATGAAATATAAATAAAACGTCTCTAAGTTAGGTATTTATCGAAATTTGTCCAAAAAAGCCATTCCCGAAGAGTGTTCCATCTCTTTTTCTCGTGCGCGGAAGGCATAAGCGTGTCTTTGTCTAGGGGGCGTGTTCGACTCGAATCATGGCATCCCCTTAAACCGGTTCTGCATGGCAAAGATTTATGAACAGTTTGTATTTCACATAGACTGGATGTTGACTTTCACGTGGTCGTTTTCAAAAAGGTCTCGCATGTAAAGACTGAAAGCTGAAAGGGTCGGGCCAATTATGAAAGTAGCGCACCTGCGCTTGTCAAACACGCCCGCTTGTCGGCCGTCCTGCATTAGCCATTAATCTTCCTCCTTACATTGCTGCCAGCCTGGTAGCTCGCTATAGAAACTGTCGATCTGGAAATATAGTTCAAAGCTTTTGTTTTGTCTTGGAAACAGCTGAGGTCTTGCTGAGTTAGCAGAACCTTATAAAGGGATTCTCGGAGTAAGTTTGACGAGGAAAATTTAAGGAAGTGTTTCGAATTTACCCCACTTTTAGTATTCGCAGTAACCTTACACCTTGCCTAAGAACTTGGGATGCGGGGCGTTTTTGAGTTTTGAGCGCTTGAAAATTAAGTAAAAGTAAATATGACTGTAGTGTCAAAATTGCAGGCACTTATATTCTACCGATATAATTGCATACGAGTGGTCAATAGCACTCGTTATTTTTTTTTTCTTTTTCTATGGCTATTTCATCATTTTTGAAGGATATCGAGTGAAAGAGTCGAGCGCTCGAAAGTCAAAAATCAGTCCCCTCGGCTTTAGTTACTGATATAAATCTACATATTTATACATACCTCACCCGACAGAGTCCTGGATTTGTCTCATGGTGTAAACATATACCTATGTTTATTCGGCTATATAATATTAGTTTTAAGATCCTCTTTCAGATTTAAAAGCCTGGTAAATAATAAATGTTATAAATAATACTCACTTATATAGAATAATCTTATAGAGAAAATACTATCTGAAACATTGACGTTGATTGGCTTGCGAAATTACCGTTCACGGTGTATTCTTTATTCAGGTAACTACCTACCCCTTACCCATAACTATATAATACGAGAGAGTTTTTTTGTACAGGGTATATAAATATAATAATTATTGTTAACCCAGAATATGATCGTAGGTGCTTACCACTACTCACAATAAGCATTTATTTTCATAGCGCAACTTGTCAAAGGCAGTGTTGATTGAGCATTGCTGCTGCCATCTAGCGGGGACTAGTCATTATGCAGTATAAACAATGCACGTCAGTAAGCAAACTTTGCGCCAGTGCTGCCATCTGCAGACGAGTAGCTACGGGTGTAGAAGTACAGGAAAGCATCGCCTTGTATTGATCGTGTCTGAAACCATGTATTACGTATAATCAGTATTAATATGATGTTTAATGATAAGTTATAGTACAATATTTTTACGACTACCTGTTTTTGGCCGACTACTGCAAAGCCAAAAGAAACGGACAACGCTCCTATTATGACAAAAGGTGGCAAGCTATGCGTATGCACTATGTAAGTATGAAATTCCAAAACTAATTGGAACAGTACTGCAGTGCATATTCCTTTAAAGTACATAACTTAACTACGTAACTAAACTTACTGCTCTTAAAAACTGGTATCTAGGTAACTGAAAACCAGAGTTGAGTTGCGGTATAGGTAACCTACCTACTCACTGCAACATTACAATTATAATAATATTATTATAATAATTGTTATACCTAATATTGTACGGCACTGTACTTATAGGTCTAATTTGTACACTGTTTGTTTAATATCTGATTTTGAATAAAGTTCTTCTATGTCTGTCTAAAAAGGTATTTCACATTTTACTACTGGCATCATGATGCGTTGCTTAGTTCACTCGCTTGGGATAGAATGGGAACCATTTTTATTTAACAAAATTGAAAACTTTATAGGGAAATAAAATTGCTCTTTTTAACTGAAACATTTATTAAAAAGATCGATAGACGGCACTTTCTAAAAATAATAATGAATATATACCTATATTTAATAGAGCCCCAAAAATCAGTTAAGATTTTAATACGAAGAAAAAAACCGTCTTTTTCAGTATGTTTTTTTTTCTTGAATAGGTATAGGGTAGGGTTACGTATGCACTAGCACATGGGGAAAATAGCCTCCACCGCGGTGCTGGCACATACGCTCACTTGAGTCGAAATTTTCGATTAACCTCTTGTCATACAAAATTCTAAATTTATTTGATGCAGCGTTGAATCCTCCTTCAATACACGGGTAGTTGTGGGCTTGTGGCCATATATTTGTAACCTCAAATAACCCCATACAAAATTCCAGAGGGGTTTAAGGCCACTTGTGCATTGAAGGGGGACATTCATCAACGAAATTCTGAAGCTGGAAGATGAAGAAGATGGAGATTTTGGACAAAAGAGTGCGTATGCGCCAGAGCCTTCGTGGAGGCTATTTGCCCCATGAGGTACTCGATCTCCATACATAACCCTTTACTGTGTGCTATATAATCCCATAACGTAAACAGTACTGATAAAAAGGTATATTTCGTTTTTGGGACATCCATTATATTCAGCAGTACCTTTTCTTGCGTAGGTACTTAAGTATTTTTGATCAGTTTTAAAATACCTAATAATTAAAATATTAATTGTTAAACATACAGCTTTCTACGCTGTTTTCATACACACACACAAACTAAAAATGTTTGCAAATGAGTACATAATTTATATTTTCATTTGTAGGTATAAGTAGTCAACGGCAAAAGTAGATGATCATTTTAGTACCTTGTCACTTTTACTACTTTGATTGTTCCGTTAAGTGCGACAAAGTACTAAAATGATCATCTATATAATTACTGTACCTACATCATAAGGTTTTCACAAAGTACGTACTTAACTACCTCTTCTTCTCGATAAAACAAGCCGTTACAAAATATTGATAACATAAAGTTGCTGCCAAAGCATCGGTATCATAACTATAAAAAAGGCCCGCGCGAGCGGTTTGTACAAAAAAAAAATTTAGACCCGGGTTCCTATTCCTTCCGCCAAAACCGATGTAACTTCTTTTTTTTACATAACTAGTTTACGAAAAATTGTTCTTTTCTCCTGACTTTGTTTCGTTTTCTAACTTGTTTTATTAATGAACTAGAGCCGCTTATAAAAAATAGGGAACTATAAACTAGGGAAAAAAATAGGGAGTGCCCTCCAAAATTAAATGACCTACCTACCTAATACCGAAAATATAACCAAATATACAGGATGTCTTGATATCTTCAGTTCCGTGTTGCATGACACATAAACTAAAATTACCTGAAGTTACACAATACTCGTAATAGTGACACTCGCTCTCGCCGGGGTTGGTATGTTTTGGGTAATCTTCGGAACCGCTTATCCGATTTCAAAAATTATTTCACTTGCGTGGACTTTTTGAATGGTGTATGCGATATATAATCCCGCGGGTTTGCAATATACGCATCTTGGCAATAAGCCGTGCGAGCGGGCTAGTTATTTAGAAGAATAAGAGCACAAGCAACTAATGTACCTATATAAATAATGTGAACTGTCAATGTTATAATGACTAACCCCCTTATTCATAAAACTTAAAATGCCTCTGCTAAATAAAGTGTGGTTTGTCCCTTTCTTACGAACACAAATGTCAAAGTGACAGATACCTAAGGACAAACGAATTTTAACGCCATTTTAGTTAAAACAGGCTTGTAGTACGTTTATGAATACGGCCGTTAGACTATTAAGACGAAGTAATCCTGAAAAAGATGATATTATAAGACTAATTGGCAGGGATATTTGCACAGGCAGTACCGAATCGTCATTAACGATCTAGACACAAAATGCCAGTGCGCCGAGAAAATGACGATAACGACGCACTAGACAAATGTGGCACGGCATAGCTCGTGGAATCCCTACCAGTAAATGGGGGTTAAGGTTTAAGAAACATATTTGAAAAAATGCACAGATAATCTTGAATCAGCGGCTGATGGGAAAATGTTAAGACAACAACGGTTTTCTATAGTTAAAGTAATCTTACTACCTATTAAATGGCAATAGATCGCAAAATATAGGTACCTATCTAACAACGATTTTGTAGAGTTGAAATAATCGTACAACGTAAAACCTATACTGAAAAATTTACAAAAACCCTAATTGGACGATTTTTATAAAATCGTGGATAGGTAATATAATTTAGAAGTAAAAAATTGAATATTAGCAACAACGATCTTGTACATACAAATGAAACAAATCAAGTTGTGTGCATACGAGTGAATTACATTTTTCGAGTTTTGCACTTAGTAACTAACTTTGATTAACTATGAGGGTCAAATTTTTTTTGAGGGAGAGAACATTCGAAAGAAACAACACTTCCATCAATAAGATAGGCAGATTTTCACACGGAATATATTTTAATTAAATTTCAAAGTCGAAAAATGTGTCCTAATTTTGAAACGGAAAAAAATTGAATATTTGTTTCAAAATTTACCCTCCGTTTTTATAAATGTTGCATTATGCATTGGTTTTTAATCCGTATTTTTAGGCCTTAATCATAAATTATCATAAAATAACTTTTGTCCACCCAAAACACACCTAATTTCTTTGGCCTACTTGATTAGCCTGTCATAATGCTATCTTACTACTTTATCCATTCCTGCCTAGTCCCCGCACCCTTTAGCTACGATCTTCCACCCGAGAATTATGAACCTGTGCATAGATGGACGTATTTCGCTATAGTCCAGTCAATGAACTGACAACTGGTAGGGAAAAAAATCAATTTTGGAAATAATTTATAATAGCTTAACTTTTCTGTGTAACGGATATAATTATCAATTAAATAGTTACCCAGCGACAGAATCCGACAAAATTTCAGACATCATTTTTTTTTTTAAATTAAGTAGCTTCTAAAAAGTCAGAAAAAATATTTATAAATATTTTTGTCTTTATTTTTGTTCAATTTTTTTTTATTATATAGGAGGCAAACGAGCAGTCGAATCACCTGATGGTAAGCGATAATCGACGCCCATGGACACTTACAACACAGGAGGAGTGGTAATTACATTTGCTTTATAATATTCAAGTTAAATCATACAAAAAAAGACAATGCATGCTTCATTTAAATCTACATAATAACTTCCGGGTGGAAAGTTTGTCGGATTCTTGAATACAGCATCTTAGAATAACATTTTAAAATAAAATTAACAAAAAAAACGCTATTTTAAATTAATGTTTTTCGAAACCGTATTTTGCCTGGAGTACTAGTAAAATTTTCATACCGCTGTTTGTAGATATTTTTCGACAGGCGCCTAATTACTTCGGTAACAGAATTAATGTAAAAAATCGGCCAAGCGCGTGTCGGGCCACGCACTGTGTAGGGTTCCGTAGCTGCCTGTCTGTCTTAGTGATATCGACACGCGCGCTCCAACTAAATGGTGCGGTGGATCCAGCCGAGTTTGTAAGAATGTTGGCCTTTCTAAGTCTATTTTAAACAAAAAAAAAATTACATCCCCACTTTAGGTGTGGCGGAGGTACCTCCCTAAGCCAAAAAAATTTTTTTCAAGATTTTAGTCTACTGTTTTGCCGGCGTGAATGATTTATATACCCATGCCGAATTACAGTTTTCTAGTAGTAATCGTTACTAAGCTAATCCGAAGACGGACGGACTGACGGACGGTAACACGGATATGGCGAAACTATAATTGTTGACTAAGGAACCCTAAAAATGAGCCGTAATTTAAAGTACGTGTACTACGATTTCTTACATTTATATTTTAAATATGACATTACATAATAAATAACGACAGGGCCCTATCTAAATCAACAGTTTTCATGACAGAGTGTAGGTCACCTGTTCAACTAAATCGCTAAAACCGTAGGTAGGTGTAGAATGTAGATGTTCATAATCTCCGCGAATAAAATTAAACAATGTCAACATTAATTATGAGCCGCAAGATAGCCCATGTCATCAACATTCATGACTCATAGTTCTACAAATTAGTGTTATCATTGTCATTGGGCAGTGGAATTATTTATAGAGTAAAATTCTAGAGCACGCCGCAGCGTGATGGCTGAGCGAATTAACATTGACCTCAAATAGAGCGCTATTTCGCCCAATATTGGTCATTTCTTGAATGTGATTGACTGATTTTATTAGTTTTTCTTACATGTATTCTTGAAGTTGTGAATATTCTTCTACTTCCTTCAGGCTTGATCGTTGCAGTGCATGCACCACACAAACCTCTCTAGAACCGAATTTGTCGCCTCACTTCAAACAAATTCGGATCTACAGGGTAGATGTAGGGCACTAAAATTGATGCCGATGGGCACCAAGTATTCTTTCTTCGGCTTAAAATTAAACCTGAAATATTAATAAATCTTCTAAAATGTTCTTCAGAAATGTTCAACTCCATCAAATCTTTGCTGCTGGTGCATCTGTAAAGAGAAAGGAAACACAATAAAAACCAAATTAGGTATCAAACAGACATCGATCATAATTAAGGCTGTAATATGAATCGGCGTTTTATCAACCAAATAAAATCGGTGAGGTGTGATGTCAACAGTGGTTAAAAGTAAGCGTGTAACAAGCGATGCTGTAATCGATCATCGTAACTTAACTACCGAGTCGTTAAACAAACAGCGCGACAATGGAGGTCGCATATGTTTGGACAGTCTTATTCAATGTCCCATACGTCACTAGAAAGCCTGCAAGGGAAAGTTTGTTACTATATGAGGCACTTATACCCAGAGAAGATATTTTAGATACTGTATGCTAATCAATACTTAACAATGCAAAGTTATGTACGCATGTGGAATTTAGTAACTGTTGCATCACAAATAACTCACTAGATATAGTTACTACTGTATTTAAATAATTTTTATAGGTGGGCGAGTCGAGCCCCTTTTAAAACGATTGAACTACCTACATAATTATGAAACTTCACTTCTGAAAATGACTATTAATTTCCGAAATAAGCTGTCAAAAATTCACAACCAAGGAAATTGTTTCGGTTCTCGTTCGTCGCATCGGCATGCGGAAAGTTTTAGATTCACTAGCAAACACCGTTGTTTGGTTAGCTACAATAGTGCAAAGAACTGCCACTGATGAGTGTGAAACTGGTTTAATTCGTCGCATCGATATGTCTGCATCCTAGCTAGCCCGTTGGTTCGGCAACCTTGACGTACCTACCGAGTCCGCCATCCGGCCGGCGGCGGCGCGGCGGCAAGTGGGTCAGAGGACGCGCAGGCGCCCGGACGCGAGCAATGAGCCCGCCCCCGGCCTGGGACCAAATGAATGGCTCAGACCCCCCTTTGTACCTACTTTACTTACACACCGCCAGCCTAACGCGGCCTACCCTGCCACCCCGCGCGAACTCAAATCAGACGATTCCGGGGTAGCGCGAATATAACCAAGTTCCTTTCTCAACTGGCCGCCTCCTAAGCAACTGTTGGATGAATCTGTTGAGTGCTTAGCCCACTAGTTGCTAGGAGCGGTATCGGAAATTAGATTACTGTGAGCTGATGGCGTTAACTAGGTGCTATCCGTTCCAACTTGAATAGGTGCTAAATATATAATTACTTGGCGTTTTAAATATTGATAAAGTACTTTTAGGTATTTATAACGAGGCTCTATAAATGGAGTAAAATATGACTTTAATAATAGTACCTACTGCATGTTTAATGGATCTTTTTTGCAGCAGAAATATGAAAATAGCTTAAGTAGTTTTAAACACGAAAGCTGCTTCCGTTTCACAACCAAGGAATTTATAAGAATAAAGATTAAAAACAGTAAGTCGGGAAGAGGTTGTTGAGGTAAGGAATTATTTAGAAGAAATTGCTCTTTAACGATAACCCTGCCTGTTGGTTACCTCTACCAACATGTTATTGTTTTGTTTCTCTTTGTAACTGCTTTGTTTGTGAGGTGGTGCAATAAATAAATAAATAAATATTGGGGGACAATCTTACACAAATCGACCTAGTCCCAAACTAAGCAAAGCTTGTACTATGGGTACTAGACGACGATAAACATACTTATATAGATAAATAAATACTTAAATACATGGAAAACATCCATGACTCAGGAACAAATATTCGTGCTCATCACACAAATAAATGCCCTTACCGGGATTCGAACCCAGGACCTCTTGCTTCGTAGTCAGGCTCACTACCAACTAGGCTAAAGCTATCGTCAATAAAAAGTATTTGTATTGTATGGTACGTATAAGTAGCTATCATAAACTGCGTGTATAAAAATGTAAAATAATTTCACCGTTAAATATAAAATCACGAAATGAAAATGAAACCGTCCGTGGTTGGTAAATACACTATGGTCGAATCAGCACTTCGGTCTATCATTATTTCCTTATCAACCCATTACAAATGGCTACACTCAATCATATTACATAATAATTGTGTCATACAGATTGATTCCCATAACGTTAAGTTAAGAAACTTAAATAAAATTATGAACATGACTTCCTAAATGATATGAGAAGGATAACGCTGGAGCTCCAACAAAAAAGCAGTTAGCCTGCAATTCATTACAAATCAATTGTTCCGATAATAAGATTCATACAAGTAAATTCGAAAAGTTAGTATGTGTAATTAGTTAAACTAGAAACAGCCTGTATAATCAAAAGTCTGTAGGCTTAAACCCACGAAACGAAATAAAATGAGCCAAAGATTTACAAATGCTGCAGTTTTTCATCGTCGTTAGCATAAATTTCATGTGCTCCAAAATGCCGGCACCGTAATACATTTCCCCTAGAAGGCTGCATTGGCGACCTACTTCAGTCAAATAAATCTAACTACACAGACAGTTTCATCCTCTTTAGTATTTATTTGCTTCTCGCTTAAGCTTAATTAAAACGAATCTATCCAACGATAATTATTTGATTCCAATACTAACCTTTGGTTCCTTTATCCATGACTGGCAGACTGCTAGATGAAACTGGAATTGAACAAAGGAAAAAACTTAAAACTGATGAAAATTAAAAAAACAAAAAAGTAATTAAAAGAAAAGAAAATTCACGGACGGAACAATGTGATCTCAACGAGAGACGATCTCGCTCTGATGTGTTCCCACACGACGCATCGCATGAAACTATTGGTGATGAAAACTATTAGCAAGCCACTAATTGTACGGCAACCTACATAGGCGGCGGTAATTGCCCCATTTACACGTTTTGTTAGTCCGCACCGCATAATTGTAGCCTGTTTACTCGGGAAGATACCAATGGGCCAAATGTGCCGAACATGCACGAACAGCATACGGAAATTAGGAAATAATTTCGGAATTTTGAATCGAGGTGAGGTAGACGCGCTAATTGGTGAATTACAACAATTATCACGTTCTGTTTCAATGTATTAAACTGAGTCTGAGTGATATCAGAATAAAAATAGACTCTCTGAATTAACAGTTCTAATGCCGTCATACATTCACATAAAATCTGGAGCGGGTGAAGTTTATTAATATTTTTGGGCTCAAAATTTACATGCATGCAAAGCTGTATTACTGTACATTTATATATATATACATATGTTCATATAGCAGTACAGACGATTCATATTGCACGTTTTGAACTCGAAGGCTCTGCAATTTATTTACACATTGCAATCGATCTTGTAATACGTCAATATAAGTATGCTAATGTTAAAGATTGTATTTGCATTTTAGCCATTGGCTATACGCAGTGCGCGCAAGACAATGATATAAGTTTATTATTTACAATCATCTTTATTGTGTGTTGGCGTCAAAAGAGACATCTATACCTACCTCACTGAAGGATGGTAATCGTAGACTTCGTAGTCGTTAGGTCTAGATAGCACGCCATATTAAAAAGGTTTTGCTTTAGTTACTACGGTAATTATTTTTGTTGTCTTTCCTGATGTTTCTTTGCTACTTTTAACTGCAAAACATTATGATAATAAAAATAGCGCTGAGAATTTCATTTTACATAATGGATATTACGTTACTTAATATTATCTAAGGGAGCTGGGTTGAAGTGTGTTGTGGGCGACGGGTTAGCAACCTATCACTGCTATATCACATTTTGTCGATCTTTTATATCCACATTTATGCTAAAAGTGGCGCTGGAACATAAGTTTCATGTGCCCTGCCCACCCCTTTTGGAAATAAGTATGTATTATTATTTATGTAATTCTATCACTACAAAACCGAGTAAAAAAACTTCTCCATATACAAATAGTAGTACGTATTGTCTATTACTTGCATACCTGGTACTGTATAGTTTGCTTTAAAGATACCTTTGTTCTATTCTAATGAAGAAAAGTCTTTGTTATTCTACTTGCACCAAATTTACACCAATTTACGCAACCTACCTGGCATCTTTTACATCTTCTAACAGACAATTAGCAACATAACTTACCTATTTCAAAAACTATTCTGACCTCTCTGATATTAATGCAGAAATTATCAGCAGTATTGATGGAAACGTACTAAGAGTGCAGTCTTACTAAGGCTCCGGTCTTTACTCATATGATTTTAATAGTACATTGTGATACAAGTGAGGTATGTTGATAACTACATCAGAGGCGGAATTATTACGCGAGCCGCAGGTGAGCGTGATAAGAGAGCCGAGGATTGTAATTATCAAAGCTCACGCGTTTCATACGACGTTTTTCAACATTTTGTGAGGAAAAAATCTTTTTCATAAGATGAAAATTTGATAGGCCTGCCAAGTTATTTTCTTTACTTATTGATGTCAACAGGTTTTTACTCACATGTTGTATACATCGTCAAGAATTTCTAGTGGCGTCCATTCTTTTTATCACTTTTCTAGTCACCACGAATCAACATTTTTGTTAATAACCAAACACGCATTAACAATGTTTACAAATATCTGTGAAATAACCTATAATGGCGCGCATAATTTTTTTTGTGAAGTTTGCGCAGTGCGCGCGCATTAGATGAAATCTCTAAACAGCCAATACAAAATAAAATAAATAATTTCGTTTTAAAATGTTATCTTTGTTAATTCATGTAAAATGTTATCAAAAGTGAATAGTTTTACTAAATTAACCGTTTCTATATCATATCTAAAAATAAATAGTCAATTAATTAACAAAAAGGATTTAATTTGTTTAGTCAATCCATTTGCCGAGAATTAAAAAAAAAGATGTACATTCTGTAAAACCCGGTTAGTTTAAGAATGTACCGTGTGTATGCATACATCTTGCTGCAAGGTGCCAACGTGACTTAATCGGGATATAACCATAACACACAAGTATCGTAATGTTATTAAACACGCGTGTTTAATATCCAGGATTATGAGCCTAAAAGCGACACAATAAGAGGTACGTTACGAGCAATTGTGTTGAAAAATACATTTTTCACATGTATGTACCTAGTAAGTTGGAATTTGGTATTAGAATATACTTGTCTTAGATGGAAAGCCGATGAGAATGAATAGTAAATGGAACTAGCGAACTAATATGCAGGAAAATACAAGAATACAATCCACAAACTTTGAAATGCAAGCCCATGAAATGAAAATTATGGACTCACATTAATACTTCGCCTGATGTTCCCTGCTTCCTCCAATTTGTAGAGCTGTACACGTTCCATCTGAAAATAACGATTACCGGTTTTAATTGTATAGTTCTCAGTAACAAGATGTTAAGCTCGATACAATTTAGCTTCCGACCTTGCTCGGTTCTTTTGGTACGCGCCAAACTAACGTCGACTTGACAGTCCCGCTCCCGCCAAACATGGCGGCTACTCGTGTGGGAATCGGAAATACACGAGTATCCACGAGCCAGAAAGGATAAAACAATCAAAGGATGCGTGCAAAAACGAGACGCACGACAGGTCCTGGCTGTTCGAATGTTTAGACAGGGATAGCGATATTAGATTTGACAAGCGAGTGAAAGGATCGAGATCTCGCCTAAACGGTTTTAGGGTGGAGCTGTCTGGACTTGGGATCGGCGGGCAGATGGCAACAAAAAGGGACCAGTCGGGACTAAAATTTTGGGCATAAATTGAACGGCATTTTTGCCACATTGCTGCGACTCCGGGTCCCGGGTCGGGGTTTCGGGAGCGTTTGGTCTTTGAATTTTAACCGTCGCATTTTTTAGGTCGGTCGGCTATATTCGTAGTGTCTTTACAACGTTTCGGTGACAGGTTTATGGGACAACCGTACGTCACCCGCTTACTCATACTCGCACAATAACATTTTTATTTTAGAAAACATGTTTTGCATAACAGAATTGTTGGTACTGATGTCACGGGGTCACTGACACGGGATTTATTGCTCGTTTCCTGCCGGTTTACATGGCTTCATATTTTACTACTCGTGTGTCTAGCAATTTAAATTCGACACATAAAATAGGTTATGTTATATTCTGTGGGAAAAGGGTTAATTGGTTTTGACATTTTTTCACTATTTAGTAGCACATTATTAAATGGCAATTAGGTAGTTAGTACTGTTTAGAAACGTCTTATATATGAAATAAAACATCGATAGTAAATTTAGCAATATGAAAAAAAATATTAACAAGTAAAATAATAGATAATATCGCCTAGTGACTGCAATAAAGCCACATCTCAAGAATAAAATACATTTGAGATGTGGCTCTATTGCACAGTTCAATACGGTCACATCTCGAAAGTAAAATACATTTGAGATGTGGCCGTATTGCAGACACTAGGCGAATATCTATCAAAAACTCCCCCAGTACAAAAGTGTAAATCATCCTGTACGGCATAGTTGATGTGCCTTCATGATATGTCTGAGGACACGCTTATTGTGAGATTAACCTATAATATATACATAAATTCTGTAGTTACCTTTAATTCGGTTCTCATAAAATTAAGATCTTACTTACCTTAAGATAAGATTAGCCTACGGAAGCTGTTCTCTGGTTTGTTTGCTTCCTCTCGTTATAATCTCGTATCAAGGCAGATTAAGGCTGCATATTGTTTGTCACCCACTTATCAGGTGGCTGACAAATATTAACACAAGATAGCTGCTGCCCCATGAGATTATCTCAGTAGGTATATGTACCTATATACTTAATAGTTTCATAATTTAAAGGTAATCACAAGATATCGTAAGTTACCTATATAGCAGTTTCGGTACAACATTGAGTTCAATCATCAATTAAAATTGTTAATTCAGGTTAATATTAATGATATTAAAGCTATTAAAGCATTAGCGATTAAAATAGTTTACGTAGGATACCAGTTCCGATAACCACACTACGCTGCACCGTTACAAAAAATTACGATGTCTAATAGTATGATTTACTACTGTGGTGCAGTTCTTTTATGTTTTCTTTAACTGCCTATTTCCAACTTATATTTATATCAATATGCATTTTTGTTTCAATTATTATTAATTTATGGACTTAAAAAAACAACCGTACCTATATGTTTTAATGTACGTACCTAAAACAACAAAATAAGAATAAACTTGCACGTTTATAGATTTTATAGTAACCTATGATACGGTATGCGTGAAACAGTAAATAATTTAATGTAGTCAAAAATTCAAATTGTATTGTTTCAATTAGTATCACGCTATCTCATCATATCAATAATCTTGGTTAGGAAGCATGTACTCTTTTATAAAAGTATCCGCCCATCCACAGTGACTACAATCATACCAAAATGGCATCTATTTCATAGGGTTAAGGTTCTATGATTGGTCCTTGTAGGGCACGCAATACTCGAAATTTACGAATAATATTTATATACGGGGACGTTTATGAATTTAGAAAGTTTTAATGACGACAGATAAAACTGGGAAAGGCTATAAAGCAGTCGTTTATCCTAATTCGACTTTGTCACGCGAATTTCTGGCTTGGTTAGTTATGTATCTGAGACTATTTTTTTAAATTGTTAAAGATACTTACAATCATAAAATGTTTTTTTTTTATAATTTAAGATAGGTACAGTCAGCATCAGAAGTAGCTAAGCAAAATAACGCGCTCAAAATGATCTACACAGAACCATATTCCCTTGACATTACAGTTCGTGTGTAGATCTTTTTGAGCACTAGGACCGCACTTTTGTTGCTGACTGTACATATTGTCATATGTACCTACTTTTATAAACTAGTGTTCACTTAGCTACCTCACGCCAGTTGTTCAACTCTGTGAGTTGTACAACTGGCGAGCCTGTATTTTTTTCAAAATGAGTCTGAGTCTGTCCTCCTTCGCTTGGCTCGCTCGTTCGATTATAAGACTTACCTACCTTTTTTTCGTAACCACCAAGAACTACGAGGAACCGCAGAAAATTTGATCAATAGTGTAGGGGTTGTACACCTGAGATGATTTAATTCTTGATGGTTGATTGTAGACTTGATAGAAACACTGATGTCGTTGAATAATTTTATTGATGACCAAGGTGATGATGAAAAATGTATAGGTACTACTAGATAGAGGCACGTAACTACCTATATAAACGTAGACTAACTTCATTCATAATAGTGGCGTAATCGCCGATACAGCTATTAACATAACGTAAGTATATTTAATGCTAACACGTGAAATATGCGATGCTTGGCTTGTACAAATAGTTTGTATTGCCTTTTAGTTTTTACAAAATCAGCAAATAGTGTTTAGGTAATTTCCAAAAATTTTGGTTCTAATTAAACAAGACCTACATTTTGTAATGTTTAGTAGTATAAAGGTGATATATGTGATATAAGGTATTAATTAGGTAAGAAGACAGATCTTCCTTATAGGCATGCAATTGTATCTTCAAAGACCCATTAAACATGTTTTAACTACAACGGTATTTTGCGGAAAATGAAATGCATAAAATGCGGAATACTCTTCAAGAAGTGTCAATAAAAACAGCATAACATCTCATCTGCAGAAAATCAACACAATAATAGGAACAACAAATTCTGTTAAGGTTCGTAAAGTGGCTTGTCACAGAATAGTTCTAAGCCCAGCCATAAAACCCCGCGGCTAACTTTTATCAGGCAGGTAGTTAAAACTTTTCACCGCGTTCGCTGCAATTTATTTATGTTACTTAGTGAAGATACGTGGAGTTACGTTAAGTTTAAACTCCTTTACGGCGCCCGTAAACATGTGCGGTCAATAAACAAGATTTTTATTTACACGAGTTAAAAGTTAGAAATTCAGTGGCAGCTAGTAGCTACTTGCACCACAAAATAAAGCCTAGACTAAGCCAAAAATTTTACGGTTTGCATTGACAAATCGTCAACAAATGCTTGTAGATACTTTTAGTACTTAATCTTATTAAGGGGCTCCTAGCTCCCAATGCCCTTCGATCTGTAACTATTTTTCGTGTTTTTATGGCTTATCGTATTAATAACAACGAGGTTTACCGAAATAGTATCCCATGTTTACTTCAAAACACACAGTTTTAGAGATATATGGCACCAAACTTTGGCAATTTTTGGACGTAGGTAATTTTTGTGAAAATGACAAAATTAAAAACTCTCGGTGGTTGTTAGAGACGTTAATACGGAACAGTTATAGCAGATTTCATATATAAAAGGTCATAAATAACATACTAATATCGAAAACAGAGCTTTTTTGGACCATGTTTGAATAAATCATTAAGAAAAATATATTATTTTTTGTCAAAAAAACTCTCGTGCAAATGTAGATAAAGAATTGAAGAACCGACAAGCATTTGTGCCATAAATATATGACGGAGGATTATCAACTCAAAACTAATCGAAAAGCTCGTGGAGCCTCTTAAGGGTCAAGATTACGTAGATTACGTACCTACAATAGTCTCAATTAATATTTTTTATGACTTGAGATGTAGATAAGATTATACTGCAAGGTGGCCGTTAAATCCGAGTATTTATCATTAATATTTTTTTAAAAGGTACCTACAAATATTTTCTAATAAATTATTTTATCTAGGTTTAAGCAATAAAAATCAGAAAACAATCGATTTTATCCAGACCAGATTCTTCGTCCCAGAAAATAATTGTATAAACCTATCCACCTCCGAAATTCGAGTATCTAATGAGCCACCTATTTGTCAAACGCCTGTAATGATGACAAGGGGAGACATGAAGGTCTGACCTTTTTGATACCTCGCATTAGCATGCATAAAAGGAGAAATCAGAATATTATCAATGGTCGTAGCTTTCCGCACATGCGTAGAAGAAGCTCCATTATCGACGGGCAGGCCGCTCCTGGCGCGCAGCCGCACCGAACCCCGATAATGTAAATAATACAATAAAAATAACACAATCCCACTCGATTTGAATGTCTTCTGCTCTGCCCGGGTTGATGGACTGTTACGATTGGTCCCTTGATACAAGACTCTGCGTAGATACGATTTTTTTACAGCGCCTTTATAAATTGTGGAAGAGATTGACGGGTGCTGACCTCGGAAAACGGGAGTAACAATATTGACTGAGCAAATTCGTGCCGAAAAAGGCACGACAAGTAGCTTATGCTGTTTGCAAATGGTCACGTATGGTCAGATAGGTTGCATCAGAAATCAGGATCAATTAGTCGCGTGTACTGGTTGAATGTATCGCACTTTAGACGAAATGGTTCTGAGGAGAAGATTTTATGACTTTTAATCTGTCCAGTTGAGTCCTTATTGGACGAGCATAGATTAGTTAACAAACTGGATAGTGAAGGCAAATGCGATGTCACGAAATAATCATTTTTATGTTCAAAGCAGTGCTCCGACTCGTTTTGGTCCATCAGTTAAGTTTATTTGTTTGTTTAAGGACAGAAGGCATTATATAACGATGATGAAGCGAAATTATAATATATAGTAATCAATACTATTTTTAAGATCAATCAAGGGATGAGATAGGAGACGTAAGTACTTAAAGAAAGCCTTACTTATAGCCTCAGAAGTTAGCACCTAAGCCTTTCTTTCTGCAAATGATGATGATGATACTCAACTTTGCGGAATCAAATCAGCCAAAAAAAGCGCGCAAAATATTGACTTTTTCATTTGAAAATTATTATAATACTTTAATTCTTAAATTGCAGATAAACTATGCATAAAAAAGTAATTATTATTATAAGAACGAAACAAAGTGATTGTTGTAATTGTTTTGCTGAATCCACAACGGAATGAAATACTCGTACTATAAATAGTAGTTTTCATTATTTCAGTTCATGTTAGTTATCATCTTGTATATACTTTAATAGTATACCTAATAGCTGTATCTTTTATAGTATCTTAGGACTTGCCAGAAAGTGTACTCCCTTAAAAAATTCTTCATCAATAAAATCAACGTCTAGTTTATCAGGAAGAAAGGCGTTCGGCATAATGATGCTTACTAACAAGTTATAAACTGTTGGAATCTTCATTTAAAAGGAACTTTATTTAAATTTTAACTATTTATTCGTTTTTAATAGAACATCGGATATTGACCTGGATACTATCAAATATAACGAGTAAAAGTAAACGTTAGTAGAAACAATAAGGATGTCATTCCAGTAATGACTGTCATGAAGCCGGTAGTTGAATAAATGAAGTTAGCCCAAGACATAAATGTATTACACGTGTGTATACTCAGGAATGTTCTCATTACGCGCTAGGAAGTCTGGTAGATAATGATACAACGCTAAATTTACCTTATCTTCAATTTAACAGATTACTCTCTGATTTGTCACTAATTGTTTTCAATTATTGAGTCGCGATGAATATAATTATATGTGCAATGTGCGTATGTGTTTTATGCTGTATGTATGCTCAATACTTCAAATTTATTTACCTATTACCTAGTAAATTGGACTAAATATACTCAAATTCTGATTCATAAGTGTTATGATGGCGCATTGCATAATACACCATAAATACGTACTTATCAAATACAATTTTACTAAAAATAACATTTTATTGTAAAGGTCTAACAAAAAATCTATAGTATATATATAAAAAAAATGCAGTTATAGTATTAAGTATTTAATTTTTATCGATCTGGCTTTCAAAAGAAAAATAGAATTTAATCATAATTACCACGACAGAAATATTGCAAATGGAATCAGCCCGACGTTGCTGTCCAATTAGTATCGACATGTCAAAGCTTAAAGATTTTGACACTTCACCGGTAAAGACTTCTAACGCTTGCGAAACGCCCCCGTCAACGCTCTTAAAGTGTATTAGGTATGTTTAGTGTTAAACGAAAAGGCTTAACCTTTTTTATATTATAAACTAGCTGTCAACAATGGAAAAAAGGTAAATGGTGAGCTTACCGGGAGTGGAGGCGCGCGGCAGCTGCGCGGAGCGAAGTGCGAGCGTCGACAGGCCTAGGCGCCCCCGCCTCGCTTCCTCCTTCCTTAGCGCACAGATTTGCCTACCTTACCCCTCGACCCTCCCCCGCCCGCCCCCGGCTACCAAACCTAATTCACTTAATTACGGCGAAACGATGATTTTCTCAACTGTATCAGGATTAAGCATCCTTTCATGGAGAACTACCCTTCGAACTTGGGGGTATGTTTTCTAATTTAATTAATGTTGAATGTCTTATTAGCGTATGTGAAATTGGTTTTCATTCCGCATAAGATCTAATCAACATTTCATACTACATATATCCATTGGTGTACTTATTATGCATATAATTGAATGGTATATAACACTACTTCAATGAACACACAGTGAAATGGTTACCTCCTCAGTTTTGGATCCGAAAATGGACATCGCTCGTCAAATAAGCCATTAATAGGTTCCCGTATTTAATTTGGTCGGTCTTAGAGAGAGTAACTATCACGAAATCATAAACTGATAGTAAACGAAAGTTGTCGCCTCATGATTGATGGTAAACACCCAGACAGTCAGCCTTGCGGGATTATTCCGTAACATAAAGATACCTCACGAGGCTGAGTCAAAGGGAACCTTAACCTATAATCATTTATTCATTACTTAATTGGTATAACAATAAAAAAAATTGTAGGTTAATACGCACATCATTCCAGAATCTTAACCGACAGGTAGTGAACGAAAGTTGTCATCTCATGATTGATAGTAAACGCCCAGACAGTCGGCCTTGCGGGATTATTCCGTAGCCGTTAGAATAGTCCTTATAAGGCCGAGTCAATGGGAGCATCTAACCTATAATAATCAATTAATTACTTCATTGGTATAAAGGTAACAAAAGGAATATGTAGATGTTTCAGAATCTTAACCGATAGGTAGTAAACGAAAGTTGTCATCTCATGATTCATAGTAAACACTCAGACAGTCGGCCTTGCGGAATTATTCTGCAGTCGTAAGAATAGTCCTTACAAGGCCGAGTCAATGGGAGCATCTAACCTATAATAATCAATTAATTACTTCATTGGTATAAAGGTAACAAAAGGAATATGTAGATGTTTCAGAATCTTAACCGATAGGTAGTAAACGAAAGTTGTCATCTCATGATTCATAGTAAACACTCAGACAGTCGGCCTTGCGGAATTATTCTGCAGTCGTAAGAATAGTCCTTACAAGGCCGAGTCAAAGGACCGGCGACCTAGACACGAAGCGGGATCGTTACGTAACTGGAACCTCTCATCTACTGCCTGCCTGCTGATGCTGTCACTATTTTTAACCACGCTTTATTATGTGAATGTTAAAAGTATCATCATGTACAAATACAGCGAAATAAAGCAAATGTTGTAAGAATTGTTCCGCTGATCCTTAAACAGGATCTATTATCCTACTTAATATTATAAATGCGAAAGTTTAGATGTTTGGATGTTTGGATGTTTGTTACGCAATCACGTATAAACGGCTGAACCGATTTGAATGAAATTTTGCACGAAGATAGTTTATAGCCTGGATTAAAATATAGGATAGTTTTTATCCTGGGTCCACGCGGACGAAGTCGCGGGCGGAAGCTATTATAAATAATTATTACAAGCTTTTGCGGGAACTTCGTCCACGTAAACCTAGTTTCGTACCAACTTCTACCTTCGAACTCATCTCCTTAGGGAATGTTATCCCGAATAATAGAAAATGTTTTAATCCTGGTTAGATCTTTGGGCTTCATTTCACCCAAATAAATTTAAGCTTGTTGAGTAACAAACGTCCAAAAGTTTAAAATTCCGAACATTCCTAAAGTAATGTATTATTTTTTTCATTTACAAGTATATTATTCACATTTCCTACATGACATATTTGACATGTTTTTTTAATCAATCGTAATTAGTACTTGAATCACATTCATTACTAATATAAAAGTTGATGAACGAGCATAAACCTTTTTTTATCTAGCAGGAGCCCATATGGAACTTACATAGTACTGTAACCACGTGCAGGCCATATGACCAACGGTAACCGTGTCTTAATCATACCATTCGCGAGGTCAATGTCACAGCAGCAAGAAGGGATGGCAATTTTTCCTAAGATCGGCGATATGCCCGTTACCGTTCCCGCCGTTCCCGGGGACAATCTCGCGTCAGAGAAATACATATAAGCCAGTTTTCGATACCCATTATGTAAATACAGTTCGTAATCATTAAGCCTTACATATACAAACCCGGCCAGCAAATGCTGAGGTTGATACTCTTTGGGCAACATGATTTCAATGTTTACAGATAATAGAAAGAAAGAAAGAAAGACCAAAATGGTATTATTTTCAACAATTTCCTTTATAAATCAAAACGAAAAATGTGTAACTCAAGCCCTTTCATATGATACCTACTAATTAAACTTTGAATTCCCCCCTCTTAACCGTAATTTTAGATAGATATTAAAAATATATATTTAATATTTTCATGTTCCATACACGTGGATTAACTTTCTTTAAAACTATTGAGATATTTAACTTTGTGACAGACAGATGGACAGAGTCGCACCATAAGGGTTCCGTTTTTACCTTATTAGTCCGGAACCCTAGAAATGGCTGATAAATAATCTAAAACAATGGGTACAATCTTCTTCTTACTATTGTTCTCCCAGGAACATAGAACATTTCTGGGAATGTTCCCCACTGAAATGTTCTTAAAAACAGGAAACTTTGTGCGGCATAACCACTGACTGACTGTATTGTGTACGGTACGACCTTAATTAATTAGGTCGTCGAAATATTTGATATTATGTAATTAGTTTCATTTAAAACCATCTATTTAAATATGTATTTTTAATAAAGAAATTTTACTTTATGTTGGAAAGAAAAAGTGCAGAGATATGCACGCGTCAGTTTTAGGCTGATAGTTTATTAAAAAAAATCAAATTTCAGTATCACTGTACCTACAGAATATTTTTGTGATACACATTTCAGTTTATTTTATTTAAGGACTTTTTTTTCTAGGTACTTAACAAACTTTATTTATTTATTTAAGGTCGCTCAAAAATCTAAGATCATTAGCGACCACTATAGGTATAGAACACAACATTAAATCAACATATAATAATCGATTAATTTTACAAGCAGTGTTTTCTGAATGATTTAAAGTTGATATAAACGACGTATAAAATAAATGTGCAGTTAATAACATCAATTATACTCCGTTTAAAAAAAACTACTTAAAACAACCATTTATGAGCAGCACCGATGATCGTAGTGGGGCAGAGTGCTCGAACAAATTGTCGTTAATATGGACACGCTGGACAAGAGTACCAATTTTTTTTTGGTCCATAGCTTTAAGTTTTCGATAGGAACCAACTCCTCCGCTGGTCATATATAATTTTATGGCGGTAATTTTGAATTATAGTTAATAATTTAATATCTCTAGTGCTAAGTCACTTAGAATCACAAACTTGGTGTCTAAATATACTTAAAATCTTTCTAAATTACTTGTTATTATAGAGGCGGAAATTTCAAGTGTCTACATATTACGGTTCTACAGATATACCGATTGTTATGGGCGGGCAAAAACACGCCATAAAATCACGTTTCATGTATGAGAGCACTGTTTAGTTTTGAATTTATTTTATTTTTATGAATATATGTTAAGCAAGCAATAGAAAAAAAACTTCTGTGAAAATTTGAACAGTCTAGCCGGATGGACAACAGAAGCTTAGGAACAGGCTTTCGTTTGATATCCTTTGGGAACTCGACTCTTAAAAATATCTAGTTGAATTCTTTGCCCCCAAATATGTATATTAGACACTAAGTTTGTTATTCTACGTTATTTAGAACTCGAGATATTAATGATATACGTATGATTGAAAATGACCGCCATAAAATAAAAGATGGCCGACGGAGGAAGTGGTTTCTATCAAAAACTTAAAGCTGATGATGGACCTAACAAGTACCTGAAAAAAATTTGGTGCTTTTGCCCAGCGTGTCCACATTATCACCTGAAACGGCCCTACTATCGGGTTTGGCGCCGAAAATCGGGAGCTTATTAACCTCTCCTTACACCGGAGATCATCCGTGTTTGACTTGCTATCCTTTTCTTTAGTGTGATAAAACATGAGACATGGGATGCCGGGGGCGACTGGCGAGCAGTCAGCCTAATGTTAAGCGTGCGTAGAGTGACGTAAGAGACGAAAGCATCATGTCTGTTAATAAGGGCGAGTCCACGTTGCTGTCCGTGGTAAAGGCTTTGTGAACTACTTTTTGTTCTTTTAGTCAAGATAAATATCATAACATTAATAAAAGATGAATTAATTAATACCTACCTACATATTTAACTTCAGAAAAGTGAGCTCACACAGGTAAAATTGGTTTTGTCAAGTTCTCTTATTCTTTTTTGTATCATTCTGCTAACAAAGCAGTGTTGATTAAATAAAATCCACAAATCATAATTCAGTATATACCAATACATAAAAGCATGGTACAGTGTCCGTGAGTAAATTGGATGTCACAAGAATTAAAAAGTATTTTAGAGATAGAACATTAAAAAACCCCTGCCCTATATTCACAATGTTGTGCAGTTGAGTGAGAGCTGTGACCAGTAAGTTCAAGGGGTACGACGCTGTCACAAAATATAGTCCATATTTTTAAAAGAAAATATGTGAAAAAAACCATAGATTTAAATAGGTAAATCTCGATTTAAACAAACAATAACACCTAAAAAATATTTTATAATTACCTATAAATGCTTAGTATTTATTTGTAATGTTAAAATTATTTTTGTTTTAAAAGTTAGTCTTCCTGCGAACAAACAATATAAAAATGATTGGCAGGGCTTTTGTTTTAAGTGTAATAAATAAATAAGTAAATAATAATAATATAATAAATAATACACATATTTAACGTCAGCATTTTAAGTTTCGGTTCAACCGTATCGAAACCTTTGTTTTGTAACGAATATTTAAATTCGTCAGTACGTAAAATACATTTTAGTCACAAATTAGCCCGTGGCATTCATTCGATATTCGATAATCCTTTGCACCCTACAAATGCTTACACACTTACAGATTTCTCTAGATCTCTTTTTTTTGGTTTCTTGTGAAAGGCTAGCAATTATATGAAAAATTCTTCGATTTTATACATGCCTCATTTAATGAACACCTGCCTTTCACACTTGGATCAAAATGTGTATTTGCCAGTTTCGTTAATTAATGCTCTTAAAATATTTTTTTTTTTCCGTTACGTAGGTAATTAATAAATTTTAAATAAAAGGGGAGAACTTATAAATTTATTTCCACAAACTGGACTCGAAGCAGCGACCATCCGGCAAACTCGGCAAGCAGCTCTCGACCACTGAGCTATCAATTTTCTCCTTTAATTTGAATTTGGATATTTTGTTAGCAAGACGCTACTGCCGTGCGTTTTTTGATAGGTTTTGACGAGTTTTGAGTTGATAGTCCTCCGTCAAAAATATAGATACATTTATGGTTTGTTCCATCTCTTTGCCATGCCGTCTCTTTAATCCTTTATCTAAATTTGCATGAAGATGAATGATGATGAAACATTCTATGTCAAAAATAGGCCAAGTCTCGAAACTCTTCCACCGTAAAAAGTTGTGAGATATTTTGTGGAGCCAAGTCAGACGTGTTATTACTCTTTATTTGCTTGCTAAATAACATTTTGAAATTTGGGAATCATCCATTTGTTTGTAGTAATATATTATGAATGCAGATGGGAATTATATTTTTGCAAAGACTTTGTATGTACATGTTATTTTACCAGCCGCAAATAACGTTTGTATAGTTTTCTACTGCATTGTACATCTAACACTAACCGCAGACAAATACATAGTATAGTGCACTGTACCTTCCTTTTTATTAACTAAAACGATGATTTTGTAATCGCATGTATTTGTATAAGATTACAAACTTACTTTAGCAGTTTGTATACCACTGAAACGTGACTGAAATTGCTATTTATAGGTTTTATGAATTAAACGGCAAAAAAAATTAATAACGTTAAAAAATTTGAGCTTGTACGTCTGCTAGAGGACCTTAGAATTAGATTGATAAGTCAGTAAGTCAGTGAGTGTGTCAGTGACAAAACTAAGGAACTTTGATGGGCAATCGAACTAAAAGTTTAAATTGAATGTTATTGAAACCATATCTAAGCCATATTATGCTCTATATGTTACTAAAAATTTAGTTCTAGCCTAAGTCAGCACAAAATTATAGGATGTTGAAAATGGTTTCGAGAAAAGGATGGTAGAGCCATGCCTCTTTGTTTTGCTTGACTTGGCGGGGGCATCGCCGTGCCCTCAGATATTTTTTTAAAGATTTATTCAAACATGGTCTAAAAGAGCTTTGCTTTCGATATAAGTATGTTGTTTATGTACTTTTATATATGAAATCTACATGTAAATGTTCCTCATTGACGTCTCTAAAAATCCACGAGAGATTTTTAATTTAACTCGCTTTCACAAAAGTTACGTCCAAAAAACCGGATTTTTGGGCTAAATTGCCAAAGTTTGGTGCCGTATAATATCTCGAAAACTGTGAGTTTTGAAGTAAATATGGGATACTATTTCAGTAAACCTCGTTATTGTTAATACGATAAGCCATACAAAACACGAAAAAATGGACAGTTACAGATCGAAGGTCATTGGAAGCTAGGAGCCCCTTAATTCAAAATTACATTATGAATTGTATTGAATCATGATTCCTTCGACGTATTACATTTTTGCACGGTCACGTTGTACAAATTAATAGGCATTTAACTGTGCTGTGGCTGGATCATATTTTATGGATTTTATTGACTGTTTTCTTTATTAGCAGAGCTATTTACGACACATTTTTAATATGTAGGTACATTGTGCAAATCCACACGTTGACGTCAATCTTCAGTTATATAAATATAAGGAGAAATTAATTAAACCTGATTCGGCTCTCTGAACTCCTATCTCTTTAGTTGTTATACAGTTAATTAAAACATTTTGTGTTTTTGCATATGACATTTAAATTTTGATAACATGCCGAAATAATAATACCTTTTTAAGATTTTAATAAGAGCACTTTTTAAAGCAAAAAAAGATGTGGTTCGTTCTGGTTGTCTATAAAAGTTACCAAGTCACTGCCGGACCAGGCTTATCTGTGGGTTAGGATTTTAATTTACTGCTACTAAAAATTCACGCTAGTGTAGTGTAGATTAGGGTGGTCCTTAAAAATCGAAAAGTTGATTTTTTTGAGGCTTCTTACGAGTATATTCTTTTGATACGTGAAAAAATAATGTATTTTTATTATTTTTGGATAAGATTTAGGGGTCGCGACCGAATTTTTAAACTTTTTAAGGCTTGCATTTCTTCATATTTTTTTTTAAAACCTTTTGAAACTTTTTTGAGCTACATTTGATAACAAGGACAAACAATCCAGAAAATACGAAATTAGTTAACTAAATGTTCGAAACTTACTTTAAATCAAACAAAGTCGCCAATCATCGCCAGAGTCCGTTTGCAACATATTAGCAGAATAAAAATATTTTTGAATTGATGACTGAAATTTGTGATTTATTTTTATGTATTCAAGATTATTCATTTCCTATGATCAAATGTAGCTCAAAAAAGTAGCAAAAAGTAAAAGAAAGTTAGTATGGAGAAATGCAAACCTTAAAAAGTTAAAAAAAAAACAGTCAACACCCCTAAATCTTATCCAAAAATAAAAATAAAAAACATGTAATTTTTTCACGTACCTATTAGAACAATATAAAAGGGTGCCTCATTGAAAATTCAAATTTTCCTGAAGGACCACCCTAGTGTAGAATTGTAGATATTACATTTGTAGTCTTAGGTTGAATTTAAGCTAATTTAGTAAAACAGTAGCAACGTTTTATATGTAAGTAACTACTTAATTACAAAATGAAAACAAACGAACATGATTTAATCATAATTTTTAAAGATGTCTGTACCAGAAATAAATATGTGTGAACTTAGCCTTATCTCAACCCGGTTGAGCCCCGTTTCGCGGTGTACGTAATTTAATACATGTTGCTGTCCCGTTCTATTATTTCCTAAAAGGCGCGATAGGCAAACATGTCGACAAGCATTCGGGCGTGTAAAGACAATGCCTAAAATATCGTTGTACTTTTTAATTTAATTTGACCATCTGCTAACCATGTTGCTTATAAGATCTATTTCTGATCATAGACTATGGTTTGATCGACTATGACTATTATTAACAAAGGAAATGAACAAAAAAATGTGAAGCTTCAATATTAAAATTCTAGTTAGTTAAACCATAACTTAGCATTTTTTAATCAATGTGAGATAGTTGACGAATACAAATTGTTGTTACCATTTACCGCTGTTAGTTAAACAATGTTACAAGCATAATTTTTTTCAAGCCCCTTTAGCCCCAAAAATTTTGTCTCGCTCGCTCGCTCATGTTAACTTGGCACACGCGCACGGACGAAATCGCGAGGGTAAAAAATCATAATATTGTCAAAACGAAAGATTATCTCGGTTAATGCGTTTTTCGATAGAACCATGATAATATAGCTTGTGGTTTAGAAGAAGTAGCAAAACTTAAGGTGAAAACAACCTTTTTTGTAGTTTTTTTTACACAGTATTATTTAATGTTTTACAAAAAATATGATGGTTAGATTATTAATGAATCAAAGGATTTATTCCTAGGCTCATTTACGATCTGGTAAAGTCATCCTTTTAGAAACCGTGTGTGTATGTAGAAAATAAATCGGCTCACAAAAATGTAGCTTATCACTACGGCCCCCTAGGCCGGCCGTGTTATTTCGCTCGGACGCGCGGCCAATCCAACGGCACCCTCCCCCTATTGGTGAATTTAAAACGGAATTTCAATTTAATCCGCTCCCCTTTAAATAAAGCTGACAGGGTACTACCGTGTATCGACTTGTGTTCCTTTTTTGAACGGTTTAGTTTTTAAATTCTTTTTTCTTATGATCTGATATTAACAAAAAAATATCAAAATGAATTCGCTAAATTTATTTCTTTCAATATCATTTTGAGTTCGGTTTTTAACGTTAGCGATATTTCAATGTGAAAAATATTCTTAGTATTGTTATGATTATTATTGAAAATCTAACAGGTTTTTTTAAACGTTTGATAGCGGTATTTTCTAATGGTTTCATATTTTTTTAGTATATGACTGTTTTATTATGCCACTGCATTCCATAATTAATATAATTATGTATTGCTACTACAGTTTTTAATTATTAAAATTGATACCCATTCCGGCGCAAAATAATTTCGAGGCCTAGCCTCAGTTCTCAAAATCGGAAGTCGTTTTTGTCGTGCAGCGGGGCTAGCACAATTGACCCCGCGCCGCGACGCGAGTCGAGGAAGATCTATCCTCCTCGTTCTAATTTGCACGGTGCGAGTGCGACAGGAGACGCTCAGACGCGCGCGAAGCGACTGAGCAGCAAGTTGTGCTAGACGTACAGAAATGGTATGTGAAATGTCTTGGTGCATGTTCTCCCTATTGCTTAAGCGCAAAGTCAAGTGTGAGTGAGTGAAACACACTGATTGGAATGAATTTATAGTAGCTAAATAGAGTCTCTGTAGCTCCGAACTGCGCAAGGCAGGCGTCGACGCAGGCGCACCGAAGGTGCCTTTTATGGCGGCCATCATTATTGTTCTTTTTCGTCGACCTTTAACAAACTAAAGCCATTCATAGAAATCAGGTATAAATTTCGAGCGAACAGTTTTAAGGATTTTTTCCTCTTTTTGTGCAACGGTCTAAGCGGCCAGTTTAAATAGGATTATGTTTGGAAAGTATTTAGGATAGGTACTTTGCAAACATAATTCCTCACTAAATATTGCTCTTCTCTCAATGGAGTTATGCGTTTTTTTCATGGTGTTTTGCTTTGTGCTTATTTTAATACCATTTGGGGTATTGTATTATAGTAGCTATTCGTAGTCCGATGAGATAAATGAGTAAACGTTCGAATAATATACCTATATAATTAGACTGCATTTAACTCTACCAGTAAAGCTAATCTTTTGTAATACCTGCTATGTTTAAATAACTTATAGGTTGGCTATAGATGATTTCACATCAAGCAAATTATATTACTTATGTTTTTATCAATAAATACTAATTTAAAGCAAGAAAAACTATTTCGTCGTCCAAAATGTTAACCGGTTTAAAAATCCAAAAAATGTTTGAAATAAAGATAATTTGTAGATATTGTACAATTTCATGTCAAAACCTGACTAAGCGATTAAACTGTAGATAAAAGTGCAGCTAGCTGTAAAGGGGAAAATACTTTGGTGACCAAAAGGTTCATTTTGAATAAGTACCTATACAAATAGGTTATTACACCTCTGTGCCAGAGGTTTTACATATATAGATTCTTTCATAGATACTGTAATAATACTTAATAAAAAAAACATAAACAGCCATCAAACATTTTTTTGTTAAAATGCAGTAAAATTATTAGCCCTCATACTCCGCATACGTGACTTTGTCAATTATGTTTCTCAGACACGGACGAAACCCTTTTAGCAGATGTTGGGTTATGAATAACCGGTCAGCTTTTTACGTTTTAAATTAACTAAATCCTCGAAGCGTTAGCCGCTGCAGCAATTTCCCTATTTACATATTACGTTTTCTCCCTGATTTAATTCTAACCCCAGATGAAAAAGGAACAAAAGAATCATACAAAACACCGTGTAAAACGATTCGCATCACAAAAACCCCCTCACCAAAATGTGCTTAATTAAACTCTATAAGCTAATTAATACACAAATTTATCATTAATATTCGTATGAAATAGCCATGATATACTAAATTTAACAAATCTAACAATTAATGGATCACGTCATAATATTTGACTCATAAATATTATATGAATTTAGTTACTAAAACAAACTCCCTTTTTGTATGAACGGGGTGACGTCCATAAGTTTTATGTAATTTTGTGATTATAATTGTTGACATATTTAATATGAATTATTATGAATAAATATGAATATTCATATAAATACGAATATAAATTCTTCATGTATTATATTAATTTATAGGTACAAAGTCGTAACTTCCTTTTTACGATTTATTATTTGAGTATTTCAAAAAAAAGTTTTACAAGAAGTTCTCTGTTTTCAAGAGTGTACGGCAGCGACATAAGATCTCAAATGACCAATCCAAAACAGCCTTACGAGCGAAAAGTGCATTCAGCATGGCACCGAAGTTATATAATAAGTTACCAGACTCTATAAGAAGTTCTGAAATGCCAGAATTTAAGCGACATCTATTAGATTTTTTGACTCAAAACGCAGTGAAACTCGCAAAACTCTGTGAAAGAATATTTAGATTATAAGCCTGACATGTATTAAGTACTCTGTAATAATATAATTAACTTTTAATATTGTTATTAACTTTTAGCATTTGCATGCCCAGCAGCTGGCAGAATACAATGTACGAATTGTATTTTTATCAACATCCGCTTGACTGTATTCTAGCAAATAAACTACGTTGATTTTGATTTGATTTTGATTTGAAGAAACATTTTAGTGTAATATCACTCATTTTCTTATATCTATTTACAGATTTACTTTATATATTAGAGTTTAATTTATGATTTTGTATCTGACTTTTTACTTGCCATACGAATTAATAAAATGTATAAGTACCTAGACTACAACAATATGAAGTGTCAGTATATTGCTACCGCAGAACTTTGCTGAAAAGAAAGTACTGAAAAGTTACACTTCTGAATACGCCGCGAACGTCGGAATACGGACGCACTGCAGAGTTGTGGTTATACTACTGCAAAATCTCTATACCACAGCTAAAGCTTCCCTGCAATGTAATGCCACATACACACGGTGGCGTCCGTATTAAGTAAATAACTATAACAATACGAAACTACAGACATAAACTTACCAGTCAAATAGGTCTTGTCTTTTCACACGATTTGTCCGACAATTTTGTAGAAAGCTGCCGGCGAAATGCGCCTCCCGATTGCTACGAAAAAGCTCTACTGTCTGCAAAAACTGACGTCACCTGCTTTATCCATTGAGCCATTGACTAGCGCCATCTCACGCCGAATAGAAGTACTCTTACGACTTCACTTTTCTCCGTAGTGCCTGGAAGAAATTACTATTTAACTTGCTCCCTAAATTTTGGCGGTATTTAATGATCGGCATAATACTTTCTTGTCTTGAATAATTCATAATAGTTCAACAACTGCAACACAGATTTTCTGATGTTCTTATTAGAAAAAAAAACTGCTTAAACCAAAGGTTCGTTCTTATTAGACTGCATACTAGCGCCATCTGCAGGAAAATCATGTAATTATGGGCACTTAATATAGCTCGGTTACTTGGTGCGCAACTACTACGTGGTTAGAATTAAAGACGCTAGATGGCGTCCGAGGGCTATTTCATTATCTCATCTTCTTTAGTAGAGGTTGTTATGGTAGAGATTACTCGAAATGTTTCTTACGAAGTTCCCCTGAAATACGTAAGATGACGCTGTTTATTTGACACGTCGCGTCTCCGGTTTCTTTTTCAAGTAAGTATAAGGTAAACGCTTGGCATCTTAATGAGGTGCATTGGGTAAGTCCAAAATCAGAAATATCTAATAAAACTAAAAGCTATTTAAACTGGCACCACTTGCCAAGACGCCATGTTTATCTGTCCCCCCGCTTTTGTTTGTTCGGTCAGTAGCTGTGGATATAACTAAGTTCTTAAATTAATCTAAGTGTACCTAAGTAATTTTGAGTCGGCGCCAAACAATCAATGAACAAAGATTTGATTTGGTGTAACTTGTACGGTCGCGTTCTTTAATTTATGACCCTTTTTGCTAAAATATTCTTTGTATTGCTATATAATTTGACAGTATTGTGAACCTTAAGTGGGTCCCAAATTAAAGTTCGTGAATGTGCTTGTTTGGAGTAATATTTGTTCATTGATTGTTTGGCGCCGACTCAAAATTACATAGGTACACTTAGATTAATTTAAGAACTTAGTTATTAAGGTTAATTAAAAAGTCAAAATAATTACAAAAATATATGCTTAGGTATACTTACAATAGTTTAAGAACTTAGTTATTAAACTGAATAAAAAAGGTTTATTATTTTCTGCTTTTCAATTTTTTTCGGCGGTTTAATGTTTCCGTTAAAAAGTTTTTATTTTACAATTTTCTGTGGCTTACTTTAGTTAATTACTAACTTAATTACTAGTTACATGCAAATAAAGTATTACACAAACCTCACGATGGACGAGCTTTAGCAGAAATGCAGTGACTGAGAGGCCTACACACAAGACTGACAAGGTCAAAAGCTCATTCATCGTGAGGTTTTTCACACGACAACACACACACACACATGCGTGGTCATACATTTCAATCAGTAAGTGAACAATCAATCATCCCCTGTTTTCCTACCCTTAGGGTTGAAATTTTTAGTTAAAATGTATGTGGGACTAACTTCTACTTCCCTTTCTAATAAAAAAGAATTATCAAAATCGGACTACTCTGTACAAAGTTATGCGTGGTCATACATAAAAAAAACGCGTTGACTTGAGAAACTCCTCCGTTTTTTCGTCGGTTAATAATTGTCTGATTGTTATTACATTCGATTGTAATGACAATAATTTTAATGCATTTTTGAGTAGAATATCGGTCTAGTAACTGAAGTTTAAAAGAAGCATTCGAAAATATGTATACTTTTTCGAAAGTTCATCAGACACTTCAGTTAGACCGTTATGACTTAATCAACAATGCGTTAAGAATGATAATCTAACGTTAAAGTAATCAGACAATGATTAAACATGACAGGTTACTGAGTTACACGACATTGGGTAATTTCGAAAATTAAATGAAAAATATAAAGACATCTTTTTTATATCTCATTGATTTAAGTTTATCAATGAGATATTTTACAGGGCTAAATTAAAACCAAACTAGGAATTGTTACTGTATTAGACTGATAATGTATAAGAACCATTTTACGCGGCCTGTTAAGTATAGAATAAATACGACCAAAACTTTAGATTGGGTCATTTTACGATTCTCTCGTAAATCTTTGAGAGTCAATGATTTGTCAAAGTCAAAATCATTTATTCAAAATAAATTCTTAGAGAACACTTTTTAAAGGGCAGGGGTTAAACAATATTATACATTCACAGTCCGCTTCGGTATAACGATGGCCTTTGCCCATATGTCTTTATCGTCTAAGTATTCGCTGAGTTTATAATAGGCTCTTTTTTCCAGCGTTTGCTTTACAATTGCCTTAAATTTATTTTCTGTCATAGTCAAAATTTGGTCAGGTAGTTTATTGTAGTAGCGTGTACAGAGACCGACAGACGAATTTGAAACTCTACTTAATCTAGTTGAAACTGCTAATAATTTTAATTTATTCCTAGTGTTTCTATCATGAATGTCACAACCTCTTCGAAATAGCGTTCGGTTTTTTCTTACGTACATAATGTGTTCGTAAATATATTGACTTGGCACGGTCATAATTCAATTTTTTCGAAACACCTCTCTGAGAGAGTCACGTACTTTCAAACTGTATATGGGAAGAATTGCTCGCTTTTGTACAACAAAAATAGACTCGATATCAGCTGCTCTGCCATATAGTAACATGCTATAAAACATAACACTATGAAAGTATGTTTGGGAATCGGTATCATTGAAATGAAGAAAAGCGGCCATGACGATTATTATATCTTAATATAACAATTAATGATCAATCAGAACAATCATTGTATACAGTTAACAGCATACTAATGCCCACTCAATTTGATTTTTTACGATATTTAAATTGATTAATGATCCAGGAGTGCCAAAAGTACAATGGCAACTAATATTTCAAATATAAATACCTACTTTAATCGAAAGTACAATAACTTAAAATTACCGGAGAATCTTATCGATGTGTCACAACACAACACTGTCCCGTACGCCACGCACTGCAACAGAATATATTCTACCCAGTTAGTTCACTTTTACAAAAGGATTTGTGACACAGTGTGCTCTGGGTTCCTTGCATTTCAACTTAACTACGTAATTAGATACGTTTCGACCTATCTTGGCTATCTTTCTATTTCATTGGATATTATCTTGGAATCGACGCTGAGATCGCTAGGAGTAGTAAGATTAAAACCCAAACTACGCTAACCTCACCCAACAACTAAGAATAGACAATCTTTGTCATTTATTTTTCCAAATCAATTTTTAATGTTAGTCCTAGTTCCTTAGTGTAACTAGTTTTTTCTTACTCTATCAATAGGCATTATCATTATAGTCAGATTTGGAACTTACCTAAATTAGATTTAACTTAAGGCGAATTTTAGGAATTGTTTATTTTTATTTTTAAGTTAATATAATCCTTTTAAATTCGGACTAGACGAACCTGCGGACCTGAATTACAGTTAAATGGGATGTTCATTAGAATTATTAGTCCTCCTACAGACAGCGAAGTTTATTATAATAGCATTTTAAGAGACCGCAGTAACCTCGGCCGAATTTCACCTTCCCATACAAACGTCGTTACGCTCTCATTTTAAAACTACGTGTTTGATTGTGACGAAACTTTGCATATACAATGACATGAGGTATATCTATGTCTGTAATTAGTTTATATGGTTTCAGTTTATAAAACAAACGAAATAATACAGCAAAAACAAGTTTTGTACGAAAAACTTAAATTCGCTGTATTTTTTACTATGGTATCTGAAGCTACATAAACTAATAACAGACATAGATATACCTCATGTCATTGTATATAAGCAAAAATTCGTTACAATCCAACACGTAGTTTAAAACTGAGAGCATAACTACGTTTGTATGGAGAATCGAGCTTACTGCGGACTCTTAAACTCCTGGATGCAGGTATGAATAGCTTACGCCTGGCATTATGTTGCATCTATTTGCACTGCACCAGCTGCTCGTCATCCTCCTAGCGTTATTCCCGGTTGTGCCCTAAAGGAGAGCGGGCTCCAGACAACTTTTCAAGTCAAGACATGATGAAATAATTTCAAATTCAGTATTGATGACTTCGGTATAGGATAATATTCAACAAATCATACCTTAAACATAATTTTCTTCTATTAATACTCCGAATATCGTGACATTGAACTATCTTCCTCGTACTTACCCTTTGTCGGCTCCGTCCATTGAAAAATGATGGTCGCCACTGAACACTCCTTAATGCAAGTATCGCATCGCAATCGTCCAGGTTTCCACAATCGGACGGACAGCATGAGCAGACGCACAACATTAATAATATTAGTCATACGACGTCGCGAGGAAATTGTATTTGCAATATTTTTTGTCACAGGGTATTTTGTATGGTTAATGTGATTTCAATGCTTCAATACTGGGAAACTTTAAACTAAGTACATAGGTATCAAGGAAATCCGCCTATAATAAAATTGGTAAAGTTCTTAGGAATCGTGTCGTTGTTTCTAGAGAATGAAAACTATATTCAAATATATCTTATAGTCTCGGAAAATGACAACTATTTCTAGCATTTTGTAATATTTGTTATTTATTAGGGAAATCTTGGATTTTCCGTTAATTAAAGATTATTATTTATTTTATTTTATGATTTTTTTACAGTTTTAATTATCGTTATGTACTTCTAAATTATTTGTCTTGGAATCGTGGCTCTGTTTATTTTTTTATTCATTTCACTCATCTCTTTAGGTACTTTAAGATTTCCCGATACTCATTGAACCATTTGAAATTACTGTATACTGTATACCCTTTACATATAAACATTGCAGTGCAAGAGAATTGTTTAAAAATAGGAAATTAACCACTGGGGATTTTATGTTTCACCGGTTGTGGTTATTCTTGGGGTTCAACTCTGTGCTTCTAGCCAAATCAAGCTTAAATGAAATCGTAGTTCTGACATGCTTGAATGAAAAACAGTCCGGCACCAGACGTCCGTTTCTGCAGCATCCAATGAATCTGTATCAAAACTGTATAAAAGCAAAATATTCTGACAGCATGATTTATAGGTCCAGCCTCCGATACGCAGCGACCTACAAACTGAGGCAACCTTCATTTTTCGCACTCCTTTTGTTAGGCACGTGGTGCGCCCCTCGCAGGTTCGGCTGTCATGTCATAGCTTCGGCGTCATTTATCATCGCTCAATACGCTCCGCGCGCCGACGGCGTCTCACTGGCGCTTGCACACATTTCAATAGTTCCAAAGCTTTCCTCTATCACCCGCTATTTATTCCTATACCTTCTGGGCTGTGGAAAACAGAAAAAATCGTGTCTGTCTTCATAATTTATTTCATCTTCACCAATTTTTCAAATTTTGATACATTTTTATTCATACAATACAATAATTTAAATGAATAAGTAGTATACTTCACTAGGCTCTTTTAAAACTGGAATGAACGATAAACATATTCGTATTTAGTTAAAAGGAAATAACACAATTAAAAATAATGATGGCGAAGCTTGAAAAGTTAAAGAGAGAAACAATTTGTAGATAAACGAATTAGGCCACTTGCTATTGCACAGAACAATTCATAGACAAAGTCAACGTAAATGATAGTTACAATGATGTTACATTATGAATTTGAACATTTCTCAATTCAATTACACTAAATGACGTATCTAATATTTACAAACAATAAATAAAGCAACAAATGAACTAATCGAAAGTAAATGAAATAAGCACTTTTCAGACATATTTTCTGAATGAAACCAAATATAACCAACTCAAGTCGCACTGTTTTCACTTAAGAATAAAATTTAACAAAATATCACAGTTGACCACGACAATCCTAATAAACATGTGATTAAAGACCATAATGCGACGACAAAGGTCTGTCCATTAAAAACGAATAGAAAGTAAGTCAATTCAAAACAACCATGTTTTACTCGGGAAGAAACCATAGAACCTTTAATTACTAACAATATTAAGTACATTTACAAATACGACATTAAAGTTTTTAAAGTACGAAATAGTCATTTGAAATGTTATAATTGGTATCGTTTGTTGAAACTTTAAAAAATCCCTATCCGTAATCTAAATAAAGTTATTTAGGTATCGTTATTAGCATTTATAGGACGATAGATACTTTTATTATTAACTAAATGACAGGAACATAAAACAGTTCTTCGGGAAGTTTACTGAAATATATTAAATTTTTCACCATACCTATTAAAACTTGATGTATATACAATTATGAAGGAATATCTACCTATTCACAGTTACTATATTACTGAGCTTACAATTATCTCTAATTAAGTTCACAGCGCTTTTTCAAGCCCTCTCTAATTTAAAATGTATTATATCTGGTACTAGACGAAGTAATAGCAACCCTAAATAAATTTGATAGTACAATCCTTTTGTATTACCAATGTTGTAATGCTATCCCTGTACAATTCCGAATTTGTTATCTCTGAGACGGCTGATCCACCTACACCTAAGCTGCTGGAACGCTATTCGAATTAAACCTAACACGAATTTAGGTATATCTAGGTATTTGATGAAGCCATCGTCATGTACACTATTCGGTTCTCATTTGTCTTTAGGAATAACATGCATTCGAATCATAGCTTATGACTAGGTAAATTTCTTTCTACACAAATTTAACACTATTTTAACGTACCCCAATATCATTTACGATAAAATATTACACTGTGACATTCAGAACCAAACTTAAAGTTCTGAGGTTTCCCGTTCAGTACAGGATTAACATCTGGTCATTAGTTTAACCTAATAAACAAAAAATCAGCAGGTTTTTTACTCTGCCAGGTATAGGTACTTATGATATCCATCGATTGGATTATGAAGGTAGTTTTTACACTTTAAGATCTTTGTATGCACATAATTTTATCACTGCAATCCTCCTTAACGTTCCTTGAAACACACACCACTTTATAGCGTCACTTATAACGTCACAATCAACAATTTAACAAAATTAGGCTATCTGGTGGAAATTTTTCGAACAGCGAATAACTGACCCAGTCTGGTTGCTGTAGCATCTTGATGCCGGTGGCTTCTGGATGTTACAAGCAACCCCGCGGTACCACGGGCGACTGTTTACCTTAATAAATCAGTTATCCGCTGTTCGAAAAATTCCACTGATCCTATGCGGAGAGATGCGCAAACTGGCTCGGGTGAAGGTCGAACTGGTAGGGGTGGCCGTAGGGATTCATATGGTACGGCACTATGTTCATCGACGCCATCTTGTGCTCCTTTTTCCATTTCATGCGCCGGTTCTGGAACCAGATCTTGATCTGGCGCTCCGTGAGGCACAGCGCGTGCGCGATCTCGATCCGTCTCCTCCGCGTCAGGTACCGGTTGAAGTGGAACTCCTTCTCCAGCTCTAGCGTCTGGTACCGTGTGTACGACGTCCGCTGACGCTTCGTCTCGCCGTTGGCATTCACCGTACCTGAAAACATCAAGAACGACATGTTAGAGTGTGACAATAGACATATGATTGAGTGGTACCCACGTTGCACAAGTGCGTTAAGTATTATTCTGGTCACAAAGCGTGAGGCATGTTAATATTTAGATCTGAATGTCCGTTTCAGCGCCAATGAATAGTTGGCTCGATCGGCTTCGTGCCTTGCCACGCTTGCTCGATTGTGATGTACTGTGCACAGCTCGCGGCAGCTCGCTCGATTCAAAACAAGATTTCTATTGAGAAATCCGAACAATATTGTGCAATTAATTTAAATTTATTTCCTAGAGCTGTCATGTTCCTCTTAATTTATTACGTGCGTGTTACTAAAAGTTTTTATAATATCAGATTTGGCACTTGTTTAGATGGCAACCCGGCGTCTTAGTGAAATGGTTTAGAGGCCAAGCCTTATATTATATTTTAGCTTCTGCATGTTTCAATGACACTTTAATATTTACAACATCACTTTCATTAAAACTTGTGATATTCCTAAACCCATATCGTGTCAACATTAAACTGTTAGGTAAATCTAATAAAAAGATCCGTCCGTCAAATATCAAGTGCCCGACAATAACTCGCAGCGTCGGCTGTTGGTGAGCGACATTCCCGCGTCAATATCAAAGAGCTGCAGCGACGACGGCATGACAGAGTCATGGGTCGCATGCTGCACCTGTCACTGCGCATCGCCGGGCGGCCCACCACTTGGGCCATCTTGGACCCTTGCCAGTGCCGTGATCGATACGCGGCACGTCTCGACTGTGTCTACCAAATTACTGTGTCATTTGTTATTTTTCTTCAACTAGACCACAACGCTAATGAGTTGGAGATATTGTTTAAAAACAATAATGATCTTACACCTCGAGTGTGAATTATGGACGTCACCATAAGAGCGTTTAAAAACTAGGATTACGACATTCGTCTGATAAAGAAACAGTAATAAATTCAGGTGGCGATCCTTATTCCGGTAAAGATGTCAGGTCCGTGTCAATAAAGATGTTTAAAGAAAGTATAAATATGCAATGCGACCGCTGGCCGGTAAGGCAACAAGTGGAGCCGCAGCAAAAACCCTTCGCGATTGATATGTTAGTGACAGTCTGATGCACAAACAACTGAGTGACAGTTTATTTTAACATAATCCTTGTTCAGAAACGAAACGAATGGATGCAATACGAGGACATTGAATTTCAATTCGAATTCACGAATATGTTGATAGAGTTTAAACGCTTACATAAAGCATCTTATTTGAATATCTATTCACTTTAGTTCAAGTGAGCACATCCGGAGTCTGGATGAAATAATGCCAATCGTTGACTGCAATTTTGCAAATTTATCAATGTTTTTGATCAATAACTTATGATTTAGAACGGATTCACATTTAAGACGTATGTTCGAGACTTTCTGACACAAACAGTTTTAAGTGATACGTAGTATCAAGGTTTTTTTTGTATTTTCTACGTTATTTAGGCTCTCATAAACATTGATATTTCTTAACATTTATCGTAATACGGGTTGGTTTTGGATAACTATATACAATCTATTTTCAGTTCAATATTTTTTGAGAGACTTGGCTTGCTTTTCTACAAGACTGTAAGCGTGCACGCACGTCTGCATCTGGCACGTGTATAGTGTTGTGCTACGGGAAAAATCCCGCTTCATTATACTCCGTACATTTGAGAATTTTCTTAGAGCCCGGTAATATTAAAATAATACTTACGATTTTATTCGTTTTTTGTTTGAACTAACATACAGTTTGTTACACAACGATAGAGGTATTATGAGTTGTTAAACTATTGGTAAATAATAATGTATCGGCACGTGTCTTATTAATATGCACCAGGCACCACTGACACTAACACCTTGTAGCTGGGCATATATTATGGTCCTTTTAACCGCTAAAATGCTATCATTTCCTATGAACGAGAGCTATGCCATAAGATTATTTTCACCTTTACTTTAGTGGTTAGAATGTTTGCCTTTCGTTGTAATATGTATCCACTTATAATGGTTTTGCTTTATTCTTTTAGTTATTCACAGCTGAACGTAAGCCTTTTTCATGTTGCACCATAATATTCATATCTAGGCTATCCCCAGCAGCCACTGCCAGCAATCAACTTAAGGTCAGTCCATCCAGTTGTATATGTATATTTTGATGTATATGCTTGCCTAAACGCAGCCACCGCGCGAGACGTTACCAGCCCACTGCCACTTCAGCGTGCTAATTCTTCGGGCTATGCTGGTAACTTTTGTCCTTTGCCGTACATACCTACGTAGTACATGCTCATCAAGTACCCTTCAGTATATCTGGCGTCAGATATATCCCTATCTTTTAACGAGGTACTAAACGGTGTTCTCTTCAGAGCACGTCGAGCGACTTATGGACAAGTCCCGGTGTCCACGTTTCTGCAGCGTAGGTCATTACTGGTACGAAGCCCTTGCCTGAGACTGAGTTTTAAGGTATTGTGGCTTGATAGATGACGTCAAGATTCGATGCATTTTTGAATACGCTAAGGGCTTATTCGTTCTGGTGCAACCCGCCCTAATTCTCGACGCGTGTCTTGTGAGAAGAGTAAGAGCGTAGACTTTTAGCCACAGGACCGGAAAAGTCTTTTAAAGTTTATATGTCAAATTAACGCAGTTATGAGGAGAACCTTGGAAGGACAGAAAAAATCGTCTGCAACGGAACTCATAGTTCCGTACCGCTCACTCTTGACCGGCTTTTCAAGACCTTCTAGGTCACAGGCCATTGATATTCCGTCTGGCTGGATCTAGACATATTGCATGGTCAAAATGAACGTATGACACGATATTTACCTATGGATGAGACTGAATTTACAATCTAAATTTCTGTCTGGATATACTAGATACGGTTTTTCAAGTATAAAGAGAATTGCAACAAAGTTGTTACTATACCCGTACTTCTGTAATTTGTACTTCACTAAAATGATTGGTCTGATCTGTCGGTAGTTAGTTTAAAAAAAAAAAACTGAAGTACCTAATAAAACAACATAGCCACGAATTACTATTAGCTAAGCTGCTTAGAATATTTTTCCTATCAAGCAACATATCCTTCCATCAACATAGGGACATAAATATCAGTGCCTCCAGATACGCCAACATAAAAATGTTTAACGATAAAACATCAAAGAACGTCGTGACTAATGACATCTAGATGAAAACAGAATACATGTAATAAAAGTGACACATAATAGTTTTTATTTGCGGCAATACAGCGTGTAAATGTTAAATAGATAGTTTCTTGGATTATAAATAAAGTAAATCTCTATTGAATAGGTAGTTATAAAAGATCGTAAAGCGAAGTTATGAGTTGCCTTAAAGCGCTTTTACCATTAATGAGTAGGATTTTTCCATTGATATAGTCAGCGAATGTTGTTAGCTCGTAATTGAAATCCGAAGTATCACTAATTACCTATATCTTTGCAGCGAGTTTACAAAAAAAATACTGTTGGTGGACGAACATTTTTTTTATAACTTCATACAAATGATACAATCTTCTTCCTACTTATTTAAGTGGATACCTAATCTTTGAGAGAGAAAAATTAGCAGTCAGCAGGTATCAAAAATAGGTGAAAATTTTGCCTAAAAATAATTTTGTGTTCTCCGATTCAAAATAGGCATATGCAAAATAGTACGTACGTCAGACGTTCAATACAAATATACTACCACAGAACCCAGAGTGGTCAAAATGTTTTAAATGGATTCGGACGTCACGTGACCGTTGCCAGGCCACACATCTGCCTGTTACCTACAGGTACCGGCCGAATAGCAAGCAGCCAGTGCCGCATCACCATACGGGGACTAAAAAACACATTCATCAATGGCAGTGGCTGAATTTCAGAACCATTTTTGCATTATGCATCCCGCAATAGATGAGTCCATGTCCAACTTATGAAGACCCGTATGTATTTCCACCCCGTAAGATGATTTTCGGGATATGAAGCAATAGCGCCTGCTAACAAAACCCAAATTGACGGGCCTCGTCTCGGGATTGAACAATGTTCAACTGGGGGATTATAAAAATGCGCGATATTAAATTATAACGCATTGCGATTTAAAATAATTTATCGGAGTCAACCATGTATGAGCTGAAGAATCGGTTTCAGCTCGCAGGTGCAAGTTGATGGTGATGAACGGGATGTCACGTTTAGAACATCGGGCTTAAGAGGAAAAGCACTAAGGTCAAGATAATTGAGAAATAGGTATTTGTAAAACGTATTGCTGTCGCGCCAACCACAAGCCTCCCGCCGCAGAACGCGATAACAACTGCAGCTTGGACCGAAATTACCTATTAAAATTACATAAAATCAACGTTTCGTAGTCCCCTGATTTCTTCTCCAAAACTTGACCTATTTAACTTTTTTTTAATTAAAAATCAAAGAAAGGCTTTGGCCGTGTTCCTATGTTTTCCTTTTTTTTTATAATCTAGTCAAAATTGTTTTGTGGATGTTTGATTAGCGGTTTTGTTTGTTTAGCGGAAAATCTGGCATTTTTTTTAGGTTTTGGAGGTTAATATCTCTTTTAAGAATAAATTTATGAAAAAAGGAAAACATAGGAACATGTCAATAGTAGCCATAAATTTATGGAAAAAAAATGATTGCTCTACTGCCATTATCCAAAGAGAAAACAGGGGACTACGTTTCTATGGAAAAACGGCCGTTGTGTTACCTCTTAAAGCGCTATGATGACAACGTTTTTGAAGTCAAGACCGTGTGTTGATGAATGTAGATTAATGAGACCCGGGCGCTAAGTCATTGCTAAGTGCTGTTTTCTAATGTGGGCCCGGATTATGTACTTACATCGGTAACTAGTTCGGGTGTCATTTTCTCAGCAACAGATAAAGTACCTTAGGGAAAGGCTGTGATTTACGCGGCGACTTTTAGTAGATCACTAAATTAAGTGCTAATTCTTGATAAGATTTCTGGTTAAGATAGATGGATACTAAGGAGACACTCCTTTAAGGCCCCAGTCCACCTGTCTATAAAAAATCCCGTCTTCCGTCTCATGTCTGTCTATCTGTCACATCACTTGTCGCCTAGTATGCGACTCGCGACGGCAAGGTGGTCACTACGAGAATTCCTACCGACCTCAAACTAGCCAAACATAAAGACGACTCGTGACCAGTCAGACATTCGACTTTATTCCAATAGTCTTAGTGTCTACTGTGGCTGGACGAAATGTAAATATAGCTGGTAATTTTGACAATTGTATCTATCATCGCTTTGATTTATTACTGGGTTCGGTATCGATGCGAGATTGTTTTCACGTTTCTGTCATTTGAATTGACATTATTTTGCAGTTATTGATAGTTTATGATCTTTAAGTCCAACAACCAAGGCATAGCAAAATACCATATGTTGTCAATATATTTAGCCAGCAAGGAAGGTATTGGCGTAGGAAGTCTAGGAGATCATTTCACAAAGGCTTGCAGCTTGTAATTAAAACGGAAGTCTCTTTCTAATAAAATCAATTGAAGCGAGGCTTTCGCTTGTCAGTAATCAAAACGTTGCGAGCTTATGTGAAATGGGTCCCAGGTGTCATTAATCCACTAATGACTTCGTCTCAGTGCCGTCAGCCGTCATAGCTAGTAATCCATAAATATAAACTCAGGCACTAAAAGAAAATAATCTCAGTGGCTTGCCTTTCTTCGTAGCAATATTCTTGGTCCGCACAGATGTGTTCATATCCAGTTGGATATAATATATACCACATGAACCAGTTGGTTCGCTCCTATGTACCTAATTACTTTATGTGTCAGCTCAGTTATCGCGAGCGGTATTTTTTAAGCTACCCGTTCCTGGCGCAGTTCATGTTATACGTTAGCTGTATCACCGCGGGCTATCAGTGCGATGTGTCAGAGCGGTCCCTTTTACGAACGGCTTGGTAGGTAGTTTGTGCGGTTGTTTCTATATAATGTACATTCTTCGCGGGTATCAAATATGTGCGGATTATTTAAGTCTTTTAGGACAAGTTCGAAGAATACATTAAAAATACATTGTCGAAAAAACACAGAACCGGCCTCTTACAGAATTATACAGAACTATTTAGGAGTAGGAACATATTAATTGCATTTTGTGAGTAAAGCAAACTTCATATACCTACCAAGGATTTTAGAAGTTCATTCCAATCAAGAATTCTGACTCTACTCAAAGTATCATGTGTCAAAAAATAACTATGCCTAAAGTTCCCGTTTACATTCAAATCATGTTATATTAACTCCATATAACTTACTTAGTTTCATAAAATATAGAACCGACGATGCGCGGACGTACGGCTCAAATGATGTCGTCAGCCGCCCTGCTGGATCGTGTTATGCTACTCCAATTGTCAGTACCTTGCCAGTCATCACTGCTTATTATTTGGCTCGTTGCCTTGCTCTTATTAACTTGCCCACGAAGTATATTTGTATCTAATTGTTGCATTTGCTTTTTTATAAAGATTCGGAATCTTCTACACTGAAAAAATGTGAATACGTAGATAACGATTTAACATCGTAAGTTTACGTATTTCATTTAGCTGCGTGTAGCTGCATGTGCTGCCAGCGTAGCTGGTGATGTGATATACTGTCTCCAGGGCCGATATTTGGCTAAAAAAATGTGATGTGTCTCCGGCATGTCAGTCTTGTCTCAGCCTTTCAAATTCGAATGACAAAGACATTCGATAAAAGCGATATTCTAGGGACGTCCCAATCTGTCAATGAATTCAAATGAAATTGAGACCCTACAAGAAGCGTACTTCTCTTCTTGTTCGTAAACAAGAAGTACCGCTGCGTATTTAGAAGTGTGTAGGTATGTACACACTTCTAAATACGCAGCGGTATTGCAGCATCCCTATTTTTGTCCTTATGTAGATAACGGCGCTTGAGGTTTACAATGGCTTTACATGGCCTTTTTCTCTCAGCCGTGAAAAAGAAAAATAATCCAATTTGCCGTGCGCCAGCGTCGGGCCATCCATAAAAGCGCCGAAGATTGGCCGATTGGGAACCGAGCGGGCACGAAGCGCGGCGCAAGATTGGATTTCTCACGTTCGTAGTGAGCAGTGAGCGCTAATCACGACGTGGAAATATTAAGGACTCTAATGTCTTGTACACATTTACATAACACGCAATAAATCTCGCGAGCGAGCCAGTCGCAGGCGGCGCCGTTGATAAATTCTTATTGGAGCTTTTTTGATGGTCTATTTCGATGCGACGGTGGCCGTGCCGTCTCAATACTCGTCCAATTGTTCTATTTTGTACAACAATAATACGAAGATAACTTATTGTCTCACCGAAACGCTATTCCGTTTCAGTTCCTGCTACATAAGTTATGCTATACTCCTCACGCTAATCGAATGCAGGCGCAAATAGGATTATTATCTAGGTATCTAAATCGTATTAACTGGGTACTCCTGTTTGCATAGAAGATAATTCTAAGATTAATAATAAAACAATCTATAAGAGGCTAGGTAATCCGTGGTAATTGCGCACACTAGGGAACCAGTTTTATCTGCTTGACGAATCGCTGCGCAGGCGCTACCACGGATGGATGGTCGCAACCGAATGTAGTCAGGTACGAACTTTAAAAGTTTGTCGGTAATTACTCTTTAGTAAACATGACATGACGACAAACTACACGTGTGATAGACTGCTTAGTCAAGGATATTGCATTGAATTGCTATAGCAAGGATTTAAATTAATATTTAAGAAAACTTATCTATGTTCATTGGTCAATTACCATACATAGACAGCCAAGGCCCTGTCACGCATGAGACACGCATGGTTAAACTAAAATCAGGGTTAGCTATGAGTTACGTAGGTATATAGCTACCAGTTAATAAAATACTTATATTGCATACCAACATCATTGAGAGGAAAGATTAACTACTTTTATAAAGCTTATTTGGTGTTTTCTACAATGTGAAATCCCTCAAAGTACCAGACCTATCCGAAACTTATAATTTATTTATTTATGTAGCAGTTTGACAGCATTTACAAAACATATTAACCAACATGCAATAAGAGAACAATGACAGGGGTATTAGTGGCGGTGTGGCCTTAAACTTGATTTTCTCTTTAAAATACAATCTGTGACAAACAAGTTAATTGATAGACAGTAGGTAACTAACAACGAGAGGACCACTGGTGATGATGAAAAGAACAAAATAATCACAATAGTTACCTACCCGTTTTCATCGGTAGTACCCGCCAATAACCTATTACGTACCTACGCATAACCTCGGTCGGTAAGAGTAAAGTAGGTATTACCCTGCATACAAACGAAGATGGACTCGATCCAGCGATGCACCTCGACTCAGATAACCACATGACTAATTCCTCAGTTCATTCCTCGGCAGGAACCGGTACTTAACTTACTGCGATTACCTACCGGTCGTTTAGTCGCTTGTCTTAGACGACTGGAATGGGGAAACTGATGCAAAGGTCAATTGTGATTTACTATGTTGGACGAGAACGTATCGTATAAGATCGTTTAAAATGTTGCTTGGATACAACGGTTGTGAGTGTAATTAACATAATAAACATGTTTTTTTTTTACTATCTGCAATGTGTTTATCGACAAAGGTTTTTTTATTTTTATTAAATTACATTACATCTTTTTGTCTATTCGTAAATGTGTTTTGTTATGAATTGTGATATTTTTAAGTACATATAGGCATTTGTAATTGTTTAAGAATTACTTAGTGAATGGTTTTGATGAACGTGTTCTTAAATTACACTAATTAAGTAATTTAAATTGAAAAAACCAGTATCGTCGCGGAAGAACCGACCAACGGTGTACTCGATGATCGGCGCACAATTACGTTTACGTAAGAAACTCCGAGTAATAACTTTAAAAATATCGCGCAGTAAATGATGCCATAAATTAAATTTAATAATACACGCCCAGCCAGCGCTACGGCGCATCGCATGTGCGGAAAGCTAATTGAATATTAATAATAATCCGGTCGAAAATTCATCATAAATCTGGTCGAGCGACTCTGTGTGTATGGGTCCCTTAATTATAGGTGAGATTCCGATTGCGTAGTGGGTAAGCGTGTTTATTTGTAACATTTTGTAGATTGGATTTATTTCTATTTGGGCGTACCTAAACGCCAAATCATACAGCATATACAATGCGGTGCAGTATATTCACTAATATAATATGTGCTCAAAAATAATATTATGTCAAGATATTACCGATGCTATTTCAATAACAATTTAAATACCTATACGAGAACATAGAGCAATTATTAAACAACATTAAGTAAGTGAGTACTGATTGTAACTAGGACCCCATTTTGTAGGCCTTTAATCGCATTAGTAAGTGCATGCCCTAATGTTTGGGGCACACCTCTGTCGGCCCAAAACATCTTCCGTTTCTCGTAATTTATTACTTTTATCTCGAGCACGTCGCGGTCACCGCTCACAAACAAACGACACCGACAATAAGACAAATCACCCGATTACAAGACACTACCTGCCTGGTAGGTCCCGGCGGACCATGCAAATCACAACTTTTTGCAAATCATTACTCACTTTCAAAGAGAGTAAAAGTATAATAATCTACCCTCAATACGCACATTAGTAGATTAATTGCCATGACACTTTAGAAGAAAGTATCCTTTAAAACGACTTTCCTACAACAACAATGGTCGCAATTTTGTGACTCCGTGAAATATTGTTCTGGGAATGCAAGTTGACCTTGTACCATGGTGCACGCAAGACATGGGTTTTGCAACATTTGGTACTTTTCGCACAGTTTTGATTTATACTGTCTGCGGACTTGCTTTTGTTGTACATTTCAAGCAATACCACTTGCGGTGAATTTGTAACAGGGTTGAAAAGAAGGCAACAATGCGCATACTAAACACTTTCAGTTTTAATGAATAGTTTAGGAACAAAGGGAACATTAAAATATGGCATGGCAAAGACCTCTTGTATCGTAAAATGTACTGCGGGCACTCTGTAATAATACGCACAGCTGTATTTGTGGTGTGATCATACAGAAATAGAACATGATATCATAGATGCAGATACAAAATAGGAAGTTAAACAATTAAAATAACATTCAACAGAAAACTTTGCTTGTCGAATTGAGGTTACCGCACAGTGGTTTAAATGGTGATCATTGTAAAGCGCAAAAAAAGTTTTATCGCGTTATATAATCTCTATTCAAAATGCAGGAAGCGAACTTATCGAATTAAAACAATGTCGACGCGCTACAATCTGACATAAACCAATTAAATTCATTAATCTAAGCCTATACCAGCCGCGATCGCCGAAAGAAATCTCCATACAAAACATTAGAGCATCGTGTTGAACGATTTATGCGACGACCGTGGTCGGGGGCTCCTTATTGTATATTATTGTAGTGACACCGACTAATTTGTTGGTCGACTGATGAGCCGACTGCGGGGAAAGATGGTTAATGTTTGAGGATTGTTCTATTAAATTAACTCGAACTAGTCGAGTTACTTTGGTAAGTACTGTAGATCAAACCAGACGCGTTCTTTAAATACCTATGATGGATTTCAGTCTCCATTGATTCTGATGCCGGTCCTTTCTTCTTGGATTATTATTAATGGCTTAGAACGCTTGATTGCACGATTCTAGACTAGAGTAATCTAAACAGAAATTGCCTTGACTAATGTGTGTCACGTACGAAGTATTCCTCTGCTAAATCAGGAATTAAGCAAACATGTCCGATTAGTAGTTTTTCTTATTAATTTAAAAACAGCTTATGAATTTCCAAAATTCGTTTTGTTACTGATTATGCGTTATATATTACATATGTATTTATCTAGCATGTGCATATTTCATATGTGCCGACTATAACTTAAATTAAGTAGTATAATGAATCGCGCATGTGCATTCGTCCAAGTGGGTAATTTTTTTAAAAAGCTGTAACATAATAATAAGCAAGGAGGTTAATATTATATTCAAACAGACATTATTTATTTTTGCTAATTGGATCCAACTACTTTGAAACACGGTCTAATTAAAAATATTATATAGCTACATTTATTTCAAGAGTTTAACTAAAAGAACGATCATGTCATTAACGTACTTCCTTGATACATTTTTTTTTGTTAAAATCACTCTTTCTTTTTTGTATTTAGTGCGCATCATCAGTTCGTTTGCCACTGCGTTGGAAGTTGAGTAAGTTCTTGCCTTTTCACTTGAATTGAATATAGGTACATATAACGCGAATGAATTTCAAAGTTGAAATGGCGTGTGAATTAATTTGATGGCATAAATCTTAGCATTTAGTTACAGTTTTCTATCAAACTTCATGACGATAAATAATTATAACATTGTAACCATCAAATATTTAATTACTTCACAAGTCATCAATAAATAACGATCTAAAATCGCTTAATATACTTGTAATAAATTGTGAGTAGTTTATAGTAGCTTTTCATCTTAGTGGGGATTCGTCTTGATCAGAGATTGGGGCTGAACACGCGTTATTCCGTGCTTATTATAGAGTGGAGTACGATATATGCAAAACATGTGCACTTATGTCTTTTTGGAGTAGTTGCGCGGGAGTTGTAGACGGCGACAGCCGCAGGCGCGCGCGTCGTCAGTGTCAAGTCATTCAGGAGAAATTATATTCTTAGTAAACATATACCTTGGAAGAGTGGAAGGGCTGAACATTTGTATCGTCTTAGACCGTTTGGTATGTGATTAAATGATTGTACCTGTGATTAAGTTATTGTATTACAAATTTGATAACTAAATGTACCTCCTAGTCGATGCAATATCAAGTAATGCCGTAATTATCTCACCTAAAATATTGTTACCAACTGACTTACATAAAAAAATATACTTCGAAATTAAGTTAATCACTGCCAGTGCCATCACTGGGTAATTTTGTACTTTTTATTAATTTTCATCTGCTGATATAATTTTACAAATTACTTTAGAGGTCATACTATTTTATAATTTTTTTGTTAGGGTTCATGGCAGCGAAAATGTTATTTCAAAATTAAACGTATTTACGAATTAAAAAAAATAAAGATAACATTAATATTAGGACATTTTGAGTCTCCCAATAATATTTTCAGGCCTCTTAAATTCCTGCGCATATTATCTACCAATTAAAACATCAGTCTAAATATAAGGCGGGATCACAAACGCGGGAAACAGCTGTCAGAACCGAGCGCGCACTGAAAGCTCACGACATTTCAAAACAAACCTTCCCGACGTCAGCGCCAATGTTTGAATGTTTTGACTGGCCAAATCGCGGCGTAAACCACTGGGCACTAAATAATCTGTTTAAAGTCTGATGAAGAGCTCATTATAATTTCGATTTGATGGTTAATTAATGATTTGAGTTTGCTCAATTGTAGAGCGTAGCTCTTAAATTTTCTATCAATATTGGTAATTTTTTTAATGACTTGGTGCGATTTGATTTTTCAGTTGGGGCGCAAATAGTATACAATGTAATATTATAATAGTTACTTTTATTTTTAAACTTTACTGAACTGTTATTGACACCATCCGCCACCTATCCATTATTATAAACATACCTATATCACTTATTAATAGTTATTAACTAGATATAAGCCGGAATGTAAGTATTGGAAGTAGGTATTGAATGTAAATAGAAAGATACACCTAAACGGCTGTTTCTTTCCCAACATTAATAATGTGCCTTTGACATGCTCATGATCATTTGGCTTCATGCGCTCCCTATCGCGTAAGTGCATTACCAGGTCTGTGCGAATGCAACAAACTGATCAAATATAAATAAATTATTAAATAACGGATAATTAGAGTGACTGTCACATTTATTATCATAGGTTTCTTGTCATTGTTTGTTCCTATACGTCTATCTGTCTCGGCTCGGTTGCCTGCTATTTTTTACAGAACAATCATTTCACACCTTTTTGCTGCGCACATATCTATCTGAGTAATAGCAGGGTGTTCACACAAGGGAGTATTCATAATATTTTTCATGATAAAAAATTGAATTATGGACGAATAATTATGAATTAAGCATTAACAGCGCCACCTAACTCCCCCGAGTCGTGAGTAAGGAACATTAATCATTTCGTAATGACCCGTTTTGAACTGTTACTTAGTTGAAAGTCACAAATATGCGACAGGTGATGATTACTTAATCATAGTTTAAATGTTACGTTTTATAAAAAGTTTTAAAGATATACTAAATAGGCTACTGCATGATTCTTCCATCCGATTTTAATATTTTTGCAAATAAATAACTTGTTAATGATTATGGTGCCGAGTCGTGAAGATACATATCGATATTAGTTTTGAATAGCTAATTTGTAGAAATTAATATGTGAAGCATAGCAAGGGCGTGTCTTTATACATGAAAGAAGACTATTGAATTGGTCAGTTACTTAAATGGTTCGGTTTGTATAAAGCAACTAGTTAATCCACCTTAATGTTCTATCTACCGTACTCTATAATCGTATTACGATTGCATAACGCAAAATACCGTAGATTACTGTCCACGGTATTTTACCACCATTGTAATTTCAACCTTAAGCGGTATATTATAAAGTCGATATCAAAAGTCATATCAAGCCTTAGCAAATACTGTATGAAATGAAAGTATGTCCCATTTCATGCTGCCTTATTACGCCACGCCCATCCCTGTTGATAATAATTAACCAATTACATTTGACAATCACGAGTCGCCATTTTAATTGGCGCTATTTCAGTTACGTTTATACAGAATAAAGGCTCAGTTGATATCTAATAACTAAATAATAATACTCGTACTCACTGGCCAGGCAATGTTATCGGTGTAGTTTTTAATTATGTGATGGTGTTATATTTTTAATGATATGTATTTGTCTTTGCTGTGCGTCTACCTACAACAGAGCGAGTAAAACCGTTCTTCCTGAATTGATATTTTGTAAATAATATGTTACATAAGTGACAAAGTGGATACCGGGCTCCTTTGGGGGCACAACCGGGAATATCGCTAGAACGATGATGACGATGTTATATTATAGTGACAGATTACCTATTTGGTTTTGATAAGTTAGTGTCTTGAGAAAAATTGGTCGCGTCTTATTTCTTACTCAAACTACACAATAATTTACGAATATATAGCAGGTGTAGAAAATGAGGAAATCAGTAAGAAATAGTGTTTTAGTACCACTTGCTCAGTAGATTTAGTTACATTAACAACAACGAAACGTAATTAATAAAACGATCAATCTGCGATTGGCGTTTTAATTGCACGCAGTTTGCGCTTAAAAGTTGGGGCCGCAGAAACGCAACGATATTTTTTCCATAATATGTAACCATTAATAACTGTCCGTTTGTTTCCTACGCGGCCCCACTGTGCGGGCGCCCTGTACTTCGATTGCGAATTGGTAATAGTGGGGCTCGATAGTCTCGATACAATTTAGTGTAGTGCAAATGTCCGCGTTGTGAATTGGCGTTCATTATCATTACTGTTCCTGAATCAAAAGTACGTACTTTATCGTTGTAATATTAATTAATCCTCAAGGGATTTTACCTAAAGAATTTTTTTTTTGTAATGACAAATACGACGCGTTTTGAATTGTTTTTATGACTTGTCTAAGCACTTTTAATCTTTCTAACGCCCTAGTATCACACCTTGAGCTTGAGCTCTCTCGCACTATCCGTCTCTTTCTAAGTTTTAAGATAAGAGAGAGACGGATAGTGCGAGAGAGCCCGAGAGAGCTCGCGCACCGTCTTGTGCTGACCGTGCAGTGATAGGTAAAATTGTAAAATAATTGCTTCAAATTAACATTCAAATGATATTTAATAGGTAATAACCCTTGGTTTTACATTATTTTCTTCTGCCAAACTACTGACAGTTTGTTGGCAGAATTTGTTGGATAAGTAACTTAAGGGGCTACCCGAAGTTTTCATCGATTTTTGACAAGTTTTGAATCGTATCTCCTACTTTTGCACTACAGATAGAATTATAATTTATCAAACTTAATTCCCTTACACAACTCCCTCGCCGAACCCTTTCCCGAAAGCAATATGGCATTGATCACGTGTTTCAAGAATTAATGAAGTACCACGTCGACCCCTGTCACCAGTGACGTCGAACTGTAAACATGTCAGACCCTGTCAGTCTACCGATACGTTTGCGAGGAATTTCCTAGTTTCCAAGGGAAAACATGGCGTTTTGTCACAACATAACTGGATATTTCTGGGAACAGGTTGGTTAAGAATGTTGGAAAAGTAGTCTTTGACAGAGGTATTTTTAATCGAAGCTTAATGCTGATGTTCGTTGTAACCAAAAGCCGAATACACAAAATGTCTGCACATGAAGTTCTCATGAATCAGTTCAGTACAGTCACCAGGTCTTTAACAGATGATATGCCTGAATACTACATTATGCATAAAGAGGTTCTAAGTACATGGACGGCCGAACCAAGCACAATCGCTTTTGCTAGAAAAGTATTAAATTATCCAACCCCAGATAGTTGCAAAATGGTTAGAGTAATGCTTTGGCTAATAATTTAGTAAAATCACATTACTGTCTGTAAGCGCTAAAACAATTTTCGGGTCTACACTTCCCTCTCGCTTGCTTACACGTTCCTGTGCCTCTGTCTTACACGTTCTTATGCCAAAATTAATGATTTCACCCGAACCCGAAAACTGTATTAAAAGCTTGCGTACTGTAAGTTATTATATGCAATATGTGTATATATTCGCAAATATTGTTGTCTTTATATCCGAATTCACTGGACTTAGCATTGAGATCCGCTCAAGCAGGCCTACGTTCCTGTGCCTCTATCTTACACGTTCTTATGAAAAAATTAATGATTTCACCCGAACCCGAAAACTGTATTAAAAGCTTGCGTACTGTAAGTTATTATATGCAATATGTGTATATATTCGCAAATATTGTTGTCTTTATATCCGAATTCACTGGACTTAGCATTGAGATCCGCTCAAGCAGGCCTAATATACGCACAATTTAATTAGACCTAAAGTCAAAGTTTTACTTGCTTATGTTATGTAACAAGCGAAAGCAACGCCAAAAAATTAACTAGCAGAACTTTTGGTTATATAACCACACGCACAATCGTCAAGACAACTTTATATTAAAATAAGTAGTCGAACTAAATCATATGGTAAAGAATACGATTTATAAGTAGGTATGAGTAAAATCAATGAGAGTACAATAATATAGAGTTGTGTATTAAAATATAATGAAATATAACGAAACCTAACTGGGATGACTAGGAAGTATAGGAACCACGAATCGGTCGAAACAAGTCGAGCGATTTTCGATGATTTCGTGATTCGTTTTTTTATTATATTTTAAGTTTTCTATAGGTATATTTTTTTGAGTTGTAGCCAATATGAAAAGGGTCCTTTACATTATAATTTATAAGTCAATTAGCTACATAAACGACTACAACTTGGTTGTGTTCAGATAAAGTAAAAAAACTAGTGCTAGGTACACTCAGCAAGTGTCTGCGTTTGTAGCATGAAGTGGCGTGTACAGTCGAGTTGCATTTTCATTCTAATTCGAACGCCTAGTGCTGCACCTCAACACGCAAACTTTACAGTACACTGCCTGCTTGGAAAAGAGACATACGCCCATTAAAACAGCATTGAACTTGAGCCGTTTCGACGTCGTCGGTACAAATATAAACGAACACTCGCAACACGCATACTACGGGCAGGTTACATTTGGGTCATAGTCAGCCTGGAAAAGGCTTGTTCTCTTGAGGTACACAGGTTATATCCTTACACAAGAAACTTTGTTTCAATTGTCTTCGCTGCACTGCAGGCATAGTTTTGGCCTGTACTTACAAAATTTGTGCTCCACGTTAACATCGAACACAAAATATTCGTGATCATATATATATTCGATATCAAAGATCGGAAACACTGTCCATTGTTTGATAGCAATTGCTTGCTGATTATGAATATGAAAAAATCCACAGTTTGCTGCAGTAATATATCATACAGGTAGGTAATTGGTTTATAAAAAAATCATAACAAGTCTCGGTTATAGTTTCAGTTATAGACCATCTACAAACTTTTAATGATTTTTCAAAAGTTATAGACGATACGTTTCGCAGACCGATCAGCAAATTGGACCTTACATCTATCAGCATAAATTTGCATTTGCAATACCTACTGACCAGAGCATGGTTCATCAGGAGATTCCTCCGAGTCGGGGCTGTGTGACTAAAGACCTGAACTATTTGAATTCCTTTACGATTCGTTGCTCCGATGGTTAATACGGAACCGTTAATTTTGTTGAAAATTGTCTATTGATTTTGCTTCGCTCAAGGGTTCATAGCGTTCACCAATGTCGTACTAGTTCTCATTAGTCATGCAAATATAAAGATTAGGAGGTGATTTCATTTTCGGTTATACTCCTGAATGCGTTCTTTTCTGACAGAGAATAGCAAACTAGAAAACCAAAGGTAATTAAGGGGCATACGTATATCTACTCGTAATTTTACACACATTTACCTATAACTTTTTCATTACTTCGTCTGCAGGTTTTCCGTAGTTAATTTTGATTGTTACAATGTTCTATTTGATAACTTCCCGTAATTTCCTGTACTGTATCTAATAATGTAATCATCAAGAAACAGCACGTTAATTCCAAAACTCTTTTGTTAAACTCCAAATTCGATTAAAGCACAATGATTGAAACCGATACGCAATTTACGTCATCAGACAGATGTTTTGACAGCAACAATATTAATTGTGACAATGGCTTGTCGTTAGGGTATCACCCAGAAAGCTCTTCCGTTTCCACATCATTAATAAAATGAGCAATAGTCGAAATATTTATCAATGGCATAATCGATACAGAAACAATTATAAGCACATCCATCAAAATTCTAAAGTACTCTTCGAACTGAGGTGTTCGGATTCCTCTACCCTTTAGTGAACAATGGACTCAAACATCCTGATATACAGTTCAAAATCAATTCGTGAAGTCACTTTAGTGTGTAACTTCTGAAAGAGACCTTAAATGCAAACATTTAGATCACATTTTTATTTGTTTGTAGTAGCTCAATTGAAGTACAGTGCTATCGAATAACATTTAAATTCTTATCTCTGTTCTGTCACACGGCGAGAACGTCAAAGTTTGAAGCAAAGAACGCATGATAATTAATAGTTGATGATACGCGAGGATCGTAAACAAAGGCGGTGATAAATGGATTAAAGTCTGATACTAGATAATAGAAACTGTGGGTTGTAAATCGTAGTTTTGTAATCGACGGTCAGATTTATTTTGGTATTGAGACGACCTTCTGACACATCAATGTGTAAGTTATAGTATGTACTCAAAGATTCTTAAAAAAAGTAATTTGGTTTTTATGTTTCCCAATTACCAAGACACTACCAAGACATTTTAGTAATAAATAAATAAATAAATATTAGGGGACAATCTTACACAAATCGACCTAGTCCCAAACTAAGCAAAGCTTGTACTATGGGTACTAGACGACGATAAACATACTTATATAGATAAATAAATACTTAAATACATAGAAAACATCCATGACTCAGGAACCAATATTCGTGCTCATCACACAAATAAATGCCCTTACCGGGATTCGAACCCAGGACCTCTTGCTTCGTAGGCAGGGTCACTACCAACTAGGCTAAAGTGGTCGTCTTCGTAATTGTTTTCATATGGATTTAATAAAAAATGTATTCGTGCAAAGATCTTATCATTATTGGTTTCATCTAGTATAGGTGTCATTGTTCTACTTTTGAAGCCTTATCTATCAAATCAGAAACGTTTGATTAATTTTCACCATCAGAATCATATTCATCTTTAGAATTAATATTATTGTATAACATCGATTCAACCTTTTGAACTTTCCCATCATGACCGCCATCTCAACCGACGTTGGTCAGTTTGTTTAGATTACGTGATGGTGTGAGCGTCGGCCCCTTAGCATTAATCTCGCATTCTTTATAGTTTTTAGAATTTAATGACATATCGACTGTCGGTTAGTTTGATACATTTCGAGGCGTGACCTGTTTTGTAATAATGTGTCATTAGGGGAGTTCGTGTCGTTATTGATTGCGTTTACAATAATTTGTGATGACCGTTTAGTATTGTAGGTCACAGTTACATTTTGAAAGTAATTATGGTGAGACAAAAAAAACTGTAAAAAACATTTTTTTTACTTTATTCACTTATGTGCTTCCAACCAGATCTACCATGTTATTGTTATTTCTAAAATATGTAGGTAGGTTGGTATCCAGTCATAAAACTTTTTTTATCCTGCCCGTCTCTCAAAATGGTTCATTAAAATGACGTAGGAGAGGTGTTTAGTATACCTACGATCGTAACTCGTAACGAAACGACCTCAACACGTGTGGTTCCGAAATCAAATTAAAATCATGTTTGATAAGATCGAGTGGCGGTTATGGAAATTTATGACTATATTACCTGCGCAGGCGACTCACGGCCGACAAAAACCAGGTCCGAACTCCGCAATTATTTATGAGGCCCGCAAATGATTATAGTTTACGACCGTTTGACTGGATACGCCCCTGGCGCGGGTGCCCAGGCGCAGCTAATATGCTGTGAAAATGGTGTCATTTCGCCCGAAAAAAGTTGAAATTGAAAAATAACGTTCGTAAATGCATTTAATTCGATACCAGTTTGAGTTGGACGAGGTATCTGGGTCGCGAATTTCTCTCGATTACTGTGCTTTGGTCGAAGGTTGGGTAATGAATGGAAATTAAACGAATTTGGCGTGTTTGTGGGAATGATGATTTCCAATAACTGGGTATTTAGATACCGCTACCGTGGATAATCAAGGTGAAACGAATTGTAAAGGACTGTGCTGATGGCTGGTCCCTTTTCTAAAATATGCGTATTTTAAATTGGCAAATACTATTAAAGTTCTAGCTACCGGGCCGTAATTAAATTACTTATCGTACCATTTAAAATAAAATAATTTAAATGGAATCAAGGTTTACTCTGAGAAGCTCACAAAAGTGTGTTCGCCTCACATACAAAAATAAATCAGTCGGATGACAATTTAAAGTGGTTAACCCACTAACTGTGACCATTTTAGATACTTTGATCAGATCTTGTCGAATTCTAAGTCCGTGGTGCTATCGACGCGGTATTTTAACCTTAAAGCACTTGAAATAGAGTATCATTCTGTGAGTCCGCATTTGTAGGTGTGGGAGTCTGTGCCAGTCTTTTGAGTCGCTTGCAGAGATTTATGTTTTTATTTAAGCATTAATGATTTAGTGTGAGCGATTAAACTATGCTAATTCGTTGTTTAATTGATATTAACTGGTTTAGTAAGTATCTGGAAGCAACTTTAAACATGCACGTTATAATTTTTATTTATAGATACACAAAGATTTATGTACGATTGTATTTTTATTATTACCACGAGAATTTATAAGCCTAGATATTATTTTATTTTGTATAAATTTGTAACCACTGTTTGAATTTGAATCAGCTTTAAATTTCTTTTCTGTTTTCAATATTCGCAAAAACACCAGGCGCCTCTCTTCCCCTCTATACTTTACGATCTGTTAAAAGACCCAAATTCGCTGTCCAAATTAACACGAAATAAAAAAGGCATCGATGCTTATAAAAAATAAGCCAAGGCAGAAGATAAAAGCTTAAAAAAGGCCCACGTCAAAACATTTGATTGTATTAATATTTATAGGCAGCCTCAGGAAAGGACCGCGGGAGAAAAAAAAATGTTTATCAGCCAGTTTAGCTTTTAAGGAAACCGCGAATCTTTTGTTAAAAGTTATTTATGGTCGCGAAAACAATTGCAGTGTTACCATTATTTCACATTTGACAGCAATAAGTGTATTATATTGTTTTTTGCGTCGGCCAATGAAGACATTCTGGCGACTTTATTTAGCTCAACAATGGGCTACAGTTCATATTATTGTGCGTGAAGTGACTTAATTCACCGATATCATAACTGTAATAGTGGAAAAAAGGCACATTGTGCTCTTAACGGATCTGCGTGTAAAAAAGGAAGTTTTGCGCCTAACGTTAGGGGTTGATGGACAGGGGAGGAAGTAAAGAAGGTATTGAAACTTTAGTTAGCCTAAAAAGAAGTATGCAGAGTTGGCTATCTGATGGTAAACAAAGAGATGTTGAGCGAAAAAAAGTTCCAATGATCTAGTTAAAGTTGAGAGTTGACGTAAACTGCCTAAGTAAAATTAATTACCAAAGGTTCATACAATTTTAAATTGTTGCCACATACCCAGTTTACCCTTACAAATACCCAGAACAGTTGAGTAACGACTTGAGACGCCTATGCTAATTCGAAATGTGCAATCTGCAACTGCATAATCTTCATATAAGTATGCATATCTTCGTACATTGGTAACTGCCGCGACATTGTATGTGCTCTTGTTTCAAATTTGGACTTTAGGTGAGTGGAAGACGGTCGTTTTCGCGATGGAACTAGTGAGTAAGGACGAGCTTGCGACATGCATTCTCGCGTCTGAATGCAGTTTGTAAGGGAGCCTTTGTACGCATCAGTCTGCGTCGGAGGCGACACGGGTTATTGCAATGGAATTAAAACTTGTAATAGTGGTATCCATTTCAACATTTGTATAAGGAAAACCTTTCAGGCTGAACATTTATTCGTACAAGTAGTCTTGCAATGTAATGTTTAAGTTGTTGTTTTAAACATTATATATTGTATGCATTCAGTGTTTCAAGACGAGAGTCTTTGACCAGTGTGTGTTGCCAGTTGCCACTCGCCAGTGCCAACATATGGCACTGAAACGTGATCGCTCACTATAGGCCACTCAGAAGGCTGAAAATCACCTCTGAATCGCTAAACTTAAATGGCATTGGGCAGGGCACATTGCACGTAGAACAGACGGCTGGAAAGGTTCTCGAGTGGCGACCACGTGCCGGCAGGCACAGGGTGGACTGATGACCTGGTAAATTTCGCGGGGGTCCGCTGCATATTACCTACGTGTTGTATTGTGACACTCTTTGGGGATGCCTATGTCCTGCAGTGGACGTCTTGGTTGATATGCTGTTGATGATGATCATGGATTCCGTTATACAACTTTGCTAGGACTATGACTTCATGAAATTTGTCTCTCTACTGTCTGTGTGTAACCTAATCAGTTCCATTATTCAAACTTACAGGTTGTGTCCTTAGGGAGGGTTGCACCGACAACATATTTCTGAGCGGCAATCGTTAAATATGGCACTGGTAGCTGTTATCTCATAGAGAGCAGTCATTTCCTAAATATACAGATTTAACGGACGTAATTAACTTACGATTACCGACGGTTTGAAACATCCATCCTAAATGTCAAATGAGTAAGCCTTTCACAGTCTGGCGCGGCCTGCGGTGGCGGTCAATAGTATATTTGACAATGAATTACAATTTTACTACTGACCGCCGCGGCACGCTGCGCCATTGTGGTTCAGAACTTATTACACTGTAGGAATCCTAAAAAAAAACAAATCTTCTAATGATATGCGCCCTACAACATATAGCATATTATTATTCAGTCTAATTTGTAGATATTTGACTTCACATTCCAATTAAACATAATTCTGCATGACATGTCACAACGTGCCAATATACCAGTAGTTGCATAAAGTTCATCCACGTAATTATACAAAATTACTTCTGACACAATCATTCAAAGCTAAAATAAAGGCGCTAAAATGCCCATTAATTCATCGCCTAGAGTCATAATATCGGTGAGCTAACCCCAAGTCTAACTAGTTCCAGTAATAGCTATAATTACTGAGTATAGGTGTCTTTAAGTTTTTGTACCTAAGCATTAATATGCCGCACGCAACGCTCTAATGTCACAGTTGTATGCGAACCAGTAGGGAAACGTGATACCATTACCCAGTGAAAAGACACAAAGTACATATGTGAGTCCTGGCCGACCATGCCATTATGTATGTGAACCGGTAGTGTAACGTACACCTAAAAGTTGTACGTTGACATTCTTGAACATGTTTGTACATGGCTATATTGTGTTGTGTGTCAAGCAGGTTTCAATTAGAGCTGGGTGTTTTTTCCCGTAAGCGTTTTCAAAAACGGTTTATCGTACAATAACGTAAAAACAGTTTGCGGCTAGAACCACATACTGTTTTTATAAAAACGATGACATGGAGCTACGAGTAACGGTTGCAATGGAAAACGTGAAAACGCAACTCGAACACTGTAAACTGTTTCATTCGTTTTTTCGTTTCACTTCGTTTGGCGACCGGCGACGGCGGCGACGACCGGAGAAACTAGTTATTTTTGAAACTATTTTTCAAAACAGTTTTGTGATAAAAAAAACGGTTACGTTTCGTTTCACGGAAAAGTCGAAACGACCCAGCTCTAGTTTCAATGGTGTTAGAGTAATGGTCATCTCATCGTTTGCAAAGTGACTTGCAACGTGAGTTTTACTTGTACGCCAAAAGTGCGGCGTTGTGTTCCTGCTGTACGTTTAGCACAACTTGCTGTAAAGTTGCGGTCTAACATTGGACACTGAATGGTAATCAGGCCGGCCGTATGCTTGTTTGCTACCGTCCTGGTATAAAAATTTAAAACAGCATATTCCGGTTTGTTGGATAATTCCTGCGCGCGTTTTCATGTCAATCATGGTTCATGCGATCTTTATATAGCACACAGAAAACTGAGTTAGAGCGACACACTGATATTGAGTTCAAATTGGCATAAAATTGAAATCGAATTGGTTATTTCATAATAAGGTATCATACCCATACTTAGATATGCGTTTTAACAGATTGCTGTGATGTGAAATTTTAAAGCAATTGTATTCAAGACGCACAAAGAAACGAGTAGAAATTGTTCATATTTTAATTATCCATTAACACCTCAGTGCCTAGTTATCTCCTTATCAATCTTCAAGTCTTGTATGAGTAGTTTCTCAACCATGCTTCCTTTACTTATGCCTATGAGCGGTTAATGCTCAGTCAGCAGTATAATTAGAAAACGGCGTATATTCCCCAAATTCAAGCACATATACACCTTTTTAAAAGACACAATAAAGTGGACGAATGACAGACGTTAAAACTTCAACACTGTGTTTCCTTTTACAGTGTATTGGAGCATGATTAGGAAGTCAACGCGCATGCAAGCATTCTGTTGTTGTAAAGTCGTATAGACGAAGGAACTTTAATGATTTTAATCCTTTTTAGTACAAAACGGCAGCAACTTATGGCTTTTTAAAGGTCGTATGGGCACGTGACTTCTAACTATATATATATACCTTATACATATTAGTACGCGTAGTTTGTACGCTTGTATTTAAACACTTGGTGTCTTACACAAGTACCTATAGATAATCTGGCCGAATATAGGTTTGTACCAGTTTGTAACTATAGCACCTACTTATGTCTTACTATCCATTTCAGATTGGAGTCCGGTGACAGCTGTAATCTCAGTAGAGTTTGTCATATTTAACGTTTGATGACATAAACTGTACTGGGATGACAGCTGTCAGCACTTCTAATTAGACCCCGTAGCATGGACACCCTTATCACGCGATGAGAGACAAGATAGAGCGTCCGTCACTGGCTGACACCGTTCAATAGAACGAGACGGACGCTCTGTTTTGTCACTTATCGCGTGATAAGGCCGACCATGATACGGGGTCTGTAATAGATATTAGGTGCTGCAATTAGCTGGTTATCCTTTTTCTTTCATTTGAATTGTGTTGTGTTGAAAGGTAGAAAAATAACTAATTGTGTTAAAATGTAGAAGAGTGGTGACTGGTAAAGGTTGCAGGAGTCCGCGGATGCAGGTGGCGCAGGTCCGGTCATTGTGGCTCTCTTTGGGGGAGGTTTATGGCCAGCAGTGGACCTCTTCCTGCTGATATGATGATGATAAAGAGTGTGAGATGCTTCATTGTCGACCTTCTTCTGTGTAGTTATTATTATTTGTTTCTTTTGTGTATTATTTTTTGTTTCACAGTGCTTTGGTACTATTTAGGTACTGTAATGCTGTGAAATTGTATGGGATAAATAAATAAATAAAATTACAATTCATACGTTTATATGGGACTAATAACTTGATAAGATACGAAGTTTGTGTGAACTAGGCATTAGTAGCTGGGAAAGATACGTTATTTCATTGAGTAGCACCTTAATTAGTAGGTATTGTTACGTGAATACCTTTGAACGGTTTAGAAATAACAATTCTGAAAGTAAATTTCTACTCATATTCGACCAACAAAAGTTAATTTAAGTAGGTATGTAGGTAATTATGGGAGTCGAAGTGACGAGTTAAATAATTATCACAAATTTTGAAAAGTGCAGTATCACGGCTAAATTGCGTAAAATTGAATAAAAACTGTTAATAATAGGTCGATCATCAAGAACCATGTAATGTACATATTGCATTTAACTACTAATGGTTCTTAATCGTTTTTGTCTTTTGAAATGAAATTAAGTAGGTGTACGCAGGTCTCTGCTTCACAAAGACAATAGAATATAATTTTGTATTTGAATCTTTAAACGGTGCTAGCCAAATTTATAAATTTCAAATTAAAGGAGAAATTGAATAATGTCATGCTCCGAGCTGGATTCGAACCGGCGACCACAGGTATACATGGCCTGACGTTACTAATCAACTGAGCTATCGGAACAATCTGTCTCCTTCGCCACTATATCTTTCAATCAGAATTTTTACAACTTTTCCTGTAACTTGAAATTGACAATAGAATATGTTTGAGAGAAACACACATTTTGTTAGTGAATAATCCGCTAATAATGAATTTCTCATCTATTTATTCAAACTTTATTGCTGAAATCAAATAAGTACACAGGCCGACTTAATGCCTTAACACTTTTTCTACCAGTCAACCATAGGGCCAAATAGAGACTTGCAAAGGTGGGTGCAAGGGATAAAACCAACAAACAAAAATCCTTAGATTGTATCTATTTTCATCAATTACAATGATACCAATCAGTTAATTTAATCATGTGTTGTCTTGCATTTATTAAAGAACTGCCATATGAAGTATGGCTACTTTTTTCGTCTTTCATGTAGTTAAGTACTTTCATCAATTTAGCAACATCGCCATCATGTTAAATATTAGATACAGGCACAATTTTTCACCTAAACTCATAAATATTTATGTTATATGCACAGCAGGTACGTATCAACCAACAACCAACAACTGCTTTGTTTGTGTGAGGTGTGCAATAAAGAGTATTTGTATTGTATTGTATTGTATCAAACGTATTAAACATATCAAACAGCCGTCCAAAACGCACCACCTGCATCGGTTTGGATCAGCTTGAAAAACGCCGAACAGTATAGTTGCGTGTGAAAAACCGTGTTTGAACGTATCGGCTGAAAAACGCCTATAAATAACGTACGTGCGTGAAAATAAAAGCAACATGCACTAGTTATTTAAAGTTAAACCAGGTGAAAAATAGTTCGCGTCGTCCCGTTGACTTACGAAATATATGAACTGTTATATAGACTGGCTTTTGGCAAGTCGAGGTCATTTTAAAAATTACTATCCTATCCATTTTAAATACTTAGACTTAATATTATTAATGCTAAAGTGTGTCTGTCTGTCTGTCTATTTGTCTGCCTGTTACCTCTTCACGCTTCAACCACTAAACCGTATTAGATAAAATTTGGCATATAAATAGTTTGAGTCCTGGGGAAGGACATCGGATTATTTTTATCCCGGAAACCATTCCCTAAGGGGTAAAATAGGGGGTGAAAAATTGTATGGGTCTACGATATAAATGAGCTCCACGCGGACGGAGTCGGAGGAAGAAGCCTGTCATAATAAGATATAGCTGTTCTACAAGTACACGCTTGCAATTACAAAAGTCAACCAGCGAGTCGTGTCACAAGAAAAACGCGACAGATTTGAAGAAAACCGCATGCTGGGTAAGACGGAATGTATGGGGCGCTATTACGCCGCCATCATACCTAACTGTTAGTTTATTTCATAGGTAAAATTACCATATAAAGAATGTGTAAAAATCCTTTTGTCACGACTCGCTGGAGTCGCTGGCTAGACGCTGTATCAAAGAAGTAGTTTAAGGCTCGATAACTGCATGTACGATAGGTACATCCTACTCTGTACATCGATTTTTTACATACCTTTGCATATTTTAATATAAATGACGGGCATTATTTCAGTGGGCTGATTATGTTTAATTCCTCCATATTTGATGTCCAAATACCTAGTTCATAAGTGCCATGTCGTTGGCTAAACCAGATGAAAAATAGTTCGCAACGTCCCCTATATTTTATTGGCTAAAAGTTGCCATCAATAATTGAAGCAACGTCCTGCGGGACTGGGGTTTAGGGACGTCCCGTTAGTTTACAAACTTGTCTGTAATTGTATTTATGAGTAAAGCACTGTGTCACTTTACTACAAAGTATAACACGCGAGTAAAAAAAACAGTTACCCATTGCCAAAAAAAGTTGAAAAAAAAGACTAAGAATCCATATATGTTAGTTAGTTTAGTGATTGAAAAGCTAATTGTTAACCAGCTTCAGTTAAGTAATTATTTAAAATGAGATTTGTTTCTTGATTACCTACTAATAAAATAGAAAGATTGGAGAACTCTACTTTTGAGCGTTTCTAGAAAAGTTTATATTTTAATTTTCCTCTTAATTACTATTATTTTCAGTATTTTTCGAAACAAAGTACGATCGGCATTAAGAAATTATAAGAATAACAGACAAAACCTTTATAAAGGTTTTTTTTAACAAAGCTGGCAAAGTAAAAGTATTTCTAAATTGACATTTCTAATTAGTAAGTACAACTTTTCTAAAACGCTCTTTTACTACTCACATGCACCTTTACAAACTTTTGTTTTTCAGAAAAAGAGAACTTTTAATAATTTCGAACGCACTAGTAGAGGTAGGTAAGCACTTCGGTTTTTTGACATTAGTGGACCTATTAGTGTCCTCGCCTTTCTCTTGCTCCTACTTTTTTCCAGTAAAACGTCGTCGTCTAGTACCCATAGTACGAGCTTTGCTGAGTTTGGGACTTGGTCGATTTGTGTAAGATTGTCCCCATAATATTTATTTATTTAAAAAGTTACGTACATGAGTGCAAACCGATTTTCTCAATAATCCAATTAACCATGAACTTGTTAAAAGTCTACCCGCGTACTTTAATTTGCATAATTACTCCTACTTAATACACTTGAGCGCTAGAATAATCAACTTAATTTAAAATGGGGCGTGTTCCGACGGTGCAACCTAATTAAATAAAAACACACCACGCATATACTATAAATAAGAGTTAAACAGTAAAAAACGCCAGATAAGCGTGTGAAACGCGTGAGCTTACGTCTTTACGCTCCTGAGATGTAATTTAGCAAGAACTTGCAAAGTCATTGCCGCCAATATGGCCGCGCTGGTAGTGGTTGGGCCGCTAATCCCTTTTATTTATTTTCGTTAACCAGTAGAGTTCTTTTTTTTTATTAAGCCCTGTGCATATTGACGGCGAGGCGGGGTTTGCGGTCTAGATTCCGGCCGTATCTTCGATCGAGTCGAGGCCCTTGCGCGCACGAAGTGGTTACCCACCTAAGTAACTGAGCTTTTCAAATTTAACTTACTTAGGAGCTATTTTGCGTAGATATGGAACACTGTTCTAACTTGAAGCTTGGAGGTAAACTGACTGTAAACTTAAGTTAATAACTAAAATAATAACAGTTGTGGATAATTAATTTTTTTATTGTTTCTCAATCTAGTCAGAACGGCGTTTCAGCACGCGATAATTTCCAATTCACCCCTTAAGAGAATTAGTCCTATGAGTAGACCAATATAGACCTTAGAAGGCTATCGATATGATGATGGAAATTAAATGAAATGAAATGATTTATCAATATTTTTTTCTACCGGGACTAAAAACCTTAAACAAATATACCTATATTTTTGAGACGTTACACGCACCGACGCGTTTGCAGTTAACGGCTCAAAAATTAAATAATAATTGCCAATAAAATGAGAACACAAGAACACAGGCATGGACGCCACAATGCGTTGCCCGTAGCATAGTATTGTTTGAGTCATATTTTACTCGAAGTCGGACTTGATTTATTTATGGACTGAGACGGCCACTAATCTTGCTTGGAATTTAATTTGTTATTTATTTACTAATCGGCAGTACAGGTATGAGGAATACGCTGTTAAAATGGTAGGACTTACTTAACTATACTCGAGTTCTGATACATAATTATATTTCCGTATAAAATTTGCATAAAAGGCCGTCCGTGTGTACATACCTACCTACAGGCAGTTCCAAATTATGCAATTATTTTTGTATTGCTTACTTTGTTATTGAATAAAAATGTACACTGTTTATAGTGGTATTTCTATGCAAACAAGCCCACAACTATTAGAACACTGAAGGAGGACATTCAACGCTGTGGCCGACTTTTTATATTACTGTCTTTGGAATTGGAATCTTATACCTAGGACGGTAGAGTTGCTTTTGAATAAATTAGTTTGATGCAATTCGCAAAAACCAAATAATCTTAAGTAGGTATACACCAGTGTATATGTGCAAATCCACAGTAGCGGCTACTCTATAGGTATTTAAACTCATACTAAGTAAGTTTTTGATGATACAATTGCCAAATCAAAATTTACTGAAAAATACGATATTTTATTTTTACTGTACCTAAGTCTTGTGTGACTTAGGGACACCCTAAATATTAAGGTTGCGCACGAGTGGATTATGCACAGCAGCGATGTTTGAGCAGAATTCATTTGTGGTTTGTTAATGGCATGCTCGGCAATATGTCAAAGATAGACAGTAGTAGACAATAAATAAATATGAGCAGTGAGTAATTGTTCAAAGTGAGGTTTTTATTTTCTATTTATGAGCATATACTCGAATATTTATGAGAGAAATAGGTACGGTACAGTCACCTGTAATAATGTACGAAAGAAAAACGGCGATCAAGAAACGACAACTCTATGATGTAGGTATTTTTGCAGCTTAAGGTAGTCGTGTTTGCTGTTAATGGAGGTGATTGTATGTCAATTGGTTCGGAGTGCAGTATCTATATTTCCTGTTACTACTTACAAGAGGAATTCGTACTTCAGAGAGTAAAGTAGAGGTAATACGGCATGGCTTATTTCGTGGCACAAAGCCGAATGGCTACCATTTTAGCATGTTATGAGTATGTCTGTAATTCCTTGTGTCTTTTATTACTTTTATGCTAAATAAACATATTTTCTCTGTTTTCTTTCTTTCTTATTTTATTGTATTTATTAGGTATAGCTACCTACTACTTAATAGGTAACGTGAATCAAGCAAGTAAATTCATATTTTAATTGTTACTGGTATATAATTCACTTCAGATATTTGCTATATAAGAAGTAACATTATAAATAGATATACCTCACCCATAGAAGATTCTAATTTGTATTTTTCTGTGACTTAATATGCAGGGAGGTAAGTACACCACTGTCATCAACATTTTGATGATATGATTCCCAATATATACCTATTATTTACGTTACCTGAATCTACGTTATTTTATTAGTGTAGCAAAATTGATTCAACGGATATTTTTGTATCGTGACTCTTATTTTACCCTGTACCTGAATGTATTTCAACACTGTCCACAGAAGTTCAGCTTAAGTAATCATAAAGGCTTATAATTTCATATTTTTTGCACACTTAAAAATTATAATTCAGAGACATTAAACATGCTTTGCGCATATAAAAGAGACACCGCCGCGGTTGGCAGAAAATGGCATAAGTAATTATTTTGAGTTTGCATTTATACATAATTCATTAAATAATTACTCAACGAGTGGATCAGAGTAATTCAAAGACATTTCTTACGAGTACATAAAAAAAGAATTAACGGTGAGTTTGTAATTTAGCTTTAAAGTAGTTGGATGAAGATTGAGTTTCTAATGTGTATATCTTTTTACTTATGATCCTTGTGCACTAACGGTGCAGTTTATCCCTTCAGTTGCTTCATAAATTAGTGTTAAACAATGCTAATCGTCATTTATCATACAGGTTTCAACGGGTTAGAGTCGGCATTATGTTGAGCTTGTTTAGAACCTTGTCGTTGTTATATACAGTAAGGAACGTCAAAATAATTAAGTGAGATAAGTAACCATTTCAATATGATAAAGTCTTTTAATATTAAACAAACAATGCGCGCTTTGCATTTATTTCTACCTTTTTAAAAGGAACTAAGTATGTATATTGGCAGAACATAACTGTGAATGTATCGAACTTTTCCATTGCAAGCAAATGGAGTACCTTAATTGAATTGTATTCTACGTATTAGTTATTTAAAACATGATGTCATCGGCATTAATACGCGTCAGGTATTTTGATTATTGGTCAAAAATGGGGCAGAAATATTGGAGTCGCGATTATTGTAAAATGAATGAAATTGGTATTTCTAAGATGATCATTATGTACATAATATGTGTGCTTGTCGGACGAGAGAACGCAGTTTTAGAGGTTTTCATTATATGTATCAGCACCGCGGAAAAAAATCCAGTTGCGAAATTTCTTCTATAGAAACATACATACATTCAAGCCTTTATCCCTAAAAGGTGTAGGCAGGAAACTTGTGTTCCAGTACCACTTTTAGCATAAATGTGGGTATAAAAGATCGAGAAAATGTGATATCGCAGTGACCCACAGGAAGAAACGGGGTGGTGCTATTCTAACCCCGACACCACATGGGGGCATCTATAGAAAGTTCTCAGAAATTAAACTTTTACAAGCACCAACATGTCAAGAATTCACTCGACACATTATCAGTAGTTTTATGTGCCTGCTTAAAGAATAGGTTGTAGTGTTATTCCTGATAGTTGATAACTTCCATAAAAATTCTTATCGGAAACTTCTTTACGGCAACTTATTTTTAGATTCATGCCTGATATTTTGAGAATGTTCTGCAACTTGTACATGCTACTTATATGAGATGGGCAATTTATTGTGAAAATGTTGGGTTTCTTCCGTAAGGCCATAATGGGAATTTCCGTTGAGATAAAATCGCGTGCAAAAATGGCAAGATGCTATAGCACACTTTTCATGATATGTAACTGTATCTCATTAAAACTGTTCCTAAGTAAATAAGACACCACACGTTTTATACTTAATTATCCATATAAAACAATGAAAACAGACTTGTTCCAAGCACTAACTTATGATTTATTCCCATGCGAAAACAGATACACTGGCGTACTACAACTGACGCTTAAAACACTGCAGGGCTGCCTCACAAAGCTCCGCAACTCGCCTCAGGTTACCCAGTATAAGCCTGACCTTTAATTACGCATAATACTCAGGAATCTCGGGGTCAGTTATAATTAATACTGAGCAGGTGAATTCGGGTTGTGAATCGCCTCGGAAACGAACATATCTCCGCTTCCTCGAAACGTTGGAATAGACACGTCGCTAAATATCGTTTGCATGTAATTCCAAGTGGTTGTATAGAGAAATCTCTTCAGTCTGCACGCAGTGTATGCGGCGTCGCTTTTGACTTATTGCCGTGGAACACGTGAGGGTTGCGACCTCCGTCTTTTCTATTTGCATACTAGCTCCGGTCAGAAAGAGTGTCTAACCGCGTATTTAAAAGGCTGTTTTGGTGTTGTACGGTTCATTTGGTGTCGTTTCTATTTGCGAGCAAGAGCGAGAAAGCAACACTTGTACAAGTATCTGCGTCAAAGAGGTGTTTATTTACAATAATAATTTTTCGCCTTATTATTTACAATGGAATAAGTTGTAAAGTGTACACTTATCTTTGACGTCGACTGTATCTGTGTATTAGATAGAAAACGACTTATTGAGTATGTATTCACCAAGTGTTAAAAAAATCATAGCTAAGTAATCACCTTTCTTAGGCGATTGAAAAAAAAAATGTACCTAAATCTAATTAACCTAGTGGTTGTTACCTATTTAAAGATAACCTTCAAAGCAGTATTTCTCTAATCAGGTGTAAAATCCAGCTGCCATGGAAAAAATATGCATTACTAACAATTAACCAGAGAAATAAAAATTAAGATGGCTCACCGTATTAGTTAATTCACAGATTCAAAATAGATATTTGTTGTGGTGAAAGAGTGTCTACGTTATTCCTGTTGCATGAGGTACCTACTTATGAAGAATCTCGGCTGACATGAGTTACTATGTAACGAGTAAGTTGAAGGTGCGTAGTAGTTATTAGCTAAACAAGGCGCACCTAAGCAGCAAATGTCAACGGTACAAACGACAACACTGTTAACTGACCATCCTGTGTTTATATAGAACCTTATTACAATGCACTTAAGGTGCATCGATGGTCAGTTAGCTGTGTTGTCGATAGTACCCGCCCCTATGCAAATATCCACTCCGATTGGCAGCGCCAACGGTTCGTAGAGGTCAAACTTCATTCCTAATAGTACCTCGTCATAGTGCTGATTAGCATTATATTAGCTTCAGTTGTTGATTACTTCAAATACTATTAAAGTAGGATTCATTACTTAATTTAAAAGGTTCTGGGTTTGAATACTTTCGTTACGTTCAATACGGGTGTAGACTCAAAATTTATTAAATTACTCCAAGAGAAAGAAGGCAGAAAAATATGCCTAGTGACGAAAATACCTTTCAGAATCTCAAAGAATTACGAAGCTACATCCGTTTTAATGTTGCCTGTAAGAGAGAGAAAACGTCACGATCTGCGAGCGTCATAGTAAATGACAATCGTTTCATATGAAGGTGCGTTTCGCGGAAAAGGGACAGATTATACCCCCTCTTAAAACTTTGGAAACTTATAACTTTGTGATTATTTAATACCTTGCTTGACTTTTTTCTCCATTTGACAATATGTTTAATCCTTTTTCAACAAAATTGAACATTTTTGCTTATTTTATTTGGTATCTTAAAATAATGTTTGTTGTTTGGTTCATGTATTCTCTTTTCTGAATAAGCACACGGTCGAGTATGTATGAACGCGACCTACGCACTGACAATCAAATGTAATATTATAGCTTAGTTTATTAATAACTAGCTTCCGCCCGCGACTTCGTCTGCGTGGACTCGGGATAAAAACTATCCTATATTTTAATCCAGGCTATAAACTATCTTCGTGCAAAATTTCATTCAAATCGGTTCGGCCGTTTAAGCGTGATTGAGTAACAAACATCCAAACATCTAAACTTCCATTTATAATATTAGTAGGAATAGTAGGATGTAAGCTATACTCATTCCCAAATTATTCAGTGCAATATGAGTAAAATATTTTCATAAAAACAAATCTATAACACTAATAATAAATAGGTAATGCCAGTGAAATGTCAGCTTTGTAAGTATGCATGTAGGGGATAAAATATTGAACTCATCCTATTTCTGGTACTGCATGGGAACTCTCCCGTGGTGGAATTGATCTTAGGGGTATAGACGAAGGCTATATAATCTTTCTGTTTTTTCATTCGGTAGCTTGGCAACAAAGTTTGTTTTTGGGTTGCCATGAACAATTTTTTTTTGTCCTAAAATTGGCTGTGTATTAGTAATGAACTATTATAAACCTGAACGTCTACGCCATTCAAATTATAGAGCTGAAATACATACCTATTAACATAATGTGAACAAAATTATTATAATGTTCCAATCGTTGGCCACAGACCTTGAATGTTGATCTACTTTTGGCGTTTAAAAACTAATAACGCTTGATAAGCCAATTTAAATCCAAATTGCACCTAATTTCCGCAAAATATTTTCAATGTAAAAGACCTTATTGTCACTGAATCAAAGTTTATATTGGATTAGCTGCACTGCGGAGTTTTAAAGATTGTAAAGTAAAAGATTGTGCAAGTGTGAACCTTGGGAAGGTCACGGAATTCGTGAAACAATACGAGTCTAATTTCTTAGAAATGGACGGCAACATGTGCGGGTTTATCTGTGACATCTACAACTGGCAGCGGCGTCTGCGCACATTGCTGTCCTGTGCTTATGCCTTTTTGTTTTTTTGTTTAACTCGCACGCACTGTGACGTTTGTGGGCTACAACTCACACTGGCAAATGAAGATAAAACGTTTTTTAAAAGAAACAAATGGTTCTAAAATCAAATTAAAAACATATTAACCCTTAACCCAGTTCCCAGTTAACACCAGAAGGATATCATTTGCCACGTCACTGTGACGATGCACTTTCATCATTAGGATTGAAAAAAGGCTTCGGACGTTCGGATGGAAGCGTCCAAAGAACCATTATGCCTTATTATAGCCGCCATTCATCAGCCGTATCGATCGTACATTAATGTACGCTAATGTTTTATAAATAGATGTATAATTTGCTTTGTCTACACCTTAGTCAACGATTGACTAACAGTTTGTTTCTATTACATCAAACTGTTGGTATTTGGACGAAGGCGTGGCGGCCTCCGGCTTATTAACTTAACGAGGAAGTCGATCAATTTGATTTAACAGCGGGGGAAAAGTGTGAAACTGGTTTATTCGAGCGTATTACTATCTTAAAACAATCAGATATGTATAATCGTAACAATATAAATTAAATAATGTAAAAAGGTTTTAATAAATATCATTACAACTTTTGATACGATTACATAGAGCCGTAACGTAAGCGCGTAAGTACACGTTCTAATCCAATCAAAATATGAAAAACCTGTGATGTATATCATTATTATGTGTATATAAAATAAACTACTTACTTGTTCCTAGATGCACCCGCTTCATCCAAGGATAAATTTGTGGAGGATTCGCCGACGCATTGGCGGATTTAGAATTCTTCGTATTATTAGAACTAGAGTTGTTAGCCTCATTGCTTTCGTTGCTTGACGTACTGGAAGCCGGACTGGAGATGTTCTGGTTCACGTTCGCCTTGTGTTCCACGGGTGAAGCGATAGGTGTCGTTAGGCCTAGCTTGGACCCTGTGGGACCACCCTGTACGCCGAAACCGGGGGAAGTTCTGCCCGGCCCTGATGACGTGGAAAGATCTTGTGGCGACGCCACGCCAGTAGTGGACGTGGAATCGGCGAATTTACAACTAGCTCCGGCCGCTTGGCTCGGAGGATTCGGAATCAAATTCGGCGATAACGCCCCCGGGCTCGGGTTTGAATGCTGATGCATGTGACTGGTTGTGTTTCCAAGTCTTTGTGGGTGGAGTTGCGTGTAGTCTATCATTGTCTGTGGCTGCATGTGCGCGCCCGCGGCAGGCGCGGCGTACGGGTGTTGAGGGTAGTGGTGGCCGACTTGAGGTGGAGAGTAGCAGGCATTTGGGTAGGCCGACGCCGCTGCGCTTGGGTTGTAGTAGTCCGCTCCAGGGGTGGGCAGGCCCGGGTGCCCCGGCTGGTCCACGGGCGTTCCGGTGCGGCCCGGTGCCTGGTTCCCGTAGCACGAAGCTAGGGAGTTGACGAACTGGTAGGAGCTCATCCCGGCGTTGTAGTTTAGGTCGTTCATCGGTAACAGCGTAGTGTCCTTCTTGTTAAGTTCACTCTACTCTTGTCATCCTTTGGATGTCTGAATGGTCTAGTCGGACATGTTAAGTGCTGTTCGCAGTCCGCTCAATTGTCCGAGCTTGATTGATGGTCCTGCGATAAAATGAGACACATTAGTTGGTCAAGTGTGTGCTCTCGTTAGAAGAGTGCTTAGTAGAATAACGTAACAAGTTACTATGGAATACTTGAACGCGTATGTTGTTGTTCTTTTGAAACGCGTGTAAGTGATGGATGTCGTGTGAGGATGAAGTTACTGTCTAAGGAGGTGCTTTTAATGTAGACGTAGTGTTCTGATATGACAGATATTTGTTATGAAAAAAATGTTTTTCAACATTTTTGTCTGCATCTGAGAGGTACTGCCTTCAATAAATTATGCAATAAATAAACACGAATGCTCTGTATTGTCTTGATCAATCCGTTTTTGTTTGTGAAACTAATTGATTTTGAGTTCTATTTGTCATTCATAATTAATACACTCCCTTAAATATCATGAGACAATGTAAGTTATACACATAGGATGAAGAGAACATTCAAATCGTAAGCCAGGGAAGTATATTCTAAAATTATTAACTAGGGTCCGTTGTAGCCTGTCCATGCGCTGGTTTTTAAAAGAAATTACAAGGTCCCGTCGCTTTGTATAGTTGTAATTTTTACAAACTTTAAATTATAGTGCACGCTATTACGACAACGAGCATATTGAGCAAACAATAATCGGTATTTATAAAAATTAAAGGCAAAGTATATAAAAGAATGTATGTTCTTATTAAACTATAAATAGAGGTAGATTGATGATATCCATAATGTTAAAACAGCAAAATTTGCCTCCAGTGTACCTACTCCTGAAAGTAGAGGACTACTTTCAGGAATAGGAGGGCCATTTATTTTCCATCTGGATCTGTATATGACAAAGACAGAAAGGATCCAATTGACTGTAGATTTAAGTCACAATTGATCTATGTGTACCTACATTATAACGAAGCACTCATAAGTTTAGAGATTATTATTAAATATTATTTCTTTTGTTTTACTTTTATTATTATTATTGACCCGATGTGGTGTCGGGTTAGAATTTTACCACCCCCATTCTTCCCGTGGGTGTCGCAAAAGTCGACTAAGGGACCAGGGTTGAAGTGTGTTGTGGGCGATGGGCTAGCAACCTATCACTGCAATATAACACTTTGGCGATATTTTATAGCCACATTTATGCTAAAAGTGGCGCTGGAACATACGTTTCATGTGCTCTGCCTACCCCTTTTGGGAATAAAGGCGTGAATGTATGTATGTATGTATGTATGTATGTATGTATTATTATTGACATACTTACCTATATTAAAAATACAATAATTCAATTCAATGATATGCAATAAATAAATTCATCAAATATTGTGTGCCCATACTCTGGCTGATTGTGATGAACAATACTCATATTGCGACCTATTATAATCACTCACTTTCGAACAATAAATTATTTGTATTTGCATTTTGTAGCAAAGAAACTGTACTTAAACAACAATCACGCAAGGATGCAAGAACTGTTCGCGTAGCTCACAGTGCCAGTGCAACGCAAGGGGGGTCTATTCTAAAACAATAAATTAATATATTTCTATAAACTACACATGTCAAGTGGAGTGCGGAAAAAAGACGCCACGTGTTGGCCCATAAAAGTGTCCGCAGAGCTTTATGGGTGTAAGCGGTAGGCCAAGCGGCGATTTACGACTTATCCCGGTACATATGTCTTTATGAGCAAATTAGCAGTCATTGTGTATGTACTGGATTTACAGTCGAGTGATGAATGTGTGAATTTGAGAACTGAGGAGTTTGGTATAATTTTGGTGGAGTTTTGTCGCTATTGAGCTTAATTGTATTACATACTATTATATTTTGTTTTGTAATTTCAATGTAGGTACTACAATGTTATCAGAGATTTAACTGCATTTTGATTACAGCGGCGGTGTAGGTTGTTTTTCATTTGTATGAGCATTTTGTTTGTTGATAAACATGCATTTTTAATTGCAAGTTTGTTGATTAGACACAACTTTAAGATGATTTAAAAACATTGTAAACTTGGGTACGGAATTTTATTGTTAGCTAACTTAGGTAAAAATTTCATTGATCTTTGAATGCTATAAGAACTTTACAAATAAATGAATAAGTGCTGTCCGTATATAAATAATTCAGTGTTTGTGCGTTTAGTTGTACACCCCAATGAATAGTTGACTGAATAAAAGAACCCATGAGATCAATATATTTTAAGACAATCAAAGGATCGTACCGCTATTACATTCGTTATCAAAATCATAATAAGGAGCCTACTTATATTTATTTATTTAAGCTTTATTTATTCCATATTGTTAGTGTTTTCTAAGAATATGGAATAAATAAAGTTAAAATATGTGTTAGCCTACTTAATGTCTGTTTGTATTGTCGAAACTACTTAAAAATATATCGCCAGTAAGTATAGGTATAGATTTTATCTTCGAGATAGACATATGCTGTATTTTATCCTGTGACTCTGTCTGGGATCTTAGTAATACGCGGGCGGATTCGCGCATGCAGCTATAGTTAAATATAAGTAGTAAAATTAAAAAGATATCTATGTTTCATTAAACTTATGAATGAATGCGCTACATACAACCTACCCTAGACCTGAAAGCGTGTTTTGATGCCGATCTATGAAACGTGTAGGAATGAGGTCCTTTGATTTCTTCCTGAGTTTGTATATAACGATACCCGTTATATACCTACCTACGTTAGGTTCTTTGAAACCTTTCCTGAGTTTGTATATAACAATATCCGTACATACTACTAATCAAACCCTTTAGAAACAAAGAACAATCACCTCCCATTAAAGTGCAGTATCAAAATAATCCATATTGAAATAAAGTCGTCCGCTGACGTGCCCTCACATGTGTTCGGTTATTTCAGTGTCGGATTTTTGTCTCGTCCGGTGCGCGTTAAATGGTCCGGACGATTTCGATGTTTTTTCTTTTAATTTCATTTATTTTCCTAACGTTTCTCGGGACTTTGAAGAGGAAACACGTCTGACTGTTTTAATTATAATTTGGGTTGTGATAGCATGTTGCGCGTGTCTTGTTTGGTTTAGTTTTGAAGTTTTATTAGAAAGGAAGGGGTTTTTGATGGTTTTGTTCAAGTTTAATTTTTGTTTTTCATGATGATATACCTACCTTGTCAAAATAAATTATATTTGGAACCTCGATGAAATTTGATTCCTATTGCAAAAAATAAATAAGGACAATTAACATCAATCAGTAGATACTATATGATTCTCATTGCACTTAAAACCAAATTTAATTGCTATTCCATTTTCAAAAGAATGATATTAAACAAACTATAATCCAATAAATTTTAAACGGTCAATAGCCACAGGAAACTTCGTATCAACTCAAACTCACTTTGTAGTCAAATACAGTGAGCTTTCAAAGATTTAATATGCTTTAAATGTTCCGTGTCAAGTGGACAGTTGAAATCCACCGCCAAGAGATTTACTGCGACACGCTTTGATTTTATGACTCTTCAAACACTATTCAATTGACGATAATTTTCAAAGAAACTACTTCTTCAGCTTTTATAATTTCCGATAAAGTTATTAAGTAAAATGAATGGTTTAATTCAGTTAAAGTGTCTTGCGAAGTGCTTGATTTTTTTTTCAGTGCGTTATTTTCCGAATTTCCTTTCAACTAACGCGTACAAAATAAAACTATACTCACACTCAATGTCAATAAATAAAAAACACAATCACAACCGATTCACAAACATCACTCACTGCACAGTTAAAAATCGAACTCTTATTTAAAAAGTCCGGTAAGTTTAAAAATCGAATGCGTCCGAAAAGTTCGGCGCGGCGCGTAGGAAAACGGCTCGTGGTTTCCCGGCGTCCGAGCGACGAATGCGGCGAGAGCGAGCGATCGCGGCGAGGTGGGCCGGGCGGGGAGGGGCCCACCTGAGCCGGCGCCACGTGCCCGCTCGAGCGGCGCGCCCGCGCCCGCGCCCGCTGCCGCTTGTGCTGAACGTGACGAGGCTTCGCTTTTCATAGATATTTACTTTGGGTTTGATAAAGTGTTTGTTCTTGTTCTTTAACTAAAAGATGCCAACGCAGTTATTTTTAATTAGGTATTGTGACGAAAATGTGTCATTGAATTTTTCATTTAGCGCCCTAAACTAGGTTACATTTATTTAAGTATTTGTTTGTTTAGGGTTTTAGAGAACGGCTGTTACGATTTCGAAAATTAGGTACAGTACCGAGTTGAGGGAGCGGAAAAATCGATCTGGATAAGTCACTTTCGGGAAAACTCGTTTTCACCAAAAGACGCCGAGTAGAGCTCGATCTCCCAGGCACTTTGTAGTGGGTAGATATAACGAGAATACATGTAACAAAAATGCTGAAAAATTAAACTATTAATCATGGTTTGCGTATATTATATTTATTCAATGCGTTAAAAATGATTAGCTCCCCAAATCGGATGTACTTAGGTGCAATATGTAGGTGTAAATGATATCTATGTTTTACAGTGTGGTGTCGGGTTAGAATTTCACCACCCCCTTTCTTCCCGTGGGTTTCGTAAAAGTCGACTAGGGACCGGGGTTGAAGTGTGTTGTGGGCGATGGGCTAGCAACCTATCACTGCAATATCACATTTTGTCGATCTTTTATACCCAACATTTATGCTAAAAGTGGCGCTGGAACATACGTTTCATGTGCTCTGCCTACGCCTTTTGGGAATAAAGGCGTGAATGTATGTATGTATGTATGTTTTACAGTTTCGCACCTCATCTCGTATCATAATATGGCTGAAATATATCAACGTGACTTGACAATTGCCAATACAACATACCTACCGACATATAAAATAGACCCAATATGTTATCCACATCAGGAAAATTGTAGTTTTGTGCTTGCCATACTTTCTTTCACCTTTTTTAAAAGTTGGAGGTACAGTCGAGTTCCCCAATATCTATACAGACAACCTTTCAAAAATATCTACACATGTGTCTAAAACATTATCCACGAAGATGTTAATCCCAAGTAAGTTGATACTGGGTGGTATTGAATCGTCGATAATTTTGAATGTAATAGAATTTTCTTTTTACTTTCAGATCCTTTGTGAGAGCGGAATTTTGGAAAGAACAGCACGGACTTCTCTGGACCCCATCGTCTGCTGCGTATGCGCAGATAATGCTCGGCTTCTTCAAACTATGTTCAATTGTTCAGCAAAGTGAACCCGCGGCGTCAGTAGAATTAGTGTTGGTTGATTTTGGTTTGATCGCTGGTTCTCAATACTAGATCATTATTGCTTACCATAGTATAAAACTTTATGATATTAGGTATTTTGTTAACATTCAAAGAGTAGATAAATATCTAAGTACCTATACTTCATACATGTAACACTGCTCTATGAAATAAGTGTTTAGTGTCCACACCTTCCTCCAATAGAGCTTTTTATAAGTTGCATTTGACTATTTCTAATAGTGTACAATTGTCAAAAAATGATTTCAATACTAAAATTTAGGTACATTCTATCGGCAACCTCCACTCAAGGGTACATAGTTCGAATCGTTCGCATTTACCTCACAGCGGCATAAAAGAGACGATAATATTTCAAATAGTTATACCTAAATATGCATCATACAAGAATATTTAAAATATGTACATGAAAGAGAAGATTCTGAAACGTAAAGAAAATTTCTGAACTTTTTTACTATTATTACGGTAGAATTGCGGGTGGCGCAGGAACAGTCATTGTGGCACTCTATGGGGGAGGCCTATGTCCAGCAGTGGACGTCTTTCGGCTGATATGATGATGATGATGATGGTAGAATTCTTGATCGATATCATTTTATTAGTGTGTGTGACTGTGATAAATAAAAACACTGTTATCTGTTTCATAGGTATGTATAACTATAGTTTAATTATAGTATAATTATACTATACTTATTTGAAATCTGTGATCCCAATGATTGTAAGCTAGATATTAGGTAGGGTATTAATATACGTACTTATAACGCCTTTATATCATTGACAATAGAATACTATACAGATATTTATGTACCTACTTATCAATTTACGTATATTATTACCCCTGACTGTAAGTACCTACTCTTAGGTATCTAATCGTAACCAAATTATACCGGATATTTTTTAGGGTTCCGCACCTCAAAAGGAAAAAACGGAACCCTTATAAGATCACTTTGTTGTCCGTCCGTCCGTCCGTCTGTCAAGACCCTTTTTCTCAGGAACGCGTGGAGGTATCAAGGTAAAATTTATACCAAATACTCTACTGTCCCTTCGAGCTGTGAAAAAATCAAACTTCTAAGCCAACGCAATCAAAATATACAGCCGTTTATGCCGCAAATTTTCGAAACTCGCAAGGGAATCAAAACCTAAACGGTAATTCCCGTGAACTCAGAATCTTGAAATTTGGTAGGAAGCAACGTCTTATAGCACAGATAAAGGAAAAATTGCGAAAACCGTAAATTTTTAGTTATATCAAATAATAAAATTATTCTTAATCATTTTAAAGTTATTACTTATACCTTACCTTACCTACAGGTTTGTACGGAATCCTCGGTGCGCGAGTCCGACTCGCACTTGGCCGGTTTTTTAGCAATATATTGATACTAGCTTGTGCCCGCAACTCCGTCCGCGTGGAACTCGTTTATATCGCAGCTCCATACAAAATTTCACCCCCATTTCACCCCCTTAGGGGATGATTTCCGGGATATAAACTATCCTATGTCCTTCCCCGGGACTCAAACTATCTCTATACCAAAATTCATCTAAATCGGTTCATCGTTTTAAGCTTGAAGAGGTAATAGACATACAGACAGACAGACAGACAGACACACTTTCGCATTTATAATATTACTAGCTTCTGACCGCGACTCCGTCCGCGTGGAACTCGTTTATATATCGTAGCTCGATACAAACTTTCATCCCCCATTTCACCCCCTCAGAGGATGATTTCCGGGATAAAAACTATCCTATGTCCTTCCCCGGGATCCAAACTATCTCCATACCCATCTCAATCGGTTCAGCGGTTTAAGCGTGAAGAGGTAACAGACAGACAGACAGACACACTTTCGCATTTATAATATTAGTATGGAAGTATGGATTAAGTAGTAGTAGGCCTGTAGTAGTAAATCACCCTGTTGATGAATTTATTGGTATAAGAAAATCATAATTTCATCAAGTATAATAGCCGCAACATTGTACTTATTTTATAAGAAAAATACTAACCTAGTTCATAATGTATTCAAACTATTTCCACAGTAACCCGTCACTCATCCGTCATAGCTGAGTACCGGGCGCGGGAACGCCGCCCATGCGTCATGACGTACCGGGCAACCTGACGAATAAAAATTACCGCCGCACTAAAATGAATTATTTAAAACGCATCTATTTTAAAAACAGATGTTTTGTAACGGTTGCGGGATTGCTGTGGAAATAGGACATTGCAGTGTACCTATAGACAAATGTGAAAGCGGGTTTTTAGTATTTTAAATAATTATACCGCCTATGTTAGAGAAGGCTGTAGGTCTGTAAAGAAATACATTTAACATATATTTAAAGTATCACCGACTAAATTTGGTTGTGCAAAAATGAGTGCCAATTTTCACATATCCAAACTTCAGTAGTGTTAAAAGGAATCCAAAATCTTTTTTGATAATGTGTTTTTTATTTATCCTTTATTCATTTAATAAATTATATTAATCTTAAGAAGATTTTTTTTTAAATTATCTGTTGTCTGTTGTGCTGTACAGAAAGATAGATAGGTACTTGTTTTATTTTTCATTAAGTTATAACTGCGACCATATTGTGAGACTGTAACTACAACATTGAAATCGACAATCAATTCAATATGTCGAACAAGCTAATAGAATAACCGTTAAACAATTGGAGTTCTACACACAATACAATAAATCCAAAATCAAATAATATACTTGTCACACAATAGATCGAAACAAAACAACACTTTAAAATTAGAAACCTAAGCCTAAGAAGAATTATCTTATATTTTAAGACAGAATATTGGGTATATTGTATATTTCTTGTTGGTTTACATTCTTACCTTTTTAATAAGTTTATTAACACGTTTCTATGTAGCAGTCGTCGATGTCTGTTATGTATTATGCTGCAATACACTATGACAAGTAGGTAATAACAACTAGTTATAGATCATTCTGCTCTCTTATGCTCAATTTTAAACGCTGGTTTTATGCCATAGCCATTATTAGGAGGTAATATCTGCGCTATATGTATTACCTACACCTTCTCAGCCTTTCTGCATATGATGCTGTTCCAATACCTAAGGCGTTCTTCTAGTGATCTTTACGTTACATTAGGGACAGAAGTGTAACTGCGTCACTTTTCAAACGAGCGTTAAGACCACTGCACTATTTTCCATACAAAATGTGACATCTAGATCTACCTAACGTTACGCAATCGACCAGCCGATCTCAATCCAAGCACAAAAAAACAACAACTCTACCAGATCTAGCCGAAGCGTTCGCGGGGTCACAGTCCACGCTGGCCCAGTGCTGGTTGGGGACTAATTGGCCCATTGGTTTAATGAGCTACTAATTATGTTACAGCTCCAACGAGTGCAGACGAATGCCTGGCTATTAGAGCGAACGGCCGCGCTGTTTAGATTTATTCTTATGGGCCAGTTTTTAATAGATTTGTGAGCACTGTTTAAAAATCGAGGAACGATGTTTGTGGTGTACAGTCAGCATCATATAGTTAGTAGCAGCCACCGTAGCCAAATATATCATACTTAACACTTCCTTACCTATTCCTATAATCCTAACTAATATTATAAATGCGAAAGTGTGTGCTTGTTTGTCTTTCCTTCACGTCGCAACGGAGAGTCGTATTGATGTGATTTTTTGTATGGAGATAGTTTAGAAACTGGAGAGTGACATAGGCTACTTTTTCCAGCGGGAAAACATCCAATTCCCACGGGAAAATGCTATATGTTACATTTTCCTATAACCACGCGGGTGAAGCCGCGGGCATCAGCTAGCAATAAAGACGTATATTTGGCTACCTGGGCTGCTACTAACTACATGATTCTGACTGTACAGTTGCCATCACATTCGATACAGAGGCTCTAGTATAAGTTTTACCGAAACAAAACTTTACGATCGCGTTTGCGTTTTACCCTCAATTTGTATGGGATGTGTCAGCTAAACGCAAACGTGGTCGTAACGTTTTGTTTCGGTAAAGCTTATACTAGAGCCTCAGATGAGTTGTCCTAACGTACCTACGTTCTAAAAGTTACATGCTGATAAGGAACTCTCTGAGGCTCTAGTATAAGCTTTACCGAAACAAAACGTTACGACCACGTTTGCGTTTAGCTGACAAATCCCATACAAATTGAGGGTAAAACGCAAACGCGATCGTAAAGTTTTGTTTCGGTAAAACTTATACTAGAGCATCTGAGCACGCTTTAACGCACTGAATATGTTAGTTAGTTTTACTGGGTATTTTCCGCAAGTCGACATATACACACACACACACTTAGTGTGTCTATAGCCTAGCGCTACTCCAACCACCGTAGCTCCTGCCGGTCGATCACGTAACGCACTGTACTCGCGTCAGATAGATCTAAATGTCACTTTTTTAATGGAAAAATGACAGTTAGATTGTCCTAACGCGCGTTCAAAACGTTACGTGATTGCCCCGTCAGCACTGACAATATCGAGTTCAGTTGTTTCCGAGATATATCCCTTGTTTGCTAATATAACTTTTTTTTTAAATGTTGATTGGATTTTTCCTCTGGACTCCATTTTGAACCACCGATTCCATTCCAGTATTATTGTGTTTCACTCACACTTACCTACTTGACTGTGCTAAATATGTCCGTACCAAACAAGGGACCCAATGGACCAACATGATACACATATAATTTTAATAAGACATATACTTATGCATTTCAAAGTTTGTATTGCAATTAAATTGGCATGAAATTGAAATAAATTGTGTTTGTAAAATGGAGGCGCTCAGCAACGACGAAACTGCACCAGAACTGTTTGTCGGAGTTGTCACAGACGCAGTTTTTAAAAATACTCTGTTATAGAAAGTTTGTTTAAACTTAGGGTCTGAGTACTCGTATTGAGTATGCAATCTTGAAGTTTTGTGACTGTTGTTTAACTTCTGCGCCAGTGTTCAATGGGCATAGTTCGGAGGCACCATATAGTTATATGCAGCCAAAGTAGAAATATATCGTAACACATTCTTAATCCTATAGTAATCGATAGACGTGTTGCGATATATTTGGGGTACTTTGGCTGTTACCAGCTATATGGTGCTGACTGTACCTATCCCGTCCATGATATTTTACAGAAGGGGGTTCATCGCGACTTTCATGGCTCTGCCGTAGTGATTTGAAAACATCGCGCGAGTTGCCTCTCCGGAACACGACTCTAACAAAATATCTCTACGGAATTGGAGCTAGCCAGCGTATTTAGGTAAACTTCATTACACAGAAGCACCTTAGAGAAACAAACGACGAATTTTATGGCATAAGGCATTTTCTGCCAGTCAATATTTAGGTCAAAGATAAAATGTATTGCTGTATGGTATAGTATTAATGTGGTTTTAAAAGGTTGTCCTCTCATCAGTTATCAATGGCAATGGCCCATCTATAATATTGGACTTGTTTCTAGTTTGGCATTTAAATAATCTGCCAATATGGCATGCAAACATACAAGTCTGTCATCTCATCTTCCTCTTGTCGTAGCATTTGTGGTCATAGCGGTCGTCGAGCGGTCTTACGTACTGGCTCCCACCATCACACTTTTACCTTGAGTCTGACTCTAGAGTGATTCTGGAACCTTTTTCTGTGTGTTAGACACTAATAATACGACGAAATAATAAGATAAAAAGCATAGATTTGTAATGAGGGCAATGCCTATTGGATTATACTGTATCAACCAATCACAATAATACTTTTCTGATGCGTGCAATAAAATATTGATGTTATTTTCCATATAAGAGGCCGCAAAGTAGATAGGTTAGGTACCTACTTAATTACATCGTTACGGGTGCGGCGAGACGACAGGTTCATAATGGAATTTCATACAATATTGAAAGTTAGGCTGAAAAATGCCCTTTTTTTTAGTTGCATTTTTGAGAAGCATACTTTAATTGAGAGAAGTTGAAATGCCCTGCATTGTGGGCTCTTCCCTCCACGTCTACACCTTACTTAAGGGCGTCCAGGATTCGGGAGCTGCTCCAAAGGGACTCAGCCCCACAGGCCAATACCCCATGGGCCATAAAATTTATTACAACATAATAATCAACAGGTCACGCGACAACACATGCTGCCAACATAACTCACCTGACTCCAACATAATTTACGACCTGGGGTGACTGCATCCCTCCTTCACACTCCCGATTAAGCAGAGTAAGACAAAAAGTCAAAGTCGTGGATATTTATAAATCGTTTATTGCCTTTTAATTATGTATGTTTGGAAAGGGTTTTAAGTTTTTTCGTGTTGAAGGAATGGTTATAAATTATGGTAGATGTAGCGTTCTGATAGGTTTTGTATGCTGGTTGGTTTTTTGGATGCTAAAGATGATCTTGAAAGGAATGTTTAATTTTAAAGGGCTGTTCATAAGGAACTTTTCACGTACAGTCAAGGTAGGTATATTTTCGAACCATACGACCAAATGTCAATATTACTCTAAGGACTTCAACTTCTATTACATAACTATTACCCAACTTATAAGACCTCACCATTATTTTTTCGCGTATAAAACGTACTTATTTACCTCTCTGAGGTCTGCCGACGTTTCGATTGTGTCGCAACATGTTCACGGGACGACTGGCTTGAGCGAGTATCAACATCTTCTTGCTGCGCGGGTTTTCCGAACTACCCACACTTGGTTTTTATTAACCACTTGCAAACTGGGGTTGTAATACGCGATTAAGAGTCCGCAGTAAGCACCGATTCTCCATACAAACGTAGTTACGCTCTCATTTTAAAACTACGTATTGGATTATAACGAAACTTTGCATATACAATGACATGAGGTATATCTATGTCTGTAATTAGATGATGTAGCTTCAGATACCATAGTAAAAAAAATACAGCGAATTTAAGTTTTTCATACAAAACTTGTTTTTGCTGTATTTCGTTTGTGTTATAAACTGGAACCATATAAGCTATTGTTTTTTTTTTTTAATTGTCTAAGAGTAAATTCATTCATTAATTAGAATCCTTACACTTTTATAGAAACAAAATTGTATGACAACTATGCCTACTTTAACGCAGTATTTCGCGACCGAAACAACAATTTACCTGATTTTCCATACAACGATTGGTACAAACGTCAGTTGTGACGTCATACCTGTCTGTCTATCAGTATGAAGCGTTTTGCGCTTCCGCCAGCGAGGTCAATCTTTGTCTCAAATATTTGGGTATTTATGTTCTTTACTAATTGTAGTAAAGAACACAAATAGGTGTAGGCTCAAAGTCACCCAAAGGGCTATGGAGAGGGCTATGTTGGGGGTATCTCTGCGTGATCGCATAAGAAATGAGGCTATCCGCAGCAGAACCAGGGTGACCGATAAAGCCCTCCGAATCGCTAAACTTAAGTGGCAGTGGGCGGGGCACATAGCACGTAGAACTGATGGCCGTTGGGGCGGAAAGGTTCTCGAGTGGCGACCATGTTCCAACTTATTAGTACCTATTATATAAGATGTTTCGCAAGGTGGACTGATGACCTGGTAAAGGTTGCGGGAGTCCGCTGGATGCGGGTGGCGCAGGACCGGTCACTTTGGCACTCTTTGGGGGAGGCCTATGTCCAGCACTGGACGTCTTTCGGCTGATATGATGATGATGATGATGACTAATTGTAGTTGCTCCCATACAAACATTAGTTCCTCTCCAAAAACTGGTTCGAGTGACATTATTAAAAAATCTTAGTCATCATCCCTATTCTTAGATAGATAAGTAAGTAGGTAAGTAGGTAACTATATAGGTATTTTTTTGTAGACTCAGTATTTGAAATACACTCGCGGGCAAAGAATACGGGTCGGTAAAATACCGTCATATTTCCTAAAATAGTGCGTAAGAGTTTGTACAGTTAATCCTGTCATGATCTTTATTTAATTTTACATATAAACTGCTAATAACAGTAAAAAATATAACGTTACCACCTGGTAACGTTATATTTTTTACTGTTATTAGCTGTTAATATCCAAAAATCACGATTTTTGCGATATCTCGCTCCGTTAACGTTGTTTTTTTTCATGGGTGGGATGATATTTTTATGATAGGATCCAGGAAATTGTTAATACAGTTGGGTATTGTAAAGAATAGCATATTATGTACATAAAACAAGTATTAAATATTTTAAAAAACCTATTGCAGTTATTTAATTTAGGGTGACCCGTATTCATGGCCCGCGAGTGTGTATATTATTATTATTAAAAAGGTAGGTTTGCGAGTTTTGCAGCCCACATCAGAGCCACTATTATTTAGGCACGAATGGGTATTTACTCGAGCCCTGTATAGGCTGTACTTACGCTGTATAGGTAGATACATGTTATCTGGCTCTACCAGTGCCTAAGTTGGTACCTACCTATGGTACCACCTAGGTATGATACCTACCTATCTGGGTACATGGCGTACGGCATTGTTAAGTTAACAAAAACACCCATAACATTAAACAATGGAATATAAGTATTCTTGCGGACTTGCCGAACGTTTAATTATTCGGTACTTATTTAATATATTTACATAAAAACCTTGAACTTAATTCCATGTTCACGCCTGCATTTTACCTATAAAGATGCACATGTCAAAGGAATTCGTGATTCCATATAATAATACATAATTACTTAATCCATTGTAATGCAATACTTAATTTGCAAATGAATTAAAATTTGCATGTAATCGTAAAGGACGCGCTGTCTTTGTTTCACCGGCGGATTCTTCATACATTAGAGTGAGACGGGCGCTGCGTCGTGTTGCGTTGCATTAGGAGCATGCCTATTGCAACGCCGGGGGGCGGAGCTTGTTGCGTGCGATCCGGCGCTGTGATTGGTGGATACAAGTTGTGAAAGTGGGGTGTCAATGTGCTTCTGAAACTTGGCAGAAGTTTTTAGTTAGAAAGTTAAGGAATTATACAAATTTTCTTTTTTTTGATCTATCTTGAAGACGGGATTGGAATACGAGTACTTACCTATATGAATTTTTATAGTTTGTTTTGTTCTACAGCTAGTTTTTTTAAAATGGAACATGGATAGAGACACTTATCTTGACAAGTATCCAATACTAGAACATCATTTTAAAATTGGATTGGAGAATTAGTAGGTAATTTTAACTAGCAAAAGCAAAAAAAACACAATTGTCAAAGACAATCAAGTAAATACTTAGGTACCTACATAGTCTGTCAGACTCAAAAAATCAAAAACCTGTCATCCTCCTAGCGTTGTTTCCGGTTGTGCCTCTAAAGAAGCCCGGGGTCCGCTTTGACACCAAATCCCAAGATTTGGCATAGGCACTAGTTTTACGAAAGCGACTGCCATCTGACCTTCCAACCCTGAGGGAAAACTAGACCTTATTGGGATTAGACCGGTTTCCTCACGATGTTTCCCTTCACCGAAAAGCTAACGGTAAATATTACGTAGGTAGGTACCTACATAAGTTCCGAAAAACTCATTGTTACGAGTCGGGATTCGAACCCACGACCGCCGCATGATGCATGCCTGAACCACTAGGCTACCGTAGCTCTCTTTAGTTATTTTTTTTTTGGTGAAAAATTAAAAACCTGTAAGATTTTTTAAATGCTAATTGGAAATTATATTCAGGGAAATAACTTAATAAATGTACCTATATATCATGTAATTAAGTAGGTACCTACGTTCACCCGAAATACTTATCTCACTTCGACAACCGCTTTAGCCTTGTTGGTAGTGACCCTGCCCGTGCCCTGCTGATTTATTTGTGTCATGAGCACGAATATTGGTTCCTGAGTCATGGATGTTTTCTATGTATTTAAGTATTTATTTATCTATATAAGTATGTTTATCGTCGTCTAGTACCCATAGTAGGTACAAGCTTTGCTTAGTTTGGGACTAGGTCGATTTGTGTAAGATTGTCCCCTAATATTTATTTATTTTATTTATTTACTTCATAAAGGCGCTTATGAATGCATGATGCGAAGAGCGTTTTAGATATTTTTCAGCCCTTTGTACAGTCAGCCTCATATAGTTAGTAGCAGCCAAGGTTGCCAAATATTTCGTATCACTCCCTTATTCTTACTGTAATAAAGAAGTGTACCGAAATATTTGGCTACCTTGGCTGCTACTAGGTGTAAGCCGCCCCAGTCCAAGTTGGCTCAGTTCGGGTTGCACAGGGCGGTTGCCTAATACCGCGAGTCATCCGGTTGCTTCTTGAACACTGCAACTACGCGTCATTGCTATGAATAAAGGAGTAGATATACCTACTTATTGGACCTTCCTTCTATTACCAAACAGCGATTAGTTTGGGATTGGAATGCTGTCAGTTCATATAAACCATACATACATACATATAATCACGCCTTAATCCCTAAAAGGCCTACCCCTTTTGCAGAGCATATGAAACTTGTGTTCCAGTATTTCACGCATTTATATGGCAAAGCTGTCACCTCCAATATGGTATTCTACTCGCGGTTTGATAAAACCCATTCATAAACTTTTTTGCGTTTATGTTGGGCCTATCTATATTCGATTCAAAGCTGATCGAACATTATGACTTATTGGAAGAAGAGCAAAATTGCTGTGCTTAGCAAGATTCATGTCCACAGAGTTGTATTGTGAAATACTTAAGTACTTATATTGTAACATCTTTGTAAAGCAACATGATTAAAGAAATGAAAAGTGTGATGATTGAAATAAACCAACAATTTTGAATATCTTGAGCAATAACGGAATAGGTTGGCTATTCAGTATACCTTCAATAGTAAGTTCAGCGCCTATAAGTAGTTAAAATTCTTCCTTGTCTGGCTCCGATTCTGGTTAGAATCAATAACATTTGTTGTGCGAAGCTTCTACATTAATTTCGCTAATTTCTATAGAGAAAGATCTCTGTTCGAATAATTTGAACTTTTAAGACAGGGCACATAGATATTTTCTGGGTGATTTCGCTACGTCGTAGGCATCATTCGAGAGCAAATCCATTACAACAAAGAATATCGGTAGCCCTCTTCCATCCTGGCTTGCGAGTGTTTCTGGAAGCGCGGGGATGTCTTTCAGTGAAGTAAACCTAAACAGTATTCCTGTTTGGTTTAGTCCACCCCTAAGTAAGTGTCTAAAGCTGGGCTCACACAATCTGATTCATGCACTGAATCATACATCTCAATCACTCAAGAGCAGAGAAAGGTGCATCCTCTGGTAGCAATTCTGCACAGTGTACCGTTTTATTTGCTCATGTGTTTCAGATTATGATTCAGTGCATGAATTCAGACTGTGGAAGCCCAGCTTTAGTATCCACGATATGATCTCAAGTATTGTGATGTGATAGAATAAGCATTCGGCATTTACCTATTCAACCTCATTTCGATGCAATAGTGAAGAAACTTCTGCAAAAAATTGCTGGTCTGGGTTTAATAATACTAATAATAATATACTTACCATTTTTTCAGACATCTATGGCCCATTTTAATTTACTAATTGATTGTATATGCACCTACATTCCTACGTGTATAATAGTGATTACTTACCTAGGCTAACCTTACAGTTGGGCGATAAATGGTTGGATAGCCTAATTTTTTAGTTTTTTGTAGAATAGTATGGTTAGGGTGAGATAACATTTTCCGATTTTTCCCATGATGTCTCAGTATTGAGAAAAATACATCTACATGTTTGCAAACTCATACTTAGGTAAGTATATATTTATTTTACCTATTAACTCAAAAGATCGTGAGTAAGCTAGCTAGTACTAGTAGGTATATAAATGTTTTACTGGGTCTGGTCCTTTTAATTAATTCTAATTAATTCCAATATTACATTCATGCATTAAAATTATTTCACTACCACTTCACCTAGGACAAATCTTATTGGTTTGCTTACAAGAATAGATAGGTATTACTATAAAGTCACAAATGTGTTATATAAGAAGTCGCGTTTTTTGTGCAGCCAATAAAAACTTCTTAAAACACAGCAGTCTATATAATTTTCGTTAAAAAAATATAAAACAAATTCAAACCCAATTGGACTTTTAATATATCTAGTAAGACAGCCATGGTCTTTGAAGCAGTATGACTCACCAAAAGGGACGTAGGCAGCATGGAATATAGTCATTTCACCGTCGTGAACGTTGAAAAACTCTATACTCTCCTAGGGCGGTAAAACAAAGAATGTCTCAGATCGCTGATATTTGACGCCCGAGCAAAAGGCAGCAAGGGCTATGAAAGACTACCGCCTGTGATGAGTACAAAATTTTACGTATCCCCTCTAAATAAGTGGGATTTTCCGAACGCGTAGCGTGACGTAAAATAATTACAATATTGCACACTGCTGTGTCCTAAGGAAGTGACTCTAGGTTGGTTCAGATGGACAGTCCAGTACCGGATTAGCCCATAATCTTATTAAGCAATTGCTTAAGGCGTGATGCCTCTTGAGGTACCAGAAAAAGCACTACGCTATGTCTACACTGCTAGTTTACTTATGGGTGGGGGGCCCACAGGCGGGGATTATTAAGTAGTCTTAATCCGGCACTGCGAGATAGTTACCTACACACGCCTAACATTTTATATTACTCATGGAGTGCCGCAATGTTAAAATAAAGAATTTGAAGGCCATCTACTAAATTAGTGTGATTTAATTACAATTACAGCTAGTGATAGATCTCTTTCATTTGCACAACACTCAACTTTAAGTCAAACTTAAATCAGCATTGTGTCTGTAAACACATTTAATACCAGTGCAATCAATGAGAAAAAATATCCTAATTAATTTTACAACAAAAAAAACTCTAGATATAATTAACGAACCTGTTCACAAAAATTCACGAGAATCGGTTGAGAAATGCGACCTGTAAAGGGCCAGGGCGAATATTCAGCGTTTTTAAGGCGTCTTTTTTTCGTCGTTGTCGTAGACAGCAAATACTATTAAAAGGTACGAGTATCAGAGTCTACTTTTGATGGAGATGTTAGCCAATACCAGTACTGAATCTTTTTTGATTAAAGGTTCTGTGGTACGTTTCACCTCTGATGAAATAATCTTGAGCCGACAATGACGTTAAAAACGAGCGGTTCAAACGCTCGGAGATTCGCCCGCCAGCGGGATGTAGAGTGCCAGCGGGACAGCGTGATGACATCCGGACATACGAACGATTTTCGGCCCAAGCTATGCTTCGTTGGCTTCGCTCGCTCGTTCGACTAAGTAGGTATTTAGGGGATGATATGCGGGAAAAAGTATTCCATGATATCCTTTGACCAAACCTAACTAACCCGTAATCTAGATGGACGGAAAGTCACATTAGAATTTACATTATTTATTACTAACACAGACGACACGCGTTAATATGATTTGAAATACCTTTTACTTGCCCTAATGTGACGCAGACTTGTGACGTTTCAGAACACTTCACTGCGACACTAGCGCTGCGGTGGCACCCCTTGAACTAAATACACCTTTTAAAGAGCGTTAAAAGAGGGCGCTGATATTAAAGGCACGTTTTTTCGAGATGAGTTGTTTTATTTCGTGTACTTACTTCCCTATTTTTAAATAACCAACGAACGAACGTAGGAACGGTTTTAACCGTTTGTTGACTTTTCTGCAGAATGGACTATATTTTCACATCAGTACTAGGGAATGCAATAACCGACAAAATTTCATAACCGATTATTGTATCGGTTATAGCAAGAAATAACCGATTAATCGGTTATAACCGATTATTTCAAACTTTGAAAAAAAGTCAAAGAAATGTGATCTAAAGCTCTAAACGTGGAAAGCTATGCTACGTACGACTAATAAATGAAACGCAAACGATGTTAGGTTAGGTTAGGTCTTATCTATTTTTTTAATCAACAAAAAAACAATTTTGCTACCAAATCCTACAAATTTTTACAGATCGAGGTGCTTACCATTACCACACAAGCTCTGAATTAAATTAAATTGGAATATCAGTTCCATTACTTCGATTGTAAGTACCTAGTTGCTTTATAATTATTAATTAAAGTAAATTAACAACTTAAGGGGCTACACGCGTTATTTAATGGCTAGTTTTGACGAGTTTTGAGTTGATATTCCTCCGTAAAAACTATAGATTTATTTATGGCACAAACACTTATCAGCTCTTTAATCCTTTATCTACATTTGTACAAGTTTTTTTTTAATGATTTATTCAAGCATTGTCCAAAAAAGATCTGTTTTGGACATTAGTATGTTGTTTATGCATTATTATATATGAAATCTACATATAACTGTTCCTTATTGACGTCTCTAACAACCCACGAAAGATTTTTATTTTTAACTCATTTTCACAAAAGTAACGTCCAAAAAACTGGTTTATTGGCCTGAATTTGCTGAAGTATGGTGCCATATATCCCGAAAACTGTTTTTTGAAGTAAATATGAAATACCTTCTACTATTTCGGTAAATCTCGTTGTTGTTAATACGATAAGCCATAAAAAAACACGATAAAACCGACCGTTACAGATCGAAGGTCATTGGGAGCTAGGAGCCCCTTAAATTTATTTTTCTTAAAAATATAAGTTTTCGATATTGTCTAAATTTCGTAGATGTGTACAAAAATTAAATTACCACGATGTTTACTTACTTATGCACTCAGCATCATCATCAAATATATTTTCTTGACTTGATTTTATAATCTTGATATACGATAGAAAGTAATAGACTACGAACGAGAAAGAGATGGGAGATGTTTGTCTCCAAAGAAGAAAAATATGCACCGTGGTATATTAGCCTATAATACAACAAACGCAAAAAAATATTTTCTAGTTCCGAGAGTTTCCTCGGAACTCGGAAGTCGGCTCGGCAGTTTCGATAGTCGTATCTTTGTTTTAAGTATAGTACCTAAGTTACTTAGTTTATAATGATGTTTGGTTTCGGTAAACTACGAAAATTATGAAAATGCAATTATATAAAAATAAATTAAATAACCGATTATGAAATAAAAATAACCGACTATTGATACGACTGAAATAACCGATTATAACCGATTTTTTCGGTTTCGGTTATAACCGAGTTGCATTCCCTAGTCAGTACCTATTGTAGGTACGGTGGAATGGGGTTATTTTGATTCGGGGGGCGACTTTGGTCAAATAGGTTTTTCTCCGAAATCATTGTTTTTACTTATGGGTGAACTGTGGCAGCGAATATATCAGTATTATATCTTGCTGTTTACTCTATTAAATCTTCTTAATTTAAAATAGTTCTGCTTTTATACTACATTCAAAATGATCAAAGTAGCCCCATTTTTTCCTAAAGTATTCCACTACCTGTATTTTCTTGTACAGTCAGCATCAGGCAGAGTGAGTAGGTATTATATATCGTTTTTATAGATAATGGTACGGAACCCTCCGTTTGCGAGTCTGACTCGCACTTGGCCGGTTTTTATTTATTTTATACGATAGGTAGGTACGAAATACGAGTCAATCTTTTAATAATAATAATAAATATAATCTTTATTTCGGAGCACAAGAATCCATAATAGCTGTTAGTAACATGATAAAGAAACAAATTAAATAAATTAAAACCAAGATAGTAGTTCTACAAAATAGCTAAATTGATTTAATACAAATTGAAATACAACTTTTTTCTCAGTCGGGACCGTTTAAGGCTACCCCTTTAATAAGCCCAATCTTTAGGCATTGGGTTGGCCCAATGCCTAAAGATTGGGCTGTCAAATCTATTGGCAAACACACTTTTAAAGCATGTTATCATCATCATCATCATATCAGCCGAAAGACGTCCACTGCTGGACATATGCCTCCCTCAAAGAGTGCCAAAGTGACCGGTCCTGCGCCAGCCGCATCCAGCGGACTCCAGCAACCTTTACCAGGTCATCAGTCCACCTTGCGAAACATGTTATAAATAATACTAATAAGTTGGTTTTTGACGTTTATCAATAACAATGTTTGTGGACGAACATAGTAACTAAACTAATAATAGCATATGAACATCGAGATTCCTTTACTGTTTCAATATACACCTACTTACCTTACCATTTACATTCAAGCGCGTGGCATACATATAACTCGAATACTAAGTGCGGTTCATGTCAATGACGTGTCGTACATACGTCGCAATACCTGTCAATAGTAATGTCATACAGTAAACGCGCACATGCTCTTTACCATGTCTACGTCTAGTGACGGTATTGTAATGACCTGTTTATACTTACTATAAACTAGTAGGTATTAGCTCTGTGAGCTGTTGGACTCGCAAACGTCTTTTTTAAAGTGAAAACTTCTTTAGCGGCGCTGTGCACTTTTTGGGATGGGGAAAATTGTTAAACACGCCACAGGTCACGTGACCGTGAGATTGGAATGCGTGTTGCCAATTCGGATTTTTGAAAATCAGGAGGGTGTACTTAAAATTCCGTATTTTCCCGCTGTAAAAATCCGTAGATATACAGAATTTTTAAAGGCGGGCGGGGGGTCACGGGATTGGGGATGGGGGGGCGGGGTCTGTTGGTTTTTTTTGAAGTGAAAACTTCTTAAGCGGCGCTGGGCACGCGGGGGGGGGGGGGGGGGGGGGTTTGCAAAATTAAAATTATCCAAGTTTTCACTTCTGCCGGCACTCCCGGAGTGCAACCCGGTCTTTTTTTTGTGTCTAACGGTTTCAATTATGATGATCGAAATTCCGAATTACAATACCCCGAACAATAAGAAGTCCGACTGAATAATCATTACAGCGACCAATAATAAATCCGACTAACCAAAGTACCTAACTACTGGTTAAAAACACACAATATCCAAAAAAAATAGCAAACATAACTGCAAATAGTATAGATATAATATGTAAATATTAAATTGGAATATCAGTTCCATTACTTCGATTGTAAGTACCTAGTTGCTTTATAATTATTAATTAAAGTAAATTAACAACTTAAGGGGCTACACGCGTTATTTAATGGCTAGTTTTGACGAGTTTTGAGTTGATATTCCTCCGTAAAAACTATAGATTTATTTATGGCACAAACACTTATCAGCTCTTTAATCCTTTATCTACATTTGTACAAGTTTTTTTTTAATGATTTATTCAAGCATTGTCCAAAAAAGATCTGTTTTGGACATTAGTATGTTGTTTATGCATTATTATATATGAAATCTACATATAACTGTTCCTTATTGACGTCTCTAACAACCCACGAAAGATTTTTATTTTTAACTCATTTTCACAAAAGTAACGTCCAAAAAACTGGTTTATTGGCCTGAATTTGCTGAAGTATGGTGCCATATATCCCGAAAACTGTTTTTTGAAGTAAATATGAAATACCTTCTACTATTTCGGTAAATCTCGTTGTTGTTAATACGATAAGCCATAAAAAAACACGATAAAACCGACCGTTACAGATCGAAGGTCATTGGGAGCTAGGAGCCCCTTAAATTTATTTTTCTTAAAAATATAAGTTTTCGATATTGTCTAAATTTCGTAGATGTGTACAAAAATTAAATTACCACGATGTTTACTTACTTATGCACTCAGCATCATCATCAAATATATTTTCTTGACTTGATTTTATAATCTTGATATACGATAGAAAGTAATAGACTACGAACGAGAAAGAGATGGGAGATGTTTGTCTCCAAAGAAGAAAAATATGCACCGTGGTATATTAGCCTATAATACAACAAACGCAAAAAAATATTTTCTAGTTCCGAGAGTTTCCTCGGAACTCGGAAGTCGGCTCGGCAGTTTCGATAGTCGTATCTTTGTTTTAAGTATAGTACCTAAGTTACTTAGTTTATAATGATGTTTGGTTTCGGTAAACTACGAAAATTATGAAAATGCAATTATATAAAAATAAATTAAATAACCGATTATGAAATAAAAATAACCGATTATTGATACGACTGAAATAACCGATTATAACCGATTTTTTCGGTTTCGGTTATAACCGAGTTGCATTCCCTAGTCAGTACCTATTGTAGGTACGGTGGAATGGGGTTATTTTGATTCGGGGGGCGACTTTGGTCAAATAGGTTTTTCTCCGAAATCATTGTTTTTACTTATGGGTGAACTGTGGCAGCGAATATATCAGTATTATATCTTGCTGTTTACTCTATTAAATCTTCTTAATTTAAAATAGTTCTGCTTTTATACTACATTAAAAATGATCAAAGTAGCCCCATTTTTTCCTAAAGTATTCCACTACCTGTATTTTCTTGTACAGTCAGCATCAGGCAGAGTGAGTAGGTATTATATATCGTTTTTATAGATAATGGTACGGAACCCTCCGTTTGCGAGTCTGACTCGCACTTGGCCGGTTTTTATTTATTTTATACGATAGGTAGGTACGAAATACGAGTCAATCTTTTAATAATAATAATAAATATAATCTTTATTTCGGAGCACAAGAATCCATAATAGCTGTTAGTAACATGATAAAGAAACAAATTAAATAAATTAAAACCAAGATAGTAGTTCTACAAAATAGCTAAATTGATTTAATACAAATTGAAATACAACTTTTTTCTCAGTCGGGACCGTTTAAGGCTACCCCTTTAATAAGCCCAATCTTTAGGCATTGGGTTGGCCCAATGCCTAAAGATTGGGCTGTCAAATCTATTGGCAAACACACTTTTAAAGCATGTTATCATCATCATCATCATATCAGCCGAAAGACGTCCACTGCTGGACATATGCCTCCCTCAAAGAGTGCCAAAGTGACCGGTCCTGCGCCAGCCGCATCCAGCGGACTCCAGCAACCTTTACCAGGTCATCAGTCCACCTTGCGAAACATGTTATAAATAATACTAATAAGTTGGTTTTTGACGTTTATCAATAACAATGTTTGTGGACGAACATAGTAACTAAACTAATAATAGCATATGAACATCGAGATTCCTTTACTGTTTCAATATACACCTACTTACCTTACCATTTACATTCAAGCGCGTGGCATACATATAACTCGAATACTAAGTGCGGTTCATGTCAATGACGTGTCGTACATACGTCGCAATACCTGTCAATAGTAATGTCATACAGTAAACGCGCACATGCTCTTTACCATGTCTACGTCTAGTGACGGTATTGTAATGACCTGTTTATACTTACTATAAACTAGTAGGTATTAGCTCTGTGAGCTGTTGGACTCGCAAACGTCTTTTTTAAAGTGAAAACTTCTTTAGCGGCGCTGTGCACTTTTTGGGATGGGGAAAATTGTTAAACACGCCACAGGTCACGTGACCGTGAGATTGGAATGCGTGTTGCCAATTCGGATTTTTGAAAATCAGGAGGGTGTACTTAAAATTCCGTATTTTCCCGCTGTAAAAATCCGTAGATATACAGAATTTTTAAAGGCGGGCGGGGGGTCACGGGATTGGGGATGGGGGGGCGGGGTCTGTTGTTTTTTTTTGAAGTGAAAACTTCTTAAGCGGCGCTGGGCACGCGGGGGGGGGGGGGGGGGGGTTTGCAAAATTAAAATTATCCAAGTTTTCACTTCTGCCGGCACTCCCGGAGTGCAACCCGGTCTTTTTTTTGTGTCTAACGGTTTCAATTATGATGATCGAAATTCCGAATTACAATACCCCGAACAATAAGAAGTCCGACTGAATAATCATTACAGCGACCAATAATAAATCCGACTAACCAAAGTACCTAACTACTGGTTAAAAACACACAATATCCAAAAAAAATAGCAAACATAACTGCAAATAGTATAGATATAATATGTCAATATTAGGTAATTAAAAACACGAATTTCATTTCGCCGCATGACAAATTTCCGAATAAGCGATGAAACAGAAAATGAATGGTCGGAATGTTGTTTTTCGGGCCAGTGACACTTCGCGCTTTTTTATTCTTCGGAGTTATAAAAATCGGTTAAATAAACAACCGAAATTCCGAAATTCGGTAAAATAAAATTCGTGTTTTGTAATCATCGGAATTATAAGTCTTAGGAATTATGAAATTCGGAGTTTCGAAATTCGGAATAAAATATTTCGGAGTATTTGGGTGTTCCCTAACTCAGTATTTATTGTACTAACTCGCACTTTATAACATTCAGGCTCAGAAGCCTCTAAGGCATCAGGCCCTAGAGACCTATTTACCCTTTGAATAGTGATTAGTGACTTATCAAAGTGTACGAGTAGGTATACAGGTGCTAAGTGCAACTTCAGACACAATTTAATAATAAAGACTTAAAATCGGGCTTTGGTATAGGGTGCTGTATAACCGCGGTCATAGTTTCATACATTTTGTATTGTGTCAAAGGCCCGAGAGCACTATTTTACAGCGCCATCTAGTGAATCCATTCACATCCAACTTTAAGGATACAACAAAAATCTAACCGCTAACAACCTCTGCCAAAGTATATTCAATCTATCTCTAGTTTTGTTCAATAAGTTTGTTCATATTTACATAATAAATTTTATTGAATAGGGCCTGCAACGTGCATGAGAGTTTCCTGGGTACTACCATCAGACGGGCCTAACGCTTACTTGCCACCAATGTAGTATCAAAACAACGTATTGATAATACAAGCAGCATCTATACCCATATTGTATAGTTATCGTATCACTTATCTAACCCTTCGTTTTATGTTTTTTTTTATTAATTGTCGTTATTTTGAATTAAATTATTATTAAAACCTTAGATTGAATATAGAGAACGGCTTAAGCCTGAGTCCACGCTAACTGGGTCTTAAGACTTTAAGGAAGGCGTTTAACATCATTAGTCACGCCGTCACCCCGTGTCTAACGCCAACTCATACCGACAGCGTGTGAAGTTATTACATTTCAGCTATTTCGCTTTCGGGACCTGTCAAATATCGGGCGTTTTCGGGATCATGATCCGGAATTAACAAATGCGAATAAGATGGTCATATTGAACAACATTTCCCATGAGAACAACTACTGTCACCTAATGGAGCCCGGGGTCCGTTTTGACACCTAATCCCAAGATTTGGCATAGGCACTAGTTTTATACGAATGCGACTGCCATCTGACCTTCCAACCTAGAGAAATTCTGCGAATCATACATTTGATGGAACAATTGTCGGTAAAACAATACAACCGCGAAAACTAGACCTTATTGGGATTAGACCCGTTTCCTAATACTACTGTACTAAATCGAAAAAAAACAGCTGTTCCATAAATTAACTGTCAATTAACTCATAGCTCACCCTTAATTGGCTCTTATTTTTGCGATTTCGTAGTTGGCCCCTAAGAAGGAGTTGTTCAGTATGACCATCTCCGCATTTTGGTCATTCCGGATGACCACGAAAACACCCTGTATAGTTAACACTTTTACCGCCAGGAACCCGCTTACCGGGCGCCTACGCCGTAGTCGCTTTCTGATACATACGAGAAAACCCACGACATCGGCTACGAGCGTAGCGCAATTCTTGGCAGTGAATGTATTAAGTTGCCTAAGGATACCTTTTTTTGACGCAGAGGGAATGCGTTTACTTACGAAAGTTGAAAAAGAAAACACTTTCTTGGGAATCATTTTCGTGACAATGGAATAAATTTTACTTCAATCCTTATGTGAACCTCAGACCTAGAAAAAACAAGTTTTTTCTAGGTCTGAGTGGTGAACTGCCTTCTATGACGTCAACACTAAATGACGTAGGTGCAGCGAAATAAAATAAACAGAATAATACAATTAAATTATGATTAAATGTATTTGTGAAGCATTACATTACTTTCATTGCTATTATCGTAGAAAGTTAAAAACACAAAACTGCCAACAACTGCTATAATTAAACAAGAATATTAAATTGAAAATGTCTCCGATTAGCTCTAGAAAAGACAGCATTTTGGGATATAAATAAAGGTAGGCTTACACGACGACAGTGAACAAGTAAGTAACTGCTCTAAGCGCTAGCTAGGCTCGAGTCAGCAGACGTCTCTCAGGATCTGAAACAAGAAGAAGGAAATATTAAAAACTAGCTTCTGCCCGCGACTTCGTCCGCGTGGAACTCGTTTATATTTGTATGTATCTTTAATCGATACATGATTGCGTAAAATTTCTCGATAAAATAAAATTCCAAAGTTGGGTCTTTATTTTCCTTTTTTTACTCATCAGCCTACTCAAACAATACATTATTTTACGACAGAATCATGTTAATTATATAGTATTTTATCTCAACTAAAATCTCACTTAACCCTTTAATTCGCAAACAACAGCTAAGGTCCTAAGTTCAAGTCTAGGAGACGCTGAATAGTCCAAAAGATTCTGGTCAGGAATAAAATACAAAAAGACGGTCTACCAGTTCGTTAAGCCAGGGTGGACGTTACGAATTAAAGGGTTAAGTAATGAAATATATATAAAAAATCACTAAGTTATTTATCGAAATTTGTCCAAAAAAGCCATTCCCGAAGAGTGTTGCATCTCGTTTTCTTGTGCGCGGAAGGCATAAGCGTGTCTCTGTCAAGGGGGCGTGGTCGACTCGAGTCAAGGCATCCCCTTAATGTGGCCGACTTTTTATTAAACTGTATTTGGAATTGGACTCTTCTTCCTAGAGTTGCTTTTTGAATGGATCACTGATGCATTTCGGCCAACTCAAATAATCTCAAGTATACACAGGGAGCGTGTGGATGTGGTCTACGGTACTAAAGCCTCTTCGGAAACCGGCTTGTTCGGGAGGCTGGAAGTCATCTAACCTGCGTACGAGACGATTTGGAATGAACCTCGAAAACAGCTTATAGACATGGCTCAGAAGTCAGATGGGTCTGTAGTTCTGTAGCAGGGTGTTATCACCCTTTTTGAAGAACAGCACCACCACCCCTCCGTTCCATGCCTTTGGAGTTTGGAGTTCTCCCTTCCAGTAAGACGGAATCGAACAACTTCTGAAGGGCCGTAAGGACCGGTTTTCCACCCGCCTTCAGGAGTTCGGCTGTTATTCCGTCTTCACCGGGTGCCTTGTTGTTCTTGAGTTGTTTAAGAGCCATTACAATCTCGTACAGGCTGATATCCGGGATGTCGTCGGTATAGTGCCGGGTTAGTCTAGCTCTAGGGTCTTCCGCCCGACCAACTTCGGGTCTGCGTGTTGACGTGTATAGCTGTCCGTAAAAGCGCTCTATCTCACCCAGAATCTCGGTTTTAGAAGAAACGATTCTACCATCTTCAGTTTTTAACTTCGCGAGCTGGCTCTGCCCTATAGACAGATCTCTTGAGAACACTTTAGAGCCCTTATTACGCTTGATTGCCTCTTCAATACAATTTGTATTGAATTGGCGCAGATCGCGCGTAAGGGACTTGGAGATCTGTTTATTGAGTTGCCGGTATAAGGTCGCATCGGCTGAAGACTGTAGAATCATTTCACTCCTTTCCTTCATGAGCTTCTGAGTGGAGCTAGAGAGCCTTTTAGTTTTGTTGGTCCCTTGGGCCTTGAAGAACTTAGACCCAGTGGAACGGACAGCTTCCACAAACCCGTGGTTCAATTCGTCCACATCGCCGCCTAGGCAATCAAAACGGTTTTGGAGTTCCAGCTGGAAGCTCTCGGGGTTTCGAATTTGGATTGATGCTGGACGGAGCATAGACTTCATCAATCGAGAGCGTTCTTCCTTGACGTATATATTCAATGTGCCTCTTACCAGACGGTGATCGCTCCCGGTTTTGACCGTATTGATCACAGAGACATCATTGAATATATGCTTCCTCGTCGACATGATGAAGTCAATCTCGTTTTTAGTTGCACCGTCGGGACTCATCCAGGTCCACTTTCTGTGCTCGTGTTTCTTGAAGAAGGAATTCATCATGTAGAGTCCCTCCTTCTCCAACAAACCAGCCAGTAGTTGGCCCCGGTGGTTCCGAATTCCAACTCCAAATTGCCCCACTTTCAGCTCTTCACCATCTCTCTTGCCCAGTTTTGCGTTGAAGTCACCCATGACAACGGTGAAGTAGGTTTTGGAACTATGCATGGCCCTCGATATATCTTCATACATAGCCTCCACCTCTTCGTCCGTCAGGTTATACAGAAGACCGAGGAGTATAACCTGCCCATCTGCTTAGCGTTCGTGGACTACGAGAAAGCCTTCGATTCGATTGAAACCTGGGCTGTACTACAGTCTCTCCAGCGGTGCCAAGTTGACTATCGCTATATCGAAGTGCTGAAGTGTTTGTACGAGAACGCCACTATGTCAGTTCGACTCCAGGACCATAACTCGAAACCTATTCCGCTGCAGCGAGGAGTCAGGCAAGGAAATGTTATTTCTCCAAAACTGTTCACCGCTGCACTGGAGGACGTTTTCAAAACTCTGGACTAGAGAAGGCTAGGCATCAACATCAACGGCGAGTACATCACTCACCTTCGGTTTGCTGATATAGTATCTTGGCTGAGACCATGGAAGACTTAAGTACGATGCTCGATGACCTCAATAAAGCTTCCGAACGAGTTGGTCTAAGAATGAACATGGATAAGACGAAGATCATGTCAAATATCCATGTAGTACCAACTCCCATTACAATCGGACACTTTACACTCCAAGTTGTAGACGATTATGTATACCTAGGACAAACTATCCAGTTAGGTAGGTCCAACTTCGAAAAAGAGGTCAATCGTCGAATCCGACTCGGCTGGGCAGCGTTCGGGAAGCTACGGCACATCTTTTCGTCCAATATTCCGCAGTGCCTCAAGACAAGAGTCTCTGACCAGTGTGTGTTGCCAGTGATGACATATGGCACTGAAACGTGGTCGCTTACTATGGGCCTCATAAGAAGGCTCAAAGTCACCCAAAGGGCTATGGAGAGGGCTATGTTGGGGGTATCTCTGCGTGATCGCATCAGAAATGAGGCTATCCGCAGCAGAACCATGGTACCGATATAGCCCTCCGAATCGCTAAACTTAAGTGGCAGTGGGCGGGGCACATAGCACGTAGAACCGATGGCCGTTGGGGCGGAAAGGTTCTCGAGTGGCGACCACGAACCGGAAGGCGCGGCGTGGGTAGGCCCCCCGCAAGGTGGACTGATGACCTGGTAAAGGTTGCTGGAGTCCGCTGGATGCGGGTGGCGCAGGACCGGTCACTTTGGCACTCTTTGGGGGAGGCCTATGTCCAGCAGTGGACGTCTTATGTGATGTGATATGATATGATGATGATGATAAATTTAAAATGTAATACACCCCCCGACAACATAGCTTAGAAGTTAGAACCATAACGAGAGACAAGCCTGTCTGTTTCTGTTTGGTAGCCACGATACCACAGATACACAGATATGCATTTGGAACTAGTAACACTTCTCTTTTGCGTTGGGGGTTAAAAACAGTTTATGACAAATAATAAATTAATATAATATATTCGCGGACATTCTTACACAAATCGACTAGTCCCAAACTAAATAAACAAAGCATGTGTATGTATGTATGTATGTATGAAAGCAGTTTATTGTACATAATAACAGGTTAAAGAAAATACATGTAACACAATAGACCAAAGCATGTGCATGGCTACTAGACAACGATAAAATATGCTTTTAATAATAAATGAATTATGAATTAATATTATTATTATAGTTAACAAGTACTTAAATACATACAAAACATCCATGAATCACGAACAAATATTCGTGCTCACCGCACAAATAAATGCCCTTACCGGATTCGAACCCAAGACCTCCAGCTTCGTGTGCAGGGTGACTACCAACCAGGTTAAACCGGTCGCCACACAGTTGTTAAGATGTGTTCAAATTGTTTTATCCAGTCTACATTTTTGTGGCGACACATTCAATAAAACCAATCTGTTACTGAAAATGCGCATAAAAAACCGACACGCTCTACAAACATTATTGCATTTCATCGATTACGTAACGCATTGTACAAAGCAACGTGCGTCAGGCAGATCTAAATGGCACTGTTTGTGTGGAAAAATGACAGTTGAATTGTCCTAACCCTTGTTCGTAAAGTTACGTGTTCATGTATTTATTTATTTATTAAGAAACAAACAGTCTCATATGGTTACATTTGACATAATAAAAAGTAGTAAATTATGGACTTACAGTTTCCTTACTCGGAATATTTAAACCTAAACATTAGAAACATTAAAAGTTTTGAGTCAAATTGAGATGCATCGTTAATAGTATAAACATTGCCAGAAAACTTACAGTTATGATAAATTTGTATTATAGTTGTTGAATACATTGTAAAGATAATCGTTTGAAGCTACAAAATGTCTCGTTGAGAATATCTAACGTCAAAAATGTTTCGTCTTAAAGCCTGCACGCTCTTCTAATGAAACCGTTTTGTTGCATAAGAAGTACGGCTACGGGGGATAAGAAAGAGGGGTTTACCCCAAGGGGTAGTGACGTAACGTTTCCAATGCGCGTTAGAACAGTCCGACTGTCTATATTCCAAATAAAAATTTACATTTAGATCTACCAAAGTACGTAAAATGCGTAACGTGATCGACCTGCAGCACTACAGTGCTACTTGGGTACCTAGGTACTATCTAGTATAAAAATGTTTGCTCCACACTAAGTACAGAAGTCTTTATTGGATTCTAGTAGCTTAAAATCTAAACAGAGACGTAGAAAGAAACTATGCAGCTATTCTAAAGTAATTCTATAGCAAAAAGTTAAACAAGGGTACTCTAATGAGATTTCTCAGTGTCGGGGTAAAAAAGTCGGGAAACTTTAAGAGAATTTCCATTGAAAGTTTTGTTTTGTTTGGCCCGTCAATCCGCGGGGTGTAAGGGCGGGTTTACACTGGTCAGGCTCTTCATTTATTATGTTGGTATTTTGAGGGGTGGGGTGAGGGAAAAGCGAAGTCTTAAGCGGTGAAAATAAATATATTATATTATTAGCCTAATTTTTTTTAATGTGGTCACTGAAATGTGTACATGTGTATTTTGTTTTTTTTTAATACCGGATCTTACCTACACTATTACTATCTAGATGTTAATAACTATTAATGTAATGAACAATGTGTTTTTATATCCAAAAGATTCACTGGTGTTTTTATTTTATAATTGTATAATTGTATTGTATGTACGTCTTTAGGGTATTTGTAACTGCGGACCTTAGTTGCCTGAAATAAATGGTTATTATTATTATTAATATTATTATTATATCGATACCTAATACATCAATTTAAAACCGATTTTAGAAAAGTAAATGCTTAAACCCTACTTAAAAAATTGCAGCCTTTAGATACCCTTTATTATTGAGTTATTACAAAGAAAACTGTGTCTATCCACATATTTTCTGAAGACAAACAGAGGGTTATTCTGTAGAGGGAAATAATTATAGAAAGGGCAACCGAGCCTGTGCGTCTCTCAAACAATGCTAACTTACATTTAGCTGTCAGTCAGAAACAATTTGGAATTTCGTGAGCGCGGAGGGTCGACAGTACGGTGGGAAAATGGGATTTATATAGAGTTGCCAAGCGCTGTTTGATTATTTTTGTATATACCTACACTATTGTGCATGCTTGATCCTCTGTTATATTGAATCAAATTGTAGTAAATGAATAAATTAAGTCCTATATACTCGTAACCTGATTAGTACCTAAGAGAATTTGAATACATTCGGTAAGATGGATAACTTAATTAATTGATGGGTATAGATATACTGCACAGAATGAAATTAAAGTGTTTTGAAGTCGGTTTATCCTATTCAATATCGGATACAAATCTTACTCTCAATCTTACTTTATAACGTTATCATGATTCAATTGCAAAAATAATATAAGATGTTATGTGAACGTTTAAAATGTCATGAGTAGGTATTTAATTGCCCCTACCCTATTATCCCTTAAAGACCTCAAATAATTTATCTTTTTGTTAAATGTTTACCTACTATGTTTATTTTGTACAATAAAGAGTTATACCTACTACTACTACTATTTAATTGCAACTGTATGGCAAGAAGCGAGAACAGACCTCCAGAAAAGAGGAGGGTATTATCAGCTCCACAAACCGTCCGTAGTCAGTTTTCGCTACGGGCCGCTTCGAGCGCCATCTATCATTTCCTCCATCCACTCGCCGGGTTAAACACATAAGTGACATTGACGGCCACCGCCACCGCAGCGCGATCTCTGGCAAGACCCAATCTATACTTAAATTCATCTAGACCTTAAATAGAACAGGGACCTAGTTAAGCTGGTGGCTGTCTGTTCTGGGCCAAGTCGTATTAAATTATATTTTAGTCAGGTACGGTGTACGGTTTGATCTGAAATGGGAATGACGATCAGTAGAATTGACCAGACTTTTAAGGTTATGATTTTTTTTTCGTGCTATAATAAGCGTCAGTAACCTCTCTCTCTGCAATAGGTAGGTACCAAATATTTTATCGAAAGTAGTCATAAAAGTGCAGTGCTCAAGAACCTATCAACAGCATCACTTAAAATATAAGTAAAAATGTTAAACGGTATATAATGTATTCATTACATATTATTAAAAGTAAAAAACTAGCCTCACCAATAACATGAAACGCTGCCTCATATTAAATGCACAATTATCTCCGACGCAATTTCAGAAGCGTCGGAATTATGTTAAAAAGAAACATTATAGTTCGCAAAATTAAGTCATTATGAATTTCGCGAGGGCGTTAAATTGCAATATTATAATAGCGGCCATTATACAGTGGCGGAGAAACGATCGGTTCGGTAATCGATCGGCATGAATGTGGTCAGAGAACATAATATTGAGACCGGTTACATTACTGCCTCTGTTTGTTTTATGTGCATGACACTTGCTTTGTTTACGTCTTCTTTTTATACATTCAAAAAGTGTATGTGATGTGTACCAAAAGATGGAAATTATATTTTTGTGGGAATCTATTGCTAATATAATGAAATATGTAGAAATATTAAACATGTAGTAACAAATGACGATATGATCTAAGTTTACGTGTTAATTAAATTGCGTAAAAATTCAAACAACTATCTAAAGGTTGGTTTAAATTGAAAGTCAAGTGCAGCAATTCCTTATAGTGTGTTTTAAAATGTTAAAATATCAATAGAATATAAAGAGGGATAATATTTGTGTTTTAATAACTCTTGAATCTTGATTTTATCGGGTTCGACTTAGTATTTAATTCTACCTATAGATGCTAGACGACTTTTTTACCCAGTCGTTATATCTCATACCAGAAAAATCTTCTTAATTGAGTCATCGACAACGAAATTAAGAAATATGTTGTTGTAATTTATTAGCTACCTAATTTATTCTAATATAAATAAATTAGTAAAGAAATAGACAAAGCTAAATGAGTTCTGACCAAATGGAGACTTTAACAAATATGCGACAGCGTTTCTTAAAATAAATGTTAAATGTGCGTTTTGATAGGCCGCGAGCGAGAAATAAAGGTAAATGTGGGAATGTATACCTTTTTACAAATGGTATATAATTTGGCATAGATACTATTAATATTATGATACTCAAATATGTATTTTTATGCCTTGGTCAAGAACTGCACCGAGAGATAAGTTCAAACCAAGACATTAATAACGTGTTATTTCACTGGGCCTAAGCTGTGAAAAGTTTCCATACAAGTGAAATTGCTACTTATATTGTCTGGCTTGTACGAAAACACATAAGGTCTACTAGGGTTAATGCGACAATGGGGTAAATGCGTCTTTTGAAGATATCTTCGAAACGCAACATTTTAGAACTATTAAAGCCCTCGATGTTTAAAGTATGGTTACCAAACTTTAAATTTAGACGATTTAATAGTTCTAAAATGTTCAGTTTCGGAGATATCATCAAGAGGCGCATTTACCCCATCGACGCATTTGCCCCGGTTGACTAGCTGTTGTGAAAAAGCAGTCTCTGGTAAAAACCTGTAACAGCAGCTAACCTTCCATATGCTGCAGTATCTATATTTGTGAAACTTTTTGAACGCGCCTTAAGGCATATGAACAGTCAGTTTTAGAATCCGAAAATAACTACTTTATAGAAAGCTGGTTTGATAAGTTGTCACCCTGCTGGTCAGCAAAAATCTAAGCTTTCCAAAAATTTTAATCGTTTCGACCCTCGGGCCTACATAGCTACATTGATCAGCGGATCTGCTTTCGAACGCCGCCAACGGAGCGTTCTTGATAAATGATGTCAGGACAATGTGAGTGCAGAATCTTTTGTCAATCGTTTTTGTATGGACTGATGTTTCTGTGACGTGCCCGTGACGTGGGGATTGTGGGCTGAGGTTCGTATGTGGGCAGGTGCGATCTGTGCATATACACGTAATTTATACCAACACGTAAAATAAAATGATTAGTCCATACATTGTCGACATTAAACTATTTCGTTTCAAAACGGACCTTTACTGAACATTGCAGTAGTCATCATTAATCTTGCCTTCTAAATATCTTACTCACTTTTAGGTACGTTGTGGTAAGTTCTACAGTTCTTTAAATCATAACTAGAAATAGCTTATAGTAACATCAAAGCGGAACTATGCCTATCGATCTCTTTGAAACGTATTAAAATTAAAATTAATTGTTTATGACACATACTTAATTACTCGTAATTTACGACTACTGATACACTGGTAATAATCAAAGCAAGCCGCAAAGAGCACGTGCTGACCTTGGCCACTTTAGATAACGTTAGGCAAGTATGTATGTTTCTTTAGTAGCCTCGCAGGCAACACTTGAAATAGGATTATTAATGAGACAGTTGAGTTGTTACAAAATTAATGTTCGATATTTGCACAGTTGATTTAACGAGTAAGTATATAAAATTTACTTGCGACTAACCTGTAGAACAATTTATAAAATTATTACAATTTTGTAGAGGTACATAAATGTATTAAAAATTCCAATATTAAAATATCGATATTGAGAGTGATGCAACTAGGCTCTATTTTCGACCTTTGAGGTCTTGTATGACTGGTTGGGCTAAAAAAATACTATAGTATCCGCAAAACTAAGTGGCGACTCAGGTCCTAAATAATTAAATCATGCTATCTCTTTCGCACCTGCACTGCCTTATAGAGCGGGCCGTGCAACAATAGTACTGACTTTTATTGCCTGACTCGTCACTTGGTTTTGCGGATACTATAGTGTACCTACTTCTATCTAACTGACAGCTAATTAGCGCGAGCTGGCCACAAGTTGTCATATGGCAATTAAGCTTGAAATCAATATAAGGCCGTATAAAGGTAATATGTACTTACAATTATCATGGCAATGTAAATAAGATTTCACAAATTAAGTTGTGTTTGATGTACTTAACCTATTTAAAAAGCCAGTGGAAACCTTCTAACTGGTTAGCCTGTATCAAAATTGCTACCATCAATAGCACATCGGTGGTAAATATATATGATTAATCCAGTGACATACTTGAATATGGAAGAAAAAACCGTGAATACTCAATAATGTTAGCCACTTACCAAAGTAAATGAAGGAGCAACCGCGAGTCCAAAGGGAACAGAATAGTTGCAAGATAGAAGTGTTCAACTGAATTGAAACCCTTCAGGCGCCAAATCAGCTTGTGAAACCTTCTTCCTATATAATTAAACAAAAACAGTGTTAGGAGACAGATTTTTACTGTAACGAAAGTGTGGAGATACGCACATATAGTCGACTGGATGTGAACTAAGAGTTTATTTGGTAGCAGGCTCTATTAAAGCACACTTTACGTTACTCTAATGTTAAGAAAAAAGATAATAACATAGTGGACAGTAATATGAGCTTTTATACGATTGTAATGATAAATTATATACTTATAAGTACTAATACAAACTCAAAAGACTCGAAAGAAGAAGAGAGAAGAAGAAGAAGAAAGAGAAGAACTAAATTACAATATATTGAGGTTTGTAAGGCTTGTATGCATAAAAATAGTTGATCTGATGATGTAGCCAGAAGGTGGTTCTCTTTAATTAGTGGCTGGGGAAAAAAAAACGATTTTCAAGTTCTGAATAATGAATATAGGAATAGATACTATTGAAAGAAGTATACTCGATAATAATAAGTAACTACTTAAAAACACATTTGATTGACTGTATTCGGTAGAATAGAGGTTGATCAAGCCTCAAATTAATAAAACTAGCAAGGAGGTTGTAATTCGGTCCCATTCCTAAGCCCTGACGCATTCAAAGCCGATCGGACCCAAAGAAACACTATAGTGGTATTCAAATATCCATTAGGAGGCATCTTTTGATTCGGCGTCAATGAAGGCAGCCTCATTCGACTAGGATTAATTAGAGTCTGCATTCAAGCGAACTGCTCAATGTGTGAATATACAAACATCTACTTGCTGGTGTAAAACATCAGCGACTCGACATAACGCTATTCTTGCATTGGATTAAGAGCCAAGATTGGTTGCTTGTTGCTTTCGCAGAGGTAAATCTAATTTGGTAAAATGTATTTAGGTGTTGTTACTGTATTGACGGCGAGATTAAAGAAAAAGTAACAAAAAGAAAACAATTACCTATGGTTAAAACTTTCGGATTCAGTGAACTGAAATTATTCATATATCCTATTTTGTTGCTGCTGTAAAAGGTAGTCACGCCGGTACAAAAGTAAGACACGCTATTGATGTAATTGCAAACCTAAATTAGAGATGGCGATGTTTTCGTCCACATTGATTGAGAATAATATTTGATTTGGATATCAATCTTCAACTAACCAATCAATTGCATAATGTTTTTATCAACTAGCTAAAATATATAAACAATCATCGTAAACAAAGCAGAAACAAAAGACATCGTATAAAAACTCACCCACGTTCCTTCAAATTGTTACTTACTGTCTGATGAAAAATATATCAATTACCCAGAAGTTATTTTTTTTCAAATTTATACAATTATTATTTAACTATTGTACATGGACACTAAGGCAGGAAAATAAATAAAAATATCAAAATACACACTGTGTTCAAGCAGCCATTTTGGTAGAATGTCCACGCAAGCGTACTGAGGGCCTACCCCTAAAAAAAGGGACAATATATTCCTCTCCCTGTCTAGCATCCTCAAGGGTAATATTGGTATCTCGCTCACACAATGCATTGTGATTTTGTATTGAAAAGACAGGAGGGTCAACTTTCTAAAGCAAGGGTCCGATCACTATGAAGTTAGGTGCGGGTTTTGCAAACTGTTGCTCTAATGGCCTACATTGCAATCTCACCCGCATGTTGTAGTTTTGTGCCATATTCGTACAAGAAGAAGATCATCATCATCATCATCATATCAGCTGAAAGGCGTCCAATGCTGGACATAGGCCTCCCCCAAAGAGTGCCAAAGTGACCGGTCCTGCGCCACCCGCATCCAGAAGAAAAAGATATGATGATATTTTCTTCATCTTTGAACTCAAACTAGAATACACTGTTTTTTTTTAATGCACCGTGTCTACTGAGAATACACGCGTAATTTTATGAACGTATGTAAGAAAACAAAATAAGTTCAATAAACTTGCGTACCTTGGGTAGTTGAAAATTGACCAAAGGACAGTACTAAACTGATGGGAACCTACTCGATTATTCAGTATTATATATGGTTTTTTCCTTCATTTTATATATTCATTTATTTAGTAGGTAGATTAACTATCTACTTATCTACTGTTCTTGCTGTATTGGCAAATAGAATATTACACCTTGTAGGGGAGGTAACCTAAACCTAGTTTTGTTTTTTTTAGATTTTATTGTACTGTTTTGCCGGCGTGATTCATTTATATACCCATGCCGAATTACAGGTTTCCAGTAGTAATGGTTACTGAGCTAAGCCGGGGACGGACAGACGGACATGGCGAAACTATAAGGGGTCCTTGTTGTCTGCGGAACCCTAAAAACAATGTTTGACTTCGCAAGAGGCACTGAGGGACTAATAATCATCGTCATACTCCAGGTCTTTAATTAAATACCACGGTGATGGCAAACATGCATAAGGCCTGTGACTGATGGTAAGCAGATGCCGTGTAGCCTATGGACGCTTGGGACTTCAAATTAGTCATACTATGCGAATTAAGGACGGGGTTCCACGGTCCGTGTTATTTTATTACAGGCCAGGCCGGATCGTGCCACGCCTGTGGACGCCTTGTGCGGCTGATTGCGTCTCGCGCCGAGCCGTTCCCACATCGTTACCGCCAGTCCAACATCAACTCGAATACTAGATCTTAGGTCCCCTCCGTCAAAAAAACAAGTCGTCTTTCCTGTGGTCAGTAGTGTGTTCCTGTTTAGTTTAGTTTTTAGTAGTTTTGTTTAGTTTCGATTAGTTTAATACATCTTACCTCATTAGCGCCCTTACTATGTCTTAATTTTGTTTCTCTCTGTGCACACATGTTTATAGAGTTATAGTCCAACAAGTCGATCGCGCAACGCATTGTACATGTACGGTACACGCGTCAGGTAGATTTTAATGTCAATTTTTATATGGAATAATGACAGTTAAATTGTCCCAGCGCGCGTTCAAAACGTTACGTGGTCACCCCCCAGATTCAAACCTTGTTTTGTGAGGGCTTACGTGAGTCCAAACAAAAATTACCTAGGCTTTATGCCCTTCTTATTATTTAAGAGCTAAGCTCTTGTCGGTGTAGCTCAAGCCCTAGCTGTAGGCCCTCCATCGACTCTGATCCCAGGCAACCTCCTTGACATCTCGATACGACCTAACATCATCTCTCTTTTTGAGTTGCTCTATGTAGTTTAACTTTGGCAAAAAAAAGTAGGAAAGGCGCGATCCAAAATCTCTGTATGTCCCAAATGTCGAAGGCCTTCGACAATACATCTAGAGAATGGAGATATGTGTGTATTTGTCTATTTATTTATTTGGCACTTATGGCAGCTTATGGTTCTTGGCATTTAAGGTGTCGTGAGATTAGCGTCCAATCTGAGGTGTCCTTATTGAGGTATATTATATCATAAACAGTCAACCAAAAATGTTGTAGTATTGATACGTTAATTTTTTATTGAATTAAGTCGCACATAGACTCTTCACGACATCTTTGTTTCAACAAGCTATCAATTGGAATGTACGAGATGCGGTCGACTTTATCGGTAGGCAGAGTAGTGTATTAACTCTACGCCTAATTCAAGTAGCTACCGCAGGCTTATCCTAAGCGGGTTAAGAATTGCGTAATTACTAAGGTGTAGTGGCTTATCGTTAAAACTATTCCCAAATCTTTAAAATATGAAGTAAATAGCATTCTTGCATAACACTATTAACTCCCGAACCGCTTAACAAAACTCACAATTTTAAGTAGCTAGCTAAACCCTTTAGGGGATTACTAAGCAAAAATCCAAAACAGGCAGTCAAAACACGTCAAAATTACTGTCAACATTTGCACATTCACAATCCCTAGAGAGCAATGAACTTGCAGTGTTTAACCCTTTGCAACTATGCCGAAAGGGATACCGTGTTAAAATTAGTCCTGCTACTCGATTTTGCTCCTTAAGTCTTTGATTTAAGGTCTACGTAAATAGTTAATCGTCCTGTTCGGTTAACAAATACATTGTTTGGGACTTCGATTTTAAACGAACACCGTTAGAAGTGAGGTAGTTGTAGGGAATTTTGCGAAGACATGTTTTTGTTAAATCGTGTGCCTTTTGTTTTGGACAGTCTGACAAAACTAGAGCGTCATTTGGGATGCTTGAATACGCTCTAACGAAACTGTAAGGCAACATGAATTTGGTTGAAGTATTTTTTAAATATTGATGGCTGTATGACAATAAAAATATCTATGAGTATATTTACTTCAACGGTGTGTTACATCTCGAGCCATTTACTGCACTCTTTCTAGAGAGTATACTCAGGGAGCAAAACATTTTCAAGTAACTAAGCTATAGAATTTAATGGAGCAATAGTCATATGACTATATATTGTTTGATATAATTAGTATTACTAGCAGGCTAATTGCTGAATATTTCCAACCTTTGGAGCTCGATATTTTTAAAATAAGTTTCTGTCAAAAATTAAATTTTTGGTACAAGCTTTTATTGCCGACTGTACTTCATCAACTACTAATTAAGACGATTCTAACGAGCCCAAACTCGATGGGGTTATGTGGTTTTATTACAGAGTTCCTATGGCCACCTTCCAGCTCCATCATCAGATCAGCTCCACGTCATCATAATATTGCATTGTCACGCGATTTGCATATTCGTGCGAAATTTCAGCGCAATCGGAAACCGGGAAGTGGATCAAATTTAACTTGCAAGATTTGATTACAGACAGACAGACAGACAGACAACGGGACAGGTGAAAGTAAATAAAAGCTTGTAATAAGACTCTTTTGTGAGACACGGCTCGTTGCTCAGGCTTTATGCGCATACCTATACTTGGGATTATTTGAGTTGGCCGAATTTTATGAAAATAGTCCATTCAAAAACCAACTCAACCGTCCAGGGTAAAAAAATCAAATTTCATCGACAGTTTTATAAAAAGTTGGCAACATTCAATAACTAACGCAACAAATTAACAACGCACTAACTATACGCAAAATGGATCGCATTTGCTTAGACCATTAAATCCACTCTGAATTCGGCCCAGTCTGCATTTTATTCTTAAGGCTGCGTTTCCACCAGAGCTGTGCGAGGATGCGTTGCGAGGTTTCTTCATACATTTGAACTTCGCAAGGCCTAGCTTACGACGTTCAAATGTATGAAGAAACCTCGCAACGCATCCTCGCACAGCTCTGGTGGAAACGCAGCCTAAGAGTCCGCAGTAAGCTCGATTCTCCATACAAACGTAGTTACGCTCTCATTTTAAAACTACGTGTTGGATTGTAACGAAACTTTGCATGTACCATGACATGAGGTATATCTATGTCTATAATTAGTTTATGTAGCTTCTGATACCATAGAAAAAAGCATACAGCGAATTTAAGTTTTTCATACGAAACTTGTTTTTGCTGTATTTCGTTTGTTTTATAAACTGGAACCATATATAAACTAATTACAGACATAGATATACCTCATGTCAATGTATTTGCAAAGTTTCGTCACAATCCAACTCATATTTTTAAAATGAGAGCGTAACTACGTTTGTACGGGAAGGTGAAATTTGCCCGAGCTTACTGCGGACTTTTAATACAAAAGAGAGAAATAACTTCAAGTCAATTTAATTCAGGAATCAAAACTCCTCTTTATTATAGCGCCCTTTAATTGACTAGAGAAGTACAAAAATATCATTCATAAATAATCATCCTTAAATATAATCGATAAAATATCTCACTAGGATATGTTGTAACTTATCTTAATAGGAACCATTTTCTTATCATTAACTATTTACATCACATATTTGACTCATTCAAAACTGACAGGTATATTTCTTACATTATAAATATATACAAAAATATTTATTACTTTTACTATATGAAGCGTTCGTTGTTATACTAGGTAAATATCCCAGTATTTAACACTGTCCCAATAGCTGCCATGACAAACATTGGGACTGCTACATTGTATTGGATACGAAAAATATAATTTTGATTAATTTTCCAGTAATAAATCTACAGAATATGTAATCAAATCAAACGATTACCATAATGTCAATCAGATACTAAATTAAAAATAAAATAATTTTCCTTATTCAATCTCAAAATTAGAGACACTTGATTCTATCATTTAGTACAACAGCATTATATACAATCCTTAAATATTTACCATAATAATTTACTACAGAATCCATATTCTAAAATTATAATTAAAAAGAGGCCGTAACTGAATGCCTAATTGCATACTTTACAGGTCACATTTTAGGCACATTGTACGGCGGTATCATACAATTTTGAGGTATAGTTCCAGGCATGTGAGGCATGTTTGCCTGTGGTCCATTACTCATATGATACCCAGGATACTCTCCCAAAGGCATCTGCCTTGTGTCCATATATTCAGGCATGTTGCCTAAAGCTGTAGCACCCATTTCTTCAGCACCATAAGGGTCCGGTGAAGGATTCAGTTTCCCATCTTTCTTCGCTTTCATTCTTCTGTTCTGGAACCAGATCTTTATTTGTCGCTCAGTTAGGCCTAGGGCGTGGGAGACCTCTATCCTTCGCCGTCTTGATAAGTATTTGTTGAAGTGGAACTCCTTTTCCAATTCTAATGTTTGGAACCGGGTATATGTCTGTCTTGTTCTTTTAGATCCCTCCTTCTTGTCGTCGCCTGAAACATTAATATAAAATATAGAACCAGCCTTTAAAATACATAAGTAGGAGAACTATACACATTAAGATCTTATTAATTATTAATACAATTCAAATACTCTTTAATGCTCACCTCATACAAACGAAACAGTTACAAAGATGATCTTATAGGGATGACGTTTATTATCGTACATTCTGAATTGGTATGTTCTTAAATTATGCAATGAAAAGTATCGTGTTACAGATAATTAAATAAACATACCACCAATCGTTTTCATCCACGGGTAGAATCCTTGCACATCCGCTGCAGCGGCCATTTTGTTCTCAGCGTAATCCGCATTGTCCCCGCCTGCCTCGACCCTCGTCACGTCCTGACAGGGTTCGACTGCCGATGACTGCGCTTCCTTCGCCGCCCCACCTACTGCATGGATCTTGATTGACGTCTGACCTTCCACGGTGTTCTCGTATCCACCATGAAATTGCGACAAATTGCATTCCTTTTCCACTTTAGTTTCATTCTTTTTTTCCCAGTCCGTGATTGGATCCGCTTGGTTCATCATCCGCTGCAATATTTCTTGCGTGTACGATTTGTATGGGTGATTTTTCTTCGATTGCGGTTTTGATAGCAAGGCCCGAAGTTTTGCTGAATCTGCCTCAGGGCTCGCTGGCTTAGCGTTGCTCGTCACGCTTTGCGGTGATCCATAGCTGGTTTCTGGTAAACTGCACTGACCAGGAGAATTGATCGATCGAGTATCGTCTCTCTCCGCGGTATCTACGCCTCGGTTAGGCAAAGCGTTGCTTCTCTGATCATAGCCGTAGGGATCCTGATGCTGCTGGTTATGCCTGTAATAGTTCATTTCTCTCCATCTGTTTACCATTTCAATATTGGCATGAGCGTTGCTATCTGCGTAATTTGAATGATAATTATGCCAATTATCTGGTTCCGATTTAACAACACCATCGGATTGGCCATTACTTCCGTGAGCCTTGTAAAGGTCGGCACTTTGCATATACGGATGATAGTAATCTCCGTTTCCACTATAAGCATTGTTTTGATAGTTATACAAGCTTGGCATCATAGGGTACTGTTTATAATTGTATTGTTTAGTTTGTAAGTCACTTTGAGGGTTCATATCGGCACAATTGCTCCACATGTCATGCGCACGATTAGTAGTGGCGGCTGACGTCATGGTTCACTCACTAACACTAGGTCACTGCACAGATTTAGCACTAAACCGGACTGCGTGGGCGACGATCCTTCTTCTATGTTGACTGCGAAACGAATGCAATAAGTGAATGCAGTCAGCACGTCCCCATCAAATGTAATACTTTTATGTGACCTAAAAAAAGTTTGGGGTACTTTCAACAATAGCGTCGCCATTGTCCCTCTGCGAAGTTGTAAAACCGATCTCCCCTTCTCCTTTTCACGACCTCCCGACAGTCCCGACTCATTCACCCTCGGGTGAAAGAAAGAGATAGGTGTAGTTTTAGCATTCGTCGAAATAGTTTGCAAATATCCTATAAATGTTTACAATACCAATATCGCCGATACCCGATTTTGGAATAGCTATGTGCGCGTGTGTAGGGACAGGGATATCATTGATTGATCTGAGGTGGTGTGCGTAGAGAGGGTGTATAGATTGATTTTATTCTATTATTGGTTTAGTGTAAAGCCGCGTTTTTGCGCTGCGCTGGCGATTGGACTTATACAGGTTGTTCAAAAAAAAAAATGGCATTAACATCGAAATTGTTTCAACCAAAACGGTAAATTGAGATAGTTATGTTATGATGTCTTAGAATAATTCAGTTAATTTTGCAATTAATTTGTTTTTAATTTATATCTTATTTATTTTACATTTAATTTGAAATTTAATTACAAATAAAGTGCCTTCGTGTTTCAACAAAATGATTTTGAACGTAAAATCGAAAAATAGATATTCATCGTCACTTGTGGAACTACGTCGTACTGTTGCCACTGTTGGCCATGAACAAGCGGGCCGATAGTATCTACTGCCCAGACTACACTAGCAAAATAATGTTATTTTTGCTTCAAAAATTGCAGTCAGCGTGCATGCGACTAGGAAACTGATCTGTCCTCAATCAGGCCTGCAACTCACCCTGTAGCCCGCTCGTGTAGAACATAGCTCATCTCGTAACAATTCAATCGGGGGTCGCACAATAGCGCAGTATGCGGCCGTGCGCGTGCGTCGGTTTGCGCACAGTTGCGACTTCAAAAGTCACCATGTATGGTGACTTTTGAAGTCGCAACGGTGGGTCGCAACGGTGGGTCGATGAAATTCAGCTTACATACTATTGACCAGGTTTATGAGTATTTCGTTTAAAATAGATTTTTCTTATGAAATGATTTCCATTTACCTACCATATTTATAATAAGAGTACTAACTAGATTCTGGAGCGTCTATGCATACTAAAAATATTTATTACAATTTTAAATCTTTTAGTTTTGAATAAAAACATTATGCCATGGGCTCTAGGCATTACAGTACATTCCGACAACATAGAATCTATAATTTAAAACAGATGATAAAACAGGTCAAAGTATGCAATTTAGAGCCTAAACTCTTCGGTCACTTTATTTCTACCTGAAAAATCACCCTGCCAGTTGAAAACATTCGCAATATCCTTCAAAGTAATTCACTATAATTATTTCCCTCCAAAACTCAACGTCTCTCAAACATTGAACTATACCTAATGCTAACACCTACTTAAACTGCAAAGTCACGCCACGTACGCGTTTTTCAACGCCCAATAGTGACTCGGAGCGACATATGCGCGCTTTGTCAAACACACCTCCCGACCTCGCATCTGTCTGCAATTCTACATGCGCACACCCACACGGCATTGTGACGACCTTTATTACTTTTCGCAGAAATTATGTGAAAGGAATTAGGGAAAGGGAAATTTTGGAAATTTATAGAAAATGTATCAATCCTTTAATGTGAGATAATTTGTTACTGTAGTAGAATCGCACAAAACCATAAATACATACGTGTTAGTGTTGTTATAACCATCTACAAAATTGTATGTCATATGTCATTAAAAGCACGATAAATTGTTGAAATTATTTACGTCGACGTATTTAATCCTACTATTTAATATTATAAATGCGAAAGTTTAGATGTTTGGATGTTTGGATGTTTGTTACTCAATCACGCTTAAACGGATGAACCAATTTGAATAAAACTTTGCATGGAGATTGTTTATAGCCTAGATTAAAATATAGGATAGTTTTTATCCCGGGTCCACGCCGAAGTCGCGGGCGGAAGCTAGTGACTTCATAATTGTGTATGTATGTATGTTTGTATGTATGTAAGCACTTTATTGTACACAATAACAGGTTAAAGAATATACATGTCATGTTGTGATTATGTTCCTAAGCAAAACATCACATTATTTTGGTTGATCAATCAATCTACTCAATTATCTACTAGGCGAAATAATTTGTAAAGTAGACACCTATGTATAAAACGATACGACCACAAATCGCTCATTTTTTATTGAGGACACATTATGTCATCCTATTTGTTAATAAATAATGATCTATGAGCAAATCAAACACTATTGCCCAAAATATTTGATACAATCCATTAACTTTTAAAGTCATTAAAATTAAAGCTCAATCTAAATAAAAATATAGGTTTATTGAAGCCTAACAAATAAATATTTAACGATCAGATTAACCATAGCAATATTCCACCTTGTGCCCCACTGACGATAAAAAAAGTTTAATTTCAATTTCACACTGAATTCTAAAACCTATTTCAATCGTAGCATCCGAACACAGAACAGAAACATCTCAACTACAGAATACATTAGCAACTGAAAAGTAACCGTGTTTCGTGAGGTATACAGTTGAATATCGAAATAGAATAACTAAAAACACTGCACCATTCATTGCCCCGTCAACTAAAAACATTTCAAAAATGAGGCTTGTTAGTTCTTATGTAAAGGAGCATAAAACACATTTCGCTTGCGCAAATTCGACCGTTCCCGTCATACTGTGCCGCTGACAATGTAACACCATTAATCTTACGAAATCAATCGATGGCTTATTCAGAATATTGTATTTGGTTTTGCCGCGGGTATTTTCGTTGGTATTTACTTTGGATCTTTTTATTTAATTTATGGTTTGCGCAAAAAGGTTTCTGACATCTGTCGCGTCGGCTCTGTACAGTGGGTCAGTTTAGACGACGACGAGTCCATAAAAATACCTTTGGATCTGGACTATAGTTTGAAAATGCAGAACGATGGAAATTTTAATAACTCCAAATATACAGTTATTGTGCCAATAAGTAAAGCTCTGCTTCGAGTAGAGTATTATATTCACAGGTTGCTTCGTATAGCGTCTGGAAGTCGGTGGGCCTCAAAAGTCGCTATCTAAACTAAGATCAAAAAGGTTCCAAAAACAAATGCTACTCACAATGCGTTTGATAGTAACAGCATGCTCTTTTCTAATAACTTAGGTTTATGCCCACGTGCACTGTTGTAAATAATATCTGAGACCCCGCCGGTACCTCAAACGTGCCGGTAGTAAACAGAAGGCGGCTTCTTTACGAAATACAAACATGTTTTGCGCTTTTATTGGGGGTCTTAAAACAATATAATACTTTCTAAAAATCGCGGCGCACTTGTGAGGACGCCGTCGTGTCGTAAACGGATTCTACCTGCTTCTGGCGTTTGCGAATTCCCGGCAGGACAGCTGGTTATCGCATTTGGAGCGATTGAAAGAAATATCTAGAATTCGTTTACTGCCTAGCTTTTTCTGCCCTTGCTAGCAAGTAGGTAAGAGAGGGATGAATACTACGTATGTCCGAAATTAACGCTATGATCACCATTTTTAAACACAGGACATGCATTCGCAGTTGATGAGAGCCGAATGAACAATGTTAGCTTCAATATCATTATGTGAAAATTGCCACGTGAGACTTAGACTCCACACTATGACTCAATCAAAGCATGGCTCCAATGTAAAAAATACAATGTGGTTATTCGATTCACAGAATAATAATTATGCAACTAAACGAAGTCCAAGGCAGATATGCCGTGGATATGCCTTTCAACACGTCTATTCGGCCGCGACATACTATCGATTTTTCTCGCACTATACCTCTTGTTCTAAGTGTTCTGATAAGAGAGAGACGGATAGTGCGAGAAAAATCGAGAGAGCTCGCGCGCCGCTGCACGGCTGTCATGATAGTATGTCGCGGCCGTCCCATGATAGACGTGCAGCCCCCCTATTCTGTAACTTGTTTTAAGCTCACCCACAAATATATCTTGACACCGCGATGCGTAGTAACCAAGCGTAGGTAGAGGTCTAGTTTCGTGATGGGTGAACGGCGGGGTGAGCCGCATTAAGGCTTAGCGAATAACAGCCCTGCCCCCCTATTCTGTAACTTGTTTTATGCTCACCTCAACGCTCACCCACAAATATATCTTGACACCGCGATGCGTAGTAACCAAGCGTAGGTAGAGGTCTAGTTTCGTGACGGGCGACCGGCGGGGTAAGCCGCTTTAACGCTTAGCGAATAACAGCCCTGGTGTCACTAAGCGTCTTACTAAGGCAGTTGGCACACGCAACGGCGGCGACATAACATAGTGACAAAGAGAAACAAAGCGATTTAGTCTCACCTAATGTTGACAATTGAACAATAATCGGAACATTGTTTTGTTCCATTATTTTGTCAACTTGGAAACAGTTCTCTCGCTGCTGATCGAAGATTTATGGCCTTTGAAACGGGATGGGAGCTGTACCGTTGAAACGTGGTTCTTAGCACAAACATTGTTAACATAATTTACATAAAATTACGGCAATTTGGAATTATGCTACTATTTATTTACAGAGCAAAAAAAGAGGTGATGAGTGAGGTTTTGTTTTTAAAAACAGTCTTATGTTAAGTAGCGTAGAATTTGTTTTGGTCTCATCAAACGTAATGTCTCAACTCTCAACCCTGTACGAGTGCAGGTCAATGTTAACCATTTCTCCGCTAATCAAGACGTCCAAAGAGACACAGTCGCGCCAGCATTATTGTCACAAGAGAGCAAATGCAAACCTTACTTGAAATACGGAAGGTTGCTTTGGCAGCGTACGCCACCAAAAGGCCATAACACCTATAGTTTTGGCGCTGCGGGCTCGACAACACAGGACACCTTGAGTGTTATTCTTTACGTGCTCATGCGCCTCACCCCACCCGTCACGCCTAACGAAACTATTAGACCTCTACCTGCGCTTAGTTACCTACTACGAATCGTGACGTCAAGATATATTTGTGGGTTGGTGTTGAAGTGAAGTGTTCTTGGTGTTCAAAGGGTAAATATGTCAATCGTGGTATTTACTTGAAAGTGATAGGATTACAGTGGCCGATCGCCCATACAAGCCGATTCCCACCGGCTTGTCTAAAAATGTATTTGAATACTCCAGATTGGAGTATATGAAGCCTAAAAATAAATTTTATACGACACTTTCATAACTTCTTTTGTTCAGGGTTGCCCATCGAAAATTTTCACGCGCCGCCACTAGGATTGTAACTCTTTTATCGCTCTTTTTTGCTACGACAACGGTACTCTGCCGCTTGCATTTATTACAAAAATAACAGCAAATATTTAGAAAGTAGTTCCCAAAATCCGTTCTTTTTACACCATCCTTCGTTTTCGCAAAAACTGGCAATACCGATAGCGACTTTATTGTTTTGCACAACCTTGACCATTATTTGACAACAAAGCTAAAAATAGGACAAAACGATCTTTATGGATAATTACGAGTTTTTAACAAAAAAAAGCTTAAATAAACATCGGCATAGCAAAGCCATAAGCTTTTTAAGGAAACAAAGACGTCGCGCTTTTCATCCCTTTGCTTGCTTGACTTTTTATTTAATGCCATTTTACTACTTTTGTGACTACGTCTAGTTTTTTTTCTACAAAAACGACGTCTACATTGATTTTACCATTGCTCGCTTACAATAAGTACAATATTCATTTGGTTCATGTAAGTAAAACATGTAGGTACATGTAGTTAGTAGGTACTAACTACATCATCTTATCAGAGATAGCACCGAATTCTTTAGCCATACAAACTGAAGAATTAAACAGTTCTGCTGTGACAAAAAATAACCATAGAATCGTATGTTTAGTTTTCGTGTCACAGCAGAAAACTCTCATAGAAAATGTGATTGAGTGAGTTTAGCTGGCCGTGAATAAAATTTTGTCCTCACCATGTATATATTAATATTTGCAATTGGCACTTGTTTTACGAAACCGACTGTCATCTGACTTTCCAACCCAGATCCCTCTGACTAAACTAGACCTTCTTCAGTTTAGATCGGTATGTTTTTACTATAAACAGTAACTTCGAAGATAATGTAAATTTACTCAAGATTTCACATAATTAATTTCCTACGATGGAGCAGTAGGCAATCTGGTACTTATTTCATTGGTGCAAAACTTTTCGCATACCTATAATAAACAACCACCACGTGTCCTAGACAACGTCGCGAGGTGATAATATCTTTCTGCGACATTCACCACGTTTACCAACCCGGGTGAGCTGGCACAAGTCCGACCACCAATTACGCACAACCGTTACCAATCCCGGTGTCAACTTATAGGTACTAGGGCGTGAGTCGAGATAGGTTATGAATAGCCAGCTATTGACGGCCACGATTAAAAAGAAATCGTTGATCAGCTGTTATCAGGTTTTAGAGGGCTCCGGGGCCCGCGTCCAGCTATAGGCCCCGGTGCAAACACGCGCGGTATAATCTCTCGCGGCATTGTGCGGCGATACCATCGCTGGCCGGCTACACTGAGAGCAACAATATATATAGTATATACATTAGTATAAACGCCGGGAAATAAGCTAGGGATTGCGTGATGAGTATCCTATAGACACTGGTTTTTAATGGCTGAACGCCATGATGTTGTGTTATCAATTGAATCTAGATATTAATTTGTAAATTTGTAAATTGAAGATGAAACAACTGCACTTTGCAGGCCTCCAATTTTATATGCAATTTCATTTTGGTCCCCTTTTGTCTCGCGGCACCTGAAGCGTGATACTTCGCACCCTAAGGTACATAACATCAATATTTCTTTGCATGTTTGAGAAATATATTTCAAGTTTAGGTAACATAATTATTTAATTTTATACGTATCAAGTGTTGTTATTTGTTATCTTTAATAAATAAATGTTCGCAGACTGTTCTAGGACTCGCCGATGCGTAGCTTCATTTTCCTTGGCACCTCCTAATTGTATGATTATTTTTTTTGTAACGTATACCTACTTTTTTATAAGTACCTACTTTTATTCTGTAGTATACTTTGAACTGTTATCCCATCAAGATAATACAGTATTTTACAAAAGTAATAATATATTGACATTACCAATAAATAAAAATTTCGATCGAAAATACGGGATAATATAAAGGATTCACTTAGTTTTTAACATGTTAAATACATCATTATCAACAAATGCACGCTCATTAAAAATGTGACGTCACTCTGCTATTTATTTCCCTACAAACTTCACAGTTTACACGAACAGAGCGTTTTTTAAGTTTCATAAAAAGTTACGGATTATAGAGAAATCTGATAACAAAATAGTCCGCATTATATATTATATAATTCTATTACGAGTATATAAGTAAATATACAATCATTGTAATACAAAAACGAGCCATTCGTTCTATATATAACCTGAGAGCAAGAGAATCCATGAGATACCTCTTCAAAGAAATTAGCATTTTAAGGCTGTGCATTGGAAATTATCGCGTGCTTTGAAACGCCGTTCTGACTAGATTAAGAAACAATAAGGTCTGATTTTCAGATATATGATTCTTGACTATATGATTGTTTATCTGATTTTATAGATAGAAAAAAATTCCAAAGTTGGGTCTGTATTTTCCTTTTTTTACTCAGCCTACTCAAAGGATACATTATTTTACGACACGATCTCATCTAAAATCTCACTTTATGAAATTTGAATAAAACGTCTCTAAGTTAGGTATTTATCGAAATTTGTCCAAAAAAGCCATTCCCAGTGTTACATCTGTTTTCCTCGCGCGCGGAAGGCATCAGCGTGTCTCTGTCTAGGGGCCGTGTTCGAATCAAATCAAGGCATCGCCTGAACAGTAGTTTCCCAATACATTTACAAAATATTGTTTATGTTATTAAAAACATTCTGTAAAAAATCGGATACCCATAATTTTAATACACGAAATAAAAATAAAATAGCAACCAAAAAGTTTCGTGTTTAAAGTATACAAGTCTTTTTCGGGTCAATGTATCCATTTTTATAATAAATTACCTAATGAAATTTTGGCTCTTAAAAATTAATTGAAAAAAACATTGCTGTCAAAGGCTTATTACAGGGTTGAGGACTATCTCACTGACAGACATGCATGGCCCAAACCAGAGCCCAAAATAGCTTAATAATTAATATAGCTACTCAGACATGTGTTCTTGTAGAACAACGCATTATGATGATTTTTTTTCTTTGTATTCATATTCAGTTTCACTTATTTTAAGTAGGTTAAGAAACTATCATTGTAATAAGCTTTTTTTGGCAAAAATTGACTGACTGTTGAGTTTGTTTCGGCGTATCTTCTTAACAATGGTCTTCTTTTTTACCGACTTCAAAAAAAGGAGGAGGTTCTCAATTCGGTTGTATTTTTTTTATCATTTTTTTTTTCAGTGTTTGTTACCTCAGAACTCCGTCATTGATGAGCCGATTCGTAATTTTTTTTATTTGTAAGTATATGCTTCCAGGTGGGTCCCATTTTTTCAAATATTCAATTGGATGATTCATGAGGAATTGAGGGAACTCCTCAATTATATTAGGCACGCGTGTAGTGATTTTGGTATTTTCTACTGTAACTCGTGTATTTACACCCGGAAATCATAAATTTGGTGGAGTGAAATTGATGATGAAGACCACAGATGACTTATGGAATTCCTCAATTATGTACTTAAAAGTACAAAAGTATATCACAGATTCTGATAAGATTCCGTTGAAATAGCAACTAATGAAGTGCCAAAGGTGGTCCTTGTGGAATCCACGGAAGTCCTCGAATATTATCGGGTCAGATACAGCGATTGGGTTTTTTTCTCTAATAATCAACGCATTTGCTCTCGGAAATCAGTTAATGTGGTAAATTGGTAAAGAAATGTGGAAATGTTCTCGTGGCTTGGCGGAGTACTAAATTGAAGTCGGTTAAAACTTTGTTTTTAAAGTAAATTATGTACTTTATTTACACGAAGCAGGTCGATCTACTGAAATACAAAAGAATTATAGTTTCTGTTTTTCAGAAACGCTGGTCGAATTTTGACTTGTAAAAGTGCCATTACGGCCTACTTGCAGGATAAAATTCATTCATTTCATTTATAGTACAATGAATTATGGACTAAATCAAAGGAACCTAAGTACCCTTACTGCTCTTTTAAAACTCGCTCCCTGTGCGCCCCGGCAGCGCGCGCTGCCCCTCACTGCACAACCATTAATCAAGGCTTCGATGCTGGACTCCTTACAATGGGGAATGTAGGACCATTAGAATAACAATAATGACTCTTCCCTCCGTGTCATATGGAACGCTTAAAAACGGTTTTACATTTTTGGAAATTAATTTGTAGGTATATAAGTATTGGTTCAACGACATTGCTATTTTACTTATTTCATGTTAATAAAGGACCTGGTAAAGGTCGCGGGAGTCCGCTGGATGCGGGTGGCGCAGGACCGATCACTTTGGCACTCTTTGGGGGAGACATATCCAGCAGTGGACGCCTTTCGTTCGGCTGATATGTTGGTGATAATGAAGTTAATACACTTGACGCGGGGCGTAGTTTCTGTATATTGGAGCAGAAAGAAATATTTGTTCTCGCCTCGCAAGCCATCTGACGTCCAAAAACGTCTGAGCGCGTTCTTGGGATTGTAGTTTTAGATAAAAACAATGTTGCACTGCTTTGTTTTTGTCTTAAGAATACATCCAAGCTTGCATTTTCGTACCTATATTGCGTTCCCGCTCTTATATATGCGTGGAACCGGAACGGAAATGTCCAAGCACGTGTATTCGTAGAGATACGTATTGTAGTCGTTATGCATATTACTATAATGAAATCTAACGCTTCTAACAATAAGATCAGTTTCAGAGTATCTTGTATCTCACCGTCCCTACAATTATTGTTTGGATTTTTACACACTTTACATACCGTGATGTGGTTTAATACCGTACTTTAGTGTGGTGAAGGAAGCCTGTATTCGCGGTCCGTTTAAAAAATAAATGATTGTTCCCTACAAGGAGTTAAACTCTGCCCCTTCCTACAAATAACACGACTCGTTCAAACGATTATCGCCCTAAGTAACACACCGAAGGCAGGCAGTTGCACTTACCTTTGTCTGATTTTAATTTTGATTTTGCTTTGACGACCTCTGTAGCCTAAGTTGGTAGTGACCCCTGCCTACGAAGCCGGAGCCGGAATAAATGCCCTTACCGGGTTGAAATCCCGGTAAGGGCATTTTTTGCGTGATGAGTCGATTAATTGTTCATGGGTCATGGATGTTTTCTATTTATTTATCAATATAATCAAAATCAATTATTTATTCTGCAAATAGGCCACGAGGGCACTTTTACGAGTATGTATATCATCGTCTAGTACCATAGTACAAACGCCAACACAGTTAACTGACCATCCTGTATTTATATAGAACCTCATTACAATCCACAAAAAGTGCACGGATGGTCAGTCAGCTGTGTTTTCGATAGTAGTTAGCATTGCTTAGTTTGGGACTAGTTCGATTTTTGTAAGATGGTCCCCAAATATTTATTTATTTGTTAAGAATTCTCCTAGGAGTTATATTGAAGTTATTTCAACTAGTGTAAAGTCCTTGAACACAATTCCACTTTAATTCAGCGAACTAGTGTAACAATTCAGGCGCTGTAAATCACAATCCGAACCAACGGTCCGGTGTGCGTGATACTAAACAAAACACGCAGTGGCTCCAAGAAAAACAGCGGCGACTGATTTACGAGACAATATTCATTTGAGAAATGTGGCCAAGCAAAATTAAACACGAAAATAGCAGATTAACATAGATTTGCATACCAGGAGCGCACGGATGCTTATGTTCCGTCCAAAAAGAAATTGAAAAGCTAGTTTACCGGTATCCAATTACAATCTTACTTGCCTATAAAAGTATAAGCAATTTTAACCATATTCGATTAGAAACATCTGATCCCCTTTGAAATATTGTTCTTGTGGAGCAGCTCTGCCTCGGCTAGTGGGCTGGTTAAACCTTGACTTGAATGGTATAGGTAAGTATAATGCTTTAATTCTAGTATACAATTTCACTCTTCAAATGAAAATTGCGATATCTGAGTCTGGTATAAAAGTAAAATGAAGTTGAATAAAATTGTGTTATTGTAACTATTACAACATTGTATGAGATTTGTCATTTATTTCGTCTTGACTACTGTTCCGTGCATCCGGAATAGAGGTTTTCTAGAGTCGCTCTACTTTTTTAAATGATATGACACAAATAATATTCATGTTGCGATGAAAATTGTTTCGTATTCATTGAAATAAGTATTTCACGTAGGTACTCTTCTTTAGTAATATTGTTTATAATTGAATATAAACGTAACTAACGGCATGTTTCTAAAATTGTATTTACTTTAGAGTCAAGAGTTACTCCAATCTTATCCACTGTTATCGATTGACTGGTTTAGCTTAGTGGGTAGTGACGCTTACGGTCGTGGAGTCCTGGGTTCACATCCCGATAAGAGGAAATATTTAATAATGTTCGTTTCACTATGTTTTGCCTTTTGGCGTACAAAAACAATCTTATAATATACATTCTATAAGTAATAAATAAATAGAACAATTCAGTTAAAGCAATTAAAAAATTATTAAATATATCATGTCAAAGTACAAATAAACAAATTTCTAATATATATATATATATATATATATACATGTCAGGGTTAACATTCTGTGGCGTTTAAACACAGGTCTAAAAGATTCTCTAGTTTTAACATTAAAAATTAATCTCAAACACCTTTTTTGGAGAATAAATTTGGACTAAACGTTCACTGAATTACCCCAAAAAATTACACCATACGTTAGTTGAGGATAAACATTTCCACAATATGCCTGTTTGGCAACTTCTACTGAAGTTCTATTGATCAATATAGATATAGCGTAGCAACTGCCAGCAAGTTTTGTATTTATTTTTCGATGTGTAACTTCCAGTTTAGTTTGCTATCGATAGTTACCGTAAATTTGTATAATTTACTTGCTCAATTCGCTTGTTCATCATCAATATTTATGTTAAAATCTTGTGTAGCCTGTTTATTATTAATAAATTGTAGAATTTTCGTCTTGTCTATATTTGTAAAGATGCTAACCAATTAATTACTATTGTTAATGTACTGCATAATTCATTGCAAATGTTAGAACCACCTAACTTTAACTAAAAAACCTTTATTTAATAAAATTTTCATTTGATTTATTTGCATATATAATCATTGAGCATGCTCAAACAAGCATGCTACTGAAAAGCATGTGTAACAGTCCCTTTAGGTCTACCGGAACGAAAAATGTTAAAATAAAACGGACCCCTTAAAGGACCCGTCTCAGGTTAGCCTGAGAACAAATATGTCCAAAATGGTGCGGATACAAAATACAAATATAAAAAAACAGTGGTTTACAGACAAGGCAAACTCTCTCAAACAAAGTACAGTGTAATGATCCACAAAAAGGATAAGTTCTTGTTATTATTAATGTTATAGGTAATTACTTTTTAAGTACCCAACTAGGTATCCGCGGGCTCTTTGGATCAAGAAGACATAGTTTAAAAAAAACCCACAAAACAATATCTTACTATTTGACTAGGGTCCAATACTATCTTGTGTAAGTATTTTATGAATTATGTCCAATTATACAGTGATAGCCGTATTTTGTATTCGCAACGGGGGTATTTGGATTAAGAAAACATAGTTTTAAAAAAACACCTAAACAATCTCTTATTATTTGACTGGGGAAAAATACTATCTTGTGTAAGTATTTTATGTATCATGTCCAATTATACAGTGATAGCCTTATTTTGTATTAGCAACATTTATTTTTAAGGAATTGGTTGAGCGGCTCTACACCTTTCCCGTCCATTATTGAAGTAGGGGTGCAAGGAGCCCATGAAAATGATACCGCCGAATACACTAATGTACCCGATATCTACTCGCTGGAACAGAGTGATCAATCACAACGTGTGACTCTGTGTAATAAATGAACGGTGCGGTATGTGACAAAAGGTATAACATTATACAAGAATGCGAATTATATTGACATTCTCCCGTGATTTTCTGGGAAGATGCTGGTTGAATGTGAAGAAATCCCTAATATTTAATGTTTTAGTTACAACCTTCTGCGATAGTGTTGCAGTCGACGTTTTTCACAGGCTTTTGACCGCGTTACTAGTTGATACGAATTGGTGCACCCAAACTCATCTTACAACAGTTACATCACGGTCAGACATCAGTTAGAACTTAATAATTTAATATAGGTTAATCTTTACAGACGAATACTTCTGACAGTTTTGACAACCACTGACGAGCTTGATTAGTCAACCAGCCAAATTAATGAATTAAAGCCTGACCAGAAATATATGATCATGCGCCATGTTGCGGAATTTCATTGGAACTAATTATTACACAGGCTATAATATTAATGACTAATTGACGGTTGTCAGTGTCATTGAGGCGGTTTACTTGAATAATAGTAAAGTCTTGAATATTAAATAATACATGAAAAAAGCGGCCAAGTGCGTGTCGGACCACGCACAACGAAGGGTTCCGTGCCTATTAAAAAGGTCGTATCGTTACTGAAATCTTATGGCACTTACGTCCTTTCCTTTAAGGAAGGCAATTTTTTTAGAAATAACTCGAAAACCTTTGAACCGATGTTGTTCAAAAAAATTTTCGCTAAAAGAATTGAATAAGCCATGATTTTCTCATATTTTTAAAATACACGGTTCAAAAATTAGAGGGGGGGGGATACAATTTTAGTGACTTTCGGGCGATTATCTCTGACTCTATTCACTTAATCAAAAAAATTGCTGAGAAACCTTTATTTATTTTGAAAGCCCTATCGATTGATGTGCCACACGTGGGCTTGCAATGGTTTTTTTTTACTTTCAGTTTTAAGTACGAGTATATGGAATGCACCCCTAAAAAATTTTTTTTTAGTAATTTAATTACAAAACTATGTAGTGGCTAACAAAATACACCTATCCTCAAATTTTTTATCAAATACACCTTATAGTTTTCGAATAAAATGCCTGTGACATACGGACGGACAGACAGACATACAGACAGACAGACATGACGAATCCATAAGGGTTCCGTTTTTTGCTATTTGGCTACGGAACCCTAAAAATGCCCAAAACTCTATTAATAGTCAAGAACGAAACATTTTAAATAATGTATATAATAAACTGCAGGAAATAAAACGCTCGGAAAATGAAACTATTTCGCTCGGAAACATTTTCAAATTAACATCAGATCTGACAGGTAAACATATCAAGATATCAAGGTCTGGTCATTAAGACGTGGTGATTGTAGTGTTATGTTCTTATGTTATACAAGCGAGGAAATACCCACAGTAAAAATATGAGTTTGTGTTTGAAAAATATTTATTATGGGCTTTGGAGAAGTTCAATCTTACTCACTGCCAATGTACGAAGCGTACCTACATAGGTTTTGGAATATACCTAGTAACACCACACTCATCTGATATGATACGACTAAATTAAATATAAGTATTTGCAGTAATATTATAGTCATTAATAAACTTTCTAGGTAAATCAGAGGTATCGACTACGCGAATTACGAGAAAAGGTCTTTCCTCCTCAGGTTTTAGGTCACAAAAGAAAAATAAACCGAAACCAAAAAAGAAGATACAAATAGACGAGTTTGACCTATGTGTGACTGATATTAATTACCTACGGTGAATATAAGTCATAATAACGAGTTGCCAATTCACATTGTCCAGACTATACTGAATAATAGCGCCCACTTGACAATGATCATATATTTCTCAGGCTTTTACTTGTGACGATTATTTGGTTTTACGGACGATTTCAGTTTCCTTTGGCAAGGCATGTCGCCTGTTGAATACAACAGTTGATGCTGTTGTACATATTAAACACATTCGTAGGAAACCTAATGGTTCATGGCTTATTGACTGTTTTTGAGTATTAACTGGTGCCAACAGTCACGAGAGCCATGTCAGGACGAAGCCCATTCAAAGTGACTTTCGTCAACGCTTTACTACAAAATAAACACGTTTTTCTGACGCAGTTTAAGCATGCTCTTCAAAAACTACGGTCTCTAAAATCGCCCATGAGATCCAAATGCAACTGCATCCTAACGCAGCACATGAGATGCGACTTTTGGCAACCGTTGTTCTGACTTTATGAATTCCTATCAGCTCGTTTGGCTGTGTCAGATATCTAGGCGGTAGACTATTCTGCATACGCTCCAAAAACACTCAACCGCCCTATTACCCTGACGTTTACTTAGGAAACCACGGGCCCAGGCATCAGCCATCAATAATCGAGGTGGAGCCAGCCCGAGACGCGCATTCAGCGCGGCGTTGACTAACGACCTGCCAATCAGGCCCTAACTTAATTGCAAATCCGTGTTTGTGAAATCACCCTGCGTTGCCTTTTGTTGGGAAAAATTAAACATGTTCTCAATATTTCGGGTTTGCTTCTTGGGAAGGAACTCGCGGTTAAGATAAGACACCCTCCAATCTGGAATTTTCAGTGGATACGTTTCCTTGTCGAGTAAACCGTGCGCATGCTCTAGAATGCTTCTGTATACACCAATGAATATGTCAGCCTGACATATTCATTTGTAATGTATATATTTATATATTTTTCATTAGTCCCAATTCAGGATACCCCAAATTACATGGTGTCATTTTCTGATTTGCCCAAATGTAATATCACTCAGCACAGGTCGTAACTTAGTTAAGCCAAAATGCTGAACAACGAATACATTTGGGTAAAACATTATTCTTATGAATAATTAATTGAAGGCCATTTTATTTTTCTTTTTAGTTGGTACATTTATGTTTAGTATATTTAATTCTGTTACGTAAAAAATAAAAATGCTGACTGACAAGTTTGTTTAAATGATAACTCAGCTATTTTAAACTAAAAAGGTCAATAAAAACAAAGTAGGCAGGTAATGCATTAGATCCTAATACCTAGTTGCACCTTTAGCAAATACAATAAAAAATACACGTAATTCTACGAAGTTGACTAAAAATAATCGGCCATGTACACTTCAATAAATAACGAGCACGCGGAGGTTAATATTGTTGACATTGGCAGCTGACAGGACAGACAAGTGTAGCATTTGTATGTTAATGTCGGCGAAAAGTCCTAGCGCTGTCAAAGTCGCTCTATTGCCGTCCGGACGTGTTTATTTGTATGGATACGTCTTAAAAATGTATTTGTGAGTGAACCTTTGAAAAACATTTGGGTTTCGTTGTTGCCCACGTGGCCGATTACCTACTTAACATTTCGTAAGTAGGTACATATTATATACTACGTCGTCGTAGACTAAATGATATTTTTTAATGGGAAAATAACTAATATTAGAAGGTGATGTTGCCCTAGCGCTCGTTCGAAAAGTTACGTAATTACTTCTATTTTTTGTGTTTATATAATATTAGTAGGTACGGCCTAAATTGAAGCTCTGTCACACTTTAACAGATTTTCAAAAAAAAATGTTTGAGTAATGTCTGCAATTTTGTTACCTATGTATATTTTACGATAGCCGTACATGCGAATACAATATGAACCTACCTACCTACTAATATTTTTGAATGGATAATGAAATTTATAGAAAAGCTTGGTAGACTTACCTACGCAATGATTTAATTGTTACCTATACATAGGTAATTACATTACAAACTATTGTTGGTTTTGTGCTATTAATACTGATATTTAAATGGACTTATCCATACATTTCCAAAGTCGAAACGTCTCGCCTTCCTTGTTTGGGGATATTAAAAAATTGTTCCGGCGAGCGTGTCTAATCTCGAACAGCCGTCGACCTAGGCCTGCCGCCTGCCTCCTGCGGTTACCACGGGCAACTTTAATTCAGAATTAGAATAAAACTGGAGACATTTTATATTGGCTTATGGGTGCTAAAGTTTTTAGTAGCGTGTATCAATATTATCAACACATCAATTAGGGATATAAATGTGAACATAAGAGTGGAATGTAGTAAATATTAGGACTGCGTTATTTTAAACGGGACTTTATAGTTGCGTATAATCAACTTATTTATTTACCTTTTTGTGATTTCAGAATGTTTCGTATTGTGTCACAACATCCTTAGTAGCGGGACGACTTAAATCAAAATGTAAAAATATATAGTATGTAAGTAGTTAAGACAGTCTTCAATTAAAAAATAATATTTCATTTATGTTAAATGTAGGTACCGAATAGATACTTTCATGTTGAAGACATTATTTGGAGAGATTTAGCATTATTACTAATTTGATTAATGAACGCACAAAAATTACTTTAGTGTTGAGTTTTAGTTACATCATGCCATGCTACCTACTGATTTATTTTATTAGTATCAGTACTGACTATTTAGTGTGACTTAAACAGTTATATGTCACACAGAGACTATGGTTTTAGTAAATCGCAACTCAAATCATTTAAAGCTATAACACTTTACTTTAATTCCCAACAAATTGAAACCCATTTATAACAAGACACTAACGACATCTAATCGCGCCCACGGGAATCAGTCGCCGCACCGCGCGTCAGCTCCATCTGTACGTTTGCCACGGAACTAAAACCCACCCTTACTCGCTAGGGGTTGCGAAAGAAAATCTGCAAACTGGCGCCACGCGAGGAGCGTTGCGAGGAAAACTGCGGAAAATCAAATGAAACTACTATAAAGAAATAGAGTAGGGGCAGAGGTTGTCGGGTAATTTATGATGATTTGTAGAATAATTACTAAGCGCATGGTATTTAGAGAGTAGGAACCTAAAGCTAAATAATTTAGCACCTTATTTTTTTACTCTTTCTATCAATTGGTATCTTGATACGTATCACAATCAGCATAATCGACCACTTAGAATTCGTCTTGACTCACATATCCATCTAGATTCAATGCGAGAATAAGTTTGATAATGATGATGTTTCTTTGCCCCGCTATTCTGTAACTTGTTTTAAGCTCACCTAAACGCTCACCCACAAATATATTTTATTTATTCGTAGTAACTTGTTAGGGGGTCTAAGTTTCGTTACGCGTGACGGTTGGGAGGAGGCGCGTTAGCGTGTTCCGAATAACAGCCCTTGTGTCGTAGGCCAATGGGTTTCCACTTTGGCAATAGACTTTCCCTACAAGACTTACAAGCAAGTGGCATGTACATCTTGTACCCCTTGTACCCTAGACATCATCGATTGGCTGTAACCCTCGCAACACGGTTCAACATTCGAGACTTGAATTTAAATCGTTGTGATGTAAGAAAGTTTTTGTTCCGCCAAATGGCAAACGTTGAAACGAAGAAGTTTTAGAGTTTTAATATGAAGCAATGCCGAAGATTTGTGGTTTAACGAGTGCTCGTTAACGAAAGCCTCGGTAACGTTGAAAGACGGTAATTGAGTAATTCTCGAACTGAAATAGACATTTAAAGAGTTGGAGGACATTGTGTTGTTTGTTGAAAGAAAACATTTTTGGGACGCAATGCCTTTGAAAAGTACCTACCTACGACGTCTCGCCTGTTAAAAAGTTTTTCAAGACAAAACCGATAATCATGTGAAAATATAATTCTGATTAGGTAAGAATTTAAAAATAGTATTAAACATGTTTAAAAAATATGCTAAATCTTAATGACGACGATTATTATAATATTTTAAATCATATCAATCATATAAATTTCTACAAGTTGACTCGTAATATTTTTTAATTACATAAATAGGTGTACACAAAAAATGTATACCCAATTAGCGTGAGTTGTTATACAAAAATTAATTCAGTGTCATAAGTTAAAATTCCTGGTGACGAAAATTATGCATACAAATTATGTGAAAATGAACTGGTTTCACGTTTAAATAACGTGTTTATGCAGATCATTTCTAAATTGAAAAGAAAAAGTAATTTTTTGAGTGCCTAATTGTCGTCACAAAACTGACCCTGAACTAATTTTTGTTTAACGACTCATACTAATTTGGTACCTAAATTTTTTTTTAAATGCCCTTGTACCTAATATAATATCACTACAATAACTGATAGGAAACACAATATGTTCGACTCGACTGAGTAAGAATTGGAATCGGTCAAGATACAGTGTTACTTACCGGGTACATTTTTTTCTGATAAGGCATAAACGATGTCAAGATCTAACTAGATTTGAAACTGATATCCCTAGTTAGATTATTAGGTGGGATTTCCAACAATGATATCGAAAATTATGTAAGATTATAATCAAATAGGAACAGCATCACACTAATCAATTGAATGATTACATTTTATTTTAGTTATATTAGTTCTATTTTAGCATAAGCCAAATTATAACAGGTATCAATCGAATGAGAACTGAAGTAATTGAATATCATAATAATATTATTTAACGCAGCAGGTTTAATATCCTTGATTTAGCTCTAAGTATAGAATAGAGTGAGAGATCTAACTTAAAAATAATGTGAGTTGACTGGGTAAAAACGTAAGATAATGCCGTTCGATTTCAAAATAAAACAAACTCCACTATATTTCTCATAACAGTCCATAGGCATATTCATTAATTTATATCCCATGAACGGATAGTTACCGATAGTAATAGCACCGACAGTCAATGTCAATCGCATACATTTAGTAAAAGTACCGACATATTAGACGTGACTTTAGTTAACCTCAAACTGTAATAATTTTTAAAACTCCCCCCCTGATTTGTCCGTCATTGCCAATTTTCTTGAACGCTTGTTGCCTAGAGGTTTTATTGATTTGAGAATTAATTGTGCTGACAGCAAGATAACTATGCCGATGTGAGGGCTGATGTGTGAGGGACACAGACGAAAACGGCCTCCATTCCCCACGGCGTGACGAAGCATACCCGAGCTGTCAAAATTGGCAAGCTTGTAATCTAATTACGTACCACATAACCATAGCGAGGTGAGAGAGGAATTAAAACCTCTGGAGAGCAGGCCGGTACACCACAAATCGCTTAGTGCTTCCCGCCCGTACTAATGGCACCAATTAAAAGTTTGCTCGGGCCCCCCCGGTGGCTGTGGTGCTGTAAAACAGCGTAATGTAGTTTGGCTGCAACGACGATTAGCATTTTGATGACGTGAGTTGTTGATTGATGGGTTATCAGATTAACTTTGCGATTGGCAAGGAGTTGATGAAAACATACACACAACTATAATCACGCCCATTTCCCGGTGGGGTAAGCAGAGATCACGGATTTCCACTTGCTACGATCTTGACATACCTTTCTTGCTTCATTCACTTTCATGACATTCTTCACACAGCTCGTCAGTATAGGGTAATCTTGACCTGACCTTTCTTTAGGATGAAACAAAGTATTAAAAAAAAACAAACAATCTGAAACAGTTTTCTTAGTTCCTCTACTTTATTAAGATGTAATTGTATGTTATGTTAACACAACATTTATTATATGAAACATACGCGGTGAACATTTTGTCACGTCTATTCGTATGTCACACTAAACCACTTTTACTATGAGACTCACAACAAAATAGCCAAAAAATCTGCTGTTGTGTTGTGCTGTGTAAAACAGCTAGCTTTGTATAAAACATACGATATATATTAGAAACCTGTATTTATGTAGTAGCATCAGTCAGTGAAAATGACTAGCAACTCGTTTAAAGAGACGGTCTTTAAAAAAACATACGCAGCAGAAAAACGTAACAGTACTCTACTGCCAAACGCTGAAGTGACTGGCCGCTAAAATGACGTACTCGTATGCCATAAAATAATCGCAAAAATGCCGACAGTGGCACGTCACCGGTTCCATTCCGCTTCCCGGCTGGCTAAGTGGATTTTCGGGTCGTCCCGCATTTGGCTAACGGCCGTGCGCTGTCGACTCGTTAGTGACACCGCTCCAGGGATGCCAATGGAAACACATTTTAAAATTGGAGTTTGAATATGCTTGGGTTACCATTGCTTCTGGCAATCTGTTTTATGGAAACACTGGCTGCCCGCGGGGTTCTGAACGGGTCGCATCTTACACAGAACTCAAGCAAAGTTGAGGGATGAAATATAGCCTACTAGCTTCTGCCCGCGACTAGGTCCGCGTGGAACTCATTTATATCGTAGCTCCATACAAACTTACACCCCCCACTTCATCCCCTTGGGGATGATTTCCGGGATAAAAACTATCCTATGTCCTTCCCCAGGACTCAAACTACCTCTATACCAAATTTCATCCAAATCGGTTCAGCGGTTTCAGCGTGAAGAGGTAACAGACAGACAGACAGACACACTTTCGCATTTATAATATTAGTATGGAGGATTCATTATATATGTACTTGTGAATAATATTTGAAATTGGATGATACAAACTTACACCCTCACAAACATTACTTCTTTATTATTAGGTATGCTTTTTGGACGAAGTAATATTCTGAGTACCTAGTAGCTTTGTTTGTTGTAGAAATAACGATTGCCCATATTTTACGAAAAGGGAAGATAACGGCGCGTGCTAATCGAAACTTAATAGCTAAAACAAAACACAATCTCATTCGTCACCTCCACCGCAAACGCGACCTTTATAAACGACTGGTGTACTCTTACCGAAGTTGTATCAGCTATCTAGAACGGAACGTACGTTATGCAACCCTACCCAAGTAAGAGTGGGTACGTCGAGAGCCCGTTTGTCATCGGACTAATTATATGTGACGAGTGAACGTTCACTCTCGACGGGTCTGTGAAGATTTAACACTGTGTTTTGGTGGTTTTGAAAATGACCATTTTTACTAGAGTTGAATGTAAGGTACTACGTATGTTCCTAAGCCAGTTTATGGTAATGACAATGACGGGTCGTGACGTCACGTCATTCTTAAGAAGACATTAACAGCATAATGCCTGAATGACACTGACGTGGCCTGCGATGACGGTCAATAGTATAGTTTACGAGAAATACGACTGGTGTTTTGACAGTTCCAATATGACGTAAAGGGTTATGTGGCTAGAGCAAATCGATGGTCATAATATCCGATTACGATTGATGTGGCTAATAAAAGGAATCGATTGATTACTGTGTAATAATTATTTTTAGGAAATCAAATAGAAAACCTATACACAGTCGTCTTTCTTGTCAATATATTGCGTTCCGAAATCAATGCCATATTTTCAAACGGAACCTTTTGCACAATCAAATATGTCGGTATCGATCGATTCGTGGATCGACGTGATTCTGTTTCGTATTATCGCGACAGTAATTAAATAATACATTGTTATATGAATAGGAATTCACAATTATTTGATTTATACCGATTTATTTCTGAATTGACTGACTCCTACTCGTATCTATTGAAGCAGTGTAACATTAAATTGATAAAAAAAGTCTTAGGACGTACCGTAAAATGGGGTGGGTAGGGTTCGCGGGGAGAGTTGGGTTATGAATGGGGAGAGAAGGTATGAAAGGGAGGTGATATGGTTTTTTAAGGCTACTGCTACAAAAATAATGTATTCCAATTTAAAATGGAGCTATAGTAATAACTCACAATAAAAAAAATCGATCCAACAATCTTCCAAAATCACATTTGTATGAAAACCCATCTCACCACGCCACACCACTCACGTGGGTTTTCCTGTTTATCGTCAAAGTTATGAAATGGAACTACCCATAATAAAATAAAAACTAAAATACAAACGTCCGGAACACTTATTATATACACCATTCAGTTTGTATAAGTAAAAATAAAATGTTATCGAGGTTTGAATGTCAGTTTTCACCCTACTCACCCCATTTTACGGTAAGTGTTCACATACCGAGTTTTCAATGGTAATTTCTGCACAAATAAAAGCCTTTAAAAATTACAATCATTTTATAAGTGTTAAAAAGAGCGTGCATGGAGATTGAACTTAGTTTTTTTTTCTATGAGCAGTGCCAATTTACGTTATGTGGGTCGACACCCGATGTGTCAAAAGACCAGTCGCATTTCTCGTAAACTGTAAACTTAACTGTTGGTATGATGTATTGACCGCCACCGCGGGCCGCGCCATTGTGATTAATGCTTACGCTTGATGCGATTTGTGATAAGACAGTTGGCATAGTCCACAAATTCATATTATGGTAAAAAAAGTCGTATTTTCCGTGGTCAAAGCTAAGCGCTTATACAATACAATACAAATACTCTTTATTGCACACCTCACACAAACAAAGCAGTTAAAAAGAAAAACAATACAATAACATGTAGGTAGAGGTAGACAACAGGCGGTCTTATCGCTTATATGCACATTATAAAATATTTTTAGGGCAGTAAATTATGAACGTACGTTTATGTAGATTAATAGTCCGACCAAAAATTAGGCTTTTTAGCCCTTAACACACAACCCACACAGGAATGACGCGAGCTTAAATTTCTGTATGACCCATATGCTGATTATAATTTATTCACAATTATAGATGCAGGCCCAAGCGGAGAAGGTGGAACGGCTTGGATGCGTTCGAAAACGATTGTTCGGAAGTTGTGAGGAAAACTGACGAGTGAAAGCCTGAACGGAAGGCCTTTACCCAGTAAGGGGACACTAGAGCAACTAAAAAAAGTAAAACATTTGTTGCGTGACGTTAAGCAGTCTATAGTCGCTATTGCTAAATGAGCTTTACTTATAACGATCACCAATAAAAATGGACAATTGAAACTGCGCGCATCATTTATTTTTTGGTTATTAAAAATAGCCACGAATTGCACAAGTCCAGTAAACAGTAACAGGAAATATATTAAAGTAACGAGGCTCGATCGGTTTCTAAACCGCTGCGGTCGCCGGCCATCAACGCAGCGGCATCATGATAATGCACTTTTATCGACTGGGTTAAGATACAAGAGTCGGCGATAGACGCAGTTCTGAGATTTAGAGCGATGCTATGCTATAGCATGATTTTAGATATTAGATTTCTTTATTTCATAAAATAAATTTACATTGTAAGTTAACTTTAAGCTAATTTACACGAATTTATTTAATGATAGTCAAATAATGAATATAAATATTGATATTGATACCTCGTAATGATCGTCAAAATAAAAACTAGAAAAAGGTAGTAAAATAATTTATATTTAAAAAAAAACAATTAACCATGTCAAATATATTAGATGTCCATATACTCAAATACAGAATACAATGGATGTTCTAATAAAAGATTCTCAGCTGATGTCAAACGTTTCGTCAAATGGTTCAGTTCGCAATTTGGCGGGTAGACGCTCTTAACACGTAGGGTCAATTACCCTAGGATTTTTTACTGAACGTACCGTGCCACGCAGTACTGTTTTTAGCCTTCCAGTGGATCGGAGCTGTTTTCCTGCCACATGGACTGCTCGTTGCGAAAATGTTTAAACACCAAAATGGCTACAGATGGAAAATTACAAGAGACTCTTCATATTGCAGCCACGTTGCACAAAAACCCACCCATTACCTGGAGTGATCGGGGAAAATACAAGAACCTGAATTATTAGCCAAAATTAATGAAGAAACCAAATCTCACCTAGAGTTGCCTTTCAACTCTGCACTTCAGCAAGCAGAAGACCAGAACAAATGCAGAAAGAAATACCTTGGAATAATAATAACGATAACCTCAGAAGTGAAAAAACAAGTTGAAGGAGAGAAGCAAAGACAAGTATTTAAAATATATTTCTCAATTCAAGGCCAGTTTATAATACAAATAATATTTTTCCTGACCAGTTTTATGGTAAATATCTGAACAAACGAAGAAAAGCAAAAAATAAACATACTATTCTCAAAATACTAATTTTTATGATACACTTGTATATGACAGCTACGTTCAATAGAGTTGTAGACTCAAAAATTATTAGTAGGTACTCCAAAAGAAAGAAGGCAAAAAATATGCCTAGTAACGAAAATCCCATTCAGATATCGTCGGTGAGATTGCCGAATCCGTTATGTGCATGATTTACGTCAAAGAAAGTCTTAGTACAAACCGTGCACATAACGGATTTGGCAATCTCACCGACGACATGTCAAAAAATTACGAAGCTATAGATAAATTAACGAGAGCATGGAATTGCATATGTAGTAGTATTGTATGTTTACAGGCATTCTATATTTGTTTTTTTTATTTTCTCGTACTATCAGCATAAAAAGAGGTTTGTGATATATTGAAGAAGTAAATACCAAAACAATGTCAGTGTCAAATTGTGCATATTATTTACGTTGTGCATATATTTTTACGTCTGATTTTATTGTATTCTCACAATTATCAGAATAATTTTGTGTCAGCCCGTACGACTAAGTGTAAGTTACATAATTTTCAAAAAATATGGCAGTAAGTCATTTTGGTCCGATTGAGAGTCAAAGTAAGCAAATAATTTTTGACTGTTATAAATATATTGAACTTGAACTGAAGAAAAATTTAAATTCCCCTTAAGTACACGGCTGCCCAGTTAGTTGAAAAAGCTACAGGTGTTTGTTTCTCTACTCACTACTGTTTATAACATTGTGTCTGAGAGCAATAGTGAGAAATTCGCATCAACAAAGAAATTCACCTCCCGAGAAATAAAAAGTTACGTACTTGTCCGTCATCAGCAGTAGACGATTTTGATCAGGAAGTCATCCGGAGAACTATATACAATTTTCATCTGTCCCATAAGCCATTTCCAACCTTAAAGGCACTCCACTCTGTGTTAAAATCCGATATAGATTACAAATTTGGCATTTCCACCTTACGAATACAAATACAAAAATTAGGATTTAGGTAAATGGAAAAAAACCGAGGACAACCGAAAAATATTAATGGAAAGACACAACATACGACTGCTAAGAATAAATTACCTTACCAAAATTGCGGAATATCGGTCTAAAGATAGACCAATAGTTTATACTGATGAAACCTACATCCACACTTCACATGTGTCCGGAGAGGCTTGGACCGATGGAACAGAATTTGGTGTAAAAAACAAATCAGTACAGGCCAGCGGTTAATAAAAGTGCACGCAGGAGGAAAAGATGGTTTTATTCCCAACGCTTTGTTAAGGCAAACCAAAAAACGGGAGATTACCATGACCAGATGAACTTTGTTAACTACGAAAAATGGTTAAAAGAAAAATTAACCCGTCAAGCGCGCTAGTAACACACGTGTGTTACTAAGGGACAATACTAAGGGGCTTATGACACTTACCTGAATTTAGCATCCTAATTAGGGAGCGGAGTTGAGTCATAAGCCCTTTACACATTGTTCTACAGACGATGCGCGTTCGTCGGGTTAATACCGAACCTTAAACCAAATAGCGTACTTATCGTAGATAATGCAAACACACAACAAACTTTTGAATCGTGCTCCAACGTCAAATTCTCTTAAACAAGAAATGATGGATTGGTTGACAGAACACAACATTTCATATAGCCCCTTGATGTACAAAACCAGTTTGTATGATTTAATTAAACAAAATAAAGAGCGGTTTCGTGAGTACCACATAGATGCAATTTTAAAAGAACATGGCCACTCCGTTTTACGATTGCCACCGTATCACCCGACATTCAATCCGATCGAAAATATTTGGTCCATGGTAAAAGGATATATAGCGAAAAGAAACGTTTCTTTAAACATGCAAGGCATTATGAGTTTAGCAACTGAACGAATGAATACTATTACTGCTGAGGACTGGGTAAATATTTGTCGCCATGTCGAAAGTGAAGAAAATAAATATCGATGTCAGGAAGGGGAAATGGATCGAATTTCAAACAATCTTATTACCCATACTTGTGCTAGCTCAGATGAAGAACATGATAGCGACTAAAAGCAAAAACAGAGGACTACTACTTATTCCATTTCTTAAGGGTATGTAATTTTATTAAATTAAGAGAAAATTATTCTCCTTTTGTTGCAAACGGTACAACCACTACAAATGCAATTCCATGTTCTCGATAATTCATCTTATACAACCGTTTTAATATTCCTTGTTAGAGAGAGAAAACGCTCACATCGCTTTTTGGTAAAGGAACAGAATATAGCCTCTTAAAATTTTTGGCACTTATAACTTTATTGTGATTATCTGATGCCCTACTTTTTCTCCATTTGACAATTTTTTTAATCCTTTTTCGAGAAAATGAATCATTATTGGTTATATTATTTGGTGTCTACACCCCTATTAACCTTTGTTTTAAGTAGTATTGATGCATCACATGATCTTATTATACACCACGAGAAGTATTGAATTTTTGAAGGTATTTCATATTAAAGTAACCTCAATTTTATGCCTCTGTAATATCATAAATATTTCTACATCCTTTATAACTCGGCAACTTATAATCAACATTTCTCAAAAGTACCTACTTCATAATCGCTACCGCTTATAATTCACGCCCAAATTTTCTTACAGAAAGTGCGCCGCAAAACGGCGAGTTTCCACACCTCATTGGAGCCCGACATGGCTTTTACAAATTGCCCCATGATTATAAGGTATTACAGTAATGGATCTGCGTAATTAGAACAATTCACTGCAACTGCTGAAGTGTTTCGTATTGTAAAAACAAATGACTGCACGGCTCAACTAGTTGACAGATGCTCGAAATTAAAACTGGAGCTCGATTTCTAGTGTCGTTTCTCGACTGCCGAAGGAAGGGTATTGTTTATGAAGTAGTACCTAAATCTAGAACAGGATTTTTTTTAGTCACGTTTACGATAAATCTCGTTTATAAGAAAATATGATTACGTGTAGGTACGTCTAAAATGAATTAATAGACTACAATATATTTTTTATATTTTTTTATTTTTTGGTGCGGCTGTGAGGCTGCAGTACACGCTGCGCGCACGTTTCTGAGCCGCACGGACTATGAAGTTTTTGTCAAAGTTGATGTGAGAAACGCTTTCAATTCGGTTGATCGTGGTGCCCTCTTAGCAGAAGTCAAAAAACATCTCCCCGATGCCTATGGTTATCTATGGCAATGTTATGGGGCACCATCAAAATTACTTTTTGGTGACAAAATTATCGATTCAAACACTGGTTGTCAGCAGGGAGACCCGCTTGGTCCTGCTATATTCAGTTTGGCTATCCATCCAATCATAAACAATCTAAATTCAAAATATAATCTTTGGTATCTGGACGACGGTTCCCTTGGTGGGGACGCTGAAACAGTCTTGCAGGACTTGCAATTAATAATGGACAAATTTGCAGAAATAGGGCTTTCCCTTAATTTCACGAAATGTGAAATTTTTCTGCCTGACCGCCTTCCCCCGGATAGAAAGATTGATATACTGACTAACTTTAACGCAATATTACCCAACATCTCCGTCCATTCCACTTCATCACTCACACTTTTAGGATCTCCAATTTTTGATGAAGCGATCAGTCCAGTTATTAATTGCAAGTTAAAGTTTAACTGTACATCTGACTTACTTTTTGATATAAACCCCCATATGGCACTTTTTATTATCCGTTTTTGTCTCTTTACACCTAAATTCATGCACTTACTCCGATGCTGTCCGATCTGGAAATACCCCTCTATACTTTTGTCAATTGATAATACTCTACAAACTACTTTATCCAAAATTCTAAACGTTACTTTCGATTCCATTTCATGGTCCCAAGCAGTTCTACCTGTAAGATTCGGTGGTCTGGGTGTTCGCGCAACTTCCGGTGTGGCACTACCAGCTTTCCTGTCTTCTGCGTACAGTTCGTTGTCCCTCGTCGGTATTATTTTAAACATTCAACAGATACCGGTCGCAAAGATCGCGAACTTGGCGGAGGCCGAGAGAGCCTGGTGCGACTTGTGCCCGGAAGCGGACGTCCCTGACATGAAACACATCCAGAAAGTATGGGACACTCCTCTGCTCAAATCCATTCACGTTTCTTTAGTCGAAAATAGTCTAAACGACTCAGAACGCGCCCGGCTTTTGGCTGTCTCCTCACATGAGTCAGGCCACTGGCTTAACGCTCTTCCCTCACGCAACATAGGCACAGTTCTCGACCCAGGTACGCTAAGAATAGCTATTTGTTTAAGGCTGGGATCCCAAATATGTGTTCCCCATACTTGTGTCTGCGGCAAAGGTGTGGACCAGCTAGGTAGACATGGCCTATCATGTAACAGAAGCGCCGGCCGCATGTACCGCCATGGTACCATAAACGACCTGCTGCGTCGGGCGCTCGCCACTGCCTCCATACCTTCGTCACTAGAACCTCCTGGTATGACGAGAGACGATGGCAAGCGCCCGGACGGAGTAACTTTGGTACCGTGGAAACTCGGTAGGGCCCTGGTGTGGGACGCAACATGCGTCGATACGTTCGCACTGTCCCACATACAGGCAACACGGTCTCAGGCCGGCGCTGCGGCTGATCAGGCCCAATTACTTAAGCGCCGCAAATACTCTTCTCTAGTTCAGAACTACGAGTTTGCGGCGCTTGCAGTTGAAACGATGGGACCCTGGTCAGCCGACATGAAGGCCTTCATGAGGACCCTGTCGTCGCGGCTGGTCCACGCCTCAGGGGACCCCAGAGCTGGCGCGTACCTTTCACAAAGGATCGCCCTTGCAGTCCAAAGGGGAAATGCCGCAAGCGTCATGGGGTCCATGCCGCAGTCAGAACTTTTGGACGGACTATTTTTTTTGTAATTAGTTTTAATTTTTTCGTTTTATTATTTTTTATTTAGTATCTAAAAGTACAATTAAAGTAGTTAGAAAAGTGCGATAATACTTAAAATATCTATATTCTTAAACAATAATAAAAATTAAACACTGATATATTTTACTATACGTGGCTATAATACTTGAGTTTTTTTAATAACATACCTAATTTCATAATGTATTTATACTAGTTGCTAATTTAAAAAATGTAGTAGTAAGTAATTTGTACTGTAATGAGTAATTAAGAGTAAAATGAAATTTTAAGCGTACGAACAAAATCTGTTTGTACATGAAATGAAATATGATAATTGATTCGCAATGCTTAATAACATACAACTACAGAAGCAAGTGGAACTAAATGAAATTGCCTATTTGCGCAAACATAACGAGATTGTTTAAAAACTTTAGTACCTATGCTATAGTGAAACTACTAATATTGCAATATAGCTTATTCGGAATGTATCTACATTTTGATTTACCGTATGCATAGCCCACTTACTTTTCAACTATGGTTAGGCAGGTGAACGATTATGTAATCGATATTTTGTGAAAACAAACATTCAGACCATTCGATAGTTTATCTTTACAAGTATGTGTCGAAATTGAGTTACGTAGGTTTAGCAAAATTACATCATAATTATGCTCGAATTTATGACGTTCAAACTAATTTAAACATCTAGGATTTAAATTTGATAGTAGATTATTTAGATGGCTTTCTGGTAAAGGAAAACATTGTGAGGAAGTCGGTCTAATTCGGATAAGGTTTAGTTTTCCCTCTAGGTTGGAAGGTCCAATGGCAGTCACTTTTGGAAAACTACATAGTACCTATGCCAAATCTTGGGATTAGGTGCCAAAGCGGAACCCGGTCTCCATTAGGGCACAATCGGAAATCACGCTAGAAGGATGATAGGTATAGATTTATTTCTTTATCATTAGTATTGAGTAGCTAAGGATAGAGTCCACTATACTGCTATCAGAGAGTGCCGGTGGCAGTGTTGCCAGGGCCCTTGAGTCGTAAGTTACGTTTCGTTTCTTGAAATGTTACATTTTTGCTGCAAAAGTTACGTTTTCCATTCTCACGTCTTAAAATTGTCTTAGTTTGCGCGAGCCGAGTGACAGAGATCGAGATGTAACGAACGTTCGGTTTGTGTTTGAAATTAAATATCTCTTTTGCTATCACAGACTATCACTGTCACTTCTGTCAGTGTCAAAAATGACATCAATGAAACTCCAGTCCCTTATGTCACCTATGCCAATACGTTCAAAAATAATAATATAAATCGTCGTATACTGTCCCGACCACGAAATACTTTTGTATGAGTAGGTTTTTTTACTAACATAAGTAAGGTGTCAGTCCTACTCTTAATGTTATGAAAATTCCCTGAATAATAAATGTTACTTACATGTTACGCGAGCGGGTCAAAAGTTACGAAAAATGTAAGAAATGTAACCATCTGGCAACGCTGGCCGGTGGCTTGATACTAGCCTCGGCGGTCAATGGGATGCGTAGATGTCAGCACTACATTTCAAATGCTGGTGCTGTAGGTAGTAGTAACTGTAGTAAGTAGTCTTTTTTTGATTCGAAGTAGTCCAGGGTAAATATCTAGACTGAACAATTTCACAAGCCTTCCTTGTATTTAAAATAATTGTACCAAAACAAATACTAGCTGCTGCACCTCTGACAATTCAGAATTAGTTTTGCTCAAAATATGTCATACAGCGCCATCCATCATACGAATATTTTTTAATGCTAATATAACTCTTTCTGTTAGTTTTAACGCTAAAACCACTAAATCGATTGTCATATATACGGATTAATGTGGGTAGACTTGTTTACTTTTTATCATAAAAAGTGATTGTAGCAGGTACCTCGCAGATTTATATGTAAGTCGTGTTAACATGTGCTCCTTAGCATATTAAATGTATTTGGAATGGACAGAGTGTTTTACTGGACATAATAGTGGCGACGTACGTAAAGTGGACACAGTGTTATCAAAATGTCAAAACAATCGGTGAAATTTCATGAGTTTAACCCTCAGTCTGACAGTTGGGACAATTACTTGGACAGGCTAAAGTATTGTTTTGAGGCTAATGGCATTGAATCTGACCAGGCAAAAAAGGCTAATTTCTTTACAGTGTGTGGTGCACAAGTGTTTGAAACTTGTTTAGCTTTGATTACACCCAAAAAATCAAGTGATGTGAAATTTAGTGACATAGAAACTATTCTAACTAAACATTACAGCCCCAAGCCTAATGAAATATCAATGTCGTATAAATTTTACAAGCGCGATCAACGACAAGGTGAAAAAGCCTCGGATTATATCACCGAATTGCGGAAGATTAGTTCTTGTTGTAATTTCATTGACTTGGAGCGAATGCTACGCGACCGTCTCGTGTGCGGTATGAACGATCATAAATTGCAATATGAACTGTTAAAAAGAAATAAACTCGGTTACAAAGAAGTTGTGGATACGATGCTTTCATCGGAGAGTGCAGACAAAGACGTTCGTATGATAGTAACAGGGAGTTTCAGTGGGGCTTGTGCGGGCATCACGGCCGAAGCGCTCGACCCGGCGCCGGCGACATCTGCGCCGGAGCCTATGGACGTCAACGCCGTGCATTACAAACGCGTTCCGGGCGGCACCACCACACGGTTGTGTTACAGATGTGGAGACCACCACGGAGGAGAGTGTCGTTTTGTTAACACAATATGCCGATTCTGTAAGAAGAGAGGACATTTGGAAAAGATATGTATAGCCAAGAAAAAAGGTGGAAACAGGACCGCAAAGGGTAAAGGACCTAACCTTCTAGGCCGTGATTGGTTTTAGCCGCTTAATTTTGCTCTGAACATTAATTTTATATCGAACTTAGACATCGATCATAATACGCATACGACGATTGCGAGGCATAGTGAGGTTTTCAAAGACGGACTAGGTACTTACCGAGGGCAGCCTGTTGCTATAAACGTGAAACCGGGCGCTACACCTAAATACATAAAAGCGCGACCGGTACCATATGCTATTAAAGATCGAGTTGAGAAGGAAATTGACAGACTGGTTCAGGAGGAGGTACTGCGCCCTGTGTCTTTTTCTGAGTGGGCGACACCGGTCGTTCCCATAGTTAAAAGGTCAGGGGACATACGACTGTACGGCGACTATCGCAGCACGGTGAATCAAGCTACAGAATCGGATACCTATCCGATGCCGACTGCTAATGAAGTATTTGCGACCATCGCGGGAGGTAAGTACTTTTCAACTCTAGACCTGGACCGAGCCTACACACAGGTCACCGTGGACGAAGCAACGGCTAAATTGCTCACACTGAATACCTGCAAAGGTCTATACTCGGTACATCGCTTGGCATTCGGAGTGAAGGCGAGTCCGGGTATCTTTCAGCGGCTGATGACTGCACTGTTAGCAGGAATCCAAGGGGTGGCGGTCCTAATCGATGACATCATCATAGCTGGTCGCACCCTGCCTGAAATGTGGCAACGACTAGACGAGGTACTTACTCGTATTTGTAAAGCAGGTCTCCGGCTCAACAGCAAGAAGTGTAAGTTGGCCCAACAACGAGTCGAATTCCTTGGGTATGTTATCGATGCTGTTGGTATTCACCCGGCCCCTAGTAAAGTAGAGGCTATTTTGAATACGCCGGAACCACAAAACGTGCAGGAGTTGCAAGCTTTTCTCGGTCTATACAATTTCTATGAGAGGTTTATACCACGTAAAGCTACTATGTTGGAACCTCTTCACCGGCTGCTAGATAAAACACAGACGTGGCAATGGACGGAGATCGAACAAAATGCTTTTGATAAGGCGAAACATCTGTTGTCATTTGATATGACGTTGGTTCATTACGATTTGAACAAACCGTTGACACTGACTTGCGACAGTTCGGAGTACGGTGTGGGAGCGGTCCTCGCGCACGTGATGGAGGACGGCCAGGAGCGTCCTATAGCCATGAGTTCACGGACCCTGCACATTCACGAACGACGTTACTCACAACTTGACAAAGAAGCAGCATCGATCATGTTTGGCATTCAAAAGTTTCACAATTATTTAATTGGACGCTATTTCACAATAGTGACAGATCATAAGCCCCTTCTCGGCATTTTTGATCCCAAGAAGCCAATGCCTGGCATGATATCACCCCGGCTAACGAGAATAGCTCTAGCGTTGACTGCACATAGCTATGATATAATCTACAAGCCAGGATCTCAGATCGGAAACGCTGATGGATTAAGTCGATGGCCACAGCCAGTGCCGGATCAACCGGAACAAGAACTTGGAGAAATTTTACTAATGGCGGAAACACCACAAGCCTTCCCTTTTGATGCGGGCCAGATCGCAAAAGAGACCAGAAGAGATCACACTTTGGCGGCAGTCATGAACCACATTTACCGGGGTTGGCCTGCAAAGGTGACCGACAGTGAGTTACGACCATACTGGCTTCATCGCACTGAACTGTCTGTCCAGGAAGACTGTATACTCTTAGGTTGTCGAGTGGTAATTCCTCCTGCAATGCGTAAAGCAACTCTAGAAGTGCTTCATAGTACTCACAATGGTATAGTCCAAACAAAGGCTCTGGCAAGGAGTTACGTGTGGTAGCGACAACTCAACGAAGAGATTGAGAGGCTGGTTGGGAACTGTTCCATTTGCCTGGAACATCGACACATGCCCCCGAAGACCAGTCATGAGTGGATTACTCCGACAAGACCGTGGTCAAGGATACACATGGATTTTGCGGGCCCCTTCCAGGGAAAAAGTTTTCTTATCGTAGTCGACTCTTATTCCAGATGGCCCGAAGTGTTCGTGGTCCCTAATACTAACTCGGCTACTGTCATAAAGCACTTACGATCGTTATTTGCCACCCATGGTTTATGTGAAACGATTGTTTCCGATAATGGCACATCGTTCACATCACTAGAAATGGAGCGATTTATGGAGGCTAACAAAATAAAACATGCTAGAACCGCACCTTACCATCCGGCTACAAATGGTCTAGCAGAGAGGATGGTTCAAACGGTGAAGAACAAATTACGAAAAATGAATAATCTACCGTGGGATGTCTTAATTCCTAATATGCTTCTAGGGCTGCGAGCCACGCCTTGCTCGGCAACGAACAAAAGCCCAGCAGAACTGCTGATGAATAGGAAGTTGCGCACTTTGCTAGATACGATTCACCCGGATAATATAGTTTACAAAAGAGTAGAGCAACAAATAGATCGAAATGCACAAATAAAACGAAGAGAAAGTAACATCGGCCAGAAAGTCATGTACAGAAACTATGGAAAAGGTGCCAAATGGTTACCTGGAACAGTAGTTAGCAAAGGTGGCCCATCTAGTTACCAAGTTCAAGCTACAGATGGATCAGTGGTCAATAGACACATTGATCAATTGATTAAAACCTCAGCAGAAGGCCCAACTGTACATGATCAGCCCGAAACCGAAGAAAATAGGGAAGAAGGTATAAGACAAGAAGTTAGTAATGAAGAATGCACAGAAATGGAGAACGCCTGTGATGATGATTATCAGGATGACAGAATTATAGAAATACCAAGCTCAGATCAGTGGGCTTCGATGCTAGGCATACCTTCACCTAACCCAAGTCAGTCTGTAGGGAAAGTTACTAAGAAAGCTAGACAGCATTCTAGGGTTCCTTATGATAGACCAAGTCAGAACAATAAGTAACTAAGTAAAATTACCTAGTGACAGTTATTCCGGTGGAGTATTGATTATTAGTCTTTCAGTTTCATTTATGTTGATTTGTGAATTTGAGTAGTCAGTTACTTAGGGGGGAGATATGTCATATATACGGATTAATGTGGGTAGACTCGTTTACTTTTTATCATAAAAAGTGATTGTAGCAGGTACCTCGCAGATTTATATGTAAGTCGTGTTAACATGTGCTCCTTAGCATATTAAATGTATTTGGAATGGACAGAGTGTTTTACTGGACATAATATCGATTAATATGATTTGTATATAATAGTTTTTATCCCGAAAATCATTCCCCAACAATCCTAAGGAGGTAAATAGATTAGATTAGATTAGATTCATTTATTTTATTTTGAAAATTGATGTCATTTTTTGAAAATTAAATAGCATGAATTCACAAAAAGATCGTCAGAGTGTATAAGAATAACAATAATATAAATGAAAGTCAAAAATCTAAATATATACATTGCAAAAATGAAAAAACAAGAATAATAATAAGGAACAATTGAAATAATATTAAAATGGTACAAATGTCAAAGGAGTAAAATGTGTTTAAATGTCAAATTATTAATAAAAGCTAGGGTATCATAGATATAAATAGTCAATTTTCAAAAAAATCTATATAAAAATAATGAGAAATTTTAAACAATATTCATAATAAAATAATAATATCATTTAAAACCTCGCGCGCGTTGCGAGTGGACGTGTTCGAATTGCGTGCGGAGTGTAATTAAGTAAACAAAATGACTACAAAGTGTTACGCTTGTGAACTTGGTATTTTTGACATCTCGTTTATGGAGTGTTCTCAAGAACAGTGTAAAAAATTATTTCACCCAAACTGTTTGGCGCTGAGTAATGAGTCGTTTGAGGAACTCAGCGATGAATACAAAAGGAGTTGGATCTGCCCGGAGTGTTCACGTAATATTCCAAAAAGAGGTAATACTGATACACCGATTCGAACTAGCGTAATGAACCAAACGTTTACACCGGTAAGCTATGTAAACACTGAACGAGGAAGTCGCTGCCGACCCCTAGCGAATCCAATGGGGGACAACTATAGTGATAACATAATACTCGTCGAATTACGCGAATTTCGACTAGAAATGAAGTCCCAGTTTGATGCACAAAATACTGCCTTCAAGTCACTTCAAGCTATAGTGCAGAGCACAGTGTCACAAATGAAGGTACTTAGCGAAAGCATGAATGCAATCCAAGAAAAAGTCACCAAAATAGAGGAGTTAGAAATCCTCATTAAGTCAAGGCAAGTACCGGTAAACAAAGAGTCGCCTCCGGCAGCAACTGATAAGCCGATATCGTCATTTGCTAATGCAGTAAAAACGCAGAGTAAGTCAGCGGTCGTCAGTAAACAAAGTGTGGCCACTAAACCAACGAGCGATTTACGGTTCTTAAAGGAAGACGGTCCGGTTGTTGTGGCTAAATCTGGCGACTCTGGCGAAGGGGATGTAAGGGACCGTAATACCGAGGATGACTGGATTGATGTTTCGAAGAAGAAAAATAGTCGTACTCGTGCAAGTGCTCATGCAAGTACTCATGCAAGAACTGCTATTAAGAAAGGAGGAAATACAAGCGTTCTTGATATCCAAGGCGCGGAGAGGAAAAAGTACCTGCATGTATGGAGGCTCAATAAAGACACCACATTAGAGAGTATGGAAAAACATGTAAAGAGCGTATGTGGGGGAGGAAACGAACAATATAAAATTGAAAAAATTAGGCATAAGACGGAAAGGGACTACGCATCATTCATTATTGGGGTTCCGCAAAGCAGCTACGATAAGCTTTGCGATTCCGAGATCTGGCCGGTGAATGTCGAGTACAGTGAGTGGATTTGGTTTCGGAGAGCAGCAAATACAACAAAACCCCCGGAATAGCCGGACCGAGCTGAGTGACTTTCAGAGGAAGAGGAACAGAAAAAATAACCCAATAGGAATTCTATACCAAAATGTAAGGGGACTCAGAACAAAAACGAATAACTTTCTTCTATTTCTTCTGCAAGCATCTACATTCGAATTATTCGCAATAACAGAGACTGGTCTTAATGACTCAATTCTTGACGCCGAGATCGTGCCGCCTGGATTTCAAGTATTGCGGTGCGATCGCATGGATGGCCGCAAACACGGAGGCGCGCTTTTAGTGGCCACACCTCGTCTTGAACTGCGGCGAGTGAGTCATGGCGTCAACTTGGATGATCGTGTATTCGAACTTGTTTGTGCAACGGTTAGTCTAAGTAGGAGATTCTTATTCGCCCTTTGTGTTGTATATATACCACCCCGATCAGATGAAAATGAATATGTAGCTATGTTTAACTTATTAGAAAGTTTTTGTGTTAAGTATAAAGGCAACTTAATTGTTTTGGGTGATTTTAATTTGTTCTCTTGTCATACTAGCATAAGTAATTACTATGATTATTTTATGGCCTACTGCAATTTCGTTCAGGGGAATAAAATACCTAATTGTGATGGGAGGCAGCTCGACCTTGTGTTGAGCGGGGAGCCCGTTCACGACAAGGTATCGGTGCGCGCGGCTTGCGATGACTGCCTACAGCCAATAGATAAGTACCATCCTCCGTTAGCGGTGAGCGTGTCGGCGACTGTGCCTACTCCGGCCGCTGCCGCCCGGGCAGTTAGCAACAGGGAACCGCGCGATCTGTGCTCGATGAGTCATAACATCCAGCAATCGCTTAATGTGCGAGAATGGAATTTCGGTAAAGCCGATTATTTCACGCTTTATGACAAATTAGGTTCAATTGATTGGAGTAATATTTATAGCATGAACGACCTGGATCAGGTTTTAATGCTTTTCTATAGCAATGTTACTCAAGTAATAGATGAATGCGTTCCTACAAAAAAGCGTAAGTCTGGGAACTGTCGGTATAGTTACCCAGTGTGGTATACGGCGCAAATAATTCGCGACATTAAATCAAAATATGTACTACACAAAAAGTACAAATCGACTAAGTCTATGGAAGATTATGAAGCGTTTTCAAGGATCCGAGCCCAAGTTAAAATAAATATTGCTAGCGCTCACGACCAATACCAAGACCGAGTGCAAAAACAACTGGCGATAGATCCTAAATCTTTTTGGCGGTTCTTAAAATCTAAAAAGTCATCTGGTTGTACTCAGAAATTAGTAAAGGAGGGTGGGATCCTATCGGAGCAGGAATGCGCTGACGAGTTCGCTAAGTTTTTTTATTCTGTCTTCAATCAGCAGCCAGCGGCCTTGGATTGGGTCGCAGCGGAAGCAGCGTCGGGAGCGAACAGCGCGCGAGTTCACATCGAACGTTTGGATCTAGTCGAGGTGCGACAGGCGTTGGCACGGCTCCCGACCAAGCGGTCAACTGGGCCAGATGGAATACCACCATTTCTCTTGAAGGACTGTCGTGCCACACTAGCCGAACCTTTGTGTCATATATTTAACGTTTGCCTTAGGTCAAGGACATTCCCGGAAAGGTGGAAAGTGACAAGGGTGGTACCGGTACCGAAGGGTAGCGGCGGGCCGAGTGCCAGTAGCTACAGACCAGTAGCTGTACTAAATGCACCTGCCAAGGTTTTCGAATCGGCTTTACATAAAGCATTACAGTCGCAAGTGAGTGCTCAACTCTCAGATGCGCAGTATGGGTTCCGAGCAGCACGCAGCACGACGGGAAACCTCCTGCATCTTATGACGCTATTAGTGCCGGCCTTGGACGCCGGTAAGCAGGTCGACATAGCGTACTTTGATTTTCGTAAGGCGTTCGATACTGTGGACAACGACATTCTGCTCACGAAATTTGCGAGGGCCGGTTGCACGCCACATACTTTAGAATTTTTTGCCAGCTATATGCGAGATAGGCAGCAGTATGTAGATTGTGCGGGCAGTAAATCTCAACCATACTATGTTAGATCAGGAGTGAGTCAAGGAAGCAATTTAGGGCCATTAGGATTCATTCTCATGGTAAACGATCTCCCGGATGTGGTGGTGGATTCTACGTGCCTCTTATTCGCTGACGATTTAAAGCTAGTTCGAGTGATAAGTGATACCTCGGACTGTCGTAAGCTGCAGGAGGACATCGATAGGGTTGTGCAGTGGAGTGTGCACAATAAACTGTACTTCAACGAATCCAAATGTACTGTGATTTCGTTCAGCCGTATGCACAGCCCGGTGCACAATCACTACGAGGTAGATGGAAAGCCAATGCAGCGAGTGACGGAGGTGCGTGATCTCGGAGTTCGCCTAGCAGCTGATTTATCATTCCGTGACCACATTATTTCTATCTGCAAAAAAGCATTTCGTAACCTCGGTTTCTTGTTGCGCCAAGCGAAGGACTTCACAAACATCTCGGCGATAAAAGCTGTGTATGAAGCTCTCGTAAAAAGTCACCTTGAAGGTAACTCTGCAGTATGGAGTCCACGTGAGGCCAAATACAAGCTCATGTTGGAGCGTATCCAAAACAAGTATGTTAGGTATCTCTACTTGAAGCTATATGGTGTGTATCCGGGATATCCTCTGTTGTACCCTACTCTTTTCGTGTTAGGAATGGTGGGGCACAACAAGTTAGAAGTGAGGCGGGAACAGGCCCTCGCTACATATGTAGTGAAAGTACTACGGGGTGAGTTATGCAACCCCGGGGTGGCGGGCGCCCTGGCGCTAAACGTGCCGGACCGGTTCGTGTGGCGTCGGCGCCGGCCGCCGCTGCTGGCCGAGCCCGCCGCGCGCACGAAGCTGCTGAAGGACGCACCGCTGACACGGGCTATTCGTAACTTAAATAAAGTCGCAATTACGTTGGACATATTTACATGCTCCCTGAACGACTTTGCAAAGGCCACTATGTTTGTACTGTGCAATAGTCAGTAATTAGTTATCACTCACTTCACTTGTCTATCGTATTAGGTAATAAGCCTGTAATGATAGATTTAAGTTATTGATTAAATAAATAAATAAATAAATAAAAATAAATAAATAAATAAATAAAACTAAAACATGTCAATAAGGGCAGAAGCTAGTATGGAGGTTTGTATAAACTAGTTCCACGCGACGCGAACGAAGTCCCGGGCAACGCCAAGTACTACGCCTATCAGACTGTATCTAAACCTAGATTTACGAAACGGAAAATACAAAAAAAGACAATAAACATGAGAATAAACATATTAGAAAGGTGGCACTGAACGGGTAGCGGGAACTAATCGCCGCGCATGCGTGTCCAATGGGATGACGAAGAACGACGCGCGTTGATACGATCGCTTCACGGCATTGGCAGCAGCGGTGGGTGCCTTAATGTGGGAACTGGGAAGGCTTCGGTTTGCATGCTTGAATGTATGGCATACTTTAAATACGTATAATCACGCCCGTTTCTTTAGTAAGGCTAAACTCCTGTGTCCCACTGCTGGGCAAAAACCTCACTCTTTTCAACTGTCCCACATGGGCAAGCTTCCACCATCTTGGTCAAAGACCCCAAGCTCGTCTCGCCATCTCCGACGAGGTCTACCGCGACGCCGTGTTCGGTTGTGTGGAACCTACTTGGTAATGATTTTAGCCTTCTTAAGTCTTCAGGGCTGTTATTCGCTAAGCGTTAATGCGGCTCACCCCGCCGTTCACCCGTCACGAAACTAGACCTCTACCTACGCTTGGTTACTACGCATCGCGGTGTCAAGATATCGTTGCGGGTGAGCGTTGAGGTGAGCTTAAAACAAGTTAGCGAATAGGGGGGCAGGCGCGTGGCAGTTGTACACGGCCAGTCCCACTTAAGTTTGGTTCCTGCGTGAGCTACGTCAGTTACTTGCGTTTTGGAACGCAGTATTGTATTGTTAATGCGATTTGTTAATTTTAGTCCCAAAATACTGCGTTCCATAGCTCTCTGGCAAACCTTGAAGGCAGATGTCTGAACTTTTGTCAAGTGCTAAGTTTGTGCGCCGGAGGTAAGGATTGGAAAAATAAACAAGTCCATGAGTTTCCGTTGTAAGGATGTAGGAAGGTTTCCCTTCATATACTCCTTCATGGACCAATAGCTCCTCCAGGCGTTTTCCATACTTTAAGTCCTGTCGAATTTTGGTCCTGTTTCCGTTTCCGTTATTTAACGTAATTATTTTTTGATCTTATATAGACAAAAACAGTATGTTTTTCTACTTAGGCGGCTCTTGGCACTTAACGGAACTACTTATCGGTAGCACTTGCACCATCTTGCTTAGATTCTTCCTGGTCTGAGCTTTCTGTTTTTTTTTGTTACTGGATTATGTGGTATTTTTGTACACTAACCCCCTTATTCATAAAACTTAAAATGCCTCTGCTAAATAAAATGTGCTTTGTCCCTTTCTTACGGACACAAATGTCAAAGTAACAGATAAGGACAAACGAATTTTAACGACGTTTTAGTTAAAACAGGCTTGTAGGACGTTTATGAATACGGCCGTAAAACTCCACAAAGGCCGTTATCTGCGCTTCCATGTAGAAGACTCCAGGATCTCCAGGATCAAATTAAATGCACTGGAGTCCTCCCCAGGCCTCGCTATTTCTAGCTCATCCCGGTTTGCCGTTCCTTGGGGTCGTTAGTCGAGTGCTATGGCCTCATTGAGAAAAAAAAGTGACCTCTAACTCACTCCAAGTCCGTCAAACAAGATAAGAAAGAATGAAAAGTGAATTAAAGTCAAGTTCTATGAAGGTAAAGTTGGCGCTAAATGTATTCTTAAAGTTTTTATACCTAATAGAAGGTATCTTCAATCGTAAGGTAGGTGGTACATATGTTTAAAGGCCTTAATGCTATAGTTTTTACGCGTCAAACGGTAGTGTGGAGCGGAGAAAATGACCAAAACGGATTGGCAGTAAAAAAGTGGGCTGGCCGCCGGCCATCATTAGGGGCCAATGGTCGTTACCTAAAAGTCATTAGCGTCGACTTTTACCGTAATCTACCGTGTGTTTACCTATGTACTTACATAACGAAACCAAATGTCGGTAGCCATTATGGATAGGGCTAGGGCTGTTGTGATGTGAGGAGTCGGATCGATAATATGAATGGGTCAAAGACAACTAGTTGCTGTGCCGTCTTTGTACCAGGGGGTCGATAGGACACTTACATTTCACATTCAAATTTTGATTTCAATATTTTTCGCATCACTCTACGCATTAGGTATAGTGCATTAAGTACTTTCCACTTGAATGCAAACTATACGGGCAATAATCAAAACACTCATAGACGTAGACGCGCGGTAAAGGAGCTAGCGCGCGGAGTGTCAAAACTAAGTGTCACAATGACCCGTGAATACAAATTTTGACAGCTAATATACACGAAGAACATAATTGTAAATGTTTACTAAGCAGAAACGTCTGCTAACGAAATTCTAAAGTTCGATCATATTCCGCTCGTGGCGAATAATTTCAATTTTCCACTGATCGTAAATTTTGTTATATACCTAAGTTATTGTAGGGCATAAATATTTTGTCGTATTTGTAGCATAATATACTACTTTTTCTTTTTATTCTGTATTCAATGACATGTAAAAAAAGCAATAAAAAATGTAGTTGTTTTTGCTTTTGCCAGCAAATTGATTAAATGTAATCTAATCCTGAAGAGTATGTAATAGTAGAGTATCGCATTTTACGCAAGCGATAAGACATTGTTTGAGTGATACCAATTCCCCTATAACCTCGCATACGCTCGTAACATTACCGCCCAGATTTCACTTCCCTGTAATTTGTTTCTTGCGAGGCATAAACTTTACAGTTTTAAACCTAACGCTGAGCACCCATTTACTCTTTAAGCCGACTCTCACCGCCGCTGAGGTGCTCATATTTACGCCACAGAGTTGTACATAAAACAGAGTGGACAGTTAATTAAGTTAAACTAAATATACCTGTTTAGGAACCACGGACCTAATCGGATGATGGAAACAAAAAGTGGCTAAAGCAACTCTTATGAGAGAGATAAACCCGATATTCTGGATCATTGAAACCCTCTAAACGACCATTTGATGATTGTGAAATAAAAGCATGTGCCAAAGCAAGCACGGTACCAAAAAAATAATCTTAGAAGAAATGTATGAGGCAATATATCACCTTATTCTACATATGTAAAGAAACAGAAAGACAAAGCAGCTCCACGACACCACGCCGCACTACAGTTTTTGCGAAAGCCGCTGCCATCTGAGGCTCTAGTATAAGTTTTACCGAAACAAAACGTTAATACCGCGTTCGCGTTTAGCTGGCAAATCCCATACAAATTGAGGGTAAAACCCAAACGCGATCGTAACGTTTTGTTTTGGTAAAACTTATACTAGAGCCTCTTACATTCTAACCCAGAGGAAAAACCTTCTTCTTCTTGTTGTGCCATGTCAGCGACCATCTTCCGGAACTTGTTTCTATCTTGTGCCAGTCTGCAAAGGCTGGCAGTGTCATTAATGTTAGACCAGCTTTTAATGTTGTCTACCCAGGTTAGTTTTCTCCTTCCTCTGCTCCTTTTACCGTCGATTTCCCCTTCTAAGATGTTACGCATTATATTATTATTGTCGTGTCTATAGATATAGCCAAAATATGATTTCCTTCAATTCTGATGCGTATTTCCTTATCCATTATGCCATTTGTCATTTAGTGAGCTACCCAAAAATAAATAAAAACAACGGTGACAAAATACAACCCTGCCTTACACTTAACACCTTTTAGGATATTTAGGTCGCTTGTGCTTGATGCCCCTACTTTAATATTGGCTGTCTGGTTCCTGACGATTCTTTGATCCTTGCTGTCTACTTCCGATTTATAGAGTATTTGAATTAATTTATCATGCTTCACGTTGTCGAATGCTTTTTCGAAGTAAATAAAGCGTGCGTAGACATCTTTATTGAATTCCAAGCTGTTCTAAATCAAGACCTGTACTGCCACCAGGGCCTCTATTGAACCCACTTTTAAACCTAATCCCATGATTTGGCATAGGCACTAGTTTTACGAAAGCGACTGCCATCTGACCCTCCAACCCAGAGGAAAAACTAGACCTTATTGGGATGAGACCGGTTTACTCACGATGTTTGTCCTAAATATAAAAGTTTCGAAAAACTCATCGGTTCGAGCTGGGATTCGAACCCACGACCGCGGCTTGACAGCTGCATGCCTGAACCACAAGGCTACCGTAGCTCCTGGCTAACTGATTTTCTGATATATTTTTCTCTATTTTCATCTTACTCGTAAATTCTCGTGTGTAACATCATCAAAAATACTTTCACTGTATGACTCATCAGACTTATTAGTCTATGATCTCCGCATGTTTTTACGTTCGATTTTTGGGTTATTGGTGAAACGTGGATTTAAGCCAATTTTCTGGGCTGTCCTTTGTCATAAATTTAATCGTAACTTAAAATTGCTTTCTCATTTAATAACTTAAACATTTCTGAACTATCTGGGCCAACAGCTTTTCCGTCTTTCACCTATTGATTTCCTTTTATATTTCAGTTCTTAAGATTAAGGGGCCTTCCAGAAGTTCTTGCCTATATGTTTCTACCGTGACCAGCTCCGCTCTTTCGTCTCCAAATAGCTTCAATGTACAGTTCCCATGTCTTACACTGTTCTTCTTTATCAATAGCCAATTTGGAGGGAAAAACCAGATGACGCAAATTCAATGTGAAATAATAAATATAGTAATTCAAGACTTAATCTGTGTATAAGCTAATGACCAGAAACACCAAACTTCACATATATAAAAGCGTAATAATACCAATTTTAGTGTACGCATGAGAAACCTGGGCACTGCCACTAAATGATAAAGCATGCACTGCGGAACGGAACCTCTACCGCAAACTTCTGGGACCACTCGTGGAGAAAAAAAGTCAAAAGTTGGGATCGAAGAAAAAGTTGAAAAAGGGAAATATGAGGCAAACCTGGTTCCTGAATATTTGCCCCGCGCGTGCTTGGTGTAATTGGACGCGACGCTCACTCCTTTTACTTCTTCTGCCCCAGGGCGTATGATCGGCGATAGAATCGCGCTGATTGTCTTGGTTTTGTCCACTCGCGGTATTTTATTTCGAAGGGAGCGTGTGCTCGACCCGACGCGCGCAGTATTAGAGGAATTGTTAACAGTTTTTGTTTTCCTACCCCCAATTGAGTATGCGAATAATATGGAGTTAGGATAGGGTAACAAGTGAAATTAAAAGATTTTTCAAAAATAACAAGTGCTTTTTTCAAATTTTATAGCCTATGTCACTCCCACGATTAAGAGGAATCCAACGACACCTCATATGTCGAAATCCGTCAAACGGTTTAGGCTGCAGGGCGTGCCAAAGAATAAGGTCACATACATACAAACATACATACCATACGCTCGAAAAACATAACCCTCCTCTCCTTCGGCAGTCGGGTAAAAAAGGTTAGTTTTACATTACTAGTGATGGGATGAATCGGCATTTGCCATAAGTCAAAATCATTTATTCAAAATAAATTCTCAGAGAACACGTCTTGAAGGTCAGGGGTTAAACAATATTATACATTTACAGTCTGCTTAGGCATAGCGATGGCCTTTGACCATATGTCTTTATCGTCTAATTATTCGCTGAGTTTATAATAGGCTCTTTTTTCCAGCGTTGGCTGTAAAAACGCCAACACAGTTAACTGACATTAGATAAGTAAGTAAGTAACTGTATTATCAACTTAGTCATATTAAAAGGTCAGTTACGTATTAAATACATTAGAAAAGTATCATCTGCATTTCTGCGAATATTTTAAGATATCTAATAAAGAAAGTACCTGCACAATAATAAAGTTTTTACAAAAAACCTCTCAGAGGCACTCCCACCAAAGGCAGCTCTATACTCCTATTTCCCCGCACTCCATCCACACGTTGTTTACTCTGCCCCCCACCCCCCATACATCAACGCTCACTCGCGTCTTGATGAGAAGATGATGACCATAATTTGCGACGCACCAAGACGTCTATGTCTCGTGTTTTTTACCGAGCCAGGTATCACCCGAGTACGAAATTACGAGTAATTTATCCTCCGCGGGGATAACAGGACGGGACGGGGAGTATAAATACTTGTTTAAGTAAAATACTTTGAAGATCGTAGATACTCGAGTAAATGTGGAATTAACCTTGTACAGATATTTTTAATGCGAACGCGAGTTGATGTTTCGTATTTCTGAAAGTTGCACGCGACATGATTTATGGTATTGCTGTATTTGCACATGGTACGTTTTACGGGTTTAAGGAAACTTATTTACGTATAACTACAAATAAAGATAAACATATGTATATGTCCTTGGTTAAAATTCATGCGCATGTTTCACTACTATTACTACTCGGACATTTAATATAATATAAATTTTAAGCGACATATGAGTAGCTTTTGGTTAAGTAACCATCACGAGTAGATATACAATTCATTATGTAGATTGTAGAGATACCTATTAGATACCTATTTCAAGCAAACTTTTATGCACATGTCTAAACATAATAAATAAATAAATAAATATTAAGGGACAATCTTACACAAATCGACCTAGTCCCAAACTAAGCAAAGCTTGTACTATGGGTACTAGACGATGATAAACATACTTATATAGATAAATAAATAATTAAATATGGGACTCAGGGACAAATATACTGTCTGACTCAGATAAGAAATATGAAAAGATGGAAGACCTGGAAACAGGGGCACGGAAACTCAAAGAAGACATCATGGAAGCCTACTACAAGGCGTGTCCCGAAAGGCTGGTACAAACAGGGAAGGGACAGCCATGGTGGAACAAGGAACTGGGCAGGTTAAGAAAAAGATCGCGCCGAGCAATGAGGGTCGCTCTGAAGAAGAATGACTAACTACGGTCAGCTCATCACACCAATAAATGCCCTTACCGGGATTCGAACCCGGGAACTCTTGCTTCGTAGGCAGTGTCACTACCAACTATAGGCTAAAGTGGTCGTCAACATAAATAATAATAATCATCAAGTTTTAGTAATACTCGTATGAGGCAGCTTCACTCGAAAATACTTAAAAGAATTAAACATAATTCGCCATTGATATCGATCACCCAGCTTTAAGTCCGCTCACGAATGGTATCAAAAGGAAGTTAGGCTAGTTGAGATCGCCGGTAGAGGGCGGGCCGTGCGCCCATTTGTCAAAGAGCTCATTAGGGTCAAATCTGGCGATCTCGGGGGATTAAGGTCTTCGTGCTGGAGTGCTGGACATCGGGGCTGTGACAAAGCTGCATTGTTACTATTGCAGGGATAGGGTTATGATTTAGAAGCCGCCGATAATTGATCCCTAAAAAATTAATTTTAACTGGTCATACAAGAATTAATGTTATTATCATTATTAAAGTCGGAATGGATTGTAGTTATGACATACTTATTAACAATTTCCAAGTCGAGGTACGCTATGGCACCATGAAAAATCCCCGTGAGTATATGATAAGTATAATATACCTATACTGTGGCTCAGCTTTCGACATTAAATTATAGTTTTTATTTAATGTATCTATGTGAAGCGCGACACGTGAGTCATTAGTCAGTCAGTCACTCTAAACATTTGTTAGTGGGACTGCGAATGTGCTGAAAGCTGTAGAAGTAAATATTTACCTACTGTAATGTAAGTTTTATAGAGAATTTTGCCTATGTTTCATAAACATCCAACAAACGTAACCATTTCAGCTAACATGCTGGTAATGTTCGTTTGTCTGTTGAGTGTTATGGATTATGCATAAGGCGGTTTATTTAAAATATAGGTATTTTCTAAATCGTGCAATATAATAATAAAGCCAATCAACCGACTCGAACCCACCACCAAAATCAACGACATCAACATATAGGTGAGTAAGTACTTAGGTAAGCTCGTGATGACTTTAAAATTATTGCTTTCGACTTATGATGATATGGCCAAGAGATAACCACACACGCTTATCCCCTGGCCATTTACGGAATACGCAGAAAATCAGTAAACCGCGATTAAAAAAACATTACCAGATAGATATAAACTTATCGCGGCCGCCAATCACAAACGAGAACTCAAAATAAATCGATGTACCATCCAATCATTACTCCACGTCGGAATCGACTCAATTAAAATATCGTTAATGTGCACAAACTATTTAAAAACCAACCTTATTACCAAACTTTTGAGTTAGTTTTCGTGCGTAGCAGTATTTACCTTGCAATGGTCATTATGGTAAATGTAGTATACTATGAAACCACGAAATCGGCGTGTCGGAATCAGAATAAAGGTAGAATAAACAGTTGGTAAAACCGCGCGAATCGAAGGGGGGTTGCAACGCGGTCATTATAAATGTATTAACTCGTATGAGTATTGAGTAGATTAAGGTTGATAGTGAAAACCTTATGTACGTATTATATAAAATGGTTCAATAAGCATTGGTTTCTTAAAAATACGACTTGGATTTTTTAATACAGAATCATTAATCAACTATCGTAATTATTACATGTGCACATTTTAGAGAGATGCGAAACAAATGCGCAACGCCAAAATTACCTACTTTGTAAAATGTTCTTGTTGAATTATGAAACGGATATTCTAGGTAGAAATACATATCATATCAATACATATATACACTGACAACATACATGCCATATACAAAATATAAATGAATAATCTGAAAAAAGTTTCTTTTGGAATCGAGAGACCAATCGCCTTAATGCAGGTTGTTATTTTTTTATAATGTAGTGTAGTGATAATGATAAATGTAAACGCATTGGTTGACCTACCCTGTGTAAATAATATTTACTTAGTAAATTTAGACGTGTCAAGTTTCCTTTCAGGATACAATCTCATATAACGGGTCGACGACACATCCCGACAGATTGGAATCAACGCCTGCAAAATTCAAGTAAAATTGCCAGCATCCGTCACCACGCGTCGCGAAAATCTTAATTAACAGATAGGCACGAGTCATCCATCTACAGGCTATGTGATAAGACGCCCCCGCTCAGGTAACGATTACTGATGACGGGTCGACGGTAATGATGGATCGCCGTATAGAGCCGGTAATGATTCTTCGGTAGCTGACTGGTAATAATGTTTGCTTTTCAATTATTGTTTGTGATGTTTACGTGATTGATATTGGATAGGGTTGGCGCTTTTTATTTAATTGGCTGTTAAGAGATACAACCTAATTTGGATGTGACTCCAATCTTGAGTTTCAGGCAGAATAAGATTTAGGTAATTTTACCAAATTCGTCGAATTGAATGAAATTGGTTGTCAATTTCAAAAGCACGAGACGAGACAGTGTAAAAGTTTATAAAGGTTTTTGCAGTTAACTATTTATATTTCATCATATCTGCCCACTGCTGGACATAGGCTTCCCCCAAAGAGTGCCAAAGTGACCAGTCCTGCGCCACCCGCATCCAGCGGAATCCCGCGACCTTTACGTTATTATTTATATTAAATTTTATTTTTTATAAAAATGAAACACGTAAAACAATGGCTTACCTTAAATTCCTGTTTTTCTCACAAAAACCGATCAGTTACAATAGAACTCTAAATTTAGACTACCAACTCTAGTACCTAGTTGGTAGTCTAAATTTAGAGTTGCTTAAAAATAACAACTAAAGAAAACATGACGTGCCGAAATCGTCTCTGGTTTGGGGTGCTCTTTATAATTAAACATCAATAGCTTTACAAAAGTAAATATACAGGGTGTGTAGGGGGAAGGGGGGCACGACTATGACTAATGCCACGCGATCCGTCAGTGTCGGTGCGGGCTGAGGGGCCAGGGCCGAACCGAGGATATCCTTTCGAAATAACATTTTCCCTATTTGGATTTTCGGTGATACGTATCTATATGTAAATTGTTGTTGTGTTTGGAGTCGATAATTTTGATGTTAAGTTTACTGACTATTCGGTATTATTTTATTATGTGTAAAATATAATAAGACTTTTTCTAATCCATATTTCCCCTTCACATAAAGGTCCTTTACCTAATGCAAAAAATAGTCAAAGATTGTAATCAAAAGCATTCGCTCTCAAAAAACGGAATCTTAAAAAGTACCAGTTTTGGGTTCTGGCAATTATTGGGCTAAACAGAATTATCACAAAAAAGGCACGTTGTTTATTAGTGAATCGTATGTATATGACTTTGCGAGATGTGGTTACCTAAATCTATTATATAGCTATATACCGTGGGTCCGAATGACCCGACAGACTTTAATTCCTTCTCCAAAATACTTCACTAGATAAAAAATGTATATCATTTCAATTGTTTTAGTGCAGCTCGACTTCAGAGGTACACGGAAACACTAACATTTGTAAGTTAATTTTAATGTTCTGTATTAATATGTTTTATGTTATTGAGTGTAATGAATGACGTGCCTTTTCGGGAGATAGAATAATAGGTATAATATTTCGTATGTACAGTTGATTCATTAAGTTTTTATTATTAAAATTGACGAACATGGTAGAAATTCTAATAATCTTGACATTTATGCAAATTTATATTGTAACTTTTATCGTGTAATAAATAAATCTAATCTAATCTAATTTAATCTGAAAAATAATAAAGTTATAATTACATAATCGGACCTATGTTGAATGTTGATGTATACCTACATTATTTGCTCATACCTACCGTCAAAAATCGATGATGTTGTACCGGTCACTCGGGCCCACTGTGTTTAGAGCAACGAAGACATATCAACATAGTAAATTATATTTTAAATATATTTTCACAAGCCGCCTAGATTCAGCTCACAACTGCCCGACCAATGAGAAGTGAAAAAATATTTGAAAATATTTGCTCAGTTCAATTCCCCAACATAGAATTTATGAAAAATATTCGTTTACCCTGTCTGGTTCTTGAATTTGGTTTTCGCACCGGGCACAGCACACGACACATCCCTGCCCCTAGGGCATATCCACAATTAGGACAACCCTAGAGGCTTGCGAGAAATTAAACCCCTTTTTCATTCTTTTAGTCCAGGTCTATCACTGTCAAAGTGATATTAATGTTCGTACACTCTTACGCACTCGTCAAAGTCAAGTTTACATATTGTTGACACTTTTGCCGTTTAGATATTTCTGATATTGACAGTTGCTTTACATTTAGGTATTTATATAAATTGAGAATGAACCGTCTCTATGTTTATTTTTCTACATTTAGGTAAGGAAAATACCTCATATATCTCAGACGATGTAGTATGATTAGTCTACGATAGAACTTAACAATTTTATTCAAAAATCTTCAATATTTCATGGTTTTTATTTTATATTTTGGAACTGGAGCATAACCTTATGGTGTCGCTAACGACGTCAGAGATTTGGGTTACCAAATATGGTGTAAGTATAGCACATTTTTCAGAAAATACAAATTAAACGTTTCTACGCAACATTTTCGTATAAATTTTACTCATACCAGTACGCTTACATCATTATTCATCTGCTTTTTCGCTTTAATTTCATCAAATTTATTTCACTCGAACAAATGGACGGTCATTAATTTTACATTTACGGGTTCCGATTATTTTATAACGCGAAAAACAGCTTTAGGATATCCTGCGCATATTTTGACACATCTTTATGATTTCCTTTGAGATTGAAATTAAGAAATAATTACTATCGCTTTCAAATGATTGAACTATGTGTTTCGTAGCAAAAACTCACTTCGGTGTTACTATAGATTTTTAAATATTATGTCTGTTATTTACTTATTTTCATACTTAGAAGCAACGAGTACCTAGTCATCAATTAGGTATATTAGGGACGGAAGCGACATCCGTCCGTAGTCATGAATTTATATTTATTGAATAAACATGCGCACAATGAGATAAATAATTAAATTAATTAGTAACGTAGCACAAATACGGTAAGTTTTAATTCAATACCCATTGAGAGTCAGATCTGTCACGCAAATTTCGACCAAAAGACCCAGTTTCCATGTCTCATTTTTCATTGGAAAAACGTTTTCGGAAGCTTCTGAAATGAGTTTCTGCGTACGCGACCTAAAAAAGACTCTAAGATGAAAGCACAATGTGTGATTATAGCATAATGAAGGAGTAAAGCAAATTTTGGGAATCTGGCAATAAGTCTACAATGAAAAGTTCACTTAAGTGCTTCGCTTTAAGGTTTGTTTTGCAATGATGATGGTGTTTTTCTTCCCCGCCCGCACCTTGCCTCAGTCCTATAGACAAATGACGTAGCATTTGTCCAAATGATGGCGCGGGCGGCGGAGAGAATGAATTTAAATTATCATTCAGTGGTACCAACATACACAACAGTTATGTCCAAAATTGGATTCGTGTGGGTACACTACAAGTATTTTGCTACAGATCTTTAATAAATAATAAGTGAATATCGCTCAGCCAGTATTTGCTCCACAATTGCCTGTTCTGTTATCATTTGTCAATGACACCAATTCACCCAGCTACATTGTTTTACCCAGCTTACGTATTGATTTAAGTTTCTAATGAAACATATTTTAGATATGTTTAAAATTATAGAAGAACTCAAAAATAATACCATTATACCTTAAAAATATGAACTACCTAAGTAATTACAAGTTTATATTACCTAACGCGCCAAATATCTTATCATACAGTATTAAACGAATCAAACTGAAATAACTCCTAACATCAGACGACTTATTCCGTTTCTAAACGCCTATTTGAATTCATTCTTTCCTCGAAGTTTTTTCTTTGAATTCTTTTTAGGCGCTCTTTTTTGGCGGGAAGGAAATTGAGTAATGGCACCGTCACAGATGGCATCATGGTAGATTGATAACGGGGAATGAGAGCGTACCGTTCTATTGTGCCGATGCTACATGTGTATAAAATACCTCCGGTAGGTATACGCAGCCAGGAAATAACGTACTTCCTTTGTAAGACTTTGCCACTCTTTTAGAGGCTGCTTCTAAGCGATATCTGCGAGCTAATATAAATATCATCGGTGCCACAAATTAATATCCTTTTACATCAGTTTTTTCTCCGCGTAAGCAACATACGTATAATGCTTGTATGAAATTACTATCTTTAGATATAATAAGTATATGTACCTAAAGTATATTTTATCTCAAGCAACTACGCCGTCGATGCGTAGGTACCTACTTCGTTTGTAAGTCTAAACTCTATTAAAGACTGCTTCTAAGCGATATCTGCGAGCTAATATAAATATCATCGGCACCACAAATGACTATCCCTTACATCAATTTTATCTCCACGTAAACAACATACCTACGTATAAAGGTTGTATCAAATTACTATCTTTAGATATATGTAAGAGTACGTAAAGTGTATTTTATCTCAAGCAGCTAAGCCGTCGATGCGTAGTCCCTGACAAATGATCCAAGAGACGCAGGAACACGTTTCCCAACTCTAAGGCCGTAAGAGAAAACAATCCCGCGGTGGTGCCTAGGAAAAAAAAACAATAGGGTCGTGATGAAGACGTAGCCATTGTGAGCAACGAGCGAGCCATATTTCACGGCTTTGTATGCGTTCAGAGCCCGATTAATTCTAAATATCTCCATTCGCCTATACGGAATAGTGTGATGAAACCTTTTTTGATCCGATGTTCGGTGTTAACAACGCCGGCCGTGGGCAGAGACAAGTATGAAATATTTATCATTAGCCTTTGTTTGACTTTGCTATCTATCAATAATAAGCTAAATCAAACAAGAGCTAGGCATTGATATCTTCATATAATTTTACACCATATCGCGATTGGTACTTTATTTAATTAACTAAGGAAAGATAAGGCAGAAGATTGAATCGAATTGTTTTTCTACATACAATTCAAGCATAAATCTACCTGGTCCCATTAATATTTTTTCACTGTACACAAAAATAACATCAAGAAGCGTTCCCATTCGAAACGAATTTCCATACTCACCTACTTTAGAAAGTAGCCGACATTATGCAAATACAGTAAATTGAATTACCGGAGTTAAATGTCGTATAAGATAAAAACGACGGGGCAATCTACAACCCAATGAGGAGTTTTAACATATTCAAACCCCTATTGAATATTTATATTATGTAAGATGCTCCCCGACAACTGGTGTCGGCTCTTTACTCAGCCTTGTACCATTAATGGCGGCTATCTCTTGATGTGTCAAAACAAAAACAAAAATTAGATTAGTGGTTCACCTTTCTGTTTTCGATGTGGTTGACAAGATGGTATGGGAAGCCAGCTTCATTCGTATGTAAAGACGGTTTGATTAGGTACTTACGTTGGTTGTTTGTGTCTTCTCTTGTTTTGTATGAAACACAGTGTGTCGCAGGGGAACGTTTGCGGTCAACGTTTATTAATAAATAGAATCATATTAATATATAGATAATAAAATAGAAAAATGTAAAAAACTTACGCAACAATTCTTGTATAAGTATATTATATATATAAATGTATCGAAACATAATACGCATATTATGTTATGGTAATAGTATTATTTTCGGATTTCGTGACCAAATCAAAGCGTCGCGTGTCTACATGAATAATCTTCATTCCATGTTCGTGCGGTTATTTAAAAACCGTTTAGAAGTCGGATCATAATTTATGTTTATATTATAATGTGGCTGAGCGCGGTGACTTATTAAAAACCCATCATGGCCGCTCCGGGCTGACTCGCCGATCCACTTCTCTAAATGAAAATGCTCTCGGGTTCTTATGAGATTTTAGGCTGGTTCCACCTGTGCCCACTGAGATGATTCATTTATTTATCTAAGATATTTATTTATCTTTGTCTATTTTCCTGTGACAGAATAATGCCATTGTAAATTTATTACCTATACCTATATGTAAATAGTAGGTACACTGCGCGTGGCCCGACACGTACTTCCGTATTCGGCCGGTTCCGTAGTTGCCTGTCTATATTTGTTACATCGACACGCGCCAAGTAAATGGTGAGGTTGCGTCGGCCGAATTTATACGAAAGTTGGCCTTTTTAGTTGGTCGAATATTACACGGTAACTAGTTGTGCCTACTTTTAGCCAAGATAGTTTTCCTTTTAAATTCGTTATATGTACTACTGCCACGAATTTTTCACATCTCCAGTAGTAGCCATTAAGCCGGCTGGCAGGACGGGGGGACACATGACTCGAACAAAAATTAGGGCTTAAAAGCTCAATATCTCGCAAACGAATCACTGAGTTGAAAAGGGGTTTTAGAAACCCATAATATTTTTGAACAAGCTATAGGTACAACGATACCCCACACTATGGGTTTAACGTGAAAAAAAATTACATCCCCTCTTTAGGTATAGGGGAGGTACCGTAAAAAAAAATGTTAAAGATTTTATTCCACTCTTTTGACGGCGTGATTGATTTATATACCCATGCCGAATTACAGTTTTCTAGTAGTAAGGGTTACTGAGTTCAGCCGAAGACGGACAGACGGACGGACATGGCGAAACTATAAGGGTTCCTTGTTGACTTCGGAACCCTTAAAAGCACTTGAGTCCTACTGCAGCAATTGCATGCAATTCTGTTTTTTTACATACCTACATTGCCAATACCTAATGAATAACTAATCACAGTTAACCTTCATAAAGAGACCTTAAATCTTAGTTTCTTAAATTTATTGAATTTAACTAGGTATTACTTTATCATTCAGGGTACTAAAACATTTCAAAATTCATTATATTAGGCTTAGATAGTGGGGCTAAAGTAGCATATTTAGCCCCTAGGGAAATTATGTGAACATATTTATGATTTTAAAACATTTTAATTTGACCAATCATTACACTTCAACGTATTAAATCTACCAATCACAACTATTTAAAAACCATTTGTATTTGTATTTGATATCAACAAATCAGCTATATATTAAAATCAACCAATCAGGAAACATAATAAATTTCAAATATTATTAGGCGTTTCTTATTCCCTAACCTTCACAATCATTAAAAAAAAACCTTTGGCCGTCAATAGCCGCGTCCAAACGTTCAAACGCGGTTGGCTGCATACATGGCATAAGCTATGAGATTGAGCGGGATAGACGCCGTCTATCTAAAAGCCATATTACCCCTCAAACTATTAACTATTACTAACCTCACTTGGTTCGGGAAAATAACCATCTCGTGGTAATATGGCTTATTTTAGACCCTTGTCATACAATCTACGATTACGTGTTTATTATGTTTTAACCTAAAATAAGTACCCAGGTAGGTGAATTATGTATGAGGTTGATTGCGTCAAAAGTTATAATTGAACGATCTCGTGTTCTGCAATTTTCTGTCCGTGGCGGATTTAATTATTTTATAAACCTATAAGAGTATAGACCGTCTACGAGTGCTATGTATTTGCTGGTCTCAGGACTCCCAGGAGCTAAGTGGAACACACTCGTTTCTACCTTAACTGACCGCCTCGTGGCAGAAGTCTGTGCCATGTAACCAGCTCTTAATCAGTCGCTTATTTACGTCCACTGTTGAAGGCCTCCATACGGAGGCTTTTTGGAAGAAGTACCGAATACTTTTCTAGGATTTCCGGAAATTCCCCTGCAAAGAACATTTGTTGTACGAGTGGATTAGGTGTTAATAAAGAGAAAACATGTATTTCAATATGTATTGCGCGCTCGTTCTGATACATTAGCTTAGCATTATATCTTCGGTATAGGTGTGCTACGGTATTCTAGTGGTTGAAGCTTGCAGCTGTCAAGCGGCGGTCGTGGGTTCGAATACCGGTTCGTACCAATGAGTTTTCGGAATTTATGTACGGAATACTATTTAAATAAATAAGTATAATAGTTTCCCCTCTGGATCGGAAGGTCAGATGGCAGTCGCTTTCGTAAAAATCTTGGGATTAGGTGTCAAAGCGGAGCCCGGGCCCCTTTAGGGCTCAACCGGGAATAACGCTAGGAGTATGATGCATATAGTATACCTGTATATACTATGCATTTTTAAATAATATGACGTGACGATTTAGTTCCGGAATCGGGGGATCCCGGGAATAATTTCCTCCAAATCGGAGGTTTCCATGCCCAGCAAAAATACCTCAACTATGCCTAAGGCTTAAAATAGTTCCATTTTAGTCAAGCATTCGCTGAAATCGTTTTTTTTTCACTTTGTAGCCACAAGGGGAATTTACTTGGAAACCATTTTTACAAACGTGCTAAAACAACAAAAACGTGTTCCAGAGATTATACAATATACTTAACCCTCTGCAGTGATTAAACCGAATCCACGTAGGCTTATGAATAAATAAACAAGTGTTTTTGTAATGTCTGTCCGGATTAAAATTCAAATATTCCGGACAAGTCAATCTACGGCGGTCCCCGGCGCCCCGACCCCTGCGAGCGATCTACGTGCAGGACACGCGAACAAACCAGATGCGAACCGTTTTTGTTTACAGATAAGTACAACGACATAAGGTTTCCCTGACAAGTATTGAATTTCTCCTGGCCTGTGGAAAAGGGTTTTTTTCACTTTTCCTGTAACATATATATATTATGCGAAATTGATAATTCTGTCCGTCTGTCTGACTGGTCAGCACCTTTTTACACTAAAACAGCTGAAACGATTAAGGTGAAAGATTCATATTTTAATTATACTAGCTTTTGCCCGCGACTTCGTTCGCGTTGACTTCCTTTTGTTGGACTTTTACTGGGATAAAAAGTATTCTACACTAGCTTCTGCCCGCGACTTTGTCTGCGTGGACCCGGGATAAAAACTATCCTATATTTTAATCCAGGCAGTCGCGCAAAATTTCATCCAAATCGGTAGAGCCGTTTAAACTTTCGCATTTATAATATTATAGTAGCATATAATATGATAATCCAGGCTATAGGTACTCTATTTGTATATTTAAATTCATCTTAATCCGTTCAGCCGTTTTTGCATGATTTTGATTTAGTAACATTCAAATATCCAAACTTTCGAATCTTTATCATTAGTAGGATTCGGCAGTTTTGTGATGAAAGGTTGGTGGTACTTTTCTGGTCAAGGGATTTAAATACAAATAGGCACTGAAACTAAAATACCTGAGTCGAATATATTGTAAAAGATAATATGTACCATGTCCAAGATCAGATGCAGCCAAATTATAAGTAGAATAATCTATGATACCTTAATCTATATGTCGGGCAGGGACATTTATGAAAGTCACAAATTATGAGTTTTGTTTTGTTTTCATTTTCATTATATTACTTTGTGGAATCTATGTAATTTCAGAAAATGGTTTTTATTCTGAACGCTTTCGTCTTAACTTTATCTAAGAAATGAACGCATTGCTTTGACATCATTCATTTTGGACAGTTTCAATTTAATCAAGCAGGAATTAGATTCCAAAAATAGTTTTAAATGGAATAATCCAGAAAAAACAATACCTACATACAAACGACAACACTGGTAACTGACCATCCTGTGTTTATACAGAACCTTATTACAATGCACTTAAGGTGCACCGATGGTCAGTTAGCTGTGTTGTCGATAGTACAATTCTAACAAGTCAGTAACCTACTTCCTTATTACATTCTAGGTACTGTAATCGCAATAACAGTTAAACCAACTCCTCATCCTGAAGTCAAATGAAACAAAGAAGCCGAATACTTTGGGGTTTAATTGAAAGTGAAGAGTCCGCTGTCCCCGCATATACTACCCGAGTAGGGACATTCACTAAGCACATTCAGAGCATTTGCATACGTTTCTATTATGAGACCTGTGTACGTCGGAATTAGAAGCCCGGACTTAGCCGAGCTTTGTACTCGCGCCATTTATATACAGTTTATTTGTCTCAACAGAACCCTGAATTTTAATTGATTTGTTAGTTATAAAATGGAGGATGAACATGAAGTAAACTAGATGTAAAGAATTATAAAGTTCTCATTTACTCCTAATTAACTAATTATATCTTTTTGGTTTAATAAACTTAATACCAGCGTCATTTAAGTACACTGTAGTAAAAATATAAATTGTAAGCAGGTAGGTACTTATAGAATTTGTATAGAAACGCAGCGCTCGCGCAACGCGTCAACAAAATTAAAACGTCAAAATCAAACACAAAGACGCCATATTTGGTGGACTGGCACGCAGTGGAACACGCACCGCTAACAGAAAATAAGGGACACAGAAAGACAGGAAGGGCCCGTGGAAGCGGGACGCCAACAAAACAACCGTACGGACGAAAGAGAGGGCGTTAGTGACGCGATGATTGAGCGCGCCGCAAGAAAAATAATCACCCGTCAAGCGGCGACTGAGAGAAACTACCCCTAGCGGGCGAGACAAGGATAGCTAGTCCCTTTTTGTTGAGGAGTGTGTGAGACGGAATGTGCCAAAATAGGGGTGACGTGCGGTGATGGATTATGCTTTTCTCTCTAAAGAAGGGAGGGGCTCACAGGTCGTTATGGAAAAAGCTAAGGGAAGTGGGGGCCATGTGTCGAGCGAACCTTTGGTGCCCTTAATTGATTCGGTGGACTGAGAATTAGTTCAAAAACTTTGATTAAGACGTATTGGTACCGTCGTTATAATAAATGGTAATGTAATGTTTTTTGGTTGTAAATTAATACTTACAAATTTTATTAATGGTCTTTTGTTTTACGAAGGAACAACAGCAGCAATGAACAGTTGCTAAATGATATTTTTTACCATTTTATTATTAAGACTGAATAACAGTTTTTGTTTAACTTGACGCTCGTAACGTAACTAGATTAGACTACGCTAATTAGATAATTGTGTTCCAATTTAGTTTTGCTAAATTGTACTCCCATACCAACAATATTTATTATTAAAGACAATTTATAAATAAACTAAAAGGAAAAAATGGGCAACAAAAAAGAGCCTACATTTTAAATTGATTGTAAATAGAGAACTTCGCCTTTGTACCTACTTTAATCTTTTATATAAAGTTTATGTTTTACCCTGTTTTGTGTACAATAAAGTGCATACATACATACATACAACTTGAGGAAAAGTTTAAAGCATGCCTATTTTATTTTTATTTTACTACAATGTTTACCAACAAATCTGTCGAAATAAATACTATATCTCAATTATTCATATGTATGTTGTATAGGTATGTGTTAATATCTGAATGCTCAATCACAGGGACCCACATTAAAGCACACCCGCACGCAGTCTTTTGTCCAGTCTAAAACCCTTTGCCACACCATTGTCATATCAAAATTCCTTAATTATTCACTGAATTGTTTATACAATATTTTAACAATAGAAACGGAGGGGTAATCGTTTTGATTAATAAATTGTCAAGTTGAATCCAGAGCTGGAATATAAATGGCCCCCGCAAATATTTCATTCGAATATTAGGAGCGCTCATTGTTTTACGCAATGACGTATCTCATCCTGTCACCTGATTGTTGCGGGTCATGGGGATGAGGATTGCGGATTATTAATATTAATACCTATTTGGAACACTTAGTTCCTATTTTCCTAACGTTAATTATGTTGGAGAACTATTTCGTGCTATGTTTAATCAGTTTAATCACCTTTTTTAATTTTTATAAAAAACTCCTTTTAAAATACCGGCTAAATCAGGATTTCTTTCCTCCTTTTTCTATTTTGTAACTAATTATTTTAGGTTTACCTAATGCCGATGAAATCAAGTATACAAGACAAGCATGTAGTTTTGCAATATTATTAATCATCGGCATAGGTAAACTTATTTTTTGCATTTTGGCTGGTTGTATGACATGAATAATTTGACTTAAGACTTACCCCTACTTACTAAATAAATCATCGCAAGGACTAGAAGAGATAAGTCGTATTATTTTCAGTAAGTCGAGTTTATTAATTATTAAAATGCAAAAACATTATTCATCATTTTATCTGCAATTCAGTTATTGGTATGACACCAGTACAAATATAAAGCATCATATTTTCCAACTAAATCTTATCAGTCCATAAAAATAAAAACAGAACGTTTTTCTGTTTTTATAGGTTACGTACCAGTCACGACTCTCCGACGGAATACAAATAAACCCGTTTTGAAAATGCATAATTAAAATACTATATGTATCAAAATACCCCCCGTTCTTTAAAACAAATTAATTTAGACAAGCGGAAGATGTAAAAACTTCCTAACACCAATTACGTTTTATAGCCAACCATTATATTAATCATCGGCAAAATTAATTTTTCATTCGGACAAATTGTTGAGAGGTCGGTACGAAATTGTTGCGATCGTGGCGCGGAATGGGCGCTCGCTGTCTTTGGCTCAAACATCGGGACTCGACTTTAGAAATTATGAATGTTAAGGTGTAATTTAGAATTTGTTTTACTGATGTATATTAATAGCTTCAACCCACATTTCACCCTTTTGACAGATGATTTTTTAAAGACAATCTCTTCTCCGGAACTCAGTGTCTCTCCATAGGTTAACGGAAATAAGTAACAAACAGTAAGCAAATTCAAGTACTTATATAGTCACTTCCGCATTTTATTTTTAACATGGATTTACTGTGTACAGTCACCAGCATTAATGCCTACCATATCAAACCAGTTGTAGTTAATGAATAAATATTTTTGTTTTTGTTGAGTTTATAACAAAGCGGGCAAAAGTATTTATATACATATTTAAATATTATACCTTAGAAATAGAGTCATGTCTGATATTTATGCGCGCTTTGTTGTAGAAGATATTAATGCTGGTGAGTGGTGACTGTACCTAGGAAGGTAAACGCGAGATAAAGTAGGTAGATCGTATTCAATCGTTTTGCGAACCTACTGCACCACACATTAACAATAAAGTACTGTCAAGAGTACACAAATCAGTTAAAACTGACACGTTGGATAATTGATTTACCGCGTCATTGTTCCAGAGTCGCTCCGCATAACCATCTCATTATAGATTCAAGAGAGCAAATTGTGCTACCTAATTACAAGTGAATGAGCAAGGACAATGCAGTATTTATGTTCAGCGATTTATTAGACAAAGCCACGATGTTTCGGCCAGACGAGTACACTGAGCACAATGAAGCTACAGGCTTCAAAATTGGGCTTAGGAAAACTATTAGTAGGTGTGAATCTTGACAAATGGGAGGACGACAAAACTATGACAGAGCCTCGCGCACGCCACTCAGCTAAACAAAAAGGAACGCGTTAAAAATATAAAGAAACAATTGCCTTTTATGAGTGTGCTAATGAGCCCGTTTGAAATTTTAACCACACGTTAATATTCATATCGAATTTAATTACTTGTTTCGTTTTTACGTTCGACATTTTTTTGTTTAATAACGAAGCGAGAATTATACATTTCGAAACCAACTTGCCGGTTGGTAAAATTCTTGCGCTATGTTTTAATAATTTATCTAGTAGTAGATTACATATTAAAATGTTCAGATAATTAATGTCCCGCTTGTTAATAGCATACGTGTACGAAGTGACCGTAGTGTTGAAAGGTAAGACATAATGAGGATTGGTAATAATGGTCTAGACAAGGCAAGGTTTGTGAGCTCAGCATTTGATGTAAAAGCTCTTAATATTACGATGTAGGTACCTAAGTGTGTCGTTATTGCAACTTGTTCCAGTATTTGTCAATCTGTGTAATGACTTTCTTTCATTTCATCTAAGCAAGGGATTCCTTTCTTCCCACTTAATCAAACGGAGTTTCGTTGACACCACTATCCATTATACATGAGAACGCGATTATTTTGATGGATTCCGTAAGAATATAAGCATCAGCACTCCCCTAAAATCTCGAAATCGAACAAAGGGACCACGTGAGGCTCCCTCCGCGCCCGAGGCTAATGCTCACCCCACATAGGAAGGAGATGTAGAGAAAAATGCGTATTTATAGCAAATACTCAAACAGACCTACATTGTGTACGAGTCAAATAAATGACTCTCATTTTTCGTGCTGTCAAAAAAATCTGAATGGAAAAGAAAACGCGGCGGCGAGAAAACGGCAGGCTGCGGTGTTTTTTACTTCGTTTTTAATGTAATACTAAGTTGGGATGGTTTAGATTAATTGCGTTTTACCTGAGCGTCTCCGGCGCACGGCGGCCGGTGCGCAAGGGTGTCGCTGAAAGAGTTCGCGACGCTGATCGATCGCGCTCCGCAGATTGAAAGGAGAGACGTGAAAGGTAATTATTCATTTGGCGACTAGAATAGAATACTTTTGTACCTTTATCTCGCCTTTTTTCTTAAATTTTGCTCGAAATTTGCAAGTAAATGGATGAAGTGACACGGTGATTTGTTTAGTTCGACGCGTTCGACTTCCCACGAATTGGATTTGCAATAGTTCTTGGCGTGGTAAAAAAGTGATCCGCGAAGGTGAATATTTTAAGCAGTCTCTCGCTCGATCTCGAGCGTTACATCCATGTTCAAAGCGTATTTCGAAATTATTTGTGACGGAAAAAAAGTGCTTTAACGGACAGTAGCAAAACAGGAACAAAAGCTTAAAAGTGAAACCAGGGCGATACTTTTGAAAACAATGTGCAAAAAATTTGCATGCAATCTTCAGACAATAGCGCAGCATCCCGGAAGATTGCACAAAACCTTCCCCGGGCGGCCGGCACATGTGATCCTGACCTGATTTCATGAAATCAAAGCCCATGCACTGCTCCAGGGTCCTTTGTCTTCCAGCCTTTATGATTTATGTGACGCTCCTTTGACATTTTATGACGCACGCCTCATTTAAATACTCAAACTTATGCTTTGCACATTTTAACGATCGACTTCTTTTTTTCGACTGCGCAATAGATGACCACAAGTCCTTAGCATTTGAATGAACATTTGGTTACCAGATTAGGCTTCTATGAAGCAGAACCATACGTGAGTAAACAACGCTCTTAGTGTCATTAACGTATATTCCATAATTTATTCCTGTAGAAAAAAGTTACTTTACATTTCAATACAGAGAGTTTCCATAGTTAAAAAAAAAGTTTAGCGAAATTGCGGGGAACTTTCTTGGCTTACATAACCGCGCTATTACAACGAACCGGGGCAAAAAGTTAAGCATTTTAAAAATCAAAATAAAGTCTTCAAGCGGCCTCGACGTTGTTATAAAATTACAGGCAGCTAGGCGGCGAAAACGGGCAAATTATAGTCCGCAAAGTACGAGATGATTTATGTGAACCTTATGTCAATAGAATAAGAGTTAAATTGGAGTGGTTTCGAATCATATTAAAGTTTAAAGATTATATAGTTGGGACCGCAGCGGGGCACGCGGTGCCGATCGTAGATTGCATGCAAAACTATTGTCGAGGACCCATTATGATACATAAATGGCATGGATAAGGATATTGCTAGTCCTAGAGAGAATTGAGTAAGATAATATTGCTATTTCCTATCCTAGAGAAAGTTGATTATATAAAATAAACTTACCTACTTACTTGCATATCTAAAGACTGCGTTGACACGCTATTCCTATCGTATATTCTGCAACAGAAAGTACGACGGGTAGAATTTTATTATGCTTTAAGGCGGTGCATTGGAAATTATCGCGTGCTTTGAAACGCCGTTCTGACTAGATTAAGAAACAATAAGCTCTGATTTTCAGATATATGATTCTTGACTATATGATTGTTTATCTGATTGCTTAAAATTTCCTCGATAGAAAAAAAAGCAATGTTGGGTCTGTATTTTCCTTTTTTTACTCAGCTTACTCAAACGATACATTATTTTACGACACAATCAAGTTAATGCTATAGTATTTTATCTCATTTAAAATCTCACTTGATGAAATTTAAATAAAACTTCACTACGTTAGGTATTTATCGATATTTGTCCAAAAAAACTATTCCCGAAGAGTGTGACATCTCTTTTTCTCGTGCACGGAAGGCATAAGCGTATCTCTGTCTGGGGGGCGTGTTCGACTCAAATTAAGGCATCCCCTTAACGTTTACTTGTTCAAGTTGAACATGGATTACAACAACAGCATTTTAAATCATACTACTGCAATTCATCGCCACTATTTTTGGTAGTGAGAGGATATTACGTAACTTTTACGCGTCCAAATTCCAGCCAGATTATTATAATTTTGAAGATCCCTATATCATTAAAGAAGCCTGTTATTGTAAATTTTATCCACATTCACATTAACATAAATTAGAGCCAACAAAGCTACAATAAATAAAAACTATCGCTTCCAGAAACCATATAACTTGGGACCAAGTGCAAACCCATCATAAGCCTAAACCTTTTACTCAGCTCGGCAAAACTCTATCATTTGATGCGGTATCGGCCTCGGCCGGCCACGTCTCGGATAATACGTGGTCTTGCTTAAAAGACAAAACGTGCTTTCGTTATCTTCACTGATACTATACTATACATTTGAACTTGTCTATTTTGCATACACTAAACAAAGACAATATTAACAAACTTGACCTATTCAAATCACGGGTCTCTCAAGACTATTATGTCAGAAAGTTTGCTGCTTGTTTTCTTTGTTATTGAGTGTTTAATTGATATCTGTATCACATCAAGCAAATCAATGAGTCATAGATTTTGCTGTATGCACATTGCACATTTTTGAAATAGGGTTTAAACGTAAATGAGAATAAAGGTTTTCACCGTTTGATTTACAAATATATATTGTATGTAATAAATACCATTTTCCGCCTCAAACTATAGGTATGTATTTGTAAATAGGAAATATAAGAGTTTTTGTAAGTCGTAAGTATTAGTACTTAATCAGGAAAAGGGTACCTATTACATCCTACTAATATTATGAATGCGAAAGTTTAGATGTTTGGATGTTTGTTACTCAATCACGCTTAAACGGCTGAACCGATTTGAATGAAATTTTGCACGAAGATAGTTTATAGCCTGGATTAAAATATAAGATCTATCCCGGGTCCACGTGGACGAAGTCGCGGGCGGAAGCAAGTACAATATATATTAAGATTAGTCTTTAAAGCCTTCATAAAGTATTTGTTGTGTAAAATTGTATGACAGCCAAAAGATGCCTTAAAATTCCCGAGCCAACGGCTGGCTGTATCGTGTTAATATTCAAAGGTTCGATGACTTCCGACCATTAAGGTGATCCAAAACGTCTCAATACCCAAGTAACGAGTTGGCCATTAATTCGGGGATGTATCGCAAGATAACTTTATTCTGGTAGCCGACTGCTTTGTATGCGGCGGCCCATGCGTCCGTCATTACCCGTCCACAACCTTACCAGCACACTCCCGACCCTCAATTTTCACCCCTATTCCTTCAGTCTTAAAGTTGATGGCGACGGTAAATATTGTTTGCTCGTGTAGCCCTCTCGGCTTTATCTTATTGGTCAACCATTACGCCTAAATTTAAACTCTTCATTATAATACCGCAGTGAGAAAAGTGAAGATAACTTGCCGTGTGGATAAAATGCAGGTAATGAATTTTGATAAAACAGATATGCGGGTAGGTAAATAAGAGATTCTACTGATAGCCATTACTGATTCTAAGAGTAGGTAAACTTTAATGCAAATTGATAAAATACCTTTCTTGTCGAAAAACTCCTTGAACTGGAGAACCTACTTAGTAGGTAGAAAGATCCTCGTATGTTACAACGACAAAAACACTTATTTTTACAGAAATTGACAAAATTATATTTATTTCACAAAGAAGCACGAGCTATGCGTTATAAAATTAAAACCTAATTCTGTGAATACATAGAAAGGATCCCTACCTAAGTATTCGAGCGGAGGCCCTGGAAAATTACACCTAATTTGAGATTATAAGCCATTGATAGCAATTTCATCAAACATCAACATCATGGTCGAGAGGTTAATGACAAAGTGGACGACCATCATTTTAATGCCCCATTATTGGCCACGTTTTGTATAGAATTGTAGAATGTCCAACCTGAAATAATGACAGTTTATAGAGGCTATTAACTAGGCAATATCAACGATGGTAGGCCATAGAATATATAAAAGGAAGTAGAAAATAATATTATAATTGAAAGTACGTCAAACTTGCACTAGGTTGACAACAGTGCTATGTAGAATAGAATAGAATACATTTATTTTTGAACAACAATAAGAATAATATCGCATAGGGCATACATGTGAACAGTGTATTTGATTTATTCGACCAAATGCCACCACACCCACAACTCTAAAGAGCAAATGTCTCCCGGCTAAACATCCAACACTCAAGCATCATTGCACAAAAAACTTTAATTAAAATATCTCAATCGATTCGCAGACCGAAATCGATTACGAGCAATCGATACCTCCCTCGAGGAGGGAGGTTGTCTCTGCAGCGGGCGTTGACTAATCGCTACTCGTCCGCGCGGAATAAGACTGATTGCTCGCGCTCGCCTATGCCTGCCGCTATGTGGCCGCCCTACCTACACAAACCGACATTATTTAAGAAATCAGCCTGCTCGAGCGGCAACAAAGGGAGTTTTTACCGCCTACGTGCTTTTGAGTTGTTGCTTTTGCTTGATTGGAAAGCTGGCGATTAAGCTCGCAGGCTGTTAAGAAAGTGGTTCAAATGCTTAGTTTTATTTATTTCGAACAATACCGCTGAAATTATAATGAATGAAAAAATGGGGAGCCAGCGCCATAATATCGGACATCAGGTATTATGATCATTAGGTTAATTTGCTTTGATTAAAAGATCTATTTGTTTTAGGTAAGCGGTTAGTCTCTGATAAAATCATCTTTTAGTATTCATCGTTTCGTCGTTTCGATTTGTGGGGAGATTTATATCTAAAAACCATACATGCAATGAACGTATTATGCTTTCCGAATTACTTAGCTTAATTAAGCCTGCATGCAAGCATACCTGCAAATTGGGAATCGAAGAATTTAATTAAATATGTTACTCTTACTTGTAGCAACAGTTGTAACAAAAACAGATCTAATGATAATCTATCCCCATCGCGTTGTAATGAATAGCACAATAAATGATTGACGCCATTAATTTACTATCAATGGTCGCTGAACGCATGCGATCCCGCCCACTGCCATCGCGGATTCTACACACGTACTAGAAATAGAAAAAGGCGAGGAAGGTAAATTAAATCTATATTAAGTTGTCATGAAGGTGATGAGCCGTTACGTCATATTAATTGCTGCATTGTCTCGGCGCCCATTAGCAAGTCTTTGGCGCTCATAGAAACGTGGCTTAATATAAAAAATAAAAATAAACTAAAGAGCCTTTAATTTAGAGACGTTAGTTTGGTTTACAGTTCTACCTTTCCACTACTTCGTTTTTTTTAAAATGTAGTGTCTGTTTGCCCTTCGGCAAAGGCCTCCTCCAGCCTTCTCCACTCGCTACGGTCTTGTGCGACCCTGCTCCTGGTGCATCCTGCCACTTGCCGTATGTCGCCCTCCCATCTCCTCTGGGGCCTCCCCTTCTTTCTTTTTCCCTCTCTAGGGGTGACCACCATTGAGTGACCCGTTTGCTCCATTTGTCTGCGCCTCGGATAATGTGTCCAGACCACTTCCATTTGAGCCTTCTAACCTTTGTGGAGATGTCTTGGACTTTCGTCCTACGCCTTATCTCAGCGTTTCTCAACCGGTCGGATTTCCGGACGCCGAGCATACTCCTTTCCATGGCTCGTTGTGAACACGCTAGTTTGGAGATTGTAGCTTTTGTCAGGGCCCAGGTTTGGCTACCATACATTATTACAGACCGGATACATGTGCTGAATAGTTTACCTTTTGTTTTTGTTAGGAGAACTTTATCTTTAAACACTTATTTTAAGGACCAGTATCTTTTCCACCCATTTGCTGTCCTTCTTTCTAGTTCCTTGATCATGGTGTATTTTGGCGATATTATCTGTCCTAGGTAAATGTATTCGTCCACATATTCTACTAGCTTTCCTTCGATGTTGATGCTGTTCTTCTTGCCATTTGTCATCGTCTTTGTTTTGTCCAGATTGAGGGAGGGTAAGTAAGGTATTCGAAACAAAAGACGCTAATACTATTTTAGAAACACTATTTTCCTTAGTAAAGGGACTGATTAATTTGAAATTAAATACGTATTTAAAAGCGAAGGGCCTTCTTTCTACAACGAATCATATTTCAATTCGATATCAATCCCAGCATTTCAATATATCAGTGCGTACCGGTCGCGCTCTCAGTTATTTGCTTACATATGATGGAGCACATCAACCCGGACGATTATATTTTCAATACGTTAAAGATTCTCTAAAAATTTGGGCCTTTGTTCCATCAAAACAAAGTCTGCTGAGACTTATTTTTGGTATGTACTCAGATGTCAAGGTTTCCGTCAAGACGCAAAGTTAACAATTAAAGTAGACATGAAATAAACGCATAGACTCCTGCGCAGGCGTGGCGTGTAAATGCGCGCGATTGTTCCGTGTAACGTCTTAATCGCTCGATTATAATCCAATCTCGCGCCGCCGCGACTAAAGTGCTCAAGGCGCAGCTACGCGCTGGCGCGAGTTCAGGGAGGTCTTTAGTGAGGACAATCGTTTAATAACAACGGAACAGCCCATGTATAATTACATAGTTATTTGTATTTAATGAATAGACGACTCTGTGCAGGTAATATGACAGTACTTAAAGAGCGATAATGACTCAGAAAAGAACAGCAGTTTGGTTGCGACATTGTAATATTCGCCAGTTCCATCCATATATTCTTTAGGCCCTGTGGTTAGTTAACAACCATCTATATTTACCGCATGTACACAGGCTATAATTATGATATAATGTATGTATGTACAAAACTATTTCAATGTAAACAGACGATTTGAGTTCAGTATAGTATTAGAGGTCGATCACAAGCATGTTTTTAAATTTCATAAAGATGTGATGATAGTTTTACTCCCAACGAATAATGATAATAGGTTTATATACTTAAAAATAAATTAAAAGCTTGTCTTCATACTATGCCGAAAGATAGGTAATTAAAAAAAACCCGCCTTGAACAAGGGAAGATTAGACAAGCCAATGGTTGCGTAATGTTCAATTTATGTTCACGCAGATCTTTTGGCAGACACTACTTACATCTTTATACGCAGTTGCTCCTGCTCTAGGTACCAGAAACAGTTGACAGAGCACTTCAAATTTATTTTTCAGGGCCACTGCAAGCAATTGTAGCTTAAAAGGCGGAGAAAATATGGTATTGCTTTGACATTAAATGTTATGCAACAACCCGTCTACCACAAAGTCGCGGTCTATTTCAACTGGCATACCTACACCAATTAAAACGTTGGTGTCTCATATCGCGCTGCAGATACCGATCTATCAGCTAGAACAAAACGGTCCTACTACAGCCGCCTCTGGCAAAGTGATGGCACGATCGATGATATTGACAAATGCGTGTCGACACACGAGAACACATATACATGCCGCCGGCATGCGGCATGCAATCGCATGCATGCATGTACGATTGCATGCCGTAGTACATGGCTCGCATACCCGCATACTAGAGTGGGGTCCGACTATTATCGTAGCGGTTATCTGATTTTGAGGAATTTTCGTACTATTGGTATGTTAATATTGTTTGTTATCTGTGCTCGTTTTGAAATATTGTTTCCATTTTTTTCAAGTTAACTATCAATTCAGTACCAACAGTAGACTACACAGATGAATATCTCTTAAACAGAGCCCCACTAGTCTTTACGCCGTAGGTATTCTTTACATTTGGTTCGCAAACTTTCCAAGCTCTTAATTGGTTATTATACCTATCAATATCATATTAATAAGTGTTCAGTTTCTAGCAAAGACAAAACACCCAATTCAATCAATGTAAACAATTAATCCGCATTACTTACAACACCGTACTCACTACATCAAAAGGCGTTAAACGCCTGCGACCAAAGCTAAATTTCTATTAGCCTTGTTTCCGTCGGTATTCGAATCAGTCGGGATTGATGACCGATCAGACATATTGCATACCTATCAGCTTTATGTTCTGGCACTTACCGCTAATGCTTTTAGAAATTGTGCCAACAGGACAAGAACGGCCTATACGTCTGTTCTTCTCATACTATCCCCGTCATTATAAGGTAAGTGTATAAAATGCATGGTATCAGTGCCTCGGGCGATTTAGTCTTTGGCGACGGGGTGATGACGGCAAATTGGTTGACGATGATGATACACGTGATTAATTAGAATACATTAGGTTCATTACTGTAATTGTAGCAGTTGTACCGTTTGAACTAGATCCTTGAATAGATTTTATAGTTTAAGGTTGGAAGTCGTTTTAAAACCACATTATTTTGCTGCAGCGCCATGATTGCAATACTTGTTGAGTTCTTAAAATCTGTGCCGCGATATTAATATCCGAAAGTTAAATTCAACAGATTTAACCTGCGTAAATTATAAATATATATTTGCACCTCATTCTCCTTGTATCCGACATTCGATCGATTAATCAAAATGTTGTTACAGCCCGTTACGTCGATATCGCCTCACACATAGACGCGGAAAAAAACAAGAAATTCGATACACAAATGCCTGTGCGGTAATATTTATAGATTTTGATTAATGACTGACAGAGGGGACGCATCTGATGGATGGTGCACGGAGTTATTAGATAATGGTGTTTCAATAGAATTAGGAGCTTTGTTCTTCCTGCCCTTGCGCTGGTTCAAGTTGCGTATACGCATGGTCTATAGACCGTACCGTAAGTAACTAGTTTAGTTTAAAGGTGGGTTTACAGAGTTTCGAGATACGGGAATTTAATTTACGGTTTCAAATTGCTTGAACATTTGATCCCAAATAAAAAAAGACCGGGTTCGGGAGTGCCGGCAGAAGTGAAAACTTGAATATTTTGACATTTCGAATCGACGAACACCGTAGCGACAGAAGTAAACTATTTCACTTGCAAATTAGCGCGTGAGAACTTTTTGTGTGCCGGCCGAACGGGTAAGCGTCGCGGATTGCATGGCGTTTGCGGCCTTTTTCTCGCTAACTCGAATGGCGCTACGGCATCGGTCCCCCCGCCCCCAAGCCTCGTCCCGAATCTCTCACCATCTTACAGTCACGTGACCTCCTACGCTCCTACACCTGTGGCGAGTAACAATTTTTCCCCATCCCAAAAAGTGCACACAGCGCCGCTAAAGAAGTTTTCACTTCAAAAAAACGTAGCGTAACGTGGGACGATTGTATACTCAGAGGATAAAAAGCATAAACAGTTCAAAAAACTGTAACCCGACTGCGAAAAAGTAAACCAAAAAAAGATGTATTATTCATTAAAAAAGTAGCTTATAAATAAATCGCTCGTTGCTAATATACCGCATTTCCGAAATACCAGATTTTGCAAAATATCGGATTATCAATATATCACACTTTTAGCTTACCACATTCCCGTTACACCAGTTTATAAAAACGTAACTCATGGAACTAAATCGTTTTTTAGAATGTCCTATACAGAAAATTTGGTATATTGGTAATGTGATAAATCAAGAATGTGGTATTTTGCAAAATCTGGTATTTCGGGAATGCGGTATATTAGCAACGAGCGAAATAAAAAAATAAAAATAAAAAAAAACATATAACAATATACACATATTTTGTTAGTATTGTGAATAACTTAAAAACTAAGTGTTAATTTACTAATTTAGTAAGGTGTAGGTACTTATATCACCCGGTGCAGAATATCGAGTTGGCATCTCATTTAACAAAATCGGTTCTGTATGTTAAACGCTACGGTGAAACACAACGTAAATACAAACATAGACTGCTGGACACATATCCCTTCCTTTCGGCTCTGGCGTAGTCGGAAAAAAAAACCATTTTTAGATACCTGGAAATTCTATGCACCAATGTCATTGAAGAAGACGCACCAATACTGCCTGAAAAAATATAGATTTACTTCGATAATTATCAAGAAAAACGCATTTTATAACGTTACGTCTAATACACATTTTGCAAATGTGAATATTAGAATCTCGTCACCTATTATTGGAGCTGTTTCTCCATATCACAAGTTATTAATAAAATCCAGAACATCTGTTATTACCTACTGGAGCGGCCTCTTAATGAGTTTTAGTTAGGGCTCTATCCCACCACACGATGCGAGGCGATATACTTAGATTATCCTTACTATTATCAATGTGAGCAAAATATTTTACGATGATATGAGTACTCATATCATCGTAAAATATTTATAGTTGTACATAGTTGTACAACTACACACAATACACACATACAAATATTTTATTAGTCGTAAAGTGTTCGTCTTTTTTAAGACTAATTTAAGCACTGTTTAGGCGGATTATGAAACTCTAAATATATAAAAATGGCTATGCAGAGAAATACGGGACCTTCTAAAACTGTAAACCCCCAACAAATTTCTTAAAAAAATAATTCCTCAGGAATTTTGCCAATTTAAAAGCGTAACAACATGAATTGTTTAACAATGCAAAATTGTAGCAGGTACAGGCTTTCTTCCCATAGTCCTTTCATGTTTGATTCAAAAGAAAGTGTTTACAGATTTACAACTAACTCGAGGGCGCTTTTACCACAAACACCAAAACAACAGACGATCAGGACAGGACATTTATTTTAAAAGTAAAGGTGTATAATTCGCAAAACGACCAGAGAAAGTGACCACCGGACTTGAATACACTGGCGCATTCTGTAATTCTTTGAGAAACAAAAGACGTTCGCAACAATTGTAACAATTGACCACCTGCCGATAAATTGTGCCATTTGAATATTGCAAAAAAATACTCGGTTTCGTTTTCATCTCATTAAGTGCAGTACAGTCTTGGTGTGTAGTTGAAATTGCAAGTGTCAGTGAGAAATATGTGATGAAAATAGGTGTAATTAAAAAGCACGCAGAATGTTTTAATCAATAGTGAATTAAACGTAAGTGCTAGCCATAGATTATATAGTGAACTCATAATCATAAATTGCATTAGTACCGGCAGTAGTGATTAATTAATATTTAAAAACTTAATTTGTAGTTTTACAAAGTATTTATTAGTTCAGTCGTTTGTTAAACAGTAATTGATTATATCACAACAAATTAGTATATGTAAACACGCGATTAACGGTACAAATAAATAAAATACAATACAAATACTCTTTATTGCACTCCTCACACAATCAAAGCAGTTAAAAAGAAAAACTATACAAATACAAATACTTTATTAAGACTAAGTACAGTCAAGTGCAGAAATAAGTATCGATTTAAATCCTCTCTTAAATATGTACCGATACCTTAATCCGCTATTTATGAGTAAGTTGTATGCACCCATATTTTGTACACTTGATTGTACCTACTAAGTTCAAACACATAATTATTTTACACAAGTACGTAGGTAGTTTTACATACCAGGTACTTTCACTAACAATAAACCCATTTATCCGGATTTTATCGCAAATAATATGTAGAAGTTAATACATCCCGACGTTTCGAGCCAAGTGGGAAGACTGAGTTGGTTTTTCTTATATGAGTAATATATAAGCGTCGAAACCGAAGACCATATAAATACATCCTTAAAGTAGTACAGCCTGTTATGCAATTCCTGCCTATTTAGAAAAATAACAAAAAAACGTAGGTAACATAACTACTAAAACGAAAACTTAAGGAAATAAATAATGATTTCACATAAATGTTCAGTTAAAAAGTACATAAAATAACTTTTAAAATAGGCATCGCTCAGTCAGGTATTAGCAGTAAAATTTGGTTATAAATAAAATAGTATGTAATATTTTTTTTTACATACCATACCAGAAACTATCCATAACCCGAATTTTCCAACATCCAACTAAGCGAATTAACAAGCGACGACGGAATTAAATTAAGAATTAATTCCTACCTATCTGTCTTGCGGCCATATGCATAAAGATATAGTGAAGATGTCAACGGTCCACTTACATTATGTTCCTGAGATATGGCAGGTACGTACATAGGCGTTAGTGGTGTCGGTGTAATGGAATGCTGTGAGGACCGGTTTCCGAGATGATGTGGAAGGCAAAGCCGAGCCAAAATCGCTCTTATTCACCTGTGAAAAGATTTGTTAAAATGACTTTTGGAAGAATAACGTTTAAGTTTATAATGTGAATGAAATTAAATGCAATCAGGTCACAGTGCAACCAAATATTATAAAACGGGTGGACGAATTTCAAAAGTTGGATCATAGTAAGACGGTAATTGTCTTTTGTAGATGTGAAATTAAACACTAGCCTAATCGCAGTGCAACCCAATATTGTTAAAGGTGTGAAGTTTAAAGAGTTGTATCAAAGTTAAACGATAATTATTCATTAAAAAAAAGTCACAACTAAAATTGATCAGACGGAAAACTTACATAATTAGGTATAGTTCGGAAATTTAACTGCGTAAGTCGAGACGATACATTCTTTCGTTTTTACCCAGCAGCTTAGGTTAAATGAATGATACTTACATAGTATAACTGAATGGTACGTTTATTAAAGTCCCATAAATAATTTACTCACGCGAATTTAAATATGCACATTAAAAAAGTACCGTTCAAAAGAGACAATGAACTACAAAAGAGCAACGGCTTCGTTAAGAATTAAAACTGGTCAGCGCGAGAAAATAGCAAGGACACCCTATATCCAAGAGTATGATATCAAGGTTAGGCTTAGCGGAACACACCACATGTGGTCAAGTTTAATAAAGCGCGACGCGCTTATGCGCCCGCCGGAGGGGGGACGGAGTGCGCGATAGAGGCTTAGCCGCCATGTTGTATTATGGATGCCTATCATATTTTGGACCCGCTCGGGCCGGCTTATTCGTTTTTTTTCTTTGCTCCATCTCCGGAACCGGTCTCGGAGCGACGACCATTTATTGTAGATTAAAGAGGCTTGTTGTCTTAATTTTAAGCCACACTTTAATTTATGACCACGTATTAATGTAGAGTCTCCGCCATTTTTTTCCCGAAGATAGATATACGTCATTGGTTTCTTTATTTGTACTGGTGTTTTATTAATACGGTCACACTATTGCGGGTTATACTTTGTGCTTAACTTAATGGTTTGGCAATTAAATTAAATTGTTCTGTGGTAGCTGAACTAAAATGTGATGCCGCGATGAAAGATTTCCCTCGATCCCGCGCGCGCGCATACCATTTGTCATGTTCGCGTTGTTTGGAGGAATTTGCTTAGCACTCATTTTATTAAGCGGTGCAATTAAAAGTTATATGTATATTACGGCTATTACGACAGTTTTTATTGTTTTAAATGATTACACGAATAGTTCGCCGCTTTCAACTCTCTCCCAAATTGAAATGATTCTTGAATATTATTTTAACGATTTAAGTAAGGTTTTGACTCATTAGTCCCTATAATAGAGAAAGTACTTAACTCATTGCCCAGTTTTAAGACCATAATTGATTCAAAAACATAGCCCGAAACTGCAAAAGTAAATAAATAAATTAGACAAAATCAAGTATCAGTATTTCAGCTACGAAGCAGCAAACATTACAGTACAACGCAACGAGAACTAAAACAGCTCGCCGGCGAAAATAGTTCCACCCGTTTCATATGCGCACCTACATATTAATCATAAATTCGCTTACAGCAGTACAAAACAAAACGCGAAAACACCCGTGCAAACCATGTCCGAGGGAAAAAAATGACAGTACGGCCGAGCAAGCCGAAGGACGCCGGCGCAAAAAGCGGCGGTGAAAAAATATGATTTACGGGATGAAAAATGTGGAAACACACGCAAAAAGGGACGGTGAAAGCGGCAGCAGACGAATTTATTAATCCGATCGGCTGGATCTCGTGACTATTTGTTTATTTCATTACCGGCGATTAAAATGTCTGTGACCGCGCTGGAGTGGGCCAGTGTGATACCTTGTCAGTCTCTCATAGAACCTAAAGTCTAACGGCCGTATTCATAAACGTTCAACAAGACTATTTTAACTAAAACTACGTTAAAATTCGTTTGTCTTTCACTTTTTATCTGTCACTTGACCATTTGTGTTCGTAAGAAAGGGACAAAGCACATTTTATTTAGCACAGGCATTTTAAGTTTTATTAATAAGTGATCGTATCTCACCGGAAATATAAGCAGTGGAATCAATAGTAGATATTTCAAGACTGAGACTTCTTAGGTTTTAATTTATATTTTTTGTAGCACCATGACATTAATATGGACCAAAAGCAAAACAAGACTAGTGTCCTTAATTTTTAAAAGACTTTTCTTTATTTCCTTCACATAATAATATAGAGATAGAATTAAATATATAGAGCTGTGTCAGTCTTTTCCAACCATTCGCTCTCAATGTTGTACAGTGAACAGCAAATATTGAGGATCATTTTACTACTTTGTCGCACTTAACGTAACACTACTGCGACAGTTGGGATGCGTCAACGTAGTAAAATCATCATCTACTTTTGCTGTTGACTATACCTATACTACATAATTATATTAGTTTCACCTCAACATATTATCTTACATATTTATTACCCCGTATCTCTTCAGCGATCAGCCTCTCATCAATACAATCATACAGTCAACATACAATAACTCCGCAATATCTGCCATCTCTGTAGACCCGGTGGCAAGACGACTGTGTAATTATGCTTCCATTCAAAGCCCTGCAATCTCAATAAAGTGTTAAGAATGGTGCCGATACAGAATGGAATTTATATGTCCAATATAAACTGGTGGCTTTGTGAGCTGTTGAACTCGCTCGCGCCTGACTTTATTTCAAACACTTTTTTTTACTTCGAAAAAGAGAGTCGTCGAAAAAAATATAATTATTGAACCGGCTGACCAAATTTCACGAAAATCGGTTGAGAAATGCGACCTGTACAGGAGAACAGCTGGACAACGGGACAGCCGGACATACCAAAGAATTTTTGCCCAAGCTGAACCGGAAAACATCATTAGCTGCGCTCGCTCGTTTAGTAAGACTTACGAAACAGTACTTTAATGTAAACGTATTGAAAATGATATTTTATGCTGAAATCATAATTGTTATATTAACGGTCTCTAATTACTCAATTAATTAAGTATAATTAACCTATTGATTTCATGTTTTACGATTTAAAGACACTATTTTAAACGATTTTAATTTTCTTTTCTTAAAAAACCCGTCTAATTTTTGCCACAAAACGTTATAACACTTTAATCATCTAAGTTATTATTCAAAATAAACATTTATAGGTATTTAATCGACACCCACAAATTATACGTAGAAACTTACTCAAAGTACTCTTGAAGATATGTTTGGCAAATTAGCGATTGTACCTACTTAATATAATAAAAACTATTTGTTAGCTAACTATAGGTATTTGTATTTTTCTGATGCATATCATAAGTGACAACATAAAAAGGTGAAATAAGATTATTCACTACATTAACTAACGTTTTTAAACACGACAGCTTCATAAACCATAACAATTCACTCCTCAATCATCAGTCACGATCTCACGGCAAATGAAGGGTGTTCGATACAAACCATTCATTAAGTTCGTCAGATTCAGCCTAAATCACACACCTCCTAAACGGGCGTTTTACTTTAACTTCCCTGCTAATTTAAACGTTTTCTGGTACACACACTAATGGTGCAAATTTGCAATGGCCTCTTTTCGAAATGCAAAGATAAAAGTACCAATTAGTAAGAGTCAATCAAAAGCAATAAAATAAAATTGATAAGTTAATATTAGGCATGTGCCCAAACTCCTCTAAACTCTAAATAATAGTAGGATATGTTAAATAAAGCGGCATCATTTTCAAAATGAATTGTACGATATCGTATTTTTTTTAAATATAATTTACTTTATTTTCGGTTTGACTGATTAATATCTCACATAACTTATAAGTAAATATATGTAAATAGGTATTCTTAAACAATGATGAGGAGATCCGCGTAAGATTTATCATTGAAACATGTCAGCAACGCATTTATTTACTTCACATTTTACTTAGTCTTTAGAACATAGCTGCCATATTTCCACACGGTATCATCCATCTCCCCTCTACCTGATTACCAACTTCATCACCCTTCCACAAACGTTGGCCAAACATTCACATCTCCAACATACCTCGGCTCATAGCTACTCGTGACAGATACGGCGATGCGGCGGATCTTGGGCGGAAATTAAAACTAATAATTCAAAAAGTTTCCGCGCGACCGAGCCGCTTGCGCAGATTTATGTCCCCAGTCTGAGTCTAGTTCTAGCTCCAAATAGCGATATTAACCTTTAATAACATTGCAAAATTAGACTCAATTTGGTTTTATATAATTGGATAGCAGCAGATACTCGCGATACTTACATAAAAGTAAAGACAGTGAGTTAGCCCAAAGTGGGGCAAACAAGTAAATATTTCTACACTTTTAATGGTCCTGCCTGACGTTCTATTCTAACTTTCAAAGCGTAATATAAACTTTAATGCAAAGCATAGAAACAACGTTGTTATCTGAACATGAATAAATTTTACTCCAGCAAAATTGGCTGATGACATCTTTAAGTTAAAAATAATCTCCGAACAAGACAGTAAAGGACTGAACTATTGGGTTAATTAATTCTGCTGACTCTTATTTATGTAGACTGTTGCCTGTACTAGCATTATCAGCGCGCAGTGGCTGTTCACCACCACTGGCTCATCCTTTGCCAACATTGTCATATGTTCAGCTAGACCAATCAACCAAGAAGTCATTTGTTACGAACATGTTTCAGCTCTCGGAACTACATATATAATAATTGAGTGTCAATCCAACCAAAGAATTAGGTATAGTGTAGACGGTTAACCTCAGATTAAAAGCACCTTAGTTACCACCGCAGTTATTCCTGTTTGATCTAATCCGGCCTTAATACAATACAATAGCGACAATACAAAAAGTCTTTATTGCACATCTCAAAACATGAATCAAATAGACATAAAAACTGAAAAATTGTGGTCAATTAAGTTCTGTTTTTAATAGGTACTCAACTACAGTTTTATTCTCTGTTATCTTGAAAGTAAATAGGAATGATAGATATAAATACAAACATTCTCTATCCTGCAAATAAAATTTAAGTTAATTTGATTGAAGTTGTAAGTGGTGTCAGAGTTTTATATAGAGATAATCTTCGCCTTTTGGAGTATACCTTCAGTCCTGAAAATTTAACACAAGAACTGGTAATCTGCCAAAAACTGGCTACTTTCATTTTTGCTCTCAAGCCATATGGCAATAGGCAGCTTTATCTATAAGTACATTATTTATTACTAGTCTCGCGCTAATAGTTGTAGAGTGGATATTCTAATTACTGGGTACTTCATTAAACAAACACGGTTAATATTATATAATATCATGTTATAAATGAATTACCCATTAACGGTGGGTTTTACCCGTATATGGACACATTAACAAAAACACTTTACGTGATTGCGAATCTGGGAGGCAATTAGATAATTTCAATTAGGATTTTAATATGAATTTATCAAATAGTTATAATGTTTTATGCATATACACCATTCGAAGTAATTACTTTAAATATACCTACCACGTAGCAATACCTTGCATACATTTAAACGATAACATAGTTTTGCACAGCAACTTTTGTCTTCCCGCCGTTTAGTTCTGCCTACAAAATGAGTTGTCGTAATTAACTCCCAACAAATGACTCCGCCTTCGCGCCATACGTCCAAGTCGGCCTTCGGCGCCTACAATACAGTCCATGAAAAAAAGCTCCTTAAACATAGACGCAGACAAACAGTTGAAGTAGCGTACGAGATCGCATTGACATTCTGCATAACGAGTGCCATATGTCGGGAGCGGCGGCACATCAATCGAGCGCCCGATAGCGAATGCATCAATGCAATGCTTACTGCTAAATCTGCTACGGACTTCTATTCTGCTGGAAGCTTAGAACATACCAGCGAAACTATACACCAGCTATAGGTTTTACGAACTACACGTACCTACACACTGTTTTTGGTAATTAAATTAGGTACTTATCATTTCGAACTGAGCTTCAAATATTAGATGAAGAATGACGGAAAAAGTCTACTTCCTATTTCTTACAAAAGAGAATATTGTCACCTGGAATATATAGATTCTAGCGCCAATCAGTAGTTATCCTATTAAGCTAGTCCGCTTTTGTCCGCAAATTCGTTCGCGTATAATTTAAAACTAAATTCCATTAGTGTTTAATTCTCGGGATGAAAAGTATTTTCTGTTTCAATCTAGGTTATAAAATACATGTGCTTCAAACTAAATCCCTATCCGTCACTGAGTAACAAACACCCAAATCTAAATATCTTAACGTCTTTTAAATATATCACGTTGTTAATATTATGTTATATCATATTAATAGAATTAAAGGTACTGTTATCCAAGAGTTATATTAAAAAATAGCACAGCCTTAAAAATATCCTTCAAACCATACCTGTAGGTACCTAGAAACGTCTATTTTGTTAAGCCTTACACACCTTGCTTACACCCTGGCTATGTTTATAGTAAAACATTCTGCAATAGAGGCAGCTACTTTCTTGATATATCATTATCAAAGTAAATACATTAATAACCTACTACCTTATTAATAAATTTGTATCCATGTGTTAAGGAAACCGCACATAGCTGACTCCGTAGGTATCCCACCTCCTGTTTATTATTTAGAATGTGTAGCGACGCGAGTTGATGCGCGCTCCAAGTGGAAATCTTTTGGGATTACGGCGCCGTCAACTGGCCGAGGTTGGGGGCACATTGGGCTGCTGTAATACCTACTAACTTCTTAATTACCTACATAGAGTAGTTAGACGATAATCTTGTTTTTCTCAAAAATGATCGGCAAAGTTGACTTTATTGGTAAAAAATCAGGACGTGAAGTGCATAAGTTTATGGTTAGTCAATAATTAAAAATTAAAAAACCTTGCCGGCTCGATTTTGCTCGACAACAATGTTGCATACAAATTCCATTATTTGTCGTGGTACATTTTTTTTTAAACGGCCATATAAATAAAAGGCATACGTCCTAAACAGCCAAAACGGAAGATCAGTAGCTGTGACTTATAGCGACTTTCAAGTATTCAAGTATTTATTGCAATCATGTTTACAGTATGGTACATAGTTGACATGTGTTACATTAAGTCTCATACATGAACCCTGTGAGGGCATCGCAATGTTTCTAAATTAACTTGCAACTAAATATATTTATAACATAAAACAGTATAGATCTATATAGTTAACAGAGCTAGGCATAATGTTGGTTATGTTATTGTATGTGTTTTAGTGTATCGGTGTGTATGTGTTGTTTATATTTGTATTTATGTATTTCCTTATTATTTAAATTAAGTATTAAACTTATATATATCGATTTATGTGTGTACAGATATGGTTTAGTAGTAGTAATGTTTATGTATTGTTTAGAGTTTATCGGCTAGGTATTCATTTATAGAATAATTAATAAGTATTTTTTAGCAATATATGTTTTAGTTTATTTATAAAGAGACTATCTTTATTTTCTTTTTTATGTATTCCGGTAGTTTATTGTATACTTTTACTGACATGGATAGCGGACCAGATGAATGCAGTTTTTAGTTGTCTCAAATACCTTATGGCGTTTTCGGAAGAAAAATACACTTCCAACTTATTATTTATAAAAATTAAAAGGCGGCAATGGAAAAATTATTCTGTTTTTACATATAGTGGCTAGTTGTTTTTTTTTCGGAAAATATAGAAAACTAACGTGAAAATGATTCCAGATATAAAAGAAGCTGCAAGCTCAGTTATTGATTATTTGTTCCCTGCAAAGCCAAAAGACACATATCTAAAGGCGTACAAACGACAACACTGTTAAACTGACCATCCTGTTTATATAGAACCTTATTACAATGCACATAAGGTGCATCGATGGTCAGTTAGCTGTGTTGTCGATAGTACGACAATTTCATGAAGTGGCGAGAAGAAAAAAAATATCTTATCATTTTCAGAAAGTATATTTTTGTTTTCTTGCACAAATTTTCAGAAAATGTTTAATGTGTTATGGTGCCTGTTTCAGAACATTATACATTTTTAACGACCCAATCATCTCTCATATTAATGACGTATTTTCATTACACGATCATCTGAACAATATATCTTGGAATTATTTAAATTTTACTTTTAATTGCAAAATAAGAACTCTTTACTGGTTTATATTATTATAATATGCCGAAACCGTTGCATTTCCATTTCCACGTTTGTAGTGTATTCTAGTGGTGTCGTGTACTCAGCAAAGCGTTTTATTTCAAATGCCAAATAAAATTCCAGGAACTGATCTATAGTTTTCTTTGTTTTTCAGTCTGCTGTTATTATATTACCCTTTTAAATAAGACTAATTTAATTAATTGTGGTAGACCTTTTCCATTTGTCAGCAAAAACTCGGTGATCGTTGCGCGATCAGCATTGGGTTACGACGGCGACACGTCAGGCTGTGTGTGTGGCGCTTGTAAACTATGTAAGTCGCCTTATGTGTCGCTGAACATATCGCCTGTACATAAACAATCATACTAGAAAACTGGCTGTGACAGACGGACAGCCTCCGAGTGATCGCATAAGTGTTCCGTTGGACCAATTTTGGTACGGAACACTAAAAAGTAGCGCGTGCGATAAATACATAAATAAATATTATAAATGCGAAATTTTGAAAGTTTAGATGTTTGGATATTTGTTACTCAATTACGTTTAAACGGCTCGACTAATTTGGATGACATTTTGCACGAAGATAGTTTATAGCCTGGATTAATATATAGGATAGTTTATCGCAGGTCCACGAAGACAAAGTCGCGGGCGGAAGCTAGTATATTATATAGCTAGTATTTATTTGCAGGTACACTGGAAAGTGTACCTTCTGTACCTATATAAAGTAGGTACTATTATTTATTCTGTGCTTGCGGGCTAAGCAATGCCCACTGTACCCCAGGCCGGGTGGTCTCAAGCGCGGCCCGCTATGATGTACGAGAAGACGACGCCCGGCGAAACCTAAACCAGGGTAAAGCCTCCATCACGTCAAATGAATACTGAATCACGGCGGCCATTTGAATTTCAATATCTTTCGCGGCTAATGCATGTTTTATACGCGATCTGATCACCTTTTGCATTTTTGGGGGGTAGTTTTGTTACCAAAAGGATTCTTTATGTAGACTTACCAAAAGTCAAGTAAATAACACCCAAACCTTGCCCGCTTGCGAAGACAAATAAGCTGACTTATTCTGTATTAGTTAAAGCAATGACGCGTTGTGGCAGTATCCAAGAGGTAACCGGATAGCTCGCTGTATTTGAACTCCCGAAGTGTTGTGGAACCGCCCTGTGCAACCCGAACTAAGTTGGCTTAGTTCGGGTTGCACAGGGCGGAAATAGAAAAATGTATAAAAAATATTGTTGCCCGGTGGATACTGTAAATGACCATTTAGACGATACAAGTTTCTTGAACATTCAATACAAGAAAGTTGAGGCAACAAAAAAAATTGCACTGTATAAACATAACGTGCCATTATTGTATTCAAGCAGCAACTTGAATTCAATACTGGTATGCATGTAAACAAAGCCTAGGTAGTTAATTAAATACAAAAATGTGAATCAATCTTTTGTTTTCACAATGGATTCCGTGCGTGAAGGTGTGCTCCTTGTCGCTGCTGTAATAGCAACTGTGCTACGGGAAAAACTAGTCGAAAATTTTTGCGATTGTGGACAAGAAAATGGATACACAGAAGAAGCATGCTGGGGTCTTCAAACACTCTGTGCATGGAACTCGGAGCTGAAGATGATGCCGAGTTCAAAAACGTGTTTCGTGTGAACAAAGCTCAGTTTTCATACTTGCTCGAGAAAATCACTCCCACAAATTCAAAGACAGACCACAGTCATGCGTAATGCAATTCCGGCTCACGTTAAACTAGATGTTACATTAAAATACTTGGCAACTGGAGATTCATACGGCACTCTTTCCCAGTTATTTAGAGTACTTAAGTGCACCATAAGTACTTTTTTGGTTGAAGTACTAAATGCAATTATCTTATAAATATCAGCACAGCCGGAACCAGTACCCATTGAACTCTTCACTTTCTTTTTTTCAGCTTGATATTGCGTCCTTATGCCCTTTAGTTTTTTCATTATCTCATTTGGACCAAAACCTTCTACCCCGAATTCTTTAGAAAAAGCTGCAAGGGCAGCGTCACGAGCCTCACGGTTTTTATTTTCTGTATCCCAGAGACATTCGTGACCTCTATAAATTTCTATTAATTTAATTATCTCCGAACTACCAAATTTGAAATTATTTTTGCTCATCGTGCTACCCTCAGCGAACGTTCAATATTAAATGAAAATCTGCCAATGCAAATCGGTTCAATTCTTGCTTTAATACGCCATAGTTGATTCAACTCAAAGTTTAGACGTGTCAATACTTGCAAGCAAATATTGCTGTGCAATAAATGTCCGTGGTGTAAACAAGATACGGTCAAGAAAATTGACTGTCAAGAATTGTATACAATAATTTCATTCAAGTTTTTGGTTATTGCTCATGTGTAAACACTTTGATAAAATTCTTGAATTCAATTATTGAATGGCAAAACTTGCATACAATTATTGCGGATTTTTGTTCAAAATCTTGTATCGTGTAAATGGGCCTTAAGTGTGTTGATGTTAGTGTTTTGTTCTCTGTACCTAGAGGAGAGTTAGATCGAAAATATGGCGGTGTAACTGCCGTTTGGGCAAAATATTTTTCGCCAAATTTTACTTCTCAAAAACCTTACTGCGGTAGATTCTTTCCCAAGCAAATCTTTAGCACATTCATATAACGCATGTTATTCATTTGGCATCATTTTACATTGTCAAGTTTTATTGAGATAATTGTTCATTAAGCAAACGTTTTCGTTTGACTTATGTCATATTCCAAAAAAAAATTAGTTCATATACCTATATGACTACCTAGTCACTTCGCACTTCTAACATATAACATAATCTACCTTAAGGAAGGTCTCAGTTAGGTACGATGACGAGCGAAGCGAGGAGGAGTGTTAGGTAGATCTACGACCACACAGAGCGCGAGCCGAGCGAGCGAAGCGAGCGTGCCGCGGCACCGGCCGGCGAAGAGCCAGAGCCGAATCTTTTTATTGTAATACATACAGTAAGTACCTACAAAAGTCTACAAGATTTTTCTAGTATGATAAGTAAACAAAAAATAACACACTTCTTATACTCATATAGTCAGTAAAATAGACATTGAGTCTCTTATAGGTATTGATTGTTAAAGAATAGATATAAATATTATAGAATGAGATCGTTATACAAATTGATGTTCTACCCACAGTGCATTATTATACCTATACGATGTCATGCAATATTTTGGGAAGAGTATGTTATGCCAAATGATACATTATATTAAATGATATATAAGTTTATAGATATTAATATAATGACATTATATTGTCCATACATCTATGACCAATTGTGTATGTACCTACATAAAAACACTGTATTTTTTAGGAAAAACAGTGATATATACAATATTAATACTAGAAATAAGCATTAGCTCGCGGTGCTCACCACTCGGCTCCAAAAAATTAGAAAATAATTCATGGGTAATTGTGTAAGGTTTTATAACAAACTTCCAGGAAACGTAACTGAGTTATCTATTAATAAATTCAAGAACTATGTGAAGCATAAACTTATTTTGAAAGCTTATTATAGCACACAAGACTACATGACTGGTAAAACTCCGTGGAATTAATTGTGACTCAATTTATTTATTACGTTTGGAAATTTATGACAGTGTTTTTAATTTATTATTCTCGTTTTTTTACATTCGATTTTGTAGTATTTTTTTATTTAATACAATTTTTATTTTTTATGTTTCACAAATTGCTCTAAGAAATTAGCTAAAGATTATGCTCCTAACTGACGATTTGAAAGTGCTTGTTGAAAGGCCTACTTGAATAAAGATTATTTTGAGTTTGAGTTTGAGGATGGTAAAAATAAACATGACCAAGTGATTATTTGTAAAACAATGATTTGCCTAATCAAAATCTAGTAACTGTAAAATTGAGATAGGTAAGCTGTTTTGACTAATGATTCTTTTCCAAATGATAATTTGAGAAAAATAGTTTGGGATGTGATACTTTGGGAGAAGCTTTTTGCCTATACATTAGTAATCCAAATATGGCAATGGACCTCTGTCCCTTTAGCTGACAAAACATCTATTTCTCAGTGTCGAGATATAAGTTAAATTGGAAGCACGTTCATACCTCTTAAACAACATGTCATAATCAACATCTTTCCACGAGCGCGGCTGCCCCATACAGGAAACAACATTAAGACTTACCTACATACAAATCAATATGCAAAACTTATATAACACAATAACACGTTTGGTGGTTTGACGACCATACAAAACGTTTTTTGGCATTCGCAGGCTAACGGCGTGATATTTTAAGAAACTTAATGTAACACACTTTTCATAAATTGGCTTCTATACAAGTTTATTCTAGGAAATGGAGAATTTAGCGCAAATGGAAAGCCAATTTATGAAAGATTGTTAAATACGCCGTTAGCCTGTGAATGTCAAAAGACGTTTTGTATGGTCGTCGAATCACCTTAAGACGGTAGCCGTTACGCATTTTTTTGCGAGTCAAATAACCGGCCTCAAAATCGCCGGAAAAGTACACCCTTCAGCCAGATCTCCTCCTTTATGAAAAGTTTGTGCCACTAATGCCAACATAACTAAAAAGATTGTCTTATGCAGTTCGCCTGTAGCATAATGGAACTTCTTACCGTTGTTACCGTGCAAGGTTAAAACCTTGCACTCACTGCCAAACTGCAAAACCTTGCACTGCATTGTCAATTAAAATTGACAATGCAGATATTGTAGATTTTAACCAAACTCACTAGGTAATCTGTTTAAACGGTGATAGTTTAAGTGTGATGTCACTCTTTAAACAGATTACTTACATTTGTTTATCTATATACTTAAGTCTTCGTGTCTATTATATAATTATAACCTGCCCGCGCGGTTTAACCCACGTATTGTAAACTGCACAGACAAACCCCCCGGGATCAAATATAGTTTATAACCATCTAGAAAGTCCAGTCTACATGCAAATGAAAGAATCTTCGAAATCAAATAAACGGTTCCGGAGATTACCCAAAACATACAAACTTACAAAGCTGCAATCTCACAGACTTTTCCTCTTCATAATATAATAAAAGATTAGTATAGAAGTATTTCAACCTTTTATCGATTGGAAAGTTGAATAACTGGATTATTATGTTTGTTGATTAAAATTAAAATTGTTTACCTATTAGAAAAAAAAACCTTAACACAAATTATACATATCCTGTGGCTCCACACTAGGATATGCCTAGCTGTCACGTGGCGGCCTGATTCGTTTTAAGAAGAGATTCATGTTACCAAAAGATACAGTATTTATTGAGGTTCACTTAGAAACAATGCAAACACATTTATTAGAAGAGAGAAGCATATAAAATAATATTGTATTAAAATGAATGATGAATCTTTTTTTAACGACAATTGATAAAAATACAATAAACCTAATGCATTTTTTTTACGGAATCCCCAGTTTTTACGTAGGGATTTATTTTTTTCTAAGGGACCAGGGTTGAAGTGATCACATTTTGTCGATATACATATATATATATATATATATACATATACCCATATTTATGCTAAAAGTGGCGCTGGAATATACGTTTCATATGCTCTGCCTACCCCTTTTGGGAATAAAGGCGTGAATGTATGTATGTATATATTTCATTAAAAAATAAAATTACGTATTTTCGCTCGCCTTTAAAATTTGCCAAAAATGAGTTATGTACATATTTTCTATATTGGGCAGCCGCGCAAGCGGTCCTTATACTTCTCATGTTAATCCGCTCATATTTCAAAATGATATCCTATATACAGTAAAAAATAAGTAATAGCCACGGCTAATACAAAACTTGCCGAAAATTTGTTGTTTTACCTGAAATAAAAATAACTAGAAGTTAGTACCTATAGGTATAGGTACACGCTGAATCTAGACACTGTCTATCTGTCACTAGGGAGGAGTACGTACCTACTTCACATCCAGGCGATATGCTGCACATTTTCTTCACCTTCAGATGTTGCCTGAGTATTTCCATTGTCATATTTTCTTTCAATTGACATTGTCAGTTGTCAAATTCATTTTAAAAGGTGGTTAAAAGAAAGGTTTTATTTAGCCTTACAAAATATGACGTGTACCCGTCAAGTCTCAAGGTGCGACCACACCGCTGCTCAAAATACGCTAACGCACCGTAAAATGCAGCAAAATCTACGAAAAATACGTGACGCATAGGACACGTCAATGCGTATACGCAGCGTTAAGCACCGGTGTGGTCGTTCCCTTATTTTTCTGTCAGTTTCATTTTGAATAACATCAGGGACCTGAGACAAAGATGGGAATATTCCATTGATATGCTGGCGCCCTGAAAGAACTCCTGCCTTCAAACACCAAACATAGTGAGGTAGGTAACGTCAGTCATCTCTCTGACACAACTAATTCCATCTAAGCCTACCATTTTGTATTAGCTTATAGTACCTATATCATCCATCTGACTTAGATTACGCAGTTACTCCACTCTACTAAAACTTTCAAAATACCTACACTTTCCCAAGGAAATACTTAATGAAATTCCGTTACCCGTTAAGTTAATGAAAAAGCCCCGCAACTAGTCCCAAATTTACAGTTACATATTCTGGGCACATTTATCAGTGGCAAAAAGGGAGCTGCATCGGCAAATTTTTTTTTTGGCGATTAGCGAGAACTCTCTAGAAATACCTACAGATTCGCAAAGATAACTTTAGCGTTGCAAAACCCCGCAATCTTACTCCACCTTACTAACATGAGGGGAATAAGAGCAGGTTTATTATTGTTTTCCGTTTTATGTGAGAAAATCTAAGTTGGTTTTTGTTGGAAGGTTTAGCGTGGGAACCTCCAGTCGCATTGACCCCTCCAATGCTTAGACAAATGATTTCTGAGGAGAATTTTCCTTAAATACGTTTTTGCGGTTTTTTGTTTGCTTTGTAAGTTATTTTACTTTGTGCGTGTTGGAGGGTTAAACTGGTGAAAGTGGTGAATGGTTGAAATAAACGCTTTAAGGCGGCAAACCCTAAAAATAAAATACTTGCGTAATAAATTCCTGAATACCTATGTACGTTCAGTTTAGATACCTACAATAGTATTGATAAATATTATCATACAGCTCAGCCATAGGGTGATTTCAATATACTCAAGTAACTTCAGTAACTAAATCAAACGGCAACTCAAATCAAATACAGAAATGCAAGTGAATTATTTAAAAAAACGCAATACCCTTTTCTCATGCCTGCATCAGCTTGGATTGCAACTGCGTGCTTATATTATGAAACGACTTATGTTCTATATTATTGAACTTATTTAGGCCTTTTTATGTCGGATTAATCTACATTATATAGTAGAGCAAAGGTCGTAAGTCGTCAATATATTCTGGGTTTGTACGACGTTTTGGTTGGGACCGGCATTCTATGGGGAAGCTGGGGTCCAAAGGCGCGTCCTGACAATTTTTCTTGTAAACCGAACATGACAGATTTGTACATTGATTGATCGAGCCGGGCTGATGCTTGGGGTGCCGAATTATAATACCGAGGGTGTTTGTGATGCTAATGTGTATAAACACAAGTTTATATAGTTTGTATATACCTACACATACAGACCACGACGCAGATGTGGGTAATGTTAAAAGAAAATATAGTTGGTTTAAGGCACCGAGTCTCTTTTTAATTTCTCGTTTGATTTAAATGCTTATTTACAATTACATCTTCATCACCACCATCAATATCATTGGCCTTAGTAAGGAACTCGAAAGGCCGATAACTGGAGCGACAGTTACGACCGCATATTGGGCAATTAGGTAGGTACATTCCAATTTTGAATTCGTAGAGAGCCGCAATCATGCACAAATATACTCGTACAGTGCGGAGAACATGGAAGAACATTTTTTCTTTATTTTGTTCAATTTTAAAATAAATCTATAGTGACACCTTCACATAATAATAGATTTGACAAATCGTTTATTGTTTTTGAACTTTTTAAGGTTATTTTGATAGAATTCTAAATTCTAAGCTAGAAAAAGTTCATTTTAATATGATAGCAACGTTCGCTAACATGTGAAAGTAAACAAAAGAAAAAAATATTATATCGGATTTTTGCTTAATTGGGTTCTTAACAAATAAATTACATTTTAAGCTTCTTCCAATTTTTCCCCCAGCGTTCAGATGAAAATCTTCATTCACGGAGGGCGAACTACCCTTGAAAAAAATAAAATAAAAAGTATTATTAAAGAAGAGACAGTTCGGGCCGCATTTGTAACTGTCGTGGGCCGTATGATGAAAAATTAGTTCAGTCTTCGTGACAAAGGCACGCCTAAACCTATACATAGTTATCTCTTTCTATCCGTTAATACTATCACGTAAGCTGAACGAGAGGAAAGCATGGCCCCTGCGTTGCGAATGGCAAATGACACAGATAGCTTAGGGATGACCGTAGGAGCGAACAGCAAGTTTTTGACAGCGGCCATTTATTGTGTATTGAATATCAATATAATTCTCGGCTCTAGTCGATTTTTGTCCCATAGAGGAGTATCCTCGAAGGGCGAAGTTTGGGCACAAGATTACGGGCCATAGCAAATATTGCCCGTGATTGATTGAGGGACCCCACCGGATGTTTTCTTTGCTCTTTTGTTTTGATTTGAGATTCCACGCAAATACCGAGTGGATAAACTGGAATACAAACTTCGAAATAAAAGTAAGTTCGATTTTGATTAATATCATGTCATCTTGAAGATACAAAGATAAACGAGTAGCCAGACGCGTTTTTACAAGAAGTCGTTTGAAAGTAACGTTCCTATTCTCAGAAAGTTCAAGTAAATGCATAAGTATTCAGATATGATCAATGTGTTCATTTCGTTCACTAGTCTAGTTTCAAGCAAATTACCAAGTTCAGAACAGAAGTTAAAGAACTTCAGGTAAACGTGCTTGACACTGACCCAATATATGACAGTAGACGTCCAAAAATGAGTGTTAACTATTAGGCATTAAAGTATTAAACATGAGAACGATTACCAACTACTATACTACCCGAGACGAGTTCATCTCTTTCTATTTCACATAAGAAACTTAAGCAATGAAAATTAAAAAAAGTGTTGCATCTAATCAACAAACACATTTCTAACCCTTCCAGAGTATACTGGGATAATCAATTATGTATGGCTAGGTGAGCCACGGAAGCAGTTAGAGGGAATGGTCTCGCCATTATCCACTAATTCAGTGTCATTTGCCTGCGGCAGGCGACGGTCAACCCATTGTGTATGTACTCAGATTTTATGTTGATAGAATACGTGGTTGGATCAACGGTGGGTAAGGACGGGAGTGAATTTGTCGCAGATAGCAGTGGTAGTGTTAGCTGTATTGATTATGCTAGGTACGAGGTAGCGACTAGCGTCATTTTTAGTCAAGGTGAAGATTAACTTGATTTGGATGCAATGGGCTGAATTTACTCGTTTAGCAGAAAGATAATGTTCACTAATAGCAGATAATATGACTGGCATTTCGAGCCAATTGAATATATAATTTATGAAACATAACGTATCACGACGTTTAACATATTTACTGCCAAGAATCGTTACGCGCTGCGCTCGTAGCCGATCCAGTGTTATCCGTATGTAGCGGAAAATGCCTACGGAGTAGGCGCCCGGTAGGCGGATTCCTGTCAGTGCAACTGTCAAGTATCATTCCATCCTCAGAATCCTCACCCAGATCGAAGAAGGCAAAATACAAAAAAATACACCCTCACTGTTGTGTAGAGTGTTACCTTTTTGTTTTGCTTAACTTTGATTAGGTGATGTGTCATCTAATCAAAGTTAAGCAAACCAATCGATTCTCATCAGCAGCTAGTTTACCATAGAATAGCCAAACCATTACACACGGAACGAGCTTGTTGCCTGTTCCACGGAATTAATACACTCTGAAGGCATATGCTAATCAAAACTGGTGTCAGTTTCACAATATCTTTATCTTTTAGGTACTTACTTCCATCACAAAATACCTAACAACTTACCGATGCTGGTTTCAGCAGCAAGTTAATCCATTACCTGTGGTCCAGGGCTGTAATTCACATCGCTATCCAAACGCATTGCAACAGCAGAACCAGTTTATGTTTGACGATTAGGTGTGAATTGGTACAAACGTTGAGCTCTAGTTATATTAGACGCAAGCTCACTAGTGAGTACAACATGTTGGTGAATAAATAGGTAGTACATAACAGTAAGTGTGCGGTGAAATGGCCTCGCCATTACAGATAAACCCAAGTCATTTGCCTGTGCCACCGCCCTCGAGGCGCTCTAGAGGTTACTATTAAAACAGATTTCAGTTTGACATCTGTTGGTTTTCAAGAGAATTTGCTAACCCGCAGTAGACTTCTACGGCCTAGCGAGCAGCGATGGAGCAGCTTATTAAAATATAATAAAAGATTACGTTAATTAGAGTTACAGTTCATTCAGTTTCTGTTATGGTTATGGTACGAGTATGTGACCTGACATATAAGAGAGCAGTGAGACGTATATGATGCTGTAATGATAAAGTGGTACATACTAGGATTAAACATAAATGCTTAACACATCATCGAAATAAGATCATCGAAGTAAGATATGAAAATAAATAAATATTTGGGAACAATATTTATTTATTATAATTTATTTACATATTTTCCTCCGCCTGGACTGGACTACCAGGCCCCTATTTCACCAAATCGACAATTGTCGCCTGACAATGTCAATTCGCTTTACATTGCTGCGTCGACAGGTTAAGTTGGTTGCTGGACAGCTTATTGACCCAGCAATGTACGTGGAATTGTCATTTGACAATGACAATTCCACGGTGACAATTGTCAAGGTGGTGAAATAGGGCCCAGGTGTTTACTTTCTTACCAAACCTAATCTAACCTAAACTAATATATTTGGTTTTAAATACACTATAAACACACACTATCCTCACAAGATATGTCTAATACCATCGAAACCTCAGCAAAGCAAGATAATCGATTACTCCCGGTGCACTACATGGCATCACGTGTGCAGCGAAATGGTCGCGCCATTACGGATAATCCCAACTCATTTGCCTGTGCCACCGCGTAGATGCTGGATTTTGTCTGATCTAGATTAAGTTTAGATGTTGGTCCACCATAGTAATTGCATCAAGACATCTTGCAGAGAACCACGGCTCGAAGCTGCTTCTTAAAAAGTGTATTAGTGAATAATAGCATCATTTAAGAGTGCGTAATCCCAACCTATATGACAGTGGCCACTGACTATTTTGGTAGGAACTACGTGGAAAACGCAGGTGTACTAAATTGACACACTTTTCGTTCTTTATGAGATTTTTAAAATAGGTACTACTTAGTGCTGGGACATCTAGTAGGTAATTTTTTTTAAACTCATTATTGTCTCATGGCTTACCGGGCCAGTACTGGTCGACCGTCGACCCAATACTTTATTTTACTTAAATATTTCTATTGCAATAACTTTAGTTTATCTGATATACCGAGAGATATTAATGCACCGGCAAATAGTGTCGTGATGATAAACACTGTGTTCTGCAAATAAAACAATTGACGACGCGACTATTATTTTAATGTCACGATTGTCACGATCTGTTCCGTGATTAATCTTTCCGCCTTTAATTCAGACTGAGCTGCATGCTAATTTTAACGTAATGTCACATGCAAATTGCAATCTAGTGAATACATTTATATCTGTAATCAATTGATTACAGATAAAAGGGGAAAAAATAAACCACATTGTGAGAACTCAAGTAATTAAACTCAGGAACCAAAACTCAAGGTTGAAAAATTCCTGAATAATCTTATTTATCTATGTCAACCGTCGGCTTTTTTGTAAAACGGATCTGTCACAGATTATCTTGGGCCATTAGTCATTCCTTTTGGTTTTGGACCAATCTGACAGCTGTCTTAACCCTTTTTAACCAATGAGAATGTCATAGGCGCACGATTTACATTGTGGCTTTTTTTACGATAGGTGTATTAGGTAAGTGCTTTTTTATTGCATTCTGATATCCGTTTTGGTATTATCGTAGGTAGTCTTAATGTGGGTCGTAGTACTGCACAAGGGCGGGGACAATTTGTTATTTATTGAAAGAGACAAATACCTAGCAATAGTCTACAAATAGGTATTAATCATTTACATTTTTTTTTAAGAAACAAATCTATCCGCAGTACCCGATTTTTGAACAGAACGCAGGCAAACCTGCGGGATAAAACATAGCCTGGGAAAGACCATTCTGTACAAAATTGAAAGAGTTTTTGAAATTGGATGAGTTAGTTTCGGAGATTACCCATTCCCATTACATAGAAACTCCTAAACTTACAAAGCTGTACAATCTCACAGACTTTTCTCTCTCTTTACAATATTAGTATATCTAGATAAACTACTCTTATATTTAAAGCGATGTTTTATCGAAATTTAGAGCAAGCTACTCTTAATGTCTATGTCTAACACACACTGCTGATCCGTATAAATTGCAATGATTACTGGTTTTTATCCGAAATGTATAATGACTCGTTAGAAATTGTTTTTAAAACCTAAATAATATGCTGCTGTAGTTTGTGATAAAGGAAATCTGATTTTCGACCATCACTCTTAAAACAGAACTTTGTCTTGTATTTTAATTAAATTTATTTATTCCGTCAATTTGCCCAATAACGTCGAGGCAAATTAACGAAGAATTGTAAGCATTTAAGTAATATATAATTACTTAACGCGTTAAAGTCCCGTATATTTACGATTGAGCTGAATTCTGGTCGGATGTTTCACAAACAAAGTAGGTAAGTAATGAAAGTTAGCAGTGCTTGGATTCTTAAATAAATTAAATCCGAGTTCATCAAACTTTCCCTCGTCATCAATCTATACGGACAAATCACCATCCACCCAAAAACACGAAACAAAAGCGTCGGAACAAACGAACAGAAATAATAGATGCATCATTTGTGTTCCCATCAATAAAGCGGCGAAATCTTAACATCTCTCCAACATCTCAATTCTTGTATTGAAAACAACAATAATATTTCCTGAAACAGGATATTTATTTAAAACAAGGCGTTGATAAAGTAATTTTCTTTTAACCTTAACCATGTCTTTATGGAGTGGCCATTACTTAGCAGTGCTACACAGGCCGCTCTGAGCAATGACTCCATATTAATCAAAATGCCATATTTTTATCTCGCTCTTTGTGGCGTCTTCCCTTTCGCACAAGTCATGGATATCTCGCTTTCATAGCACTGACGAAAACTCGGCTAAATACTGTTGTGGACAACCTAAAATGTACTTTAAATTGGGAACAGAAACGTTAAATTCAGCTTGTAACGCGAAGCACTTTGTTACCTTTGGATCCGTCGGCTTAATTCAGGTTCTGCAGTCTTACTCTCCTGAGACGAAATTCGGTTTTTTTCCTCTCTCCATCACGGAACCTTTTTTCGCTTTTTCTGAATGGACGTAGGAAAGCATTTCTTCCCTCGTCCATTTCTTACGCATTATCTCGTAATCATTAGTTGAACCGTTTCCTTGATAGGGCATTAAAGGTTTTAGACAACTCTATTTGGATGAGGGCTATTACCTACTAAGTATTGAACAAACGCTCTTAAACGTGAGAATGAAATAGTTTTGTGGCCGGCGTTGTGTCTATAGAATCCTATGCGGTTTATGTAAATATTCGTAGTCTTTAATTATGTTTAATAACTAATTGTCAGGTACACTACTACACAAAACAACTTAAATTTTACCAATTCTTTATTAGTGTTTTAATGCTTACTATCATTCTATCATTTCTTTGATCTAAGTATTACAAACACACATTTTGGTCAAGTAAACAATCATGTTACCATAAACGACTAATAATAGGTCATGTTTCAAAGGCATTAAACAGGTTTCGATCTACATTCAGATGTACTCTTTGAGTAATTGATTCCATGGATGAAAACATACATACAATTCAAGATCACGTCATTAGCATAGCATGGCCCCGAGTAAAAAAATGTTAAATTATCAATTATCTCTAAAAATGCAAGCCAGTATCTACACGGTGTTCCCGGGAATTTCCGTTAACTTCGGCATATTGCAGAGTACATTCACAGAAACAAAAAAGCATAATTATTACTTGAATAAAAATATTTTTTTTTTACAAAATAATTGAATTTAGCATTAACAGTAGTTAAAGCTGCAAATCTGATTAAATTAAAATATTGAATATCTTGATAACAGTAAGAGTTAAGATACTACTGTCTTGGAGAAATTAACTTTATTTGATCTAACCTATGCCCCCTTGCAATTAACGGAAATTGAAATAAACACGTAGTATAGATATAATATCATAAAGAGGAAGTGTCAGTGATATTGTTTTGGAAGATTGTTTGTTTGTATGTAGGTAATGCGCAGTCTCCGTAACCAGTTTTCCGATTTCAAAAATGATTTTACCTGTGTATAGAATGGACCTTATGGATGGTCATAGTTTATTTTTTATCCCGCGGGTTTCCCTGCGTTCTTTGCTATACGCGGGCGAAGCTGCGCGGGCAGCTAGTTTATAATAATTTAACTGAAAACACCACGCCCAAGAAACCGTCTCTAAAACAAAAACCAAACAAAGGGATGGCAATCTAATAAACATCTCCCCTCGAGCTGATATGAAGCAAGCACCACATGTGACATGTCAGTACCTGTCGACGTGTGGAGAAAGATAATACGTATACGCCGTCTATTTATACACACGATATATGCTGTTTATGTTTGTTGCTAGCGTCTGAGGCCATTTTTCTTTTGGGCTGTCCTTCTTCCTTGTATCCTCAAGCTTTGGACTATATTCTATTATGTTATTATTTTTGGTGATATGCTACTTTTTAGGTAGGTAATGCAAAATACAACAACAAACGTAAACAGCATCTAGTGTACATACTGTTTACGTTTTTTGTTATCCTCTGAAGCTTTTATTTAGTTTCACCTGTCCCGTTGTCTGTCTGTCCGTCTGTAATCAAATCTTGCAAGTTAAATTTGACCCACTTCCCGGTGACCGATTGAGCTGAAATTTTTGGTATAAGTATAGTTTGAATGACAATTCAATATTATGGTACCATCGAGCTGATCTGATGATGGAGACGGAAGGTGGCTATGGGAATTCAGTACTTAACCGACGTAACCCCGTTGAGTTTGAGCTCGTTAGAATCGTCTCAATGAGTAGTTGATGATGGTATACAGAAAAGTACAGTCAGCAATAAAAGCTTGTACAAAAAATGATTTTTTTGTCAGAAACTTGTTTCTTTTGGCCTGTCCCTCTACTTGTATCGTCGAGGAGCCTGTTTTTGGACTTTTTGGCAAATTAGGTACTATCTATTATTGTTTTACTTTTATAATCGTATGTGATAATGCTGTGCCAAGTTTTTAATTAGTGTAGAATATCTATAATTGTAATGCACAACAGGTATGTAGGTACTTAAAGGCCGCGGAGCGGGCCGCGGGGCAACAAGCGACAGTTCAAACATTTCATGGTGTTCAGTCCGACTACGATAACCCCCGCTCGTCACAAAAGGAACCGCTTTTTGTTATTATTTTCACAATGTACTCAATCAAATGTGATAATGAATAAAAATACTCATTCATGGACATATTTATTTAGGTAGTGTTTTTCAACATATTACACACACCTGAACGCGGAGTCTGAACTCAATGAAATATTGAGCCATTTTCAAGTTATGCATTATGACCACCTTCAAATGGTTTCTAAAGAAATTATCATGTACTGTCGAAAATTTATTTAACAATGATTATCTCTATTCAATATCCAGGTTGGACCAATACAAACTTACTTGAACTGGTCCTACCGGTGATAAGAAAAATATTTCAGAATTTACATACACTAGATGTTCATTCAGATTGAGTAAACTAAGTCGTGGTTATATATCACAAGGCCGGTGGCACGGTGCGTTAACCGAACGTTAAGATTTAGATCAATCAATAACTACGGGACACGAGGGCGAACATTTGCATAGAATGGGACGGTGTTAGGACATCAGTCAAATCGTGCGACTGATATTCAACTCGGTTTATTGTTTACGGGGTGATGTAAACGTGTTTGATTTTATTTATTTTAGTCGATTTGTTCAAATCTATCTTAATAGGTATTTTTTTATTATTATGCATGACTGTACAAAGGTACAGTCATGCAAAAAACGAATATGTATCGAATTAATCCTCTCATAAATATGTACTGAAGGTGCAAAAGTGTAAAGATATTTTGACCTCAACCGTACATGATGCTATGGCGTGATCCGCGTTATGCACGGTCGACGTCAAAGATATGTGTACATTTCCGCCTTATTACAATGTAATAAGGCGCAAAAGTGTCGACTGTTAGGTTTAGGATATGGTGATACCTTTTATTGTCCCGTAATAAATAAAAATGCATTCTAAAACTTTTCTAAACGTTACTTTATTTCATTTCAGATCTAATTCCGAAGACTCCATCTCCTCCGCTTCGAACCACCGCACCTGTAAAAAAAAATAACATTGAAATAACGGAACACCATGTACAATAAAAGGGATGGGTACTCAAATAAAACCTATAGGCAGAAAGCATTAAGGCGTTCGGGGTAAGACGCCCATTGTTGTCATATCGGTAGATAAACTACAGCATTAATCAATGGACTACGACAATGGGACGCTTACCTCAAACCAAACTTACATCAACCGGCCCTGGAAGACCTCTTAACTACCTTATTGCATACTCGCCGCAATCAGCATTGCCTGTTCGTAAGAATTCCATCGTTTAAATTTAAACCTTATTACGACTCTTTAAAGTCGAAGTTTGCTTGTAGTTTTTTGATATATTTGATTTACGGGAAGCGAAAGTAGGAGCGCAGTCTCAAGTAAGATTGGACAGGTAGACAGACGTATATAACAAATGACGACGCTATTCATAGGTACGTACGCGATAACGGTTTTCGTGGTGACAATTCCAACCTTCACGCATGTGATTACGTTAGGGTTAATTAGCATAAACATCGTTAATCTTGCATCGGAACTTATTATTAAATGAATATAAATAAAAAAAGTCGTAAAAAAGAACATGTGCTCAAATATAAAAAGCCGTTGAAAAAATCACTTACAAATCGGATTAGAAAGTTGATATTTAGCTATTCAAATAATTTACCTCCATTTTTAGTTACGTGTCTAAGGACTTGGTTCGCTTAGGACTTGAAAGGGTTTAATTAGGTTAGTACACTTAGTACACACAAGCAACAAAAAAAAAAAAACAGGCCAAAAAATTACGTCGAGATGTAACACAACTATATAAAATTGGAAGAGAACTTCAAAGAGTTTATCAAATTAACAGCAGAAAAAACCATTTATTTCGCACAACGTGATCAGGTGATGGTGATCACATAACGTTTCGAAGTTACGTTAGGACAACTCAACTGTCATTTCTAGGGTTCCGTAGTCAACAAGAAACCCTTATAGTTTCATCATGTCCGACGGCCGTCCGTCCGTCTTCGGCTTAGCTCAGTAACCATTACTACTAGAAAGCTGTAATTCGGCATGGTTATATCAATCAATCACGCCGACAAAACAGAAGAATAAAATCTTGAAAAACTATACGTATATGATTAAACTGATCCAAAAGTTTAAGCAAAACAAAGTAGGTAGCAAACTGCCTTTTTACCATTATTTCCTCCGCCGTCTCAATATTAATTAAGATGCATTTAACAACTCAATTCATCCATTGAGATTCCACGCAAGAAAGTAATTAGAGCTATGTTTGCTATGTAAAATCAAACCCCGGAAGATAAGTCAAATTAATTTCCCCACCATTTGAAGTCACCGTTTAATCAACCCTCCAGAGCTGAGATCCAAAATGATTTCATTAGTCCCTGAATTTGCACATCAGACAATGCACAAGACTATTTACTTCAAAAATATAGTATCTCGTACTATGATGTTATAGCAAAATCAACCTTTCCCGATGCACATTTTGGTTCGCTTTTGAAAATAAAACAAAAAACGAGCTCATGGTTAAGACAGTAAACTGTTGATTTGGATTAAGAACATTTAAGCTGTTGCATTTTCAGTTTTGTTGCTCTAGTAATTAAGTTTGTTTTAGCAGGCTGTGATGGTGCGTAGTTTAGGTATGTGGGTAGACAGGATTAGTTGGAAGTCCGTATTAATCATACATCGGGCCCCTTTGTTTCGCGACACGTCACCAACTCCCTCTAAAAACGGCACGAACTACAATGTTCTGTGATGACCAGACATCTTGAATTTTGTAGCATTTTCGGTGCAACATGTTCGTGTTAGGTAACGGAGTTGGTATAGACGATATCAATCAATATTGTTAATGTCATTAACGCTAATTCAACCAATTCCGTTAAGGGGCTCCTAGCTGCCAATGACCTTCGATCTATAACTGTCGGTTTATTTGTGTTTTTTATGGTTTATCGTATTAACAACAACGAGGTTTACCGAAATAGTATCCCATATTTACTTCAAACCTCACAGTTTTCGGGATATATGGCACCAAACTTTGGCAATTTCAGGCCAAAAAACCAGTTTTATGGACGTAACTTTTGTGAAAATGAGTATGAAATAAAAATCTCTCGTGGGTTGTTAGAGACGTCAATAAGGAACAGTTATATGTAGATTTCATATATAAAAGTGCATGAACAACATAATAATATCGAAAACAGAGCTTTTTTGGACCATGTTTGAATAAATCATAAAAAAATAAATATTAATTATTTTCAAAAAAACTCTCGTGCAAATGTAGATAAAGAACTAAAAAACCGATAGGTGTTTGTTCCATAAATATATCTATAGTTTTGACGGAGGAATATCAATTCAAAACTCGTCAAAACTAGCCAAAAAGCGCGTGGAGCCCCTTAACGAAAATGCTACAAAATGTACGATGTCTGGTGATGAACTCGTATCATCTGTCATACTGCCAAATTATTGTTTCTTCAAAAGTTTAATTTGTCCGAATGCATTTTTGTCTGAAACCGTTTAATTTCAGAATCGGTATTAAACAAACAAACAACAGCAAACTTCCTAACTTTAAAATAAACGTTCCTGATCTAGCCGTTACTGACACTCAATCTTAAATCAAAACCAATAAGTATCAACCATTAGGTATTTGGGTGTCAAACATTAGGACGTTTAGCTTATGCCTGCGTTCGCGCAAATTAAACATTGCCTAGGACAAGCATATCCATAGAAACAATTTCATTTACAGTTACAAATGTATATAAGTAAGACAAACTGTTAAAACAGTTTTGCAGGGAAATGTAATAGATTAAGTTTTGTATCCCGTTGTTTAGTAATAATAAATAATAATAAAAGTACAAACAAAATTGTATACCTCCTTTATTACACGACATTATACTGTTAGTTACCTCATTAGGTATCTACTACTTTTTCCTTCGCCATTTTTTTTTTTTTTAGGTACTCCCAGATTCCTGATGCAATTTTTTTAGCTGTGGAGTCGATTTTATAATGATAATGTCTGAATACCAGTTTTTACAATAAATTTGTAACTATACGACTATGAAAAATATTTGATTTAAGTATATGAAATAAGTGTTGATGACGAAGATTATTTCTGAAACTATTGACTCTTCCAAACTTTAGAAAATATTGTCGAATGGAACTGATTAGGTTGTGCTAAGTTTGTAAAGTAATCAATTCGGATTTAATAAATTATTTCGAAGTTGGTATAGGTACCTACTTAGTCGAACACTGTTGATACTGAACAAAACTATGTGGACTAGTAGGGGAGAAGAGCCTCCTTATTCCCCTCTATCGTATGTACCTAAGTGAACGCTCGGAAACAAGTGACAGACGTAAACTAGACCAATTAACGCTGCAATGGTGCCTCTACGTTTATTATACGTACGTGACACTAATATATGTTTATATGTAATTCAATAGCCAAGGATACGAGTTGCGACTGTGGAGCACCTGTACGACTTCCATTTACCACATTGTCCACGAGTGCCCAAACAGAAAGTAGGTACACGGGTGATCCTCTGGACTTACTTAAGCTAAGCGAAAACGCAGCCGATTGGGTGAAGAATCTAGATATTAATTTGTATAAGCGACCATGAATTGTGTGCCATACGAATAAATAAATAGTCAAGTCTCGGCCTCTTTACATGCTACACATGAGGCAGGGGACTGACTTAATTGAGAAACTAAGTAACAGTAGCCAAGTTAAGGTCAAATTCTGCTTTTTTTTTAATGGCTTCTCAAATAAGTATTCTTTTAAGTAAAGTTAATTAGTGACAAAATCATAACGATACAAAATATTTCAGTTAAACAATGATATGAGAACTGATTGAAATATTCTGAGTCAATTTCATAGTCTCTGGATGTCATCTTCAGATTGTAGCAAAGTCGGTACGTTCACTGTAATTATTAGATTTGTCTTTGATGCTAACGTCTCTCAAAAAATTTATATATTATTTTTATAACCAAAAACATGAAAACTTTCTAAATATCGCAATATCCGATGAAAGCCACAGGAAGTACCTAACGCTACTAGAGCCCGGGACTCCCGTGGCGATGATGACTAACGGAAATTGGGTAGCGAGATTTGGTTTCATCTAACCAATTCTATATTTTTTTTCTTAATTATCTACCAATAGATTAAATTAAAACTACTTAATTCAAATCTAAAAAAGTCCCTCGAGGCATCGTACCGAGGATGCTGAAGACATTTCCTCGCTGTATTGCAGATATTGAAATGGTGATACCTACGTTGCGCGGAAAGGTCGCCAGTTCTAATTATTTCTAGCAGTCGTACAATACAAAATAAAAAAATAACTTAGCTAAACGTGAAATAAGCTCAAAACTAAATTAAGTACCTATAATGGTTCTATATTACCTACTGCCAATAATTAAAAATATGAAGAAATCAGGAATCAGGGTAGGTAGGTAGTACCTACATCAGAATTCAAAATTGGTTTTTTTATGGTGATGGGATCCAAAACCATTAAGGACAAATATTGTGAGTTGAACACGAGTATTTGTGCCAGATGTATGTATTAAATAGTTTATTTTCTAGGTATATCTTTGTCTAGTCGCGATGACCAAAACACAAATATTATTAAGTTTAGCGTGGGACTAGATCTTTTTGTAAGATGGTCCCTGAATTTATATTATTTTATTTCTAAAAACTTAACGAATTTATAACTGTGAATAATTTTCTAAATATCTACATCTAAACATCTGCAATAGAGTTAACATTTAATTTTATGACTAGGTACCGCAGAAATTGAACCAACGAGTCCTGTAGAAAAAATATCACACACACGCCCCCGCTTATCGTTTATCTGAACTATGATATTATGTTGTATCTGGGCAGCCCCTATCGCCGGATGATCTTCATTGAATTACCACACGCTGCTCCCAGCACGAGGCAAATACCTAACCAAGAAATTGTGGCCTGCGTACGAATATCTATGGTTAACTATAACGAGTGCAGAGCTTCACGCAGATTTGTAATAGAACAAAATATTTGTTCTTATTCTTTTTACTGTACTTGCACGATATAATGTTGTAAATTTTAATCGATTTAATTTTGCTTAAAAAATTATAGTATTGAGCGCAGTAAACATACTTTGGCTGTGCTGGAGAATATTTAGATTTTAATTTATATGCACGTAATAAGTGTAGGTCTATTGTTTTAAGTACAAAATACGTCATTAATAACCCGAACGTTTGAATTTCTTGTATAATATTGAATGCTATGCACGTATATTAAATTGATTAATATTGTATGCTTATTTAGATTATGCTCACAGAGATTACCTTTCTTTAAATGTTCTATTTTTCTGGCTACAATAGTCTGATTTGTGATACCCATCTACTTAATGTTGTTGTGGCTTGCAATAAAATATTTGATTGAGTGCCAGCCCTTGTACTATTACTAACCTAACTATATACTTAAATACGTGATACATGTTATCATAGGTACTAATCGCGATGTCATGTAACAAGGAGTACTTATTTACTTATTTGTTTAAGCTGCTGGTTCTCTTTTTTAAGAGCTCCGACATTTTGTATTAGTAATGTGCTTAGTTCTGATTGGTTCTGTTTAACGTGCTGTTTTCTGCATGTACCAATGCGTTGTTGTAACCTTATGCGTGCGTGAATGGTTATTTTTATATTATATCTAAACGTGAGTTCCTGTAATTGGCTCTATATCACTAATTAAGTTGCAATCCGTGTATTTCTAGCTGTTGGTTCTCCTTGTATAAAAAAAAAGATTTATGTTAATGATGATGAGCGTTGTGTTACAATCATGACTCTCAAGTGTAGTTAAAAAAGGTTTTTTCCTTACCATCAGCGATGAATTGTTTTTTTCTCAAGATCACGCTTGGAAAGGATATTATTACTTAAATGGTTTGTAGAATAAGAACCTACTTTAACGCTTTAAAACATTGTCGTATATGGAGTCTGCATTCCCAAAAAAGCATGCATCTGGCATATTGTACTGGTGCATGTATTTTAGCCTAGGCAATAATGTTAATATAGGTGTTCCTATTTACTGTTTCTTTAGTACCTAGTACTTGTTTCTTTATGTAACCATATATATATCTTATCAAAATGCCGCGTGAGCACAAAAAACGATTATATATATACAATGAAAAGGATATATGTAGGTACTTATTTATTTATAACAACTTAATAAACGTGTCCCACATACCACAATAAAGATTTGTGTGTGCAACAAACTAATCATCAAACAATTCAAATTTGAAAGCGCCCGTAACATTTAGGCAACATGAAATGGCAACAAAAAGTCGTGACTGCATACTTTTGTATCACGATGCAAATGATGAGAACCGGCCTTCGAACGACAAACTTAATGTTACAACAAATAGAGAGAGCTGCTTTCCAACAACGGACACCCTCTAACACGGTGTGTTATACAATGCAAAGTCTTTTATATCCGGGCGCATTGTTGACTTTATTCGCACAGTGTACAGTTTCGGAGTACACATATCGATCATCTAATGAACACCGTTAAATAACATCGCATTATGTTAAAACACGATTCTTTATCAAGATCTGGCGCCGGCGCGGCTGAGATATTGAATGTTTATACTATTTGTGTTTATGTAAAACTTTTATACCTTCCACTTTATCGATGCTGGTACTTTTAAAATATTAATGCAATTATTAATGAGCTTTATGCGGCGTTGAATTCATGCTATCGATAGTTGGTAATTTATAATTTGAAAAACTCCGGTATTTATTTTACGTTTTTAACGTTATCCAACGAAAACTTACTAATGGTTTTATGTCCCGGTTATTCGATTATCTTTATCTTTATAAATTTAAAATGTTAACACTTTCCTGCAGTCGCCGTTTATTGATTTACTCATTAATTTAAACACGATGACCAATGAAGACATAAATGATGATTTCTGTTGTGTATTTTAGTTATAAAATATTGTTTAATATAGTCAGTGTCACCTTATTGCCCGAGTACGGCAGAGCGGAAAAGGAAGCCACATGTTTTTTGCAGTCTTTGTTTGTATACACGATGATTATTAATCCGTGATCAGGAGTTGAAAAAATATTGATAAACAGCCAAAACGGATTTCAATGGATGAGTTGAATGATAATATTAACACTGATATCCACTGAATGTCTGGTCACCCTACATTTCTTGAAGTTCACGTCAAACACACATACGTCAAATTTTCGCAAACTACCGTTAGGGTGACAATGATTTTGAATTATAAAGTGATTCCTTATTTAGTTTTATTCAGGAAAAAAATAACGTTTGTTTTAGGTAACTTCGAGTTAATCGTGTTTGATATCAACTACAGAAGTAGAAAAATGTACTCCAGAGGCTCTAGTATAAGTTTTACCGAAACAAAACTTTACGATCGCGTTTGTGTTTTACTCTCAATTTGTATGGGATTAGACAGCTAAACGCGAACGCGGTCGTAACATTTTGTTTCGGTAAAACTTATACTAGAGCCTCTGATCACGAATTAAAAATCATCGTGTATTTTACGTGTGTTCCACCGTAGCGTTTAAGACACTGAACCGATTTTGATGTATCGATTCGAATTTATACTCCGGGTGATTTAGCCTACCTTTTGTGTGAAAAAACACGTTTTTTTTTAGTTCGTTTTCCGTAGTCAGGATCTAGTTTTTTGGATTTTTTATGCTTGTAAAATCAAATTATACGTTTTAAGACATACCTTCCCCACCCTTAGATGCTTTAAGAAAAGTTTTATGATGTAAACGAAATAAATTAATGTATTGTTTGTTATCGAGGCTGTTTTCTTTCAATCCTTCCGTTGAAGCCCCCGTCGGGTGTCACACAGCGTCGGATCCTGCATTGTTGAGGGTGAGTTATAGTATCCGCGATAGTTGTTAGAAGCGGAGATAGGTATTCTCAATTCCCCACTTTGAGATTTCTGTCATTCTGAATTGGAAAGGCATACTAGACAGAGTCATGATGACATTCGTCTCAATATTGAATCCAAAAAGCTTACTGCCCTTGTTCTTCTTGATTTTAGCAATGTTTTTAATACGGTAGATTTTGATTTGATTTTTTTTATTCTGCTAGGTATTCTCCGCTCTCTTAACTTCTGAAACTCCCTTATCCTGGTTTCGCAGCTACCTCTTTGGCAGGCGCCAGCGCGTTATGTTCGATGACAAGATGTCCGAGTGGTGCGAACTCTCCGCTGGCGTTCCCCAGGGATGTGAACTTTCTCCATAATTGTTCTCTGTTTTTATAAATAGTATCACCGAATCCCTAACTACATCATATCACCTTTACGCAGATGACCTACAGATTTATGCAGCGGCAACTGTGGATGAGATCTCCTCATTAATCTCGGAAGTCAATCGAAACCTTGAGTCGATACGCTGCTGGGCGTGTAAGTTTGGTTTAAAAATTAATGCAAAGAAATCGCAAGCGATTGTTATTGGTAGTCCTTACTATATAAATAAGCTCTCAGAGGTGGTGGTGCCTGACATCCTTTTTGATGGAATTTCTATTCCTTTTTCCTCTACTGTCAGGAATTTGGGTATCACCATGGATCAGACGCTTTCTTGGTCACCCCATATAGCTGAGGTGAGTCAGAGGATCTTTAGATCCCTTCACTCCCTAAGGTGTCTCCAGAATTTCCTTCCTCTTCGTACCAAGTTGACCCTTAGTCAATCTCTTTTGCTTCCTCTTCTGGACTATGGTGATATTGCGTTTCTGGACCTCAACGAGGAGCTGCTTGATAGGCTGGAGCGCCTGCAAAATGTATGTATCAGATATATTTTTGGTCTACGCAAGTATGATCATATCTCTGAATTCCGCTCTAAGCTTCGATGGTTACCGATTCGCCGGCGCAGGGACGTGCATATCCTGTCATTACTTTTCAACACACTGTTCAGCCCTACTTCCCCTCCTTATCTTTCTGAGCGGTTTAACTATATGGCAGACGGCAGTGGCCACCGCTTGCGGTCGAGTGCTAACCTTACTCTTGCTGTACCGTCTAGAAAGACGCGAACATACTCCAGATCTTTTACCGCGCACGCTGTTAAGTTGTGGAATGAGTTACCTTTGTCGCTGAGACAGTCGCGGTCTGTTGCGTCACTTAAGATGAATTTGAAGAAGTTGTGGCTTTCCAATGACTTGTGAATTGGTTGAATATAGTTTTTATTTATTTATTGTATATTTGCGATATATATAGTGTGTATTATATTTTATACTGTTTATTTATATATGTATTGGCATGTTTTTATTTGTCTAGAATTAATACCTATTAGGTTTTGTTTTCATTTTCTCTGTGTTTTTGTACACGGTATAAGTTTGCCTATCTCGGTCTACCTACCTTCCTCTCAATTGCTCAAAGGTTAGCTGGAAGAGATCCCTTATAGGGATAAGTTCGCCTTTGTACTTTGATCTATTGTGTGACATGTATATTCTTTAACCTGTTATTGTGTACAATAAAGCGCTTACATACATACATACATACATGAAAGTAGTGATATGTTCCCTTCTTTGATACATCATCATCTTTATACCTACATAATGTTTAGATTAGACACAGTAATTAAAGTACATTAAAAATGTAAATGAGTTATTTACCGTTATGCAACTTCACCTTCACCAATGGCCGTTGTGTTGGAAGAGTTCTCGAGTGGCGACCACGTACCGGAAGGCGCGGCGTGGGTAGGCCCCCCATGCACAAGGTGGACTGATAACCTGGTAAAGATTGCTGGAGTCTGCTGGATGCGGGTGGCGCAGTACCGGTCACTTTGGCACTCTTTGGGGGAGACCTATGCAGGCCAGCAGTGGACGTCTTTCGGCTGATATGATGATGATGATGATGATGCAACTACAGGATTCAATAAATATTCTTATGCCGTGAAATACGAAACATGGTGTGCCTAATGCGTGTTCACCTAATACTTAATAATAGTGCTAAACAGGCGAAGTCAAGAGCTGACGTTAAAGTCACCTAAATAAATATACCTTGCTAAATACATATATACTTAAGTGAAGAATACCGACAAACATAAGACGACTCCACACGACCACCGCTAATGTCTTCAGAATGAATATTTTTCAGAAAACCTAGTCGATGATAGCAATGAGCGATGCCGACCTACCACCACTCCCGTCATTACCCGTCAGCAGATGATGATATAATTGCTGGATCCAATACGTACCTAATGAGTGATATCAACGACTTTTTACAATTGCTATGATCTCGCCGCTTATAGCGGGCATTAAAATTATAACTTCATTTGAGCGTCCCGGTGGCACAACATGCAAAATTGGTTGCATCCTTTTCTTTTTTTTTTAACGCGTGCTGAGTTAGTTTAAGAGTAGGTATACCAGACACTCATAGATGTTGAATTGTTTTGGTAGAAATGTAGAGGTGTTGATGGAATTAGTAGTTACCTATAGACAATATCAATTATCCTAATGAATAATTAACTACTTAGGAATTAATAGGTGGGTATGATGTTTTTCTCGTTCCCTAAAGCTACAACTGAAAATGGTAGGTAAGTAGTTATTATATGTGAGGTGCCTACCCCTTCTGGAATACAGGCGTGAATTTATGCTGGCATCAGCCTTGTTTGCCTGTTACTAAATAGTAAACACAACTATAATACCGGATATTATAGTTGTATTACTGTTCAGGTAGAAATCTTGTCTATAATATAATAGGTATACAACAATTTTATTAAGGCTGGGTTGCACCAAACCGTCTGTAATCGTGAGCGGTGTTCGATAAAAACTGAATGTATGGAAAATTTGACAGTTATCTACGGAACGACAGCTGCCAGCGGCATATTTAACGTTGATCGGCCTGCACGCCCGTTATCGTAAGTTGGTGCAACCCACCCTAAATAGTTTAGGTACTACATTCAGCTTTGCTCCTCTTTAGGTAGGTACTATACTTACCTAGATAACAAATCTTTTGTCATCTCAGTGTCTCACTGTGCTCGGACCTAGCTTTTCAATTATTATTAAGTTACCAACAGCTAGAAAGCCTATATGAAACCTATTCAAAACCAAGTTTGCTAATCTGGCATTTAGGTGCTCTCTTGGGCTTTTACAAAACGCCGCATCGTCATACATATGAAATAGGAATTCTTATTCTTTATAGATAAACCTATACATTTTATATCTACCTATACACACCTTTATAACTACACTTAGTACGTGCTTCTCGTTAAGTAGTGACGTAACAGCTCCCTAAGATCGTTCCATTTGAAGTTGAACGGAGAAAAATATTAATTAATAAGGATAGAGTCATGCAAGTCGCCGTAAATGTGAAGGAGATGGTCATAGCTCGATCGACGTCATCTTCGAATGCAACGCCTGACGTGTATCCAGCGGCAACAAGTTTCACTTCCATATTTTATTCAAACTTTTTCATGATGTACCCGTGTCTATAGTCGACAATTCCAATTTTGATGTACCTAATGATTCTTAAGTATCATTTATACATTGTGATGATCGGTGAATTCGGTAGTTAACAGTTAATTAATTTGTGTTGATAACACCAATTTGTCAGTCAATAGTCACATATGAAATCATTACCTACTTCTATAACATAACATAATCAAGATTTCATTAGGTATTTGTGTTATTTTCAAATAACCTTATATACTTACCGGTTAGTAAACATCAAAGAACCTCTGAAGATCAACATTGATTGCGTTAATTACATGCATGGACCGTATTTTTCACATGAATCCCTTTATCATATTTAAGTATACAGGTATTCATTATTATCTAAGTTCTAATTCCTTTTAAATGCAGCTGGGGCAGTTAAACTTTATTTTTAATTTGTATCTTTCTGCTAGAACTTTGAACAGGTATCTCTTGTGGTGCCATCTACCATATCTTTTGTGCACTAGATAGACACATATTTTCAATAGCCATAAATCTTTCTGAAAAAATAGAACCTATACTCACTGTAAATTTCGAAGCAAAGTAAATTATTTTAAATGAAGACAAACAATGTATTTTACGAATAATCATCTAGTATGTCTAGGCGATACTTGTTTTGTACACCGTACGTTGTAACAAATGAGTTGGGCTGCGTCCGAGTCTCTGCCGCTAGGGTGGGGCGGCGGCGGGGCGGGGCGTGCGGGGGAACCGCCCCAATCAAAATGGCAGCTGTTTGCGCGCCAAATTTTGAATTCGTAATTTAGATAACATACCCACTGTGTTTCATATCATTAGGTTTTAGAGAAATCAAATGATATGTTTTTATTCATTCATTAGTTTAGTACCTATCTAGTAACTAAATTATTGGCCTGAAATTTAAAATTATTTTTGTAAAATACAATGTCAAGTATTTTATTAAACGGTAGGCAAGTACGAAATCATTAGTGTTACGAAACAATTACAGGATCTAGGGTAGGTACTACAATATTCATTATGGTCCTATACCTGGTCTACAAGTTTACGTTAAAACCGCCATAAATTAATATAATGATAACCCTACATCAGTGCTTCAATAAACATTACACATAAATCTTTATTATTGCGATTTAAGGATCCATTGAAAGCTAACTAATACCGCGTACACTGCAAAATCAACTCTATATCTAATGTGACAGGGTTCTTATTCCAATACGATAAAAACAACACTTCAACTCTCATAAACTATTTTCAGTCGCGGCAAATGAAGAGACAAAGCTTTTTATCCCTTTCTACCGCAAGCCCTCCTGGTAAGTGCGAGCAAGACAGCAAAGATTTACGAGGTGTTTATATCGATACAGGAGCGTTGATTTAACCATTGCTTTGGTTTATTGCAGTCGATAAAATTGAATGTTATGAGCCAAGGTCGTACGTGAAAAATTGTTAGGTTATTTATGTCTTCATCGAGACAAGTTTTAATGGGAACCTATTTAGTTATTGTACAGGTTATAGATTTTGTCACATTTTTTATTGATTTAGAAAGGAAAGTTTGCCACTAGGTATATTAGTTTAGACTGCGCAAATGTAGGAAAAATAAAATTTGTTAAATTGGTCGGGTATATGTGATACATCAATGACTTGTCATTAACTAATTTAATTTAAATTGTTTAATTAAAACGTACACTAAAACCTATTTAATATACATGAAATACTAGTAGGTATTAAATAGGTACAATTCAGTCAACGACAAATATATTAATTAGGTAGCTAAGTATGTATTTATATCTCTATCTACTAATGTAGAGTCAACGGAGAAGTAGCTACACGGATTAGTGTTCAAAATGATCTAGACAAGGTCTTATTGCCTTATAATAATTGTGTAGATCATTTTGACCTCATTGAACGCACAGCTAACTCTGCAACTTACCTATAAAAACAAAGATTTTAAAATAAAAGCCCACGACACGACCTTTGTAAAATGACCCTCTATGCTATTACAATAATAGTATTCCGAGCGTACAACGCCTGACCATGAACCCAATCTATAACAAGTGCAATGGCACATTGAGTCAACCAATAAATAACAATTATCATAACTGACCAGCCGACTTGACCCCCGGACACCACTCAACTGAACCAATCTCCGAAGAAATTAGAGACGAGAAAGATCATTGAGAAATAGTTGTGAAAACAATTGAAGGATAGCTTCTCGAGGCGTATCTAATAAAAAGATGCTAATAATATGACAATGATAATACCTAGATAAAATTGGAGATGAGACGTGTTTGTTGCAAAAATATTTTCAAATACTTTTGCATAAGTAAAAGAAAATCGGTTGGTATTTTTGAATCCTCGATAGGAAGTTTGAGTAACTAAGTAAAAGTATAACAAAAGGGACCACAAAAACAATTGTGAACTACTGAGGAGGTACCTACAGATCGTATGGTTTAACATTATAGATAAAGCTAGATACAAATCAAAGCGACAATAGAAGACCTTGGTACAACAATGAAAATCAAAAATCAACAAATGACTTCCGGAGCGTCATGTCGAGCAAGCAGCATTAGTGAAACATCCGTGGCAACATATAGTGCCATTTAAAACGCAGCAAAGCCATAATTGCCTCAATTTGAAACTTGTCAAAATCGCATTAGTTCACCTTACGCCGAGAAATAATGGGGCGCCTTCAGCGGCGATTGGATGAGGGATTATTAAAAACGCATTAACGTTGGCCACACCTAGCCTTATAAATAACCCTGTCGTGTTGAAACAGAAAAAAGTAATTTTGAGATTTGTGGTGGGAGGGGCCGATCACCCGTGACTGACACGGAAGGAACCGGGCCTGTATCACGCGAATCATTATTTTGTCGTTAGGGAAATGTATTATAATGCCGGTATCTGGGCTCGTGATCTGCGTGTAGAGAAAGACTTATACTTATTTAGATTAGGCGTAATAAGGGTTTGGACTTGGCTATGATTTTGGACTTGCTGAAATATATACTGGAATTTGAGAGACTTCGCTTAGGTCAAGTAATGTACTGTAATACCTACCTGTATCGAATAAGTAAACAATTTTCCTAAACTAGGCGCGCAAGGTACGAGGCGTCAAAGTTTCGAGGTAACTGTAGGTAACGCATGCTCCAGTCTTAGTTTATGGGGTGTTCTGAGTATCTTAGAAATATACATATTTACATAATGACTTCGTCACTGATAAGTCTGATAACACATACAGCCGCTTCTCATCAGGGGGTAGGGATACTTAAATGTACAACATAACTAACTACGAAGACCGCATAATAATCTAGATCCCTAATCAATCCCTAAAATTGCAAGGTTAATGAAAATTCTTGAATACAATCATTATGCTTTATTAATTTCATGTATTTATATATTTATGACAATATCGTCTCACCTAACCTTATTAAGTTACTAATTATAGTTATATTTCATAAATTTTGAATCATAGGACATAATCTGGTAGGTAAATAATATCATTTTTAACCAGGGTTTTCTAAGAGAAGATTCAATTTCCAAAAATGTAAGGACGTTCTGAGTACATCTAACATCAAAACTTAATAATAATTTTCTCATAAACCTAATTTTACATCAATTAAATTGTCAAGACAAATTCGAAATTGAGACCTCTATCTGGCAAGGGATTCAGAATGTCATTTTTGTTATAAGATTGCACTTCGATTTGATTTCTTACCGATGTAAAATTTAGTAAAACACCGTAAAAACATACATTCTAATTTCAGGTTTTCTGGGCAAAACAACGCTTACTGCTACAAATAACTGTACAACACAAACACGAGGTTATCCTTTTGAGCAAAAGTCGAAACAATAAAACAAATTCCACCCCGGCCAGACAGTTACTAGACTTAACTTTACCCGATTCAAGAGAAGAACGAAATCAACGAAAGCGAACTTAATTAAGTGAATCAATAAATAAATATCGGATATATCGACAATATACAATTATTACAATTTACATTTACTTAACGAACACAGCACAAAATTAAAATATGTTTAAATGAAACCGGCTCACTGAGTTCTTAGTAAAAACTTTCACTAGTTACAACCTACGTGAAAAATCAATTTACAAATAGTTTACATTATTACGAAACACGTATAACCAGAATCCTGACAACAGCTCACCCCTCGTATATCACTCTCCATTTAAATTATTCGTAAAACTATCGTTACGAGTAAATATATTCAATGTTCGATATTTTTCTTTACGTATATCGGTTTCTTAAAGCAATGATTTTATAAAAATACCTTTTACTAGAGTGAGGTGTTCTCGACACTTTTATATGGATCGCTCGCTACTGCCCTAGCCGCTAGACGCTAGAGGGTCTACGGACGTGACACCCACCAGTTTATTCTCTAACTTTGGTATACTGTGTACATGTACGACGTTCCGCACGAACCCATTCCACAATAAGATTCAAAATAAGAAAAATATCTACTTCCTCTGCACCCACAAAAATTAAGGTAACTTTTGTTTCATTAATAATAAATTATTAAGTAGCGATTTGCACCTGATGTATTCTACAATGAAATGTCTTTTATAATTATTTCCCATCGAATGGCACAACATTCATTTCGTCCAAGTAATAGATTTTTATCAAAGGATATTGAGAATCTCGTTAAGAATTTTCTAAATCATTAGCGTCGTTCTCGTAACATTTTACATTAATTATAATAATTCCTATTACGTTTATTATCAGTTAATTACGTATATGGTGTTATCGAAAATCGTATACATTGCACGTGTGTAACTGGCCTTCCCAAACTACATACAAAGAATGTATAAAATAACGCAAACCGAACTGAGGCTCACAAAACCAACTCTCGCTCCTGATTACTAACAAAATGAACTAGTCGTTGTGTCTCAAAATTAATCTCAATAAAATTATTCACACTAAAACAATTGTACAATATTTAAATCCTAAAAATTATTACGTACGTATTTACAGAAAAGCAATTCGACAGCAATTAGAAATAAACATCAAATATATTAAATAATAACAATATCGTTACTAATTGCCTTCTTATCAATGGTTAATTATAAGAGGTCCTTATGGTTTTGTGATTCAATATCATGCGAACACTGAAAATTTTGATTGTTTGCAAATTGCTTGATGTCGTCAATAAATAAAGATGTTGTACCTGTAGACGGCGACGAGGTACGAAGTAAAGTACAAGAAGTTTTGACAGATTTGCTATTCGGAAACTTATATTAAGAATGTCGCAGTTAGAATAATAAATAACAAAGACTATCAAGCACTTTGCAAAAAATGACCAATAAATAACCAATCTGTGGATGAGAAGATAATACCAAAATGATAATTATCCATGTATTACAATCACATAATATTGATGCAGTTTACTAATCATATACACTGCTTTTTTGGTAATTATTGGTATTGAGATTGTTCTATAAATAAATTTATACTTAACAACTGCAAAAATCTCTTCATCACACTATCATTACTCTTTATGCGATGTCACTAAGTTACATACTAGTTATAATGTAATATTATCATGAAAAGTCCAACATACAATTTATACAAATTAAACTGTTCTAGTAACAGCGGCCGTTGGATCAGTTGTTTCAGATTCATCACTCGTTGCAAACTTAAGATTCGACATTACAACTAAATGGACACCGAAAACCAACTTTTCAATGGCTTGTCAAATCTGAAACAGAGATCTGGGAGGCCGCGAGCGCGGGCGAGCCTACTGCGGCGAGGTGGGCGGGCTCATGTTGTCCGGCTCGTCGCCCGAGCCGGGCTCGCCTTTGGTCTTGTTCTCCTTCTTCCACTTCATGCGCCGGTTCTGGAACCAGATCTTGATCTGGCGCTCCGTGAGGCACAGCGCGTGCGCGATCTCGATCCGTCTCCTCCGCGTCAGGTACCGGTTGAAGTGGAACTCCTTCTCCAGCTCTAGCGTCTGGTACCGCGTGTACGTTTGCCGTCCCCGCTTCCTTTCTGAAATCAGATAACGTTGCATGTTAATACAAAATGAAATTAACATTCTAATCGAAACAGTTGGTTTAATTTATAAAATTCGCGCGGCAGCCCTGGGAGCGCCAGACGTTAAAAACTGCATAGGCATTTCTGATAAATGGTGGTTATTTGTAAAAGGCGAACACTCCCGGCGGAGTTAATTGAAAATTGTTTTGAGCTTATCAATTTGGTAATTGTTTTTGCTTGTCGAGTATTTCTCTCCGCTGTCAAGAACTAGTTTAAAGGTATCTACATTGCTAATCGGGTTTTGACATTGACTGCACACAATCTTATACAATTATGTCGTACAGGTCCAATTAGTAGAACTGAATCAAAAAGCGATATTTCGCAATCATTGCCAACATACAATGAAGCTCATTTATATTATTTGCAATTCATCTTTGGTTATGTCTATTAGGTTAACTAGTGGTTTACTTTGAGCATAATTTTTGATTTAGTGCGGAGAAAATTTGAGGTGCGTATCAAGAAAAACGTCACAAAATCAGCTCCTGCGTGTTTGTGGAGCCGCGGCGATCCGCTACCGAAGCCAATTAAAATAATTTAAGACGCCGCGGGCCTTTTTCGTTTTGTAATCATTACTCTTCGAGGAAGATGCAAAGCCTATTATACACGGTTTAGATTCTCTGAACTGTAATTTGTATATTACAAAAAAACTGCAGCGAGATTTAAGTGATGAATGAGACAATGTTCCCAAATAAAGCGTTTTGAATAGCAAGGTCTTTTGATTTACCCGGTCAGATCCTCTTGATTGAGTTGGAGACACATTATTTATAATCATGGCTTAGCATACCTATAATTGCGCTGAATTTGTGTGGGGTCACAACAAAATGTTCGTGTACTTATCGTAGTTTATTATAGAAGGAACTGTTCCATCAACTTGGTATTTAAATGCATTAACATACGAAAACTTTTACCAAAATGTTTACGTTTAGCCCAATTTTAACGTTTAATATGAAACATAAATCTCGAGGCTATTAAAACTCAGATAGTTGTGAACTTCGAAACATGGGCGCAAAATGAAAGTTAACTGTTTGCGCTGCGGTTTAACATCACGCAAAACTGACTCGACGTACAGAAGAAAACTTCGCGGAATCAGCCGCGAGGATTACTAGCGACAGCTTTTCTAAGAAACTGCGCAGTCAGCGAGATGTAATTACATTAAAGTAAGCCATATTTTGAAGCGACCGTATCTGCTAGTGCACAAGAGTGTTTTCAAAAGGCCTTCTTGTCCAGATGTTGACTGTAACAGCATATAAGAAAAAAAACCGTGATGAGATGATAAACGTATCGTTTTGTAAATGTTAAGACTCGTGGTGACAAATGTACTCGCATATATCAATATAAGTAAGGGCAGATTGTGACCTTTCTCGTGAATCGCATTAGTCTTGATTTGGAATCGAAGTGGATTGCGGCGACCGCTTTTTTGCATGTTTGGCTTTCGTCAATAGGAAAAAATGGGGGTTTAATTTACACAGTGGACAGTCAAGATTCTTTGACCCATCGACATCGCTTTTATGCAATGACAATCAATAGTGAATTAGATAACACACTGTAATGGTACGTATTATATATAGTTTTTAATGATTATGATGCAATATGAGCAACAATTGACTATAATATCAAGTTCTCCGTTGCATCTAACATTGAACTACAACAACCAAGGCTCTTTTACATAGTATGGCAAAACTTGGCTAATCGGTGATATCCAGTAATTCTGTGATAGATTATTTATACCCTTATTGCGAAGTTACTATATAATCTACATTTGTACAATATTTACGATAAGTAGCGCTACTATCAAAGTTAATAATGACATAAAGAGTGTAACTGTAGATTATAGAGTAACTTTGCAATAAAGAGTATAAATAAACTATGACATATAAGTAGGTATCACCGATTAGCCAAGTTTTGCCCTATTATAAAGCAATTTAAAGAAAAAAGCAGCCAAGTCCCGTTTCCTGGGTCTACAGGCTGCAACGGATTCAAAATTATCGGCCACTTGTTGCCGCAAAATTGATAACAGTCTCTGCGCCCCGTGCGTTCAAGAATGCAGGCCATTGTAGTTTAAACGCTTTCTGTACATACATATGTCTCCTGCTCGATTCGACTTGGTTTAATGAACACTCGTGACATGGCGATCTTAAGTACAGTCACCAGCATCCTATCTGTCATGATAAAGGAAGCAATATTTGCCACTAGAAATAGAGTTGTGTCAGATAGGTATTTACATTTGCGCGTTATATTGTGGTAGATGATTTCATGAAGAATTGAACAGTTTTCATGAAAAATATTCCGTTAAAGCAATATCATTTCTAATAAGAACTGCTTTTAACAAAAATCCGCGTGTTAGAAGCATTCGGGTCATTCTGCGCTCCTAGCGTGTCTGACGATAGGTTGGAAATAATTGTATAATAATATATGAACTAGTCGAAGCTCTTGTTATTGAACGAGAGAGCGAAGCGAACGAAGTTTGGGGAAATATGCTTTCGTAGGTAGGTATGTCCGGATGCCCAGCTGTTCTCCTCTACAGGGCGTACTTCTCAACCGATTCTCGTGAAATTTTGTGAGCAATTCGATAATGATGTATATAATTTTTATGTCGATTCAGTTTACGGAATTAAAAAAAACTACGAGTAGGTACAAGCTCACGGAGCCACTAAGTACATACTTGGCTATTAACAAAGGTCACACTGGGTAGCATATGTTTTTATGTATAAACGACATTACCAAAAACGCCAAAGTAATGCGCTTACAGCTCCCAGCGGCTTTATTATACGCAGCACTAGCTCTCGGATGCATAAAACATGATCTCGCGTCAGATTTAAACCGTATGTAATAAGAACATTAAGGGCCCGCGCACAATGTGGTGCTTTCCAGCTACTTTATATGAAATTTGAAAAGTTTTTTTCTGTACAGTTAGTATCATTAGTTGGATGCAGCCAAGGTAACCAAAAATATCGCAATACGTGTTTATTACTATAGGAGTAAGGATGTGTTACGATATATTTAACTACTTTGGTTTCTACTAACTACATATATAATGCTAACTGTACACCTACGGGTAGGCGTAAATTGATCTTATTTTTTTCAGATCCCAATTTCCAATGTAGGACGAACAGTGTTTCTTTATTGTTCCGCATCGCTGAGAATGTCCAAAAAGCGGAAAAAAAATAAAACTGACATCTGTTAAATTTGTTTCACTAGCATTCCTTAAACTTAACTGGCTCAGAAACCTACGCATTTAGACCAGGCGATTTAAAACTCGGAAAAGTTCGTAACGCAGTGTTAATAGTTTTACTTACATATCCTACTTTTTCAAAAGAATTAATTGGCTTTGAAAAGGTCTGAAATCGACTAAGATTAACCCATATCAGAATAAGTACCTATACGTAAGTTGTATCTAATACCTATTATACAAATAAAAGTACGTTTTTTTGTAAACAAATACATATCCTCATAAATCATGTGCACCGTGTATCCATTATATATTTTAATCAAAATCTCTTACACCATTATTTAATTAAGCCCCCAAACGGGCGTCTATGAACGCGCCTTTACCAAGCGCGCGGTTGAAACGTTAGAACCGGCCTCTGAGACACTGCGTCCCTTAGTACAAAATATAGGAACAAATCACAGCTATCAGAGCGTAAACCATTTTAGACTGAATGATTCAGATATTAAGCTTTAATTTGCAATAGACATGTTATCGGATATGAAGCACTTTAGTTTTAAAGTCACTTCTTAGTAACGTATTAATATCAAACACAGCTGTACTCTGCATTTATAAGGAAGCATTGCGATTCGCATCATGAAAGTGTTTTGTTATTTCAGACTAGTCTGAGGTTAGATGAGTATGATATTACATATCTTTCGACTAATGTACTCATACCATTTATACACAGTGTCTAGAGAACATGAAATTGCAGCAGAAATTGAATTAACTGGTTTGTGACAGTAACATTATTTGTTTAATACGTAGATTCAATGTTTGTTTCTGAAATCAACATGACCTTACGTAGTTAAACGTTACACTTAAAAGATATGTGATATATTGCAATATGAAAATAATAGTTAAATAGGTATATACCTTCCGTTTTTCAGATCACCTTTCATTATTTTTATTTATTTATTTATACTAAAGGAGTACTAACAGCTGCAAAAACATGATATAAATCTTACATAATAATACAAAGCCAATTAAAGGAACTAACCCTTAGGCTCATAAGGGCTTTTTTGAAACTCGAATCTTAATAAGCCGGTTGTATATATGTAAAAAAAACCATCTCGTCAGGCACCTCCTTACTCTAGATAGTCTCTAGCCTCCAAAAATTATGATAGTACTAGTTTACATTGCGTAACCAAGCAACAAAAAATAAGCAGCGCGAAAAAACGCAAAATGACATTACGACTTCATATTAACTCTGAAAGACCAACAAGCATCTAAACCGCCTCTCACCCGCCCGTCTGCACACGCAATCGCAGCTTTAGCATGCGATTCACAACCCTTCCCAACTCGTCTTTAGTACATCTTGATCCCGAGATTCATAACAATTCTACGTAATCCAAGCTAGAGTTACACTGGTTTTGCTAATGTTACTTAGTAAACGTGAATACGAGGCCAGCGCCGGGCGCAGCGCTGCATGTGTCGGGGGCACATAAATCATCCGACAGGGCAGGGGGGGCTACAGAATCGGGGGCCTTTCACGAGGATCGTGGACGTTCGAGAACTTTCCACGCGCAAAGGAAACAATACGCGAAGTTTTTTGGCCATTTTCGTGACAAGTGAAAATCGCGGTAAGCGATAGAAATAATGGGGACTTATTTATGGATGTTGCGCTATCGGCGGAAGTCGGCTCGTGCTTAAAGATGAACTAATTTTGTAAGAAAACATTGAATGTTTGTGAAAATGTATAAGGGTATTGCAAACAAAAACAAAATACATAAGATAAGTAAATGTAAAACATACAAATCGAAGTCTAATTACTCTTATAGGAGTTTTCATTACAACGAACAAGGGTTGTAGTGGTAGCGTAGAATATAATCCGATTAAGTTTATAATAACTTCTTATATTGATAAGAATCAGCCAATCCAACCAATTTTCTCAACGACTAAATGTTGACACTAAAATCCGGATAGACACTAAAGCATATATAATTTACATTAAATCCTCAACTTTGAAAGTCAAGAACGCTAAGAATATTTTATACGTTAAGGTAGTTTTTTTTACCTAATACCAATGGGAAACTCGGTAACAATTACCAAATCCATGGCCTTCCATGCCCAACCGGTACACAGAATATTGGACTAATATTCCCAGGCACCAAAGGTCGAGTACATTTATCTGGATAGAGGCGCAGAAATATTGAGCGGTCTGGGTGCTACTATCTGGGACCGCATTTGTACTGATTACGAGTGTGCATTCAGCCAAGGGTCGAAAAGGGCTTGATAACAGACGGTTATCAGTCAGACCTCGGTGACGGATTAAATCCTTGAATGAAATGCAATTTCGCGTGTAAGGACGTCTCAAATTGATGTATATATATTACGCATGGGAACATGGTGTGCGTTCCTATAGTTGGCAACCGGAAATATAAATGACAGTATTTTATAACACTGAACGTTAAATATACTTCAATGTCAACACCATAATAGGCGGTTTTTTATTTTTTGACCTTACCATTGTTTTTAGCTATTTTGCATTTATGAATTCATAACCGCAGAACATACCTATTCAGCCACAAATTCCACAGGGCAAAAAGACCAAGTAGCGAGCGAGCCTAAATACCAAATTCATCAAGAGATGACAAGTGAAAAGAGCTTTTAATTTAATTCGTTGCAGCAGCGCCCGAGGAACACGAAAAAAATACAGCGACAGCTTGAAGCGATATCGACAATCAATAATTCATGTCCTACAATTTCATACGTATCCACGCGTGAACATCGTCGCATCGTCTGTCACGACCGCAACAAAATAACCACCTTAAACTCAAGACCAGTAAGTCAAATGTCGTTTGGCAGCGATCGCGTGCTACGGTCTTCTGACATTTTGCAGCCACTCAGTGTATTGCAACATCGTACATGATATCAAACGGGTATTCAGATTAATGCAATTTCTCTTAAACGCTTGCACGTCGTAAATAAAATTGCTGGTTTCTGAGGTTGTTCGGCGAAGGTATACGGGTGAGTTAATGCGTTTAATTGATAATGCGTTATTGGGGAAAATAATACTTTCTCTTAGTTTCTGTACGTTGAAATTCGTGCCTAATGATAAAAAATAATATCTTGAGGTTTAAAATTCAACATCCATATAGCCCGTTTGCAATAAGTACCTACTATTAAAATCGCGCCAATCTTGTCCTCCGTGGTACATAATAAACTCAAATGTTTTAAAGCCTATATACAGGGTGTAACAAAAATGTTGTCTTACATATTCACTGTGACAGCAGAAATACAAAAGTACCGGCCGTATACCACTTTGTTTCAAAACAATCACACATCGCAAGCCAACACCTCGCGCCAAAACACACAAGCTGGCAGCCCTACGAAAACCGTTTGTGAGCACTGTGATAACATCTACGCCCAAAAACGATGGATGACAAAACACGCAACACTATAATTATAATTACCCTTACATGAGTAATGAAGAAAAACAAAACACAACTACACTGTTTGCACTTAAGTGTGAACTCTAATGATATATGAATAAAGTCTAGATTAAAATACTTCGAGCGCCATCTGAAACTGTCGCATTTACAACATGTAACGTGATAAATGGCAGACTGGGTGATAGCCTACTTATGTATATAGAAAAAAAAGGCTTCTGTATGGATAATAATTGTTTTGTAATTAATTAAAGGTGTCCCTGGTGCTTAGGTACCTACGTTACAGAAGCTGTTAGCTTAGATATGTATTTATTATAGGAATGTTACATAAAAAAAATATGTATGTGGTCTACACGCAATATTGATTAATTGCAGTGAGCTGACACACAGTATCATATTACTATTAAGCTGAAAATGTTAATATGGTACCTACCTATATTTGTTTTTACTACACTACTACTGAGGTTTAAAAAAGTAACAGTCCGTAATGAAAAAGAAAACATGGCTGCCAATGCGGTGTGAGTGGGATGGACTCCTAATGATATCCAATGTTTCGCCTAATGACTTTTTAAATACACGAAGCAGGATTGGATCGAATTCGTAACATAGTAATTACTTTCTTGCTTTCGTATCTTTCTCATAGGAAAACGTTTTTTTCGGCATTTATATACATGTATGTTTATTTAGTTAGGTATACTACCAATAGAAGGGCTTAATATATTGGAGCTATAGTTTAGATAAAATATTTCGTCCTCGACGATGGGACGAGGTAAGCAACACCTAATGATGGTTTTCATATTTGTATGGCCTTTTCATACTTTCATCACGCTGCTCTGGGCTGAAAAATAATTTATACCATGTCACACAACAGAAAGACATCATTCTCCGCTGTCGACACTGATTCGCGGCGCGTTACGAAATGGAATGTTATTCAGCTTAAATTTCGCGTCGGTATACGCCAAAAATTACGCGGTCCCAGTCGGGGATTGAACGAAATTCCACCCGCAAAAAAGGTGTCAAATGAAATATTCAAATATATTTTAATATAATTCATGCGGCGGGCGTTTCATTTCTCCCTCGTAATGGAATGCTAAATTTTCGGGCGAACAAAAAATATATATTAATGCGCGCACCTAATAGCTTATACAAACTCGTTTGTTGGGCATTGTCGGTAACAATGGGTGCCATAACTCGACGTCGGCGGCACGGCCGGTGACGTCTTTGTTAGGCCGAGCTTTGTCCCCGGCTCCACCCGCGCTGTCGGCGCCGACCTAAACAATCTCGGGCATGCTGAGCTGACAACACCCGCGACTCCTGCGGGAGCTGCGCGAATTGTTCAACTCTTAGGGCCACGAGTATGAACGACGAGGCACGAGTCAAAGTTTGGTGATAACATCGCAAATCATCAAATGCGATAGATTATCAAGCGAGCGCCCAAATTTCAAATTCCCATTACATAAATGAAATCCATAATTCATAAGGCATCAACTAATCAACAAAAAAAACTAAAACAGAACCATCCAGGCTCTTACAAAAATGAACCACCCTCGCACGAAGGTGGGCGGCTCGGCGGCTAATTACCAGTTTTGTTCGGCCATTACTATAATTTGCAGGAAAAGCACGAATGAATATTTTATTTGAGAAGGCGATGGAAAGTGAGTAATAGCGTTGGATCACGAAGTGAAAAGTTATGAAAGGTTCCGGCGAGAGCGATTTTTCAATGCTAGTCATGAAAGTGAAAATCTTAATGAAAAAGAAAATATTCAATCAAATACACTCCAGACTGACTCTGACGTCTTGGGTTCGTTTGTAATTGAAAAGCTATAGAGGCAATTATTTAAAGACAAGTTCGGAACCACCCAGTTTTGGTGGAAGTTAATAATCTTGCTCATGAGATTTGAGCTTAGAATATAAAGCTTTCTTAAGGATCATACTACTCTTGAGAACTGTTGAGTCACTGATGTATGGACTTGCACTATGCACAAGGTTTCATCTATGTAAGTAATACAGGCAATCAAAAAAACTGATCAAGCAACAGTTTCTCCAGTAGCTAGATAAATTTTAAAAAATAGTATAGACCGTGTCTTCGTGGCCTATAAGAAGTGTATTTCGCTGAGAGTACCCTTACTCAACGTACTTGCAAAAGGCATATACCTCGGTAAAATAAATAGTCAGCTAGAGAGGTGCCTAAAAATTCATCTCGGCGTAATGCTGAGCTCAGAGCGCATTAGGGCTCCAAGATGAGCTTCGCCGCGGGACAGCGAGCCCCAGGGGGCTCCCCTGCCCCCGAAAGCCGGGGGGGCGGTCTCCGCTCCAGAGAATATTTGACACGGGTCTGGCAGATAGACAGGCCGGTCATGTGTGATACCGAGCAGGAAACGAGAGAGGGGGGCCTTTTTTCCGCTCCTCTATCGACGCGGCTATATTTATAAGTATGAAGATACATTTATGATTTATGTGCCCCCGTCTCGCAGCACATGTGCACGCATCGGGTGATGCGCCGCTTTTTGTGCCCCGCCTAATGATACGAGCCGGCTTAACATCACATTAATGAGTTTCATGTTATAATACAATTCAATTTTAATATCCATTAATGTAATTCACCTCTTAATTCCACGTAAATTGTTGCGTAGAAACGTTACTAACAGTTTGCGTGCGTCTGACGACCAATCGACGACTTAGCAGCCATTATCTATTTCAATTTGAAATGCTAAGACTTTGAAAATGGAATTTTAATACCACATAATAAGTACGGCTTCGGCGGCTTAGCGGCGGCGGTCAAACTTTGATTGGCGTCCTATCCCGGGCTTTAATTAATGTCCGCCAAGACCTCACCTCGGGCCAGACAGGGACAAGCGAGACGAAAAGGGACGACTACTTTCGGAAATTCTTCTTGGAAACAAAAGAGTTTCCAGAACAACGATAGATCACTTCAATTTTGAACTTTATTAGTCACGTATCATGGTTGAAATTGAAAAACGCATGTTAATCGAGTAACTGCCTCTTAGTTGTGAGATGCAGAATGTTGCCAGTTAATCAGGTTAAACTTCGGTTTCTTCAGAAGTAATGCAAGCTGGGGAAATTCAGAGGTCCAAAGTCTAGGAACAACTGGAAGGGAAAAGTTACAGCTCGAAATGAAGGATTTAAGCCAGTGGAAATGAAATGTGATGCATCTAGAATTACGCAAGACGGTAAAGTTCGCTGCGGCTTATTTCCTCTTGAAGGACGTGAATTATGTATTAAGATCTTTTAATATATCACTATATAGGTTAGGTTACTTTTGTTTAGAGTACAGTCAAGTTTAAAAATATGGGTGCATGCAACTTAATAAATGCGTCCTATCGCTCTTATGTCAGCATATTAAGATGTCGGTACATATTCATGAGAGGATTAAATCAAGACATATTTTTGCACTTGTCTGTACTAAGGTACAGTCCAGTGCAAAAATATGTATCGATAACATCCTCTCATAAATAAGTATAAATAAATAAACCAAAACCTCAATTCTCTGATATAAGAGCTATGGGACATATTTATGAGTAAGTTGTATGCACCCATATTTTTACACTTGACTGTACTTAAAAATTTACATTTAATTTTCAGGATTATCTACCAGCTTTACCACTTTTCATTCAAAAAAATTTAGTTTAGTAAAGTACAGCTACCCAAGGTACTTAATAAAAAAAAACATATTTTTTTAGGATTAGCAGTAGCCATTACTATTCTATAAATAACACATTTTAACAAAATAGGAGTGGTTTCTGCCCAACATATGTATTATTATATATTGTTTTATGACCCACTACACACTATAGGTAGTTACGAATAGAACAAATGTAGGTACCTATAGTCGACGCGACGTCAAATGTAAGACTAAATGTAGGTACAAATAAATATAACCACAAAATAAGGCAATTTTCAATAACTGGCAACTCCAATCTCAACACATTCAAAACTACTGTCGCGTCAATGTGTGTTACATCCTGTATGACGCGAACGCTCATGTGTGTGTGGACATGTATTAATGGGGTTGGTGGATCCGGACGTGGGTGTGCGTTGATAATTATAAGACCATAATGGTTTTTTAATAAGCTCCCAATTTTTTTTATCCCACTATTTTGTACACTAGGCATGTAATCTAGTTTTTTATCGACATACAAGTATTATTTAAATGAAAATTGCGGACTAAACCACTCACGTGGTTTAAATTGTATGGTTTTAAATTACTTGGCTTTGCAAAAAAGGCTAATTACGTGTGTTTACATGATACTCACTTAACGCTGGGTACTAAAGGGTAGATTATTATTTACTTTAGCGCCACCTATCTGCTAGTAGCGAAACTTTAAAGCGAGGAACGTTTCTGTGCACAGTTTAAAAAGCACTGAGTAGTCTGAGTACTTCGTGAGCTGAAGTCATGGACGAATTCAACTTGTTCTAATAGTCGTTCGTGATATGGCAACAAAACGACCTCTTTAATAAATAAAAAATACACCGGCGATCAGTTAAACTATGCCATTTGAAATGAAATGCATTTTTACAATCAGTTACGGCTTAAATGGTTGTTAAAAAAACTTTTAAGTAGACAAACACACCAAGAGTACTTGGTTGTAACCAAAATAATAAATTGCTGTATAAAAAACGAATAATCTTACCAGTACTTACATGAAAAAGTTAAATATCTGATATCCATTGACGAGTATGGACTTGACAGATTTAAGACTATTAGAATACCGTTACGTAACCTCAGAGATAATACCCAACAGGAAAATATATGTTGCATACAGGGCGAATAATTACTATGGCTAAAGAACTCGCAAACATAGGGTACCTAAGATTCTTAACCAGTTAAGTTCAGTAATAGAACAATGTAGTAGAAAACAATTACCTATTTAAAAATAAGTAGATTGAAAAAGGAACTGTTGGATAAGTTGTATTAAACTCAATAATGTTACATTTAGTTTTACGCTACGTGGATTTATAGCTTGCATGACTTAGTTTATTGTTATATACGTAGGTATAACTTGCAAAAATGTACATAAATGTGAGAGCGCATCACTCGCCAACAAACTGTGAATAGGTACAGTTTGGCGAGGTAAAATCTGTACCTTACATTTTAAGTATTTTTTGAGGTCAATAAAAAATATATATATATATATATATATATATATATAACTATACGTATCGCAGCGACTCTTGATCCCTATGACAGCCGTCATCTCAGTACAATTTTACGTTTTAGGTTAAAAATCGTACGCATATGACAGTTGACAGGGATCAAGATTCGATGTGATAAGTATAGGTTCGGTCTAGACGGCCATGTCGAAAGGTCAAATGCCCAGAGCCTCGATTCGATACGTTTTTATGCGATCGTATATCATGGAAAATCAAACTATCCAGTTTCAGTTTCGAATTATATCGAGGTCGTTAAATTGTACATATAAGTATGGTTTGCTTCTTTCACTACTGGCTATAGGTGCAGTAATATTTGCTGATATATTTTTATAGCTAGTTCCGGTCCTGCCTGCCAAACCTAATCCAAACAAAACACTAGCTACCCAAAATCCACTACGTCCCACGCACGAGCGTTCGAAAATTCCCTTTTCCGTCCCGCCGTAAAAATATCAAAGGACAAAAATGCCATCCGTCAAAGTCACGCGTACTACCGCCTAAACCGGAAACTCAGTACCGCACAGAATTAGAAATATATTTTTATCCGTCAGTCCCCTCCAAAAAAAGTTTATGCAAATAATGGCACATGTAAATACAGGGGGAAATCGTGGAATCGTTTTCTTAGTCTAAATAAATAAAAACATTCGGGGTTTCCTTTCTTAGCTAAGGGTAACTTTTGCTATCTAATTAGGGAGCGACAAATTAGTGCATAATCTGAAATGAGGTTGTTTTCGTGAATCATAAGGTTAATTGTGCGAAACACTTTTATCTATTACATTGGGGAGTGGACTGGATAATTATTTTTTAATTATTTTTTTGGACTTCTTTGCTAATTTCGTCGACAGCGATCTCTGGATATGAACGACGTTAAGCGACTTGGGGTGATAGAATATTATAAAAAATATTTTTGTAACATGATAGGTTTTTAAAAACGTCTATCATGATGATGCGTCTAGTAGAAATTCGTCTCCGGAATAATTTATAGCTTACATAGTTATATCTAAATAGAACATCTTACTAGCCGATTGTGTAATCATTCCAAGACATTTCAAGCATTTCGCCCTAACAACGTATATCGGGGGAAACCGAGGAAAATCGTGGCAAACCAATCTAAAATTCTTATTTCAGGAAAATCAGTTAGGGAAGAATGGGCACGCAGGCGACATTGATACGTGACACAAAAGGCGCCGGGGCAATCCATCGCTGCATTTACCGACATCGTTCCATAATCGAACAGATGAGCACAATGCAGTGACGCCACGGTAGCCAGAGAACATCTTTTGTTGCAGAATTGAGCGCTTTGATAAGCATGGGGGGTTCAAGGCTCTTGGGACTCAAGTGAAGTCTTAGTTAAATCTGTCTTGTGACGACCCGGAATCCTCGCTGAGTCTATGGGCGAATATTTGTCTGACGAGCGCGGCTATTTTGCTAGTCTTGACTATTTATAATTATAAATTAATATACCTACTTATATCTTCCGTTTACATTGTTGCTATTATAGGAAGAACGGGATCTTCTGCCACAAGTACATTAATACGAACTAGAAGATTCCAAGCCTTTTCATTTTCATATCTTAGATTTGGATTTGTGTTTGCTGTAGCCGTGATATTTATTTATGAATCTAGGTAATAACTGTCGGTTCCATACTTTATTACTAGGAGCAGACTCAAAGTAACTTTTAATATGTAAACAGATAGATGCATAGCTCAGTCAACTTTCATCAAACTATGATGCTACCAAGGAAAATCCCTTTTGATTTTATTATTCGGTACCCCCTACAATATTTACAGTTAACTTTGGCAACGCTTTTCATATTTGACCTAGTTTTCTCGCTTGACAAAAACAAAAATAATAGTAAAATTGCCTATCTTAATTGAGGTTCAAAATAGGGTTTGGTGTAACAAAAAGCTCTCGAGAAGCGTTTTTGAAACAATCCGACCTCCGCAATAAATATGGCTGTACATACGCCTTCTATTCAGCCTCTTTCAACGCAAACGGGGCAAATCAGGAGCAGGCACCAAAACAAATTCTCGTATTCAATCATCGGTTGTTCACAAAGGCTGGGAGCCTGATAACTGTACAATGAAATGTAACAAGTCGTCTATCCCCCATTGTGTGGCGCGACCTAAGGGGGCTGGGGGTAGGGGGACCCATTATATTTCCATTTCCACCTCGATTCGCGGGACTTATCGCGGCCTACCTCGGACTAGGTGAGTCTATCTTTCTGTATCGTTGGGCAGGGTATACGTCATTGACTTGGTGTTTTGGATCGTAAAGAGCGAACGAATTTGATAAATCGGGTTGTCTTTAAGTGAAAAATTTAATCAAAGCAGAGTTGAAGCTTACTTAACCCCGCATCGAAACGTAGGAAATATGTGTATATAAATATCGCGGTATACCGCTACTGGTATTTTTATTTCTATTTACTCCTTTTATGCTGATTAATTTGGTAACCATTCAAAGATTCTTAGTGTCAATGTTACCTGTGCATCAACAAGAATTTTTCTATGTTCAACCATTAATACTTTTACCGACGTAATAGAATGCATCTAAGAATCGTGTTATACTTATATATGCCTAAAACATGGAATCTCATTATTGATGACCATAGAATACGCTACGGGAATGATAAATTACTCATCCGCTTCAAAGGAGACAGCGAATCTATTTTTAAGAGCAGAGTTGCCATTGGCCGGGTTTTTTAAAGATGGCAACCGATTTTCGAAGATAAATGATCGAATGGTTTCAAGTAGATAACATGGGCTAACGAGAGAGGGTAAGTGCAACTGCTACTGGGTTCTAAGTGGTACCCATATTTCATGGGTTAACTATTTGGGTAAGTAGTTTGCTGGTTAAAAGATACTTGAAACGATTAACGACTTTTATAATTGATATCTTATACATGGCTTTATTTTTATGCTTCCGGATTAGAATTAAATAATAAATGACAATAAATATTCCTAGACAAAAATTGGATCTTGAGACGTTGCACACCGTATTATTGTCAATTTGTCGCTACAAAATGTTGCATGAAATATATGTTGAGATTATACCTAAAATTGTACACTCTACAGTCTCTACACTCAGGCGCTTTGTACACCTACACATATTTAAAACCCGTGTCATCATTAAAATTACGTGAAATTTTGCAATGCGAAAGTTTGGATGTTACACAATCACGCTTAAACGGCTCAACCGATTTGGATGAAATTTTGCACGAAGATTAGTAGCCTAAAAAAATATAGGATTTTTATCACGGGTATACGCAGACAAAGTCGCGGGCGGAAGCTAGTGTGGCGTATATAGGCAGTTCGTCAGTTGACGTTCTGTTACATCTAATGTTGCAGGTCGATCTTATTTCCAAGAACTTCCATCTCATCTTTGTCTGAGACACAGGAGGATTGTATGTAGTTAACATTAGCAATAAGGTTTTGCAATAACTATATATTATCATCTCAAAAAGTAGTACATATGTAGGTAAGCTGTACTAGTTTTTGAGATAATAGTGTGTGTTGGCAACTAAATATTTACGCAGATATTAAATGAACGCACACTCCTCCGACAACCAGATGCTGAGAGTTATTCCCGAGGCAATACATCAAGTTCACACAATCATAATCTATCACTGCCTCATCGGTAGAAACTACTTTCAAATTGATTTAAATATTAATTAAAAACACTAGCAGCCTACAGGCTCAGCTACAGTTCAGTGTGAAGAACATTGGCAATCGTAATGAATGGTCACATTGTAAGTATTACCTACATAAGTAGTGTAATGAGAAATGCAGGCAATTGCTTTACGGTTACTATAGGTGCCAGCGGGATAAAATATAGTCTATGTCCATCCCAAAAGGCTATTTTATGTATTGGTGAAATATTATTTATCCAATGATAGCCAGAAATCACCTGTTACTCAAAGTCACAATCTTTAGGTCTTTATAATAGTGTATGGCTTGAAATCGTTTAATCCTGGAAGAAGCGCCTCGCCATAGACAGTGACAGACTACATTTTATTTGCAACCTACCCACCTGTCTTCTTTTTAAAGCACCTTTTTAATCAACTAATGCCACTATTGTGTGATAAACGAAACAGGTGAGAATCGGATTCTGTAATCGAGCGACAAAGCGAATACTGTACTTGGCTCCAGTGGCGTATTGTAATCGATTACTCGACTCTCTTAAGTGTTTTGAAACCTTAGAAACTCAATAAGTACCTACGAATTTGCAGAGCAGAGACTTTCGAAAGTGTGGCTGATAAGAAAGATCAATTCGATTCGATCACATAGTGTCTGATATTAAATAAGTAACTATATCCTCAGTTTACAGGAGTTTGATGATTAGAACTTTTAAACGCGATTAAAGTATGCGTGAATGTGTAAACAGATTAACAGTCGAATAAAGACAAATATTTCCATTTGTTTACATCTCATACATCTTTTTGTAGTCGACTGTACCAGACATTAGATAGTTGTGAATATATAAACTTCACAAAAAACATTTTTAGTATTGATTGACGCATATTGAATATCATTCACATTAATTATTTCCAATAAGATTATTATAATGCATGCAAATGATATTCACACATCTCAATTTTATATTACATGTAATTATTGTACATAATATAATACGTATAATGTCAGTGTATCGATCGATATTTGAACACTATGTAGCTTGGGGATATGTATTCGGTGACACGGGTTCGGACAGAACTTCGTAGTTGGCGTAGATTGCTCTGCGTAGGGGTAGCAACAGTCAAACTATAATTAAATTTATGCGTCAATATTAATTAAATATGTATAGTGCGTCCAAGAATTTGTAATTGACGTTTGATATTAATCACCTATAGCATTGAAAACATTTAAACTATAAAGTAGCTGGGGTGAGAGATGATAGAAATAGGATTAATTTTACCTTGCTACCTGTGTCTCCTGACGAACTAACGATTAGAATTTAATTAAAACAACATTTTATAAGATTTTAGACAATAAATTAGGAAGAATTTTCCAGGAAAAATCTGAATAAAATCAACACTTCACAAGAATGTCTCTTTTTTGGTAACGGTAATTGCTATTGTTTAAACTGTTAATTTGGTTCTAACCTGGCAGTTCGAAATGCTCGCGGCGCGTGTACGGCTCCAACTAAATTCGCAAGTCCCAACAACTTAAGCGCAATTTGAATGACCTCGCCAATTACAATAGAGTCCCTAAATCAGGCGAGCCACCATAAATCAGTTCTCGGACAAATTCAAAAACAGTAGGAGACGGTAGCGTACCTCGCGCATTGTTCCCGATCGGTGCGGCTAAACAGAAGGTGAGCCATTGTAGTCACCGAGTTGTAAATTTCATGAAAAGTGAAATTCCTTTTGAATACCAGTTCGACCCATAAAACATAATCCCGGAACCGAGCCGGCATTGTTTCTGGCACTTATTGTTTTACGTCAATGCGAGCGAAATTTGTCTCCCAACTTGCGAAACGTTTTTGCCCACGCTACATTGTGCAAAACTTGCAGAAACTAATTGTATTAAATGCCACCGGAATCCGCTTTTACTTTTAAACTTTTTGCAGCCACCTGCCACTGCAATTCTGAGAATCTGATATCCACTTTTAGCTGTCCAAAACTCTGATCTTTGAGTCATAATTACGTCATTCTATCGGTTATCTGTCGTTTGTGCCAGTTACGAAATATTAAGGGAAAATGATGCAGTAATTTTCGAAATTGCACGTTTGCTCTCGGCAATCTGACAGCCAGATTATAGCCAGGTATCTTTTGCTATACAAACTTACCTACACTGTTTAGTAGTTAGGCAAAGCTACGGGCGTCGTAGCAAAACGTATACATATTTATATTTACCACACACATTCATACAAGTGTCTTTACTGAAGCTTTTATCACACCTGCCACACTTGTTATTTTAAACATTCTTCTACATTATCATACATTTATGTAACGGCTAGTCGAATATCGAAGTCGCTTATTCTTTCAACCAAGTCTATTTAACTAGATAGATTGAGTTGGAATCGGATTGGTATTTGTACTCGCGCGCTAATGACAGATTGAATACATTTGGACATTGAGAATAGACTCACAGATCCTCTAGTAAGGATTTTGTATGCTCAATATGATTAATATGTTGATCCCGATCAATTATTGCTCTTTTCTATTTAATAGCCAATTACAATGTTTAGGAACATTATAGTTTAAGAATTTGACGGTAAACTTACCAAATTGACTTCTCATCCAGGGGTAAAGTGGACTTGGCAGCGAAGCGTTCGTGTTAGGCGGGGGCTGCTGGGGGGGAGGCTGCTGCGCATGCATCGGCTGCTGATGCATGGGTGGCATCTGCGTCTGGTGCTGCATGTCATCCACGGGGTACATAAGGTGTTGCTGGTGCGGCACCCCGTGCGGCACCATGTGCTGCTGCGAGTGCATGTGGTGGGGCATCTGCTGCGCCTGCTCCAGCGGCGGGCTGCCCGGCACGCCCGCCGGCGCCGCTGCCGCCTGCAACTTGCATGACGTGTACGCCGGCGTCGCTTGGTGGCCGTTTGGACCATACCCGTCCTTGGGAACCATGTGACCCATTTGCGACGGACTGTCCGGCCGGTAGCCGTTCTGCTCCATTTGCGGGTAGTAAGTACCCAACCGGTCGTAAGGTGGAAATCTAGGGTAGGGCATCCCAGGCGCCGGTTGCGCCGGGTAGTGGTGTTGCGCTGGCCGGAGCTGCTGGTCGCAGCCGTCCATCTCGTGCCCTTGCTGCGGCACCGCGCCGTAGTGCGCGTGCGCCGGCTGGTGCTCGTGTCCGCCGTTCCGCATGTCCGGCATGTATGCGTTGGAGAAGTATGCCATGTTATCGCAGCTGTTGGCGCTCATTGCGGGCCCGCAGCCCGCGTGGCTCGCGTCCGTATCTTCCGTTGCAGATTCTCGGCCACCTGGGCCGACACTATCACCGTTCGATCACCACAAAAACACTTCGGATTCCATTCACTACACGGGCACGATCGATCTCACTTGCGGCTCACGCGGCGGACGGTGTCTCCTCATCGGATCCTCGGCGAATCTGAAAAGCAAAGTTAACGAACTTAGTAGATCTATAATTAAATATATTTTTTCAATGGTCAGGTATCGAGAGGCGGTTCTCGATCGATTGTTTGCTTTGGCGAGCTCGCGGCTAGATGTGCCAGAGTCAACACACCGCCGCCTGACGGCAGACACAGACTGACACGTGTCCTAAAGCTGGGACACACACGAAGACATAAAACTTCTTATGTTCCGAGTAAAACGCCTATTAGCGACAACCTGTCTGATACGGGCCCCCGTTTACCGCAGATAACTAAGCGGCACATTCTTAGAAACGCGAGTCAAGTTCGAAGTTCCGTCTTTGTCTGACTGAAGGAATGCCTTCTCCGAAAATGAGACAGGGATATGACATACTGTCACGTCGTGTACATGTGGCTGACCCCCGTCATAGCCTCGACATTTCCCAGCAGTTGATGGAGCATGAGTGACAGCCGCGTTTGGCCCGACGACATAACTTTACTCGGACGTTAATTTCTGTAGCGAGGCTAGAGTCGCCATAACCTCAGCGTTATCGTGGGATCTGGCTCAACAGGTTTTTAAGTACAAAATTTATTGTGTACGTGGTTTATGTGACAGCTACCAGAATTTGTCAAGTAGCGAGTACAAAAAGTTTAAGCATGCAAATATACCGACCGCAGTACTTATTTACTTTACGTAGAAATACACCGTTATATTTGGAACAATATCATCTACTGCGAAAGATTTAGGACAACATGGCAAAGTCATATCAAAGTGTTTTGGACATGGATTGTTAAACTTATGTCAAAAGTAAAAAATCCGTACAACACATTGCTGGAGTGGTGCCGCCCCTTAGGCCGGCGCAAGTTATTTAAAACTCAAAGTTCAAGCTTCATTAGCGCCCGTTAATGATGGCGGCGACTCTGAGACAATGTTCCTACAGCATATGTGCTACTGTTTGTTTCTAACAGTGACATAGAAAAATCAAACGACATGCCTATTAACCGTTATTTATCCCTACAGAATAAACCTGAAAGCGTACATGACGTTAGCAAGCTCATAATTTACAGCTATACCTACCCAAAAAGATTGATTGTTCCATTCGAAGCACTTTGAAGTGCGTAAACAGCGAAGAATTTCACACATCACTGATTAAAACCGTTTGTCATTTACCTATAGAGTGGGTACTTCCTAAAAGTCTACAGATTTATTCATAAGTCGGAACTCCCCAGCTACTAACCGAAACCATGGCTAGATATTTCGTAAATTTGCATGTTGAGGGATGAACAATTTAAATTTACGGTTTTACCACCCTCCACGCGGGACAACCCTCACGATTTTTTTAATTTTCAATTTCCATTTGCATTCCACCAAGTAGATTGGACACACCAATCTGCGAATACCTACCCGTACGTAGGTACAGACGAGCGGGTGATTTACGGGTTTTTGTTTATTTGAAATGCCTGTTGTCTTTTTAATTTGTACTGGACTGTGCAAGAAGTAACGCTAAATTACCATTGTATCTACTTGCTACAATTCTAGAAAAACTACCAAGTTTGAAAATGCTGCGAATGTTAAATCAAATAAAATTCAATAAAATCAAACAAAATTCTTGGTTATTTTCCTACGTGTATTTCTTTACTGAGTCATGCTTTACTAAATATTTTGATACCTCCTTATACAAAACCCGTTAGCAGCCTAAACTCTTAAATTGAGACTAGCCGTTAAACATTTTGGAGCACAATCTCCGAGTTACAGTTTTTAATCTCTAGAAACACGGCCTAAATGTATCTAGTCCGCAATTATTACGAGGATGATAAGATCTCCGTGGCGGTTCAAGGAACATGTCTTTAGCGGCGCGAGCGCAGGTGAAATTAACAGTCTCACGTGATTTTTATAATTTGATAGCGGACGACTGCCTCTGATTTATTAGGGACCGGTTCTTTAGGCTGGCTCTGTTCACATGATCTCTGAGGGCCAACTGTTATGGTTTCTACGAGCTCTGATCTAATTATTAAAAAAACTGTATGTTTTACACGGAATTGTATGTCAACTAGGTTATGGAGCGATGATATACGCTGTCACATAAAAAGTGTCATCGGCAAATAAATCGTACGATTTTTATCTATCCGCTGAATGAAATGTTTACATTTTTTTAAAACGTGACGCTTAACCTAAATTTATGAGGGCGATTTCATTTTTATACACAAGAATTGATTTTATCAGCTTCATTGAGGTATTGGAGCGTTAGCATATCATTTGAAATAGCCTGAGAGACGTAAAAATTGTTAAAATATTCGATAACTCGACGTATACATCGTGTTTAGAGACTGGCCGATAAATCAACTAAAATAAGGCCGTGTAATAGACTCGAAGCCAAATTAAAAAGAATATTAATATGATTTCGCGTAAGTCTGGACGAGGTTGTTAATCACGGAATGATCAAAGGGGGTATTTCAGGAAATTCCCAGCGCCTGTATTTATCATTTCCACTATTTGTCAATTAAAGAGCTATTGTGGGCGCACAAAGTGGTTCTGATTTATTCGTGTATCGGTTTTGGAACGGGTTGCGGGTGGAAAGAGCACGGAAACTGTTACTTTTATTTACGATCAGTATAGTAGCGCGATACAAAAATGTATAACCGGCTGTTCATTAATTTGTTTTTTCTTATATAATGACTGAATTAAGGTGAAATTTATGGATAAAAAAAATATTTTTTTGGTGTCTGCAAGATGATTTAAGCTCGTCGTATAGAGACATAAAAATACGAAACATGAATATTTGACATACAATATTAGTTTTTTTCACAATAACTAGCGCTTCAAACGCAAACTTGTAAATATGCCTAGTTAACACAATTTTCTTTCACATTCTCTAGGGCACCTCCCCCTGGGCGGCCCATATGGCCCCCAGCGAGGAATCCAGAAACCAATCTGTTGTAGGCCGCTCAGCAGGCCTAACAGGGAAATCAAATTTTAAAAAAAATTGAAGGGCAGGGGTCGCCAAAAATGGAATTACTCAAACTTCTAAGAGCAAGTTGCATGCAAGTATCTAACTTATATCTGGTTTAAAAGAAACAAATGACAGTTCATTGTAAATCTGGATGACGAATTTTTAATGCAGGTTACACGAGTGTTAAATCTGGTGGTAATTTTTTTATATTAAATATAAATACGTGTATGTATGTACCGACACCGGCGTCCGATTTTTAAATGAGTTAGCTATAGATATGTTTTCACTTGTGCCTTTTCTTCCTTTTTCCCGACTGCGGCAGAGCCGAAAGGAAGGGATATGTCGTTATTGCCCGACTACAGCAGAGCCGATAGAAAGGGATGTCTTTATTGCCCGACTACGGCAGAGCCGAAAGGAAGGGATATGTCGTTATTGCCCGACTACACCAGAGCCGAACGGTAGGGATATGTCTTTATTGCCCGACTACGGCAGAGCCGAAAGGAAGGGATATGTCTTTATTGCCCGACTACGGCAGAGCCGAAAGGAAGGGATACGTCGTTATTGCTCGACTACAGCAGAGCCGAAAGGAAGGGATATGTCTTTATTGCCCGACTACAACAGAGCCGATAGGAAGGGATGTCTTTATTGCCCGACTACAGCAGAGCCGAAAGGAAGGGATATGTTTTTAGCAATCTATGATTGTATTTACGTGTTTACTACCGTAGCGTTTAAGATACTACACCGATTTTGATAAAATCGGTGTCAATCGATTTAAAATTATGCACCGGGTGACATAGGCTACCTTTTCTATGGAAAATATTGTTTCAGTTTCTTTTCTGTAGTTGGGTTACAGTTTATTGAACTGTTTTATGCTTGTCAAAAAGGTGTTCACATATCTTTGAAGCCGACTGTACCTACTAAACTGAAAAACAAAAAGGATTTAACTAAAAAGTGTCTGTGTGCGGCGCCCCAGCCCTCAAAAGGCGCCAGTATAGTGTGGGAACATCCATTACGCCACACGCGCGTATTAATTTCCTCTCGTCTCCTCTGATCTCCTCCAATCTCGCTGCTCCGTGGTCTCAACTCATTTATTAATTGTACCGTCTCGAGGTTGCATTTGAACGTTTCTAAATTTATCGGGAAGTTAATAGATGTCTAAAATACGCGTGTGCAATAGGAAACCGCACCAGGACTTTGGTTTTTAAGTCATAATATCTTATTTCAATAATAGAAAAGTATTATAAGCAAAACTACTTTAAAATGTTGATCAGAATATTTGCAAATAAAGTAAAACGAAAATCGACTTTCTAAGTTAGTATAAGTAGGTATATATTACTGCTATTAATACTACTACTACTACTTTTGATATTTAGAGGTACTAGTAGAAATAATTATGAATTCACTAACACTAATTATGAGTTGTGGAGTGTTCGAATACGCATTTGTTTTAATTGTGTCACCAATTTCAAATATTCACGAGTAATATCTATTCGAACGCAGTGGTCGATTGCGCGAAAAGTTACGCAAGTGCCCACTACATTATAAGAGGATCCTTACTAAAGATTTTCACCTATGATTCACAACTGTTGTGCTTCACATGGGAAGACCATCAGGGAATATTTCTGAACAAGGTAATGCAAATGTTGCTGCTGCATTTGATGTTCAAATATACCTCGTATTTCAGTCATTTTATGAGGTTTTGATAAGGTAAGTTAAATAACACAAGTAGCATAATCCCTAACTGTCGACTAAGCTTTATGTCGCTTCAAAAAACACACGTCTACTAAATCCGGGCTTCATGAAAAATTATGAACCCCAAAATTACAGAACTTGTCTGATTAAATTTAGAAGTTGGGCGGGTAATTAGAGGAACACGGCATTTCACTCAGAGCCCGTTTACGGGACCCGCGGAGGGTCGTTTCGGACTTTTTGATGACGAAAAAACTGTCACCGCGCCGCGTGTTCATGTCGCCGTTTGGAATTCTGTTGTTTTCATTTTAGGCGTGCTGAGGACAATACAATAAATAGGATATGTGAAAGTAAGTTTGGTACGTAGTTATCACGCAAAACGGGGGGATTTGTATGGAATTAGTACACAGATAGGTCGTAACCTGGATTATCAGCCTAGCGCTATCGCATTTACGTCATATAGACTCATAGACAAAGCGTTTCTTTCGCACTTCCCAACTTGCTAGTAAGGGAAAAATACTTTATGTTTGACATGAACGTCATGCTAGCTTCATGTTAGAGTGATACTTTTTATTCTGGAAACACTTTCTAAGGAGATGAAATTATCGAGTAAAAACTAGTTGCAAACATTGAAAGGAGCATAGTTACGAGTGATTGTTGAAATGTGAATGAATTGTATCCAATATTTTTTATCGCATCAGTTGCAATTTTTTTGTTGATCACTTCGAATTAAAACCGACTAAATAGTTAGTCGTTAGTCTAAACCCAGACTATGTAACCGATATACTGTTCCATATGGATGCAAATATCCTAAACGCGGGCAGGAATCTGTTAATCAAAGCGAGCCCGATCAATTACGGGCAGCAATCAAAATGGCTGGCATTCCGGGGGTACCTTCAAAGGCGCGTCGAGCGATACAGGTAATGGCATGTCCGACATCTTACATATAATGGTGGAGCGATTCCGTGAACTTTGAGCGTTAATAGATTGAAGTTCGAGCTATAGTCGTATACGTACGTACCTTATAGTTGCTGTTGGTGATATCAATTGGCATTTGAGAGTACTCATGTAAGTAGCATGTTTTGATATTTTAGGGATATTCTTTTAATGGTGACGGTGATATATGAAATAATGGATGTTTTTTGATTATGTACCTAGGTATTTAGTGTAGGTACCTACCTGGTACAATGGCGAAGTGATTTGGTGAACTTGGCGCATTAATAGATTGGAGTACTACCTATACATAATTGCTGTTGGTGATACCAATTGGCATTTGAAAGTACCTTCGCTTACATATCATGCTTTAGAAATTTAAGGACATCCTTAATGGTGACAGTGATAGGTATATAAATAATGGATACGTTTGGTTTATGTAAATAGATGTTCAGTGTATAAGATCATGCATTTTTCCTTACCCTTTTGACTTACCTATCTATGCGAAGTTATGTGGGTGATATGGATGACCTAATTTAAGGTTTATGTTTTCTTAATCCAAAATATACCAGTACCTATTTTTCTGAATTGGGTCTCTTGTTTTAAATGTAAAAAATAGTTCAGTACCTGAAGGTGGGTAATCATACAATTTCCGGAATATTCGATTATATTATTATATAAGACGGTAAGCATTTTTAAGGCTTTGCATTTTCTGTCTGTGCTCAGATATATCTTTTTTTATATCTTGAGTTGAATGTAGTAAAATCCATGGAACCGTGTACTCATAGAGTACATCTGAATGTCTGATAAGCAGATCAGATAAACTCAACTTGGTATTCCGCGGTATGCTAAAATGGTATGATTGTAAGTATCAAAGCTGACCAGCTTGGAATGACCTGTCCCAATTATGTTTTATCTCGAATGCTATAGATGGGATTTTTTACTATAATTTAACTTGACCAGGGTATTGGCAGCTGGCGCCGCACTTAACGCCGAGTGTGAATGGAACGTAACGGCAGGTGAAGGCAAAGTATCGAGGCAACACTCCCTTTACTTACATTTACGACATTTCAAATGGTATTAATAATAACAAGTACTATACAATAAACCGACTTGAAATCTGGAAAAGGGAAACAACTGTATTTTTCGGCTTGCCCTGGATGCAGGTTTTTTTCTTAATAGGTAATTTTTTAAGCCTTTCACTGACTGTAAAAATTAACAGCGGAGCGTCTGGTTCAGCCCATGATCCCTCCCATTCCTCAATAAGATTTTGTCGTCTTACTAAAGTAAAGGCATATAAGTTCATAGAACAAACAAAGGCATTTATTCGTGACAGTACCAAAACATACAACAGATAGCATGTGAAAATCAGTGGGTACCTTAGCGCCACGAAACGGTTGCGCTCCGTATATGGTGCCCACGATTTTATACTTTTTATCTATAAATAACATATTTATACCTATGTGAGGCCATTAGCTCCATGCCAGAAATTCATAAACTGTAATCAGAAATTTAACCTATTCTATGCCGCTAACACCTCGAGCTCTCTCGATTTTTCTTTCAATATACGTCTCCTTCTAAGTTTTCTAATAGGAGAGAGACGGATAGTTCGAGATAGCTCGCGCGCCGTCTTGTGATAGCCGTGCTGGAAACCTCAAGGGGCGCAAATATGCAGCCATTGATTCTGGCTGCATGTTTGAGCCGTTAGGGGTTGAAACGCTTGGGCCGTGTAGGACCGGAGCAGTCTTCAAAGAGCTCGGGAAGCGTGTCGTGGAAGCAAGTGGTGACCGGAGGGCTGGCGGCTATCTGGCGCAACGGACCAGCATTGCTATCCAGCGCTGCCGGCCTTATGGGCACCATGCCACACGGAACAGATCTATCGATGGTTTTTTTTTTGTAAATATGTAGTTTTGTTATTTATTCTTTTAGTTTATAGTTAGGATGTACATAGGGTAGAAATATTTTATAATCTTCTTATCAATAAATGTTTTACCTTTTCTAACATTTGAGTTAAGGGGCTCCACGCGCTTTTTGGCTAGTCTTGACGAGTTTTGAATTGATATTCCCCCGTCAAAACTATAGATATATTTATGGAACAAACACCTATCGGTTTTTTAGTTCTTTATCTACATTTGCACGAGAGTTTTTTTGAAAATAATTAATATTTATTTTTTTATGAATTATTCAAACATGGTCCAAAAAAGCTCTGTTTTCGATATTATTATGTTGTTCATGCACTTTTATATATGAAATCTACATATAACTATTCCTTATTGACGTCTCTAACAACCCACGAGAGATTTTTATTTTAAACTCATTTTCACAAAAGTTACGTCCATAAAACTGGTTTTTTGGCCTGAAATTGCCAAAGTTTGGTGCCATATATCCCGAAAACTGTGAGGTTTGAAGTAAATATGGGATACTATTTCGGTAAACCTCGTTGTAGTTAATACGATAAACCATAAAAAACACAAATAAACCGACAGTTATAGATCGAAGGTCATTGGGAGCTAGGAGCCCCTTAATCTGCTTTTTCTTTGTGCTTACGAAACAGAGCAGAGTAACTAGGTATAAAAAAAGGAGATCGACCCAAGAGCACAGTTCTTATTCCATACGGTGACGCACGAGTCGAGTATGACAGTGGCAGTTTGACAAGCACACAGCTCAAATAGGATATAGCGTAACTGTTAATTGCGCAATTACAAACTTGGCCAGTATCAGTAACTGGCCACTAATTGCATTACAAGACTAGATAAGGCTTAACGACTTCACGTTAGCTTGACAGGTGTTAATTTAATCGCGGGCTAAATTAGTAGTGTTTCATTAACAGATAATAATTCTAGTAAATGGACTGTTTGATTAAGTTGATTAGCTTCATTTGTCAAAACATATTCACATAGAGTATCAGGTTTCTACTTGAAACGTTCGTAACTCGTAGCACTAAGTCGTGGCCCGTAGTAGGTATTTCCAGTCAAAACCCCAATGCTATGTAGATGACAGTATTATAAACCATCTAGACAAGCATAGGTACTAGCCCATTCGAGGCCACACATCGCCACGTGTGCTACGCCGTAGCGCGTAGCAGTTTTTCTGCTTTGAAGCGGAAATCGCACGTACGTCAGGCATATAATTGAGTCAATCAATGGTCCTGAATCTATTTATATGATCGGGAAATCGTTTCTAGGTAACTGAAAGATGGTCGCAACTTTCAAGATTCTGAAGTCGTTATCACACCGTCAGATTGGGTATCGGAGTTGACTAGATTCTCCCTATCAGGCCCCTGTCCAACAATTTATATGGGAACTAACCATAACGCCACGCCGGCGCCCGAATCATATTCGTTTAATTAACATTGCTATCATACCAGCTAATTGTTATATCGCGCGAAGCTGATTTATCGGCACTAGGACGCCGACACCTTTGTAATTGCGCCATTCTAAACATCGCTTGCATACGTGCGAACAATAGGATGCGCGGGCGGACAGATATCGGGAATACCCGCATATCTGATTTATTATGTTCAAACAAACGACAACCTTGACACGTAACGTTAGAGATTAAATTTGAAGCTGAGGCTGAGACTTAATACGAGCCTTTAAAAGCCTAGTTTAAGCGTATTACGTATACTGCTTTGTACAGTTCTAGGTGTACCTAGCTGACAATCTAGACAGACATTGCAATGCGTACGACTACCGCAGACAAGGTAAACATATAAAGGTAAATTTTTGGGTACTTTAAAGTTTTTAAAGTAAACTTATTACAGCGCCATCTGCAAACGCGATGCTTAACTTTTAAAGGGCGCCATCTGTGGTATTTATTGAGAACTCTGTCGATATGCAGGAAGCGTGGGTTACTTAACTATAGCATGCTTGCGTACAGCGTTCGTGGAGTGCTTAAAAGCTCGCTGACTTTGTTTTAGTCACGTGTTTTAGTTTTTAGGGCTCCGTGTTTTATTTGCTATAACTTCACGTTTTGTTGTACTTTAAAAACTACCAACTTAATTTTCATGTACATAGTTACTGAATTATTATTATTATTATCGAGGAAATGTTTGTGATCTTGTATGTAATATAATTTTAGTAGGTATGTAGATACATAGATAAAGATAAAGTTTTTTTTTACAAATTGTGTAAATATTCACTGGTAGGTATAAATCACGTCCTCGTATGAATGTATTTTACAAATTAGTACTAATGGATATTAATGAGCATCGTAAACAATTAAAGACTATTTTGGAAGTAGACAATAGGGGCGTTTATTTTATGAATAGATTGGATTTTTTGATGGAATGTATTGTGTTGAAATCAGTTTGATGTTTAACACGAGCAATCTTTCTGATACGTTTATACCTGGCTTGCAAGCTCAAAAAAAACGATTCCAATGGCAGTTTACCTCAAGGATTAACATACTTTTACATGAATATAGATATTTAGGTAACGGATATGATACACAAGCTATACTTTAACCCTTTAAAGAAAAGGTGAAAGTTGAAACTGGAAACCAGAGCATCTAAAAGTCGATTAAAATTCCGAACGCGGGCTGCTCCCGCTCCATTGAATAATTCGGAACGCTTTCTGAATGGCTATGGTTCCGACGACCCCAAAAATATCTGAACAATTGTAAGCCTTACTCCCTCAGACGTTAGGTCCGAAACGTATACATATATTTAGAAGTGGCTGCACGGCACAACCCTACGCACGTTTGCTTTCTCTTGGGTAACTATTTATACTGTTGGGAGTTTTGTTCTTTTTATTTATTGTATTTTACAATTGTAACTTGCTTTGCGGAAAGGATGACCTGAAATTGTTAACTTTTTCAATATTATTACTGTTGTTGTGAAACTATTTCAGTTGGAGCGCGTAGACGGTAAAATGTTCTTATGCGATACGTGTCTTTGACGTATTTAATACATGATTATAATGAAGCGCGATTTTGCGGGCGCTCTAATCTACACAACCCTAAACTTGACAGTGTATCTTTAAATGCATAAATTTTTTAGTCACATTTTTGCATTTTTCGGTGGAACGATTTTTTGCGCTCTATACAACAGAGGATTTTTTTAATTTTTGCGAAGTTACACAAGTTAAGGGTTAAAAATTATATTGTTTTACATTTTGTAAAACTTTTAGGGGGAGGCCTATGTCGAGCAGTGGACGTCTTTGGGCATGATGACTATATTTAAAATAAATACATAAAACTGTAAACTCCCGAAAAATCTAGGAATTATACAAAAATCTATGAATTTTTACGTCATTTTAATGAATGAATAAAATCATGTAAAAATATGAAAATCATGCCTATAATCCTAGCTTTTTCATGAATTTTAGAGTTTTTTGTGTTGGTTTGTATGTAATATGCACCGCAATTCCCCTTTAACAGTGTAAAGAAAGCGTATAATCCAGTATGTGTGAGTGCGACGCATTTATCTTGAGATGAGATGCAATGAAATCTAATTTAAATTGATCCAGATATTACTGCTACGAGATGGGAAAGCTAGCAAACATCGATTTCCCATAATCTATCACAGCGATGAAAGTCCTTACACTATTTCAATTGTCAAAAGCTCAATAAGTTCTTAGTTCAGTGGAAGCGTCGCGACCGAACGATGATGAACGGTTTTCATCGTTCACTTCCGGCGCCAGCCCGGAAGTCCACAGATACCGCCCGCCCACTGCCCAGCGCGTAAATTAACTCACTCACGGACAGCATCCGGTGAGGTTTGATAGCGTTTCTATATTTTTAAACTGGAAATTTTGGAAAAAATTCGGTCGTGTTTTGGTTTTATGTTCAGTGAACTGAACAGCATTTTGCTTCACCGCGTTTTAATTAAATGGTATATATTTTTTGTCATATTTGCTTGATTTACAGCATGGGAACCCATTCTGTCTCATCCATGTGCCTCTGTCCGCACCATCCGAGCCTGTGCCCAGCAGTGGCAAGTCAAGAAAGACTCACAAAATTCACTTTAAAATTTCTAATATTCTGCTGATTTTAATACCATTTAAAAAGTAAGTAAGTGAGGGAGAAAACAAATACGTATGTTTTACAGTTAATCATAATCAAAATGAAATAAATAGACCCTTTACTTCGCAAATTCACACAAAATCATGAGTTCTAAACCTCGTTCGGGACAAATATGTACGTAAACAAATAAAAATAGGCCGTTCACTTTAAAAGGGGTACCAAAAAAATATTATTTTTCTTTTGCATTGCTTACTAAAGGGTTAATAACCTAACTACGTTCATTATTTATATACTAGATGCGTTCTTCAAGTACAGGAAACAAAGTACTAGAAAAACATAATTTTCTAAACAACAATGTAGGCAGTGAAATAGACATGGGCCGACACCGAACAAGTTTCAGGTATTCTGGTATTAACGGCCATAAATCTTATTATTAAATCGCCCTTAAGGTCACACAGCTAAATAGCTGCAAGGCCCTTCACGCACTATTAATTTAGACACTGTCACAAACTGAGAAGGGTTAAGCCTCGCGATTATGGAATTTAAATTTTCGCGTAAACACAGTTTCATCAATAACCTGACTATTTTGCTTGATTTTGAATTGTAATATATTATGATTTATTTAGATGGTAACATCGTGTAGTAGACATGGTTGCATTACGTATAAAGAGATACAAGACATGTGTTCCAATTGTAATTAATTATCGAAGCACCTGTTTATTGTTAAACAACTTGCAATTACCTACTTTTCTCGCATGGAGTGCTACTTTTAAATAAATTACTGGGTAAGTTGTATCAAGAAAGAAAGTTAGTTAAAAAATACTCATTGGAAATCCTTCATAAGATACTTAGATAAAAAAATACATAAGTACCTAAGATGAAAGGCAAAACATATCTAATTAAAATAAAAACAATAACGAATAACGATATAAATAAAACTTCACTGAATGCCGAATAAAAATATTAATTTAAAGGTTACCGGAATATTTATACGGACATTCTCGAAACCCAGTGGTACATAAAATCACGACTCCGCGTTTATTAATACCAGCACCATCTCTGACATGCTTGACGAACTAAATGAAAACTAGTTAACGAAACTTTTAAAACTCGCGCGCTACTGACCTCTGTCGGTGAGTAGTTGAACTAAGTGGCTTACTAAATTACTCATGCGCTGCTACTTTATACTAGATGGCATTACAAAGTGAAATCTTATTTCTAGAAACTGGAATTTCTAAGATTTATTTTTTAATAATCATTCAAAGTTATTTATTTATTTATTATATTATACAATATATTTTCACTTTGATTCGTCTTATTCTTATAAGAGATTACGTAATACCAATTAGCAGACTCTAATTCAATGTTACTTGACTTTCCCCAATGAGAATGAGAATGTTTGCTTCCCATTGTCTCGGCCACCTGTGATCATCGTGACCTTCCGTTATTGTTAATTTCGTTCATTTGTTTAAATATTTCAACACGTAAATTAATCATTTGGTTAAGAGAATATTGGATTAGTTTCACATGATATGTTCGACGGTTGAGGATTCGGACTTTTTTTTCTTAAAATGTCTCAATATTACTTAATAGAAACGTAGGTATGTACTCTAACACTCAAATAAGATTAATAGCCTTATAACTAGATTGATATTATACAAACAAAGTCGTCTATACTAAACTATGCAAAAACATAATACAAAAAAATCGGCCAAGTGCGTGTCGGGCCACACGCAGTGTAGGGTTCCGTAGTTGCCTGTCTGCCTTAGTTAGTTAGGCCGAATTTGTACGAAAATTGGCCATTCCAAGTACACATTAAGTTGGTCGACTATTACTCGGCAACTAGGTATAACTACTTGTCCGTGATAGTTTTCCTTTTAAATTCATTATATGTACTACTATCACGTTTTTTTTCACATCCCCATTTAACAAAAATTAGGGCTTTAAAGCCCAATATCTCGCAAATGAATCACTGATTTGAGAAATGCTTTTAGGAAACCATTTATATTCTTGAACGAGCTAGCAACACCATGGTGTTGCTAAAAACCATGGTGCTGGTGGTGTTAAACCCATGGGTTTCACGAGAAAAAAAATTACATCCCCGCTTTAGGTGTAGGGGAGGTCCCTAAAAAAGTTTGTAGATTTATGATTTTATATCATTGTGCATTGGGAGTATAATACCTACTGATCGGAACATCTAAACCGATTATAATTTTTTTTTACCATTCAATCGAATGTACCTTCGGGATGGAAATAGGCTAGGTATATTTTATCCCGCAGCTTTGCTTGCGTTCTTCGTAATACGCAGCCTACTGGTTAATAAAAATAAAAAAACGCAAATAGGCCACAAGGGCCCTTTTATTATGATCACCTAATTATACACTTCTACAATGCAGAATAACATTGTACAATAAATAATTCTAAAAGTATTTTACTTAATTCAAGCAAAAGTATGAAACGTGACTCATAGACCAAAATCCGTTCACCATAAAATTTAAATTTCGAATTGGTCGATCGATCCAAAAAGGACTGGCCGATAGGGATGGGATGAGCGTTTCGTCTGTCGAGATTTTTTGTGCGATTTTTTCGACGTTATTATTATGAGAAAAAATGCGGAGTCAGTAAAGCGGAACGTGGGGTGGGGGCATGACGAGGGTTCCCCGTTTGATTGAAGCGGGAGGTGGGCGGGGCGGTGACGTCACGCTCTCATAATAGGCCGTGCAATGGCCGCCGTATATCAGCTAGCTTGCACTTGAACTATATTAGTTGAGACAATTGACGGGTGATAGTGATTTGAGAAGTAAAAAGTTGCGTGTGATAACTAGTGAGAACGCGTACTGCATTTTATGTTATAGTAAAATTTATTGGTTTATTGCTTGGTAGGTAGAATACCTAGGTACCTACTTAGTTCTTTGCAGTTATAAATTCTATAAGTAGGTATGTATTTATATTTTTTATAAAAAAAAGCTACAAAGGTTAAAGATTTAAAGTGTAAGTTTATATGTGAGTTTCGGTTTCATTCATTGAGTTGTCAGGTCATTTGGTTGTCTACCAATTAAGAGGCAGTTAACTCTGCTCACATAGCTAAAAGTAAGTTAAATTGTTATCAGTTCTAAGACGAACGTGTTTAAAAAACGTTTCTAAGGGATCAAAATACGTAAAAAAATCAAACTTGACAACTCCTCGACAATCCAATCCAAGCTTACACAATATAAATTATTCATAACTCTCGAAATGCGACCAATAACATTATAAACAGCGTTATAGAGTTAAAAAGCGTTTGCAAGCGTGCCGGTGGGCGGAGCGAGCGTTGCGTGCCACGGCGCACTTAGCGCGGGAACACCTCGCAGCATGGCACATCACATCACTAGCTACGCCTCTTGCTAGCCTGCCAGCGTTTTAATTTTTTTTCTTAATTCCACGTTTGAAATCAAGGAGTTATTGCTGATAGGAAGTCGGTAGCCCGATAACACCAGCTATTTCTTGCTGGCCATTAACAATCAAGAAACCATTTCTTCTTAAATCATTTTATGCGGTAATAATATCCTTGTTTGGATTTTGATAGCTTAATTACGATACAACGAACTGTAATCATTAAGGTTTTAAGACCGTCCTCAAATCAATATAATGCCAATAATACCTAAGTAGGTTTCTTTCATTTAGAATGTCTAAACTAGTCAGTCTATACCTAGCAGGTGATTCACAGATTTTAATTACCTACTATCGAGCGGCTAACTTAGAGAGTCATTCCGTAACATCAAAATTTTAAGCAGTAGATATACATGTACTTAATTTAATTTGACTCCTTTTTCTTCTCAATTCCTAGCTTGATTTTGAACTAACAATATTAGTGTTAAAGTAAAGAATCATAAAGTATAAAAACTAATTACTATAATGCTTAATCAAGAACATTATGCAGTAATAACGAAATGAGCAGGACAAACAACCCATGAACGCGATTAATAAGGACACTATTTGTACAGTTGGCGTCTTGAGACTGAACCGTGTCGATATTACACCTTGAAATAAATTTAATGTTTGCATATTAGGTAATGATGAGAACTAGTTAACGGTTTGAACATTTTTTTACCATAATAAGGAGACAGTCGTGTATACAAAAATATATAGAGGTTCGTTTCGGAATTTGTCTAAAGATCAATCGGACTCACGAGTATCTACGTACAGTCAAGTGTAAACATGTGGGTGCATACAACTTACTTATAAATATGTCCCATAACTCTTATGTCAGCGGATTAAGGTTTTTGTACTTATTTATGAGAGGATGTTATTGACACATATTTTTGCACTTGACTGTACCTATCTGACAAGCTACAATAAGTCTAAAGACCTCTAAGAATCAAAAATGTATAAATACCAGAGACTTAAACGTACAAGTGTTATGTACTTAGGTATACTACCTCTTATTGAGAAGAAATTAAGAACTAATAAGAAACCAACTATTCAGAGATAAACCAATATCACAAAGAATATTTGAAAACTAACTAGTTGTTGGTAAGGTACAAAGATTCATCAACATATTAATTTCCAGGGAGGACACACCTTCTGTTGAGAATCTATAAAGCGAAAGATCCGCGATCAACCTAATATCGATTTAAGCCTAGAAATCAATATGTTATAAATACGAAAGTAGCTCTGTATGCCCGTCTGTCTGTCAGCTTTTCACGCCTTAAATAGATACTGAACCAATAGTGATGAAATTGGACATTAAGCCCCAGAGATGCTCATTGGCACTTAATTCTTTGAAATTGCCAGGGGGTGGGCAGATATATTGAAACAGAATCCCAAGCGGATGAAGACGCGGGCATAGCTAGTGAGATAATAAACAAGAAAATGTACATAGTACCTGATAGATAAAGGTGCTGACATTTAAAGTGGCGATGCAATGGGTGGTGACATTATCCTGACCTTGTTTGTTCTTGCGAACAACCCTGACGCTAGTAAATAAATCATAGATGTATTCTCTCTTAAAAATCAGTGTAAGTACCATTATCAAAAAATAAAACAAGATACTGTAGGATTTCAGAAAACGGACGGATAATATTGTAGCCAAACTATTTCGCCAATTTATTATGTTTCACCAATATTTTTATGCGAAAGTGACACTTGTACCTATAAATTCAAATGAATTATTATGAAGTTGAAGATGGGCAAAATATGATATTTATCACGCATGAGAGGATAAGGATAAAATAACAATTAAGTTGAATTTCAAGTAAAAAAATTACTAGTTAATACCTACACCAAAAGACCGTTTTATAAAAATCAGACGCTTTGCCTTTTCCTCGAAGAACCAATTTTATATGGACCGATCCCAATTTTTATTAGGATGTATAAATCATTCACACATCACTGGCCACAAAATCGGCCGCAATCAGCTGGGATCGATAAAAAAGAGATTACACACGAGAGAACCAAGCCGCGGGCGACGACTAGAAAAGGTTTATATAGGCTAGATAATAATGGTTTAGGTATGTTACAAATATATAAAGATTTATATCTCAGCTATAGCTATAATAATAGATTTTACACACGTGTGTATAAAATATTGAGTAAAACGAGAAAAAACTTTCTTTTAACCTCCTACATTCAAGATTTTAAACAATCTATGTGCTTAAGCAAAATAACCTATAAATTGTATAGGTAATATGACAGTCGTTTTTTAGTTAATGCAAATTTTGTAAGTAATAGCGGAGTGCCGTATGTGTAAATGGGTCGGCATAAAAAGTACAATAGGACTTGAATTCGTATCTAGGTATACAATTTTATTTCAGTCCAGTGTGTTACATTTTCTTTGTAAAGTTCCGAGTTAATAAATTATCAAGGACTGAATTTACATTTTGTTCCGGAAATCCGACAAATAAGTACGTACGGTACCAATACATAGCATACCAAATATATACACCCTATTTCAAAAAATCTTGCCTGCCAACCCTACCATAAAATGCAACAAAAAGTACCTTATCTCGCCATCGATTGATTGGTTAACAAAACCCGATCGCCGCTAGGGTCATCACATCCTAATTCCGACCGACGCGGCGTCGGCGCACGATTATTCAAGCCGCCCGATAATTTCGCAAATTCCCAACAACCTATAATACACATTAATAACGCAAAGTTCGCATGTCAAACCGCCAATTCGCATGTGATTATATTTATTTTCCGCTAATTTATCAATGTAGCGATTACTTTTGTTTCTTACTTATTTTCATAAGTTCTTTTGTCTTTTATTAACTCTATGGCCTTTAGGACTTTATACCGAACCTTTTAGATTTTTAACGTCATATGTTACCTACTTACAATAACCCACAATAATATTGGCGAAGACATAACACGTCTTTAAAGGTCTACCTATAAAGATATGTTACGCCTTAACCTACGTTTGAGCATATTGCATAGACTTATCTTTACAATTAAACAGTTGAATTAAATTGAAAAAAAAACACGGCAGCAATCAATTTACCAAGTCATATCCACCTACATACATTTTTTTTCTCTTCACTTTATCGGTATTCATTTATATCATTACAGATCTATACCTACCTGTGTTCATCGTTGTCGGTTGTACGTTTGTTTTATTACAACATTTGACTAACAAATCTTACATTTCGCTATATTTCAAGTCGGTAATTATTATCTTTCGACCACACGCAAGAGGTCGAAGGTGGTCTGATTCTATTATAATCTTGGAAGCATATGTTTTACATTTTCAAAGACATGTTACATACAAATATATTACATATCAGCCGAAAGTCGTCCACTGCTGGACATAGGCCTCCCCCAAAGAGTGCCAGTGACCGGTCCTGCGCCACCGGCATCCAGCGGACTCCAGCAACCTTTACCTGGTCATCAGTCCACCTTGTGGGGGGCCTACTCACGCCGCGCCTTCCGGTACGTGGTCGCCACTCGAGAACCTTTCCGCTTCAACGGCCATCGGTTCTACGTATAGCGAACATAGCACGTAAAACCGATATCCTACTAATATTATAAATGCGAAAGTTTAGATGTTTGGATGTTTGTTACTCAATCACGCTTAAACGGCTGAACCGATTTGAATGAAATTTTGCACGAAGATAGTTTATAGCCTGGATTAAAATATAAGATAGTTTTTATCCCGGGTCCACGCGGACGAAGTCGCGGGCGGAAACTAGTTACATATAAAGGCCTTAAAATGGCGCACTCTCGTGTCGGAGGCCAAGATTCATTTTGGGTCGCTGAGCCAACGCAGTAAGTAAGTAGATAAGTAAAGGCCTTGTACGACCTGAATTTAATCAGAAATTAGAATAAAACTTTCTACCGACCGTGGCTATCAATCGGCAAAGTGGTTTAACACAGGCAATGACGAATAGTGCCATCAAAAACAGTTGCTATTCTATTATTCTTCACATACCTTAGCCTCCAGTGGGACATATTTTAAATTTTGACATATAACATGGCTGGAAAGTTAATTAAAATATTTAATGAGATACCAGTTTGGGAGAAGACATGAACAAATGATATTAAATTAAAGTTACCGTGGTGGGCGGCGCCGTTTAGAGCGCTGAGAGGTTATGACAATGCTGGTGACGGATTAGCTGGTGTTTTATAAGCAATTTGCTTGGTATTGTGGGAAACGAAGAAGAATACTTATTCATAAAAACGTTTCTTTATAAAATTATGACTATTAATTATTTGCATTGAAAGGTTGACGTCATTGCGTCAATCGGTCCATTTTCACAAACGAACCCCAATAACGAGGGGCAGTTATGACTTTTATCTTCTAATACTTAGAGAATTTTAACAAGGCTAAGGGGTCCTTTGCATTCTGATGATCTATTTCAAATAACACGCTATAGTGTCAATTAAAACAAAAAAGTTATTAAACTGACTATGGTACCTATACTGAAAAAACTTTTACAGTACATATGGTGCTACTTTCCCGCACTAGTGCGGAAAAGAGCACTTTTCGTGCATATGTCGAAACTTTAAAGAGCCATATGTACAGTAAAACGTTGTACAATACACGTGCGAATAGGTAATTCGCAACTCGAGTCGATTTAAAACACTCCCTTCGGTCGTGTTTTAATTTATCACCACTCGTTGCGAATTTCCTATTTTTGGCACTTGTATCGTAAATAACTATTTCCACAGGCTTGCGAGATACAATCTTAATGTCAATGTCATATCGAAGGGAAAATCATTTCTCGCTCTATGTTTGCCTATTTATGAGAACATACGTCTTCTACGTTACGGTATTTATTATGATTAAGTATCTTTGAGTATACCATCGTATTCTAAAGTAACTCAACTGTATACAATGAACGTATGAATAGAGTTCAATCAAGTGAGAATTATAACTAATGAGCCTCGTCAGGAAAAAAGGTGTAAATTTATGTATATTTGTATCTCAATGTTTATTCTTAACATTCTGATACCAATAATAGTGAAGAAATATATTACTGACTAAAATATGTACGGAAACAAATATTTTAAAACAAATTCAGATTCAAAACCTTGCAAATGGGCCTACTTATAACATTTATTAAAAGTTTCTATATAAAAGACGGATTTACAGCTGATTCCACGACTGGCCGAACATAATTACATTTTATCATGGCTTTCATCGATCTATCGCGCGGTCGACATCGCTAACAGACCGCTCGCTTTATTACCATACTTAAAGGGCAGACCGTTCCAAATTTGAATAAAAGAAAGAAAAACACCGGCCGTACGCAACTAGTCCTAGAAAGTCGTGCTCTCGGTCACGGAAAATTATCACATCACCGAATATCTCCACAGCGCATTAAAGTCTTGTACATTCGCTTTAAAAACAGTTCATCAGATGGACAGAACTAGATAGCGGTGAAAGGAACCGTTATAATAATAGCCACTATCTTTATCTCGTTCTAAAAATTTCATTACCATGTATTTGGATCAATTTATGGAGCCAGTTTTGACAGCTTAATTTTTTATATTGTGGTCCGTGGATTTGATTTGCAGCCAGTGTTGCGTAAAACCTTTAGGTGTTTTATGTTATGTTTAGATTTTAATTATAAATTTTGATAGCGTTATTTATTTTATTTATTACGTAGGTCGTAATGAATGCGAGAATTGCAGATAACATCTGTGGAAAATACTGATGTAATTAAACGGGTGCAATTACTTTGACGCGTATTTTATTATTAATAGTGGCACTGTCATTTTAGTGATACATATTTCTCATATAGTAAGTAGCAGTGCAGTATTTCATAAAATGGTTAAGATACCTAGTTTATTTGAGATTCCACTAAATGCCATATATTACCTACTTGTTATAAAAATATGTGGCTAGTATAAATCATGGTATCTATATATTTTGTTGACCTCTGCAGCCTAGTTTGTAGTGACCCTGCCTACGAAGCAGGAGGTCCCGGGTTCGAATCCCGGTAAGGGCATTTATTTTGTCTGATGAGCATGAATATTTTGTTTTGAGTCATGGATGTTTTCTATGTATTTATTTATCTATATAAGTATGTACATCGTCGTCTAGTACCCATAGTACAAGCTTTGCTTAGTTAGGGACTAGGTCGATTCGTGTAAGATTGTCATATATTTTTTTTAAATAATATATCTACATTTAAACTATTGTGTCTCGCATACATTCATATATATATAAAAAACGCGAGTCGCAGCGTTAAATTGGGCGACAACAATAACTACATCGCTTCACTCGCTTGGATTAGCCACGATAATGTAGTCGTGGCTAATCCAAGCGAGTGACAAAAGCATTCGTGTTACAATTTTGTACCACGCTAAAGGTATCTTCAGTATCTTCTTCTTCTTCGTCGTTTCACTCTTGACGGTGGTCGTGGTCATCGTTTCAGGTGTTGGTAGCAAGCTTCACAACGCGCCGCCATTCCTCACTGACAGTCGCCTTCCCTATGCTTGCGTGTAGTGATGCATGTACTGCAGCTTTTATCTGGTCTGTCCATTTGGTGACCTGCCTCGCGGTCTGGTGCCCTCGACCTTTCCCTGGATCACGAGTCGCTCGATAGCTACGTCTCTTCGACAACATGCGTGCCCGAGAAACGTAGGATTCGAGACTGCACTACGGATGATAGACGCTGCTTGATGCCGAGTTCCTTCAGTATGGACTTATTGGTACGAAATTCAGTCCAAGATACCCCAAACACTTTCCTCCAGCACTACATTTCTAAAGCGTCTATCTTTCTTCGCTCTACTTCACGTAGCGTCCACGTCTCTGCACCGTAGAGAAAAATGGGAAACACAAGCGCTCGAACAAGCCGGATTTTCATTGCTCTATAAATGTTGCGGTTCTTCCAAATCTACAGTATACCTACTCATTAAATACAGTGTAGTTGAATAGAAACAATCTTCCATTGGTGTTTAGGTAATTATGAAAAAAAAACAATGTTCATTCCTATTGAAACCTGTTACATTTGAGTACTACCTGGAAAAACTTCTTGATAAAGTTTTTCTATTACTCGCATTTTTTGTTCTCCATTTACAATTTTTTTATTAAAGCAGCAATTCATAATTCGCTTCCAAATTGGCACAATTAAAATATGTTAATTATACATTCTTGTATAATTGATTAATTCGGCCATATCGTGGCCATCTCGAGATTTATTTACTTCAATTAATACTAATTGTTGGGCAAAATTTACATTTTCTTTCAGAACGTCTTCATGTTAATGTTTAAATTTTTACATCTTTTTTAATTGAGCTGCGGTTGTACGGGAGCTGTTTATATTTTAGTGAATTTTGTGTCAGTTTAATATAAATACGCAGACCAGTTATGATTTCGATAGATTATAAAAAAATTACAAGACCAAGATAATAGACATACGTGGCAAGTTGCGTTAAATTAAGTACTCATAAAGCTTGTTAACTTGTTTTTTACTTGTATGTAAATTTATAACCACCGTGAATAGTAATGGGAACTCCTAGCCCAAGGTTACTTTACAAGTCAGTTAGTAGGTATAAAAATGTCGGTCTCCAGCTGTTTTTGAAGCCCACAATAAAATGAGGCTCTAACGAGCCCCTTCTTTCATTATAAAAGTGCTCATGACCAAATACTTACTTAGATATATTTTTGAAGTATCGAATACTATTGGAATAAAATAACATACCGTAACCGTTTCGTGGCAATGTTGTTTTTTTCTTTTGTATGCTGATTTATGTGCATGTATATAGAATAGAATAGAATAGAAAAACTTTATTTCGCAAATAACAGTAAGTACATTTTAGATTTACACTTAGATGCTATGTTAAAACTAAGATTAGATGCGAAAACGGAGTCCACTCAGCATAATGTCGCTCCACAGAAGGCGAAACGACGCTGGTATTACGTGGATCCACGTGTGGTGCGCTACAGAACTGCACGTTACATAGTACTACTACTTAAAGGATTTTATTTATACACTAATATTCTATATATGTTGTTGTCATGAATAAATGTTATTCTATTCTATTCTAGCATAGTTATAATTTAGTTTGATTAAAATGAGAACCAGTTTCGGGAAACGTTTATAAAGGGCGTTTATTTCGTACTTTCCTACTAGTTTCAGTTATTTTGCTTTCTTAGAATCAGGAAGGTACCGTCAGGGATGTTAATATATACATAAACAAAAATATCTGTATAATAATATAACCTTTATGACATTGATAATAGAGTCCTGTACAGATATGTATGTACGTATATTAATAGCCCCGACTGTATATAATTACATATCCACTGCAGGCATAGGTTAAAAACCCAAGAAACAGCTCTTATCTAAGATAGCGTCTTAGATCTGAGCTGTTCGATTAGACATTACTAAGTATTAACATTTGTAACTTCTCGTACCACAAACAAAACAAATGCCTATTTCAGTTCAACAGTCCAAAACTACATGCAACAAGGGGACAGAATTTTTATCATAAGAATTCGGCAGAACAATTATTTTTCGATTTGAGTTAAGTACTTATCGTTCCATCGCATCGCATTAGATGGAGCCGTACCTAATCGCAACAAAATGGTATCTAACGACGTAGACAAAAAATGGCCCAAGGCGGTGTCTCAGGGCGGACCCTTGCGCCCAACAACTTAATCCATCTCCGCTTTCGTCGACTCTCTCTACGATTTTGATTAATGACCAAGTACCTGCTAAAGGCCCGTATATTATAAACTATATGCTGATTCGTGTTAAATGTCTCTATCTATCTCTTTGACGTGTGCACCTTAGTTTTTATATTTCGACACAGCTGTTTTGTTTCATTTGCATTTTTATATTTCCGTTTGAATATTTTTCATTTTGGTCCACTTTTTTTTACTGTCGACGCGTTTGACAGTTAAATAGATGCCTACTTAGACAAAAAATCTTGTGAGAAGGTTTTGAGCTTCTGCGAAATAAAGTAGAGCGGATAAGTTAAGAAAAAGGTTTGTAGCCAGTGCTATACGACCAAATGGAATTCTACTTATACAGGTTTTTTATTTTATTTTATGCGGTGGATATATTTACTATATTAACAACTCTACGAAATTGCAATAATGTTAAAGCAGTTACTTTTAAGTAACTGTAACTCACTTTTTTTTATATAATGTATTTTTTTAGTACCTATGTTATTGTGCGGATAAAAGTTTCCTATAAATTCAACATGAAAAGCGTAACATTAACATACTTAGAGACAGTACAATGTACGTGTTAGAATTTATTTAGTCCGTACTGATCATAAACAAGTCAGTTTATAATTGTGTAAACACTCACCAATTCACGTTATATCCAACTGGATTCCGAATTACAAAACCAATACACATTTCCAAAATAAATAACGAATCACTATCAATCTTGTCACTCATCCACTAAATAGGTAGGCACAGTTTGCTCCGAAAATATCCAATACCTATCAACTACACATCGTTAACTTTTATATATAGATAAATGCTTTAAAAGTTACAAATATATCACCTCATTTTTGACATAATTGATTTAGTTTATTGTCTTCCGGTATCTCATCAGAGAGTAAACTTTTTATGTTTTTCCGAGTTCGAATAAATTATTCTTTCTAGTTGGAGACGGAAAATGGGCGACATTTCAGTCATACCGCCGCACAAACTAAATCCTAACGTAAAACGTCCAATTGGCAACATAATAGACCACTTCTTTAAATGATCTGATCTTCCACATGGCACAAAACAATTGCTAAATCGTGATAACCGAGCGAATCAAAAACAAAGTTTGCGCGCGAAAATTCCGTCAAAACAAAACACTGCAAATTCGCGGGAACAGTAGACTTTGTCGCCGTCAATTATTTCACGAAAATTACACCCGATGTATAATGAACGTCTGAACCCGCATTGAGCTAGCTGTCAAATCTACGGGCCGTCATAGTCCGCTGCCATGAGTGGGCCCGCACACATGCACGCGTGCACGTGCAGCCATGGACACAAACACACTGACAGACTCCAGCGGAGCGCGAACGTACGCACACAGAGGGCGACATGAATCATACACGGCGCGCGTCTGTGTAGGGGCGGGTGGGAGTGCGAACATGCAGCGTGCTTTTAACGCGGCCAGACGAAATGATGCCTAACTGCAAAAGGGAGCGTAGCGTGTATCGTTTTTACAAAATGGCTGGTTATTCGCGAGTACACGCGCCTATGTGGCCGATCACATGAGAGATTAGCTGAATGCGTGTGAATGCAATGTAAGCTACGGATGGGCGGCAAACGCTACGGAGATCCGTCGTTTCTGAGATCAGAATCAAACGAATGATTTCTTATTCGACATTTCATTCGTGAACATTATAATTAGATTGATATCATTATTGAAATGTAAGGATGAGTTAAAGATTTTCGAGGCATCTTTAAAAATATCCGTAGTGAATTTAATCTCTGCTGACAACCAAACAGTTGATAACCAACTTGCTTAATGTTAATAAAAGTTATGTGTTGAGTCTGTTTGAATAGTTTGAAAAAATGTTCAACAAATGTAGGCGTACAAACGATACGTAGGCACAGAAAAAGTATCAGAAATACGAAAACCTATTTACTACTTCGTTCGTCAGCATGGAAACAAAAAAGAATCACAAAACTTCCCTTTGATTTTCAGCTGTCGCTTACTTACACACACTGTTGCAGCGCTTATTCGAACTTCGAACTGACTCGGGACGTGGGGGCCGCGCGAAATTGAAGTACGACTTTATGTTAATCGCGATTGAACTGTTAATCGCGTGGCGAGCACGTGACAAAACAAACGATCACTTCACACACACACGGACAATTCGCAATTTGAATTTGGAATTCCATTTCCGCGGATTTCGCGCTTCGCTCTGCGACGTGCGGTATTCTTACCTGAAACAAATGACAATATCGTTAGTAATCAATAAACTGGTATCGGTGCTTACATTATAATATTTAATAACGAGCATAGCCATAAAAAGAAACTGCCCTGTATTTTTTCTTGAATCGGAATTGTAGCGATATGACAGTATAATGCCATTCATTATGCACTATCTGTAGTCCAGGAAAAATGTTTTCAAAAAGTCATTGCCTTTATATCTTTAACCCGTAGTATCAGTTTAGCTCATGTGGCGATATCAGGGTCAAGAGTCCAGCTGATAAGTGGGTCAGTGCAATAGAATGAGGAATCTTTTTATATTGCCAAGTTCACTTCATCCGTTGGCATTGGGCTCGCTTATCTTTCTTATTTGAGTTGCTTTGAAGTATAAATCTTTGTGTGTGGAAAACAAGCCATTGTTTCCCTATACCCTCCCTATAGGTAACGAATTAGGTAAACCAATTTTACCTATTTATTATTTGCAATGAGCTATTTATCCAACAACAAAGTAATTAATTACTCTGAACCCAAATATGCACTTTTAATGCAGTGATTAATTGCGAAGAGATAGCTGAAGTAATAAATTATTGAAAAAAATATAAACAACCATAGTGCGGTATCAGAGAAAACACATTAATTAAAATGATAAAACGGCAAAGAATTTTGTAAACATAGACAGTGGCGGAACCAATAAAAGTTAATTGAATGCCTTTATCGTTGAAGAAGCATGTTCAAATTATTAAAAAATAAACAGGTAGGAACGATGTTGATAACAGTCTATAAACAATTCCGTGCATCATTACGAGCAGTCTATTTTTATCGAACGTTACGCACATCTGTCAGAACAAGCAGGTCTTCAACAAAATCGACAGAGCTAATCAGCTTTCAGTCGGCTACCATTGTCAAACAAATGAAAACCAACAAGCCCTCAAAACTACTCGACTCATAATGAAGATGTTACCCATTTTCCACAGCAGAATGATGTATCTACCGTGAAATTTTAGAAAAATAAGAGCCGACTCGAAAACGCCCTCGGAGAGTTATTACATTAATATATTTACCAACACGTCCTATTATTACGTTTTCATGTACTGGTTCGCGTATAAATTAAAAAGTTGTCAGTTTTTCTTTTGTCCCAACCCTTATTTGGTATTCATATTTGATATTTTGATTTTACAAAGGACCGACGCGCTTTGTAATGGAAACACAAAACGTCCGTGGCTTACACAAGAAAACCTGTTTCGCCACTAAAGTGGGAATGGTAAAGATACAAATTGTAAAAGAGGCAATCGCACATATTATGATGTGTTCTTATCGGCGGGTAACATTCGTATAATTATGAACTGTGTTCTCCAAGAAATAAGAGGCTAATTCGATTGTGACCCGCGGCACCGCTTCAATTATGGTCATATTGAATGAAATATGAGTTAAGTGAGGGACATCAAAGGGCAAAGCGGGGTTGTTTATGAAATGTGAACTTTGAAATATGTACTGCAACACAGCACCCTTTTTAATTTGTACCCTATGAACTATGAACCGTGGCGAAATAGGGTCTCGAAAATATGTCTGTTTTTTTATCGATCGATAGAAATTTCGCTCTTTCGCTTGTCTAACTATGTATAATTTGTGACTATTTCGGTCGAAATTTTCGTGTTTCTTATTGCTTCCGCAACGAATTTCGTGCGACCCACAAGTCAATGATTGAACATATCGGGCATTCGCCGGCAGCGGCGGAGTCCAATTTAGTTTTTCGGATTAGATATGGCTAACATAATAACATAATTGCTCTAATAACAGGCCGCGGCGGGCGCGCCGTGCCTTACAATTCACTTTCCAAATTGGTTTATTTTTTTACCTCTTATCTGTCTAAAACTATTATGATTTATTATCAAATTTTCGTGCAGGCAAATTACGGCCTCAGTTTTCGTGAACGCGCCCCCATAAAGCAGTTCTCTCTTTCTGACACGTTGTGGATTCGGAGGTTAGATAAAGGCGAGGCTAAGTCAGTGTATTTGCTTGGGAGCCGCGAGGCTTTACATGGCTTAGACTTGTGTTGTGAATGATTTATACCGCTTTTTATAATTAACTCGTAATAATTAGTTGGATTAACATGTAACAAGGACGCGCTATCCTATTCTTCAAAGTCACGGAACTTATTAAAAACCTCCTATTTTTAATTAAAGACGCCGCCGAAACGGAAGCTTTTGGAAAAAATGCCCCGAAGCAAAAAGTGTGTATCTTGATTAGATGAGATACTTCGACATTTTGGTTTTTGAAGTCGCAAATAAATCACAATTAAATATATGAACAAAGAAACACTTTTTTATCGGTGCCGGACATTCAAACAGGTAAAATTCTATCTAAGAATCAATGTCGGTGTGACTTATAAAATCATCAGTCTAACCTATATCATGTCATGCCTAAATCATAAATTAATTATAAATTCCTTTAAAATAACTGTATTTCTTGAATAATCAGTGGGCAGCTACTTGACGGTATCATCTGAGGTTTACCAAATTCCAAATCCATCACCAAAAATTTGCAAAAACCTTGGAAGATTTTATTACAATACCAAATTCTTTAGTAAAGGTGTGAATTGAGTGAAGTTAGTATAAGTCTACTACCTATATCGATATTTATATTTATGCTTTGAAATAAAACTATAATGTTAACATGATTACATTTGTTTTTGTAATTGCGAAGATAGATACTGAAATAGTGCAACCGACAAATGTTCATGACAGGCGGCTGCATTATACATGAAGTACCACCAAAGCATTACCATAAGTGCAAAAACTCACTTTCTGTTCACGTCAACGCTACTCTGAGGGAAATACGACTGAAGTGACGTAACACCTACAACATACAATAGGGAAGATGCAGCTATAATATTTACCATTATTTTGTTGAAAAACATACTGAAATGTTTTAACTGTAGTTTATACTAATTTCAAACAATAATTACGATTTGAAGTAATGTGAAACGGAACGTGTATTAATCTAACAATCAGCGTCCGGTGACGTCACTCCTGTCAAAAGTCAAAACTTAGACAACTCTACGTCTAGGGACGAACCACGGCAACAGAGGTAAATGTCCGTAACCGTAAAAAACCAGCGCCTTATTGGCATATGCTGTAATGCTGTTAAATTGTATATCTAAATAAATAAATCTCTAAAAATGTTCAGAATCCATCATACATTTTGCAAGTTATTCTATACAGGGTAGAAATAGATTTTGGGTCAGTGAGGGCAGCTACCAGATCCCGTGTTGCTAGACGAAAATGGTCTTAGGAGACCTTCCTTCGATATTCAATTAATGAAGATTGGCGTTTACAGATTTTGGAAAAAACATACAGGGTGCGAGAAAATGGTCATTTTTGACGAACTTTTTTTTTGATGCCAATCGATCCCATTCCTATCCAGGATCAAAAGCTTGTATGGGACTAAAAAGAAATTCCCGGCTAGAAAATCCTTAAATCGAGAAAACCTTTCCCCATGCAATTTGTATGAAAATGAATAAAGTTTTTTTTTACATTTATTTTTTTATATCAATCGATTCCATTTCTATCCAGTATCAATAGTACCGGGACGCCAATAGACAACTTAATGTGTTGTGGAATGGTATTGTCATAGAACACTGTTCATGCCCGAAATACCTGGGCATTACGCTTGATAGGACGCTATCGTTTAAGACCCACTGCGTCAAAACACGCCAAAAGGTCAACTCGCGCAATAGCCTGCTCCGAAGACTTGTCTCAACGCACTGGGATGCCACTGCACACACCCTTCGAACCACGGGCCTGGCACTCTGCTATTCAGCGGGGGTGAATACGCGTGCCCGGTGTGGCACCGCTCCACCCACGCAGGACAAGTAACCGCAGCACTCAATGACACCTGCAGAATAATCACTGGATGCCTCAAACCCACTCCGCTGAACAGGCTATACGCACTAGCAGGAATGGCCCCCCCGGAGACCCGCAGAGAGGTGGCGTGCAGTGTCGAGAAACGAAAACAGGAAGACGACACCAGGCATCCCCTCTACGGCCACAAGCTACCACCGTCCCGTCTTAAGAGGCGTAAAAGTTTTATAAGGCATACTATCGCTGCCAAGCTTCCTCCCTCTAGGAACAGACTCGCACACTGGCAGAAGACACGCGCTCCTTCCGACGACTTTGTCCGTCCTGCTGAAGCGCTTCCCGCAGGACGCAGGACACAAACAGCCATGGCCTACCTGGAGATCCTTAAACAGACTACGCTCCCAGGTAGGCAGCAGCATGGAAAATCTAATAAAATGGGGTATCCTGAGGGGCTCAGGCGCCCGGTGTGTGTGCGGGACGACTCTTCAAACTATGGCGCATATGCTGTCCTGCCCGGCGTGCCCGTACACATGCTCCAGACAAGACCTCCGTGACGCAACAGACAGGGCGTTAGCCATCGCTAACTTCTGGTCCCGTACAATCTAACCACGGCTTAAATAGGAAACCATCGACACGAGAAGAAGAAGATCAGTTTGGACCTTGGAGTCAACTTTCGGTCGGTAATGTACAAAAAAGCCAGAAATTAAAGAAAACTGTTTTCATACATTTGCTATGGAGAAAAAGTAAAACTAAAGACTCAAACTTTTACATCCCATTGTATTTTGATTGCAATTATTACTGTGATTTTCATAGCGTATTGATCCTTCAATGAAACAGAACTGATTAGCGTGACAGAAAAATGTAAATAAAGTTCACTTTTTTCTCCATAGTATTTATTTACTATACATTACAAAGTATAGGTACATTTGTATGAAAACAGTTTTCTTTAATTTCTGGCTTTTTTTACATTACCAAAAGTTGACTCCAAAGAAACTATTGATTGAAAAAAAATTAGAAAAAAACTTTTTCATTTTCATACAAATTGTATGGGGAAAGTTTTTCACGATTTATGGCTTTTCTAGCCGGAAATTTCTTTTTGGTCCCATACAAGCTTTTGATCCTGGACAGGAATGGGATCGATTGGCATCAAAAAAAAGTTTGTCAAAAATTAACATTTTCTCGCACCCTTATGTTTTTACAAAATCTGTAAATGCCAATCTTCATTAATTTTATATCGAAGGAAGGTCTCCAAAGACCATTTTCGCCCAGCAACACGGGATCTGGTAGCTGCCCTCACTGACCCAAAATCTATTTCCATCCTGTATACCTATACCTAACACGGGCATATATAACAATTGCCACTAAAAGGAATTTAAATAGCCCAATTTGCGAAAAAGGTCAGTGTTACGCATACCATCATCGTCATTATAACATCTTTTTAAAAATGATAATGTGGCAATTTTAATTATTGATAATGAATGACTCAGTAAATTAAACGATGTTCATATAAAACGTGAAATGTTTTAGTTTTATCAATGAGTTTAAATATATTTTATGGCTGCATAAATATCTTTATATTCAAGTTTGGTCGCGTGGGAATTAAACGGAGTATACCTACTTCGTAAACGCCAGAGTGAATTCCCACGAAAATCCTTTTTAGAGCTGCGGAATATTTTGGAAGGAATTCTCTTCTCAGATAAATTATAATAATAGGAAACCAAAAAGCTTAAAGTAAAAACAAGGTGTTAAGGTACCTATTTTTTTATATCATATGTAGTAAAAAATGCTTTTCAATTATGTTTCCGACTTTCACAATGATGTAAATATATTGAAGAAAAAAAAACAAAAAATTTTTTTTTTTTATCAATGATTGATAAATTAAGGGTGTACCGAAACACCAACAAGGTGATTGTAGCACAAAGTAATAACTACAAAATAGAAAAGTTGAAAACCCCCCGACATTTTCATTTTAAAATCCAATATCTAAAAGAACGGCTGAACAGATTTTCATGAAACATGGCTAAGAACACTCGGGATAAAATTATCTATGACACAAAAAAACTAAACTTATTGTTCTCTGCGTCGGGGGTTAAAAAGGGAAATCACAAGTTTTTTCAAAAACCATCCTATGCCACGCCACTCCCACGGTTATGAGGATGAATCCACCAAGCCGACTGTAGCCCGTGAAATATAATTTTCTTGTCCACATACATACAATACTGTATGCTCGAAAAACACAACCCTCATTCGGAGGCAGTAGGGTAAGAATGGATATATTTTATTGCAGACGACTGTACCTATCTACATTTAACATACATTTATATACATGTAACATTCACTCTCAGATATCGTGAGTGCTGAAGCGGAAGAGACCTCCGACAAAGGACTGCGACAATGAGCGCCCCAGGGTTGCCAAAAGCAAATATTTGCATTTTTCATACCGTGAATAGGCCCCATAATTCATAAAACTTTTTAATTATGCGCGGTTTTTAGGGCTTAGGCGAAAAAAACGTCATTAGGTTTTTAAATTTAATTCTTGATACACAAAGAGTGAAATATGTTTTTTGAATTGCTAATATTAGTTTTTTTATATGTTTAGGGGCGCATTACCAGTAGATAATCAACACACAATAATTAAAATAGATAAATAAGGCAACCCTTTCAACAAAATTAATTTAGTATACGTACTACAATAGTAGGTATGGATGGCATTATTAAAAGTAAGTACATTTCCAAGACGTGTCTTGTAAGCTTCGCAACTACGCCTGCCGCCGGAAGACGATATCCCTCTACAGGTTGCTGTGTGTTATGTTAAAAATTCTGTATTAACCATTGTTTTAAACAACACTTTAAACGAAACACTACTCACATGTCCAATTCACAGAAAACTTAAGCGCTATTACTTAGCAAAATCCCTGAAGGAAATAAATAAATCATGGCGGCAACCCTGCGTCGGACGCAGGCCCGGACACGTTTCAGTTCATGAGTTATAGCGCCAGCCGATGTGACTTTTCAATTTGAAATCATCAACCTGGAATTAATTTCATTTTTGAACCCCATTATTTCTGTTATCTACTCGCGGATCGCAATATGCGAGATCCACATTATTGCCATGCCGACAAAAATATTTTGCGGTGCCATTCGGTTATTGGTAATTTAATTCTGTTTTCGGGGTTTAATTTATTTGAATTTTCAGCGCACGGCTGATATGGTATGCTGATAGAAACCGCCCGTTTCGGTAAAGTTATTCGATGCTACAATACGAGAATGTATCAGCTAGTTACCTACTGAGCTCTACAATATTGGCCATGTTCGAACTGAACCAAAAATAAGTATATAAAATATATTTAAATAAACCTATTTCAAGTAGACATTTTGTTTTTATTTCATCTAACAGACATAGGGAACTACACAGCTGTTACCAACATGATCTTAATTGAAAAAAAATGTCCCTCAAACACGTTGGGAACGCAACTAAAATTCATCTATCAACCAACGTAAAAAATACGTCTTCCGCGCCCGTGTATCCTACGCCTGTAACGCACAAATCTGTCAGTGTGACCCGCGGTTAGCATGTATACTGCGTAGGACAATCTATTCATAAAGCAGTTGACGAAAATTTACCAGAATTAGACACAACCGATACAAAACTCCAACTAACTAGACTCCTGTTGTGATAATCTATAGCGTCTATTTTCCACGCGGGTCGTTGACCCAAAGTTCCTCTTAAATTTATCGATCTCTAATTTTAAATTGTCAGGACGCGTGAGAATAAACTAGAGAAATTTCGCGAGCGAAAAGTAAGCTTGTTTTTAATTTCAGGTCAAAAATAGCTGACAGTGACTCACGGACACGGCCAATCGTAAAGGATATAAAATAAATGAGAACTTAAATATATCAGATCGGGGCGAAACATTCTAAGAAAGCGCGCCCAAATCCCTAAAGAGGAACCTTATAACAAAGCTAATATTAGACAATCATTTCCTGTCAAAAGGGAGGCGGGCGCCCCCGGGGGGTCAGGAGGGGGTTGGATGGAAATACCTCCTCGTCTCTCCAGATTTCGCAGTCGCCGTGTTCGGGTGTGAATCTGAATTTTTATTTTTTGCTGTCAGTGTGATGAATGGATTTTTAATATCCTCCTGCAGCTGTCTGGTTTCGAGGGTCTTTACATGAAAAAATATCTTCTAAATACGTAAAAAAAAAAGCATGACATGAAATTTTGCAACAATCTTTATCAATAATTTAAATGGCAGTTGAAGTGGTAACCCTGGCATTCAAAAAACGAAATTACCTCATTGCTTTTTTGTTTTAAACACGGAAAATTCAATGTCGCCGTCATGTCCACGTACGAAGTATAGTTAGACAGGCAACAAGACATCAGCATCCAGAGACGTCTCAATACGCTGTACGGTTGGCAAAAAACGCGCCGCTCTCACGGCACGACTCTATTACGGGTCCAACGCGAATAAATAAAACATGACGGCCCTTCCCTTACACATACTGAGTGGTACATTTTATCCTCGTATCTTATTGAATTATCTATTTACGGAACACGACCTTACAACGCTTGTCTAAAGTTCAAATTACAGGGAAGCGTTGAAGCGAGATAAGAGCGTTTGGTAGATATTCATGGATACTCCCGTACATATGTGTTGATGTTAACAGATCTTGATTCGGATCTGATTTGAAACGCTTTCTCCCGAGCTTAAGAAATTCACAGATTTGCATAAATGGAAATCAATACCACTCTGTGAATATTAGGTTAGTAACCTAACCTAATATTCACAGAGTAACGGTCTACTGATAAATCCTATGTAGTTTGTCTTCGGTAATGGTATACAACTCAAATAATACTAGGTTAATACTCGTATTATCCAATTTATATAAAAATTGTATTACATTCTTGCTTCAAGTAGAACACTGCTACTCGTATAAATTGTTTGGTTGATTGCATTGCGGTGTAATCATGTATACGTATATAAATACGCTTTAAAAATAAGTACATCGTTAGCTTATGTTATAAATATAGTTTGTTTACCTTATGCTAGTTTGGTGCCAGTTTTTATTCTATTTAAACCCAACGTAACGTCTACTCCCAGGTTTACACCTTTTTACGGCAAACCTAGAGAATGTAGAGCATTCTATACGAGACCCCATATAAATATGTAACAGCCAATCAGCTTTCAGAATGTTAACTCCGATCGTGATTCAAGAAATGACACGACGGCGGTCACAGACAGGAAAATAAGACACGCACCATCGTGGATACTGCGACACGGGACAAAATAAAGTGAAAAATATTTTTGATTAGGGTCGTTGCACAAGTTGCGTACGAGCTTAGATAAGATTTATTGCATATGCAACAGGACTGAGAGAAATGAAATAACGTATACAATTTCGATATCTGAAAATACTGAGCAATGATAAAACACAGACTGTGTTATGATACTATTATTACTAGTGGCTCTAGCTAGTTTAGTAGCTGTAGAACTTTTTAAAACAGACATGCGTGTCTGTTTTTAAAAAAAAAAAAATCTGAAAAATTCCAAACTGAACCGACAAAAATATTCTTTATAATTATCGAATCAGCTTACAAAATTTCACGAGAATTGCAACCTGTAGAGAATAATGGTCGGACAGCCGGACAGTGGGACAGCGGGACATCCGGACATACAAAAGAATTTTGGCCAAAACTTAAACGGAGAACTTCGTTCCCTTCGCTCGCTCGTTCAATAATACAAATGACACCTCAGTGGACTAGTTACCCAAGTTCTAGTTACCCTAGTTCCTTCCGGTAGAACGGAGAGGCCCAGAAAACGTTGGCTTGACGTCGCAAGGAACAAAATGTTTGAGAATGGTCTCAAAACAGAGGATGCCAGAGATTGTGTAAAGCAGAGGAACAAATAACTTCGGTATATGCGACGAGTATGCGACTGCACGTTTTATGCAACAATGTTTAAGAATTCTGAAGGAAGTTATTTTTTGCAGTTTGTATATATGTATAACCGCGCGTCGGCTTTCGCGCTATCATGCACAAGAAGTACGCCTTGCTGCAGGGGGGATGAAGGAGTATTTAGTCACAACGGTATTTTAAAAGTAATTGCTGACAGATTGTATGGCTAATTTTGAATGAAGCAGTAGCGTCAGCTAACGCAATTAACAAATTTCAAATTAACCCGCCGGCTGGCCCGGTGTATAGAGGTACCAGAATCGGGGCAATGAATGTTTCCCTTTATTCTGAAGATTATATGACCGTCACAGTCGACAAACATACGGGATGTGCGACTTACTTGAAATAATAGGATAGGTTGGACCATGTATTTATATCTAAAATTTTCTTTTTGTTTATCATTTATTAAAAGCTAATGTGTGAATGAATGTCTTGAATCATATAGTAGTCATAGTAATTATTATTAAAAGGGCGGAAAGAGCCAGCCTCCGAAACAGTAAATGAAAAGCCCGAAAAGAGCCTACAACACTACAATATTTTTATTACATAAAAATGGTTAGCGGCATCGGTAAACATTTAACACTATCAAACACCGCGTGTGGCGAGCGCATAGATCAACTAATGGCGACTGCGCAGTTGACAATAAGAAGATGCGCGCGGGCACCGCCGGTACATTAACGCGCCCGCCATACTTGGCACCGCGCTAGCTCCTCCCGTTGGCAACGGAGCGATAGTGATGGGATGTTGACTATCGATAACGCGGATTTGAGAACACATTTATAGGGCGGTGTTTTTGAAGTTACCATGTTATTCTTCCTACGTGAGACGATCGTCATCATCATCAATCTACATACGTCCTATTAATGAGCAAACGCTTCTTCTCATGAATGTTAGAGAACTAGAATGGAAGCTCTTCTAGAGTGCCCTGCACAAGTCGTTCTTAGTAGATACAAGATGGAATGTATGGCAAAAGTAGGTAATTAAATTGCAGGCATTTATGGACGCACAAATTCGATCCTTTCCATTTGTGTTTTTTTGTCAACTGCCTGCACCAATATGCTTTTCTGTCTAGCCCTGCGGTTGACTGATAGAGATCGCCTTAAGGCATTAAGTCCGCCATTTGTACTTTTTGTTTATGCAATAACGTTTAAATAAATAAAAGTATCATTGAGATTAGAATTATAGCGACCGGAGCTAGTTCATGGGAATACCTTTAATGCTCTGTGGGAGCACACCCAATTTCAAAAGTCGTCGTTTTAAATGACCTCGTCGCTTTATAAAAATGGTAAAATGTAAAAGTGAGACCTGTTGATATATTCAAAATAATGAAACTGACAAAAAAACTGACTGTATTCATCCTAGTACAAGCGGGAATGACCTGCATTTTTTTTAAATAAACTGAAAAACTCTTTCACATTGTAATATTGATTGAAGGTTTAATTTAGCCAAGCCTTTGCAAAATGAATTTTTCACTTAATCTTGTTTACTTAAGCAAATGATATATACATTAATATGGTAAATACAATGATTGAAAGCATTTATCTGCTACATGTGTATTCAACAGCCTAACAGCGTACTTATCTGCTGGCAATATATACCTTATTTGGGATATACCTATAATGTTGGGATAGTATTAGTTGTCCATTGTCCATGATTCTAATAACGTCCAGTCTCATGTTTTGTCTCGCATCAGGCTAGCCCCTCCCGTTGGCAAGAGCCAAGCCAGTGATGGACGTCGGACTTTATCGATACTAATTTGTTGCAATAAGCACGAGCGATGGTGATTTGTTTATATTGAATGCGAGTGCGTCTTGATTATAATAATAATTTCTTATAAGCGACGCAATCGATCAACAGTCGGGAGTTGCAAGTTGTTGACCGATGAGTTCAAACTGTTCTTATCACAGCAGGTAGCTAGCGGTCTTAGATAGAGCATTGCTACCATGCAGATATTTAATTACAGTTTAAAAATTCAAAATACGGTAAAAGCGTAGCATTTGAGTTTTAAATTACAAAGTTAATAGGTATGGCTCATAAAAAATAACAGCAAGTTTATTACGTGCAACTACGTTATTTTAAATTCTATGCATATTAAACTATGATTGTCTGTAACATGACTACTTTAGCAATTCCGATTTAAAGTTAACGAAAATAAATATCATTTGTTACCATTTATCGATAACGATTCTCGTACGCACTTTTACGCCGTTCATTTGTTTTTCCATTCGAAATTCGGCAACAAGAGTGATGGTATAAGCGGTTGGGAATTTGTACCACGGCACCGTCGCAAGCCCACCAGTGATCCCTGGCAGCCTGGCAGGGCTTCAGCGCAACTGTTCCGCGCTCTCACCCCACTTGGCACTCAATAACTTTCGCTTCACGCGACTGCCATTATAATTTGTTGCTCCTCTGTCTATAAAATAGATCGCTGGGCTTTTTAAACGTGTAGTTACTATGTTGCCACTATTGTCAGACAAAGGAGTGCAAAAAAGAAAGGAGTTCTGACAAAATGTGGCAAATTATAGCGCGCAATCTCATATAAAATAATTAGGGAATTTCTTTAACCGCCTGAGACCGCATACCAAAAAAATGGAACTGGAAACAAACGGTTTGTACTTATGATAGTTTTGAATTTTCACCAATCATTGTTACACAATTAAACGAAACAAAAACGGGTTATACTCTTTTTCTTTAATAGGTCTTTGACCATTGAACTATTTTGTCCCTTCTTTAGGAGCCTCAGGAGGTTAAGTTAAAAGAAAAATTTCTGCCTGCGAAAAATACAGTCTTCCCATGATTTGATGCTCATTTTATTTTAATATTCTGTTTCCACGATACAATACTTCAAGACGATGATTGCGACAGGGGCTTACGAAACGAAGTTTGGTGTGTGTCGCCCGCGCTCTTGGATTTCACATGCCGCTAAGCATCAGGCGGATGTGATGTCGCTAAACGCTTCCTATCAATAAAATATCAGGCAAGAGAATATTTTGTTGCAAAACTTAAGTCATCTTAGAGCGGAATGTCATTTTCGAGATGTGAGCTTGTCATGAGGCCTTACTTGGTTCTTGAATTAGATTCTTGCTTGGTCGATTTTATGGGTCTGTTAGCTCAGTAATACGTACGCACAGAGTATTTTTTTGACATTAAAAAAATAAGCTACTTAGGGCCTTAAAGTGGTTAGCATATAATGCCCATGTATACAGCAATTCATGTTCATGACGAGTTAGAACTGAACAAATCGCGAAGGCAGCGAACTGTATCAGACAGTGCAAGTCGATTGCCGTCCAAACAGTAAGACAAAAACTAGCAAATGTTATGACAGCGCCACGCGCACACATTGTGGCGGATGGGGACGAATATTTATTTATTTATAACATCGAGAGGCAGTAAATTAGCGTTGAATTTACGGCGCGGCGCAGGAGTGATCGCGGGTTATTTCTGGCGCATGCGCATGATTTAAACAGTTCCCGGTGGCCCGTTAGAAATCGAAACCGGGGATTGTGAACATTGTACAGTGTACATTTGATAACCAATTATAGTGACATTTAATATTAAGTGCTTTTGTAAGCGAGTCTTGAGGTAGAGTTATCTATTCTACGTTTTTCGTAAGGCCTGAAGTGGCGTTTATAATGTTTATCGCTGATGACAAAACATCCATTATATTCACATTCGCCTTCGTGTTATATTAAGTATAGTCAATGCAGAAGCACAAATTATACTTTCTATGGATCCTTTCTACTGCAACAAATACACTTAATTTATACGAAAACATTTTTAGAGCATACCATAATATAGTCTACCACAGTCGGGAGCTGAACTTATCTACATTTTACAGTTACAGCGAGCGAACAAAAGCTGCCCTAGCTTCAACATTTCTTCGGCCATCTAAACAGTAGCCTTTCACCGTCTAAGGCTGTAACACATGTTCTCATGTACTATTGTCTTCAAATGACTCCTGTCTTGTGAACATGACGCAACGATGGCAGTCACGAACCAGCGTCGGTACGCAGCATACGTGACGTGACCCTAATCCTGCTGATCCCACGTCTGGGATATTTCTGTGGCAACACTGGCCAATTAAATTAATGATAACGTTTTATGTTTTTTTTTTAAGAAAGCCGTGGTATTTGGCGTAGGCGACGATGAAGGTTTTAGGAGTACGAAATTAGAAAATACATTTTATAGGTACGAGTACATTCAAAGGCGACAGGAACGGCATACAGAACTCAATCCCTTCATGTAAAACTCATATTATTGCCTCAAAGGCCTGTTTTAGATTTAACTTAGTTTTCATATAATTAAGTTAATGTTAATCATTATCTTGTATATACTTAAGAAATAAAAAAAAATATAGGTATAAATTGTAAAAATATTTACCTATTCACTTTATTATTGTTAAATTAAACTAACTACTAATTTAATCGTCAAAACGATTCTAAAATCTCCGGCCAATATTTCGTTTGAATAGAACAGTAACAAAAAATGACTATCAAACTAATTAAAGGAATCATTATGCCTAGGTATAAAACTCTAAACAACATTTTAGTTGCACACACAATTAACCTCTCAAATTTGCATCAAATAACTACCCTTTTACAAGAATTTATGTCATACCGCTTAATTAAAGAAGACGACCGCAATCGTAATTTGTTGAACGACTAAACATCAAATTAAAAACCCACGTTGAACACTGTATGTAGTTTGAGGAGCGTTGTAAAAACTTCATACAATGGAAAGCTACATTTTACTGCCCCTCCGTTATTGACGAATGGTTGTAAAAATTCAGCAAATTGGTGCTTAAGCGAGCAAATTAATACGAACGCAGTATTGGAACGTGATTAACGGGCTGTGATGATGTTTGTATTGTAGATTAGTGTCACGGTGGTGGACGGTTGAGTTTATATTTTATAGTTCACCTGCCTTTAATGTGTATGGTGTTTCATAGTAAAATATTCCCTTCAATGCCTGTGCAATAATTTTCATAGATCTAATCTAATGCGAATGCGGTCGTTAGCTACTATTTTAATGGCATGATCAACAATGTTAAGTACATGTTTATATTTGTAATGACAAGTAGCGTCATTTTTATTACGCCTTTTACATAAACATACAGCACTGACTTCTAAGACTTTTTCACTTAACGTATGGCATTATATTTCATTTGTACTTAATGTCGTATTTCTCTTTATTTAGCATGTTTACTTAAATTGTGAAAACTTGTTATAGCATTCTGAATGGTCAAAACGCTTCATTAGTTATTATTAGCTAGTTAACATTCATCATCCTCCTAGCGTTATTCCCGGTTGTGCCCCTAAAGGAGCCCGGGGTCCGCTTTGACACCTAATCCCAAGACTTCGCATAGGCAATAATTTTACGAAAGCGACTGCCATCTGACCTTCCAACCCAGAGGGAAAACTAGACCTTATTGGGATTAGACCGGTTTCCTCACGATGTTTTCCTACATCGAAGAGCTAACGGTAAATATTCCGTTGGTACATAAGTTCCGAATAACTCATTGGTACGGGCCGGGATTCGAACCCACGACCACCGCTTGACAGCCGCATGCTGGAACCTCTAGGCTACCGTATTAGCTAGTTAACATTATTTACCATTAATTACATTAATGACTAAGGAAATCTGGCACTTCCATGCTATGTCATCAATATAGAGGTATCACTCCCGTTCAGGGACGAAATCGATATAGATTTCATTCAAAAATAAATCGATTCTATACTTTTTTCGACAACGTGAACGGTAAAAATTCACGCAAAAACGTGTTCGAAATGTAAACAAAATAATATTCGTAGAGAATTCTAGAGGCGAGGCCGGTGACACCGCACCGCATGCCCCGGGCGCATAAATAAGAAACGTTGCTTGTTTCACCAATTAAATTGATTCTTTCGCAAATCACCAAACAGCGAATTTAATGTTTTGATGCTCGGATTTTGAATTATAAATTCTCGTCTCCCAAATATCATGTTCATATGTGGAACGCAAAAGTATACGTAAGTAATAGTATAATATTTGAAAGGGCAACTAGAATATAGTACGATGCAAAATCAAACAATATCATCTAATAAAATTAAATGGTCAGTGAGCCAATGGGGTAAGTCAGTAGGTACCTAAGTGAAATGAGATAGGAAAACCATATTAATTTAATTGTTTATACACCAAGTAACTTGGCGTATCGCAATCTGTAATTAAGATTAAAGCTTCAGTTTATAATAGTGATGTTGATGATTGCTTTATTAATGAGTGATTGCGTGCTATAACAGACATTCGATATAAGTTTAATAAATTTACTCGCTGACGCAAACATGTTTCTAGTTTAGGTAATATATAATAAAAATATTTAAAAAGAAATAAATCTTTAAACTAGCACCGTAAACATTTCAACGAATCAGTCATAACTCATCGATGGGTCATAGAACTACATTTAATACAAGACAATAGTAAAAAGCGTGTTTTAGAAGGGAATTTCCCGCTTCATACCAAATAAATCATTAGATTGACAGGGATCTATTCAATGAGCCCTATTTATCGGAAACACATAACGCGTGCCAAAATGAGCATTGATCAATGAAAAATCGTAACATGACAGTATCTCCCTTATGCCGAATAATGATATATCGCGTCCAGACGCATTATACCCGCATTTATTATCTGATAGCAATACTGAATATCGTTTGATACTCGTAGAACATTAATACGGTATTCATCAAATCAGAACTGCATATATAAAATGTGGTTATCGGTTTTACGGTATTTAATTTACAGTGCATTTTGATTGAACATAAAAAATCACATTATCGTTGGTTCGCGCATAAATTATCGGCGTTGACAGTATAAGCTTGCCGTTTTAATATGTTTTCGAATTCTGCCTAGAATAATTACATTGAGCAATACAATCATAAATGTAACTAACAGAACGTAGTGTCACTGGGAGTAGTTAAGTCCGTTTATTATTTTAATTATGTTTATAAAAATAGGTACTAAACATCAGGTTTCTGACAAAAAAGACATACTGGGTACAAGTTTTTGCCGACTGTACTTTTTTGCACTAATGAGCCCAAACACGATGAATTTATCTCTTGTAATTGACGAAGGCCACATATAATATTGCATTGGTATCCAAACTAAACTAGTAGTATGCAAAAAATCTGCTCAACCGATTGAGGATAACATCTGCTTTAAAATTGCAGTTGCAAGATTTGACCCGAACAAAAAAACACACCTACATACATTGCAAGTAAAATGAAAGCTTGTTTTTACAAGCTTTCAAGCACACACATTGCAAGTAAAAACTTGCAATGTGTGTCTTAATTATAAAGGAGGTTATATCCTAATACGTAATTATAAGAATTACTCTATTTATTATCGTCCCAATGTTTCACCGTTCTTGTAAATAGCATGGAGTTTATTATTTATGATGGTGGAGCCGAGGAAACTAACCAAAGTGTCCGCGGGCAGGAAACAGCGGGACGCGAAACAAAGGACGAAGAAAAAGCGTAGGTGGCACTTAACTTTAATCCAAGCTTCTGTGCACGAAATATTAAAGTAATATAAGCTGCTTTCAAGTATTTTTAACATATTGTTAATTGTTATACATCGAATCCCAGAATGACTGTTTCCTAATTATAATACGTATGAACTAGAGCAGATGATTACTGATGCCTTAATTTGTAGTCCCCAGCCCCAGAATTTTCACTGAAGTTCCGCCGTTTGGTTACCCATATTGGAAAAAGGGTTTTATTTACAATTTTTTCATTATTTGTCAAGCCCATATTAGGCGTATATTTATGATTATGACTACTCGACGATAGATTGGATTATAGAAGGTTGGTCTAGTAAAAAAACCAAAATTTATGCTATATTTGGTATGTTTCATATACTCTAAATTCCGTTATTACCTATCGAAACCAATCTGTCATTGTCTCGCTGTCAACGTTTCATCTATCACTACGATCAAATGAATATTTAATCTCTCACACGACTCCTAAGCGTACCCTGCATGGAAGCGAATAAGAAAGAAGCGTGACAAGAAAGGGGACCAAAATGTCGTTTCTAACCTCCCGGGACTAAGCCGGTGCTTAGGCATTATACGTACTTTTAATATTAATGCTGGTTACGGTTAATGTTAATCTAAGAGAATCGTGACGCAATTTGAATGAGCCTGGCCTCTGTTAAAACTGCTTCAGATCCGAAATCAGTATGGTATGGTTGTGCATTATATATATACATTTTGTTCAGGGCTAAGAGATCTATGGTATCTACTGTAGGAATTTCCTAAGCGGAGGCCAACGTTCGTGTTTTGTTTATACTTAGATACTCGTATTACTCGAATTGCAAACAGCGCTTAGCCGCGCGTATACCGATAAAAGCGATTTTGTATTTAGAGAAAATAACAGAAACAATTGAAAACCTTTCTTCGAAAAAGGATTTGTGAAAATACGGCTTATTTCATTATTACAATCGGGAGCGGAGTTAACCCTGCCAACGCGCCGGTGGATCCAAATGGCACGGCAGTCATAACGTTAAAGTTTCTTGCAGCACATATGCGACCGTTTCGTTCCTTTATTTTCGCCTCCATTTTCCATTTCCGCTAAAGCGAAAGCGACTTTTCACGGCGACTTTTTCCTCTGAAAGCTGCGAGTTGCGGTAAAACAATGAAAAAAAAAACAATGAACGAAGAGAAAAGGAAACAAAAATTTTCGCTTTGTGATAAATCATAAAACGCTCGGACTGGTACAAACTTTGCGAGTAGGTATCAATGTTAGCATTGTCTACACAAAGATACCGAGTAAAAATTGCGCCAGTTATTGTTTTGCTAACCGAAGAAGTTTATTCAAGGGTAGAAATGAAAAATACGGAAAACCGCAAGAAAAAAGAGCAGGCCTACACAAATGGAACTATAGCGTAATATAAGTAAACGGTAGAGCTTAAGGCATCGCTCGACACAAATCCCAAGCGAAAAGATTCCATTAAGAAAATCAAAAAAGGTCTGCCCGGTTCACGGCCCGCGACTATTTTCATTTAGCAAAAACAACCCATAAATTGTCATCTTAACGAGATTTCTGTTTTTGCAGCATTAGCACCCTCGAGTGTTCGGCGACTAGCAGTTTGGTGACGTCCTTGTCTGCCGACTTATTGCGTCAGCACATTTATGGAAATAAATGGCGAGAGACACTAGCGAAATAGGTTAAGGGTTGCGGAATCAATCATCAGATAAATATTTTGTTTGCGTTTCTAGGAATATGCCGGATTTATTTTCATATCTGTTCTAAATCTCGTGAGTAGAATGCGTGTGCTTTGGCACGCGGCGGCCGGGCGCATGCGTGTCCAGCCATCACACTGCGCGCGAGTGCGTTCAGCCGCTCGTTATTTATTGCCTCATCAACGAATTAGCTTTGTTTATAGCACCTACCATTCGTGGGCGAACTTCGTAAAAAGCTTATGAATATGTTACAAACAGCTGACCACCGTATCTATTTACATTCATAACAACAAAAACTCTACGAAATGACAATAAATACCCATGAAAGTGAAATTACGATCGTGTTCATTTTTATGACTTCATATTTGCTCCAAAGGCGACTGTAAATTGGATGATAATATACAACTGCTAACTGACTATTTTGAGAACAATGGCCAGCTCGAATGAACCCGAGAATATCATAATTAAAGAGCCGTTCCACAGTTAAGGGCCCGTCACGTGATAGCGTTGCCCAAATTATCCGGGCGTCGTGTCATCTTGTCCCAATCCAATATGGCGCCATAAATCCTCGGAAGGAGAAAAGGGGGCGGTGGAGGGGGCACGTCACTCAAACTTTCTCTGTACTCCGTCTTGCGCTCTCGGTCTTAAGGGTGGGTACGGACAGCAACTAACAAGGCATTCATTTTTCATTTCGTGCGGCAGTTTGAGGGTTGGTCGGCATGCGTGCGATGCAAGATACTCGTATTGTTAACGTTTTTGGAGGGCCAATGACCGTGAAATTGAAAATGATGGTGTATACCATTTCCGAAATTGAATTTTGTGTACTTCATATAATGTAATAGGTAGGTAATTCTTAATTGATGTGCATATATATCAGCTTGATTACATGTGATGAAGGCATAGTTCGCTGGTAACGTGACCTCCTGGAGGACAAAGTGTATTTTTTTTTAACAACAATATTTAAGTAGCGTTTCTGAGTCATCTACAATTTATAGAAGTGTAATCAATCTACTCAAAAACGCAAAATATGCTTACACTTTACAAACTCATTTAAGAAGTCCAACCGGTATTTAAACACTTTATGGGGGTATTATATAAATAAATATTATATAGGTACCTACCGGTTTTATTCTTGTGTTGGTTGAAATGTCAGCAAAGTAACGTAAAAAAAATATTTAAAGATAAATAAATAAATAATGAATAGTGCAATTAATGATGAAACCTTATGCAAAAAATATTTAAAGGCTTCACTAGAGTTACCCTTATATAGGTGTCCAAAGTCCAGGATTGTCTGAATATTTTTTCCAGGATAACGCATCTTGCTAACCCTACGTCGCCGGAGGAGGAATGCTTAGATAGAGTTCGGCTGGGATGAGTAATCTCTTTTTGTTTTTCTAAGACCGTTGGACGGCCGCCTGATTATCGGCCCGCTTTCCACACAACCTTTTAAACAACAATCGATATATAAACAATGTTGCGAGGTGTTTTTGCGCAAGTGCGTAAAGGTATGTTTTGTTTAGGTTATTATCGCGCATTGTAGGTATATGTTTCTTTTGTAACAGCTTTATATTTAACGTAACATATATTATCATTAGTGTTACTTAGGATAGAGTAAATTCCAAATAAATTTTATAATAGGTAGAAACAGGTAGTTATGGCGCGCGGTGCGAAGTTCATTCACTCGGTTAGAGTTCGTACCTATCTACAAAAGATGTAGGCTAGCGGTCACTGCGGTCACTCGGCTGGATGATTAAATTTAATATTAATACAAAAAAAACAATAATTATACATACAAAAAACCACAAAAAAACCTTTTTTAAGTTCTTTGTAATGTATACGTTAACTGGGCTTCGGCTCTATGACGGTTAAAAAAACACCCTGTATATGTCAAATCTATATACGATTAGAGACGTGTCTAATATATACATTAATACGTATGGTTAAGATTATTTAATTTGTCCGACTTTTATACAACTGTAATTGGAATTGGAAACTTCAACATTAGACGGTAGAGTTGCTTTTTGAATGGACTACTTTAATGCCATTCGGCCAACTGAATTAATCTCAAGTATAGTCGTATTGAACCTCTTAATTAATAAATAATAGAGACGAAAAGTGGTAGACCACTTTCTTGGCTGACTGTACCCACCAGGCACTCATAGGTATGTTCTAAAATGATTTGTATGTTCACGATATAAAACATACCACAGAGAGAGATAAAATAGTAAAATAAACGTACCTACCTAACCGCAAGTGACTATAATGGGTAACGGCAGTACGGGTAACCGCAGCACAAAGTGGATAACTAGTGTTCTATTAACTGTTTAATGGTACCCCCTAGCTAGAACATAGGTAAGTGCCTTGAAAGAGAATCATCTTGCTTATATTTTCTTAAATAGTAAGTAACGAATCTATAGTACGGCATTATTCATTTCATTTGTTTATAATTATGTAAAAATTAAAACTCGGATATTTAAATGAACAATTGACTTTAAAAACAAAGTTTAATTCTACTTCGATTCAGTTCTTCGCCAAGGAACAGATACGAACATTTCCTTTGCACTTTAGGTACCTCATGAACTGCGTCCCGAGAGTAAATGCGTTGATTATTACAGAAAAAACCCGATAATATTTGAGAAGTTCCGTCGATTCATCGAGGATCACAGAATTGACCCTTTTGGCACTTCATTATTTTCTTTTCTTTTCTTTATTGGGGAAAAAACAGAAATAGAATTATACAGTTCTTTATAAAGGAAAAATAAGTTATACTTAAATATTAAAACTCTATTTCCTAAGGCATTCCCACTTCCTAGTGGGAATGCCTTAGGAAATACCTGCCTGAAATACCTCCTGGTAATTACACAATTTCTAATATATTAGTGACAATGCCATCGGAACAAAACAAAGAATAGATAGATTATTAATATAAAACGTAAGTTAAGCTGTAACTTACGTTTTATATTAAGACTGCGCCGAGCATAATCAGCAAAAACAGCAGTCACCGTTTCGACGGTGGAGTTCACAATTCTTTACAATAAAATATAAATTATATGTAATTATAATCACAAAAAGTGAGTTTACAATAATATACTATAAATATTCTCAAATCATCAACAGTTTAATAAATAAAATTCCCTAAAGTTGCACAAAAAATTAGAAGAACGTGTGTCGGCGTTTAGGTAAAATTGAATAAAAAAATTATACTTCAGTTTCATAATCCTACTCAAACGAATCTCCAATGTATTAACTACAAAAGAATGCAATCCTAACATTTCAAAGTGCTTTGGTTATTTGCTTATGATTTTTTAAAAACGCCCTTCAAATCCGCCATATAAAATTACTAATCTATCTATAAACATGCATATGAAATAATGTATTATTTAGCTAACTGTGTGCAGCAAATAATGGGCTAACTAATTAATACAGCATCCAATAAAAATATAGTTAGAATATAACCACTTAAATATAAATAATTAACTGATATTAAACTGATTTGGCGTTTAAAACTGGGGCGCGTATTATTGAAAATGTCGACTGAGGCTTTTTGTACACCTGGCGAATCCTTCGCAGTGGAGCTTGAACTTCTGCATTTGCTACTCACTTGCTTGCGGTAACAACAGCTTTACTACTTAAACGGAATCATATCAGAATATGTGACGTAATTTACATAATTGAGGAGAGATATTAGTCATCTGTTGTCTTCATCATCAGTTCCATTTCATTTTTATTGTCAATTTTAATGGATTTAGTAACATCGCAAAACTAAGTAGACCTACAGACTTTTTAGGGTTCCGTACCCAAAAGGAAAAACGGGACCCTATTACTAAGACTCAGCTGTCGGTCCGTCTGTCTGTCTGTCTGTCTGTCTGTCTGTCTGTCCGTCTGTCTGTCTGTCCGTCTGTGACTAGGCTGTATCTTATGAACCGTGATAGTTGGACAGTTAAAATTTTCACAGATGATGTGTTTCTGTTGCCGCTATAACAACAAATACTAAAAAGCAGAATAAAGTAAATATTTAAGGAGGTACCATACAACAAACTTGTTTTTTTTTGCCGTTTTTGTAGATAATGGTACGGAACCCTTCGTGCGTGAGTCCGACTCGCACTTGACCGGTTTTTTAATACAACGTAGGTGCCAAACAACCGTACGGCCTGCCTGACGCTAAGCCGTGCCTAGTTAAAATGTTACATCTGCTTTTGAGCATAATAATTAGAAAGCGTAGAGACATATACTGTTCGGTAATAGAGGGTTCGATAATATAACCACGTGTACCCAATTTTATTTTAATGAGCAACTTCTGTTGCGAACTGTACATTGAACCTAAACAATTCAATATCACTCCCATTACTTCCGGCCCGCTATCCAGGTCTAATTGGTGCCCACATGCTCTATAATCCCATTAGAGCCCCTAGCGTGACCACGCTCTATGTAGACACAAATAAACTTAGGTATTGGTTTTCAATAAAGTGGTCGTCCATCACATAGTCTTAGCGCTCCGGGGGGCGACTGTATTAGAAAACCTTCGTCAGACTCTACACACCTACCCAGGTACTGGAGTTGATGGATGAGCCCATATCAAGCTGTTCAATGAATTGGGCAGTTTTTTAAAGAAAATTCTAATAAAGGAGTAAAGGAGTTAGGTAAAGAAGTGTTGCGGTATATAAGCACCAACACGTTCAAGAGATAACTCAGTGAAAAATCAAACATACTTCAATACAAGCTAAGGCCAAAGGGGTGATTACGTAAATTTTCGAACGTAGGTTAAGACAAGTATACTGTACTTTACCAATATTAAAAATTACATTTAGGTCTACCGGACGTGCGCAGGTATAAAGCGGTAAGCAATCAACCACCAACTATAAAGCCACTAGCACTATAAGTATCGTCCCACTGCTGGGCACAGGCCTCTCATGGATGAGAGGCAACGAGCAGTAGTCCCCACGCCGGCTCAGAGCGGGTTGGGGACTTCAGATACACTTTTGAAGTTCTTCGCAGATGTACATCTGCGAAGCATCTGCATAAGCACGTTTCCTCACGATGATTTTCCTTCACCGAAAAGCTAAAGGTACATATCAAATTATATTCCGTACATAAGTTCCGAAAAACTCATTGGTACGAGCCGGGATTCGAACCCACGACCGCCGCATGACAGCCGCATGCCGTGTGTTATAAAGATAGAATAGAATAGGTAGAAAAATGTTTATTCAAATAAAGCACACATTAAAGAACAAAAAATAGTTGACACTAAAATATAAACATGAAAACAAACAAAGATATGTTATGAGTTCAGCAATGTTTGCTGCTATAGAGAATAGGCTAAGACTCAGCATTCATATTGTAGTTATAATCAAGTCATAAAGATATCTGTATCCATACATTACCAATTAACAGTTTTACCAAGACCTGATTTGACACAACCAGACTATTTAAGAACTTACATGAGTAACAATGTTTTATGTTTGCGTATGATGAGGATTTTTACCTAGAATATGTATTGGCGAAAAACCCACAAGCACGCGTAAACGTAGTAGATATAGTAAAGTCTGGGTGGCGGTGGTTGATAGGGTTGGGTTATATCGTTCGAACTAAACGTGCACATGTATTTAGTTTGAAGCGAAAGCAAAGATCTCGCAGATATGACCCTTCAAAGATAACATTTCAAAGGCAGGTGGTCCTGTGCGTCCGACTAAACGCCGGACCTTCCGGTCACCCACGTGTCTTCGTATATGTGTACGCACAGCCGAGATACGTATGTGTGGAATGTGCACCTTGGGCCTTGTACATAGAGTTAACGACGTTCTAATAGAGGGTAAAGTCACTTTTGATACAACTGAACTTTTGTTAACTGCCGTTAATAAAACGATTTCGCGTGGTTTGGATTTCTCAAATTCTTTGAACGTCGTTGTAGTTACATATATGTATATGAGCACTACATAACTTATTCAACTAAACTTATGTCAGTGGAATCGGTTTTCTAGTTCTCATAATGTTGATGATATGATTTTTCTTTCTAGCAATCTTCACATCACTACTTGTATTTCCGATGATTCTTCAAGCTTAGCGAATAATATAGCTGTTTTTTTACTTTATTTATTACAATTGAAGGTTTTATTACACAATATGCAATTGATGCAATTCTTTTAAATTAAATAATGCGACAAAAAATTTATATTTAAAATACTTGTGAAAAAAGGGCCCTCATAATAGTGTCATTTTGTCATTATATCTTCGCTGGTTAAATTAAAACTCGTTGGAAATTCTCTACATTTACGATTTCAATCTTTATTACTGCTGACAGCCATGGACGATAAAATAATTCATTTAAACCCTTGGATCTGATTATATTGTGAAAAATTCCCATGCTATTAAGATATTATATTATTTCAGACCAAGTTGATTGTATTTTAATTTTTTTATTTTCAGAATAAACCAAAGGACCTTACTAGTAAAGTTCACTGTAAAAAAAATACAAAAAAGAATTATATATTTAACTACGCAATCACCAACTCATTACGTTATTCATAATGAGTATTCTATTGTCTATGTGAAAAAAGGCAGAGAATTAGAATGCGTGAAACAAAGCCTAATACAAAATTACAAAATCATCTTTACCTCATGTTGTGGGAAATTAGACTGTTTGTGGACGTGTTAGGGGTGAAGACATATGTAAAGATATATTATATTTACCAAATTCCTTTTACTTTTATATCATGCGACTGTAAACTGTTTTGCGTTGTAATAGGGGTTAAGATGGGTGTAAAGGTGTGTGTTAACGCAGCCCGCTGCGTTTACGTGAGTAACGGTACGGACGGGGATCATGCGGCCCAACGTTTTCGAGCTTCGGTTTCGGCCAAGTATTAATTATGCAAACAAAACCCGGGTTTATTGTTTCTTTTGCCGAAATTTTCGGGACTGTTTGGACGTTTTGCGTAATTTTTTTCGAAAATAGAATTGTCATTGTTTTGAAACGCTTTGTCTGCGATGTGGTCATAATTGGGGGCCGTTGAATAACGGTTTTGGGAATCATTTATTTTTGTCTTTCGGTATTATGTTATCATTCTGCAAAAAGGCATGGTTACGCAATTATTTTTAGTACCTACTTGCGTTCAGAAAAGTTTGCGTAATTTGCATTCTAGAATTGAATCATAATCAGTCTAATAACTATATATTTAAAAGCATCGACAGTAATCAGATGTTTTTCAATGTTATTTTTTATCTATAATTCCAATTATTACTATATATATACACGACGGCTTCAACCTTAGTTGGTGGCCCTCCCTACGAAGCAAGGGGCCCTGGGTTCGAATACCGGTTAGGGCATTTATTAGTGTAACGAACATGAATATTTGTTCCCGAGTCATAGATGTTTTCTATGTATTCAGGTATTAATTTATAAGTATGTTACCCGTCTAGTACCTACCCAAAGTACAAGTTTTGCTTAGTTTGGGTCTAGGTCGATTTGTGTAAGATTCTCCACTTATATTTATTTATTATGTAAGAAATGTAATCTTGTCATACAAACATCAAATTGAATACAAGTCTACCAAAGACATGCTTCCTGCCTAAATGATATTGATGGCGTCCAAAATGGGTAAATTCGAGGCAAGGCCACTCTCAATTGAGTCATCAACGCTTATTACCGTTTCACCCATGCGGTCATCTGCCCATGTCACCCCAGCATTGTTCCAGTATGAATATATTGGGCCCTAAAAATATTATTAGTTCAACACCAGCGATTGAAACGTCACTCAGCGGGAACTTTATGGCCTCATTTGAACAATTTGATGGCACTTCCTTGAACCATGACCAGCCATCAAACCCTGACCTACAAGAAACTCAAGCTACCCAAATAACTGCCTACCCCGTCTTTTGTTTGGAACAATCAGGAACATTGTGAGGGATCTTCGCAAAATGGTCGCATTTAGCTATTTAGATTTTTTCCCGGTTCTTTTGGATCGAATTTTGACCAGCGAAAACAACAGCACAGTTGTTAACTTTACGACTATTGTGACGAGTTGTGTGTATCCTAATTGAGCACAAAAACTCGTAAAACCATAAAACACACTACTAAAGATAGTGTCGTACTACACTAACGTTAATCTAATTACCTACGTGCGGGAAAAGTGTCGCCGAAATAGAACCGAAAGCGAACTAAGAAATAAGAGATGGCGTGGCGGTGTTATAGAAAAAAACCTAATATCTCAAATGTCAAAATGTGACATTGAGTGATTTGTGGCTAAGCTCCGCCTGTCCTGTGTTTCAAACATCACCGCGCGCCAGACAGCTGAGCCGAAAGCCCCGAGGACGGCACCGACCCACCCGTCACTATCCTTTTCCCTCACACCCAAATATCTATCTCCATCTCAAGCGACGGCGAAGACTACATTCTATAGACACGTATCATGGCGTTACCTGAGAGCTTTTGTGTAAAAGTTCAACGCTTTTTCGTGCAGTTGTTTAAAAAGATATTGTGCATTGCACAAGGGATTTTGCACTGTTGCATTATATTATAGAGCTTCTTTAATTTCCGCTCGGTCTCACGGTGAGTTGAGCAAAAACATTTTATGTTGTTACATTTTAACTTTAAGGCTGCTTTGCACGTACTACCAAACATCAAATTTCATATTTTTACACTCATAATGATAATTTACAATGTCACATTCAAGTTAATGTTTATAGTACAGACGGACTTTATTTTTATGCTTGCCCACATGCGACTTACTTGCTATGTATTCCTTATTCATAGGTAGGTTTATGCTTTAAACTTTGACACCAACCTACCTGCAACAAAAAAGATACATTTTGTTAAACAATACAAAATATTTGTATACTAATTAATAATATTGTATATAAAGAATATATAAGTATGTGTATTAGATAAAAAATAATGAGATTAAATTCATCTTTCTGTCTTAGAATAAGCTAAGCCAAATACATTTTATGTTTGTAGCAATTAAACACGCTTAGTTTCCTACAAACTTTATTCTTTCAATTTTAAAAGCACAATTAAAAAGCCAAAGTGAGTTAATTAAAAAAAATAGTGCATTTTTAAGTTGACATGATTTCTATACGTGCTAAAAATTAAACTTAAACTAAACAACGTTTCATTTAGGCCTGTGCTCCAGTAGTAATAGGCGATAACGATAAGTTATCGCTTGCATTACGCGACACTCACGTTACATCTGGCTCTAATGAATGCTCGTCTATGATCTTTGTAGGTACCTACCAGTAAAGTTCTCACAGTAAAGCGATGTCGGATACCGTTGCCCTATTTATGAAGTGTAATACATATTACCTACTTTAAGATTAATAAATACTTCAACAGACTATTGACATCATTTCATATTATTGCCTCGTGTAAAACAATGGTAGATTATGTCTCAAGGGAGCGAAATGATATATTTACGGCGAGGGCGGTATATTGAATTCATAAACGAAATATTGTACAATAGAATCCTGAGCGTAACGAGGAGTTCATGTGTTTACGCTCAAGATGGAAATAATTTTGCAACCGGGTGACACATACTTTCACATCTTCTATGAGGAAAATTGAATGTGGGATCACATTTGAGGGCAACAAGGACTTTTTTCTAAATAGCATTCATAAATTTGACAGAAGTCGAAGGAAATGGTGATTCATGTGTAATGTGTGAATTTATACTACTACCAGTGGTGTGTACATAATTGTGCGTCTTCTTCTGGCCAAGAAGTGAGAATTTTATAATATAAAGTGACAAAATAAGTATAATGGCATCATTATATCATAGTTGGGTTGACTCGACTGCAATTTCCATCGAATTGTACTTACTTATTTGCAGGGCGTTTTGTTTTGGTACTTAGTCCTACATTTTATGTATTTAGGTAAGTAGGTATTTTATTTTCTGGCAATAGAAACTAGTTTCCGACCTAGATATGGCGGACATTGTGTATAAAAAGTTTCATGTTATTTTAGCATGTCGTTTTAAAATGAGAACTCAAACTACGTTTGTATGGAGAGTGGAGCGTCCAGGCGACCCTTAAGTTTCAGTCAGTTGCTCTATCGATACGTTGCAAAAGACAACCTAATATTAACAATATTCAAGACTCAAGTGATCTCCATCTCCACTCATTAGTCGGAGTTTGAATTAAGAGCGCAATGTGACAGATGCTCCTTCCAATCCCGCCGAAGATATAAATAGCGTGGCTTTAAGTGGCAAAGAGCGCCGACGACCCTCGATAACATCGCATTAGGGCGCGGTGGGCTACTGGTTTTAGTCACTGTAAAAACGTTATATAACCACTCAAAGTTCAGTTTTGGTATTTTTTACGCGCAAAAAATATAAGACATTACCGTAAAAACTTATTTAGTTTGTAAGCGTTTCCAACAAGGTCTCGTTTTCCCTCTGGGTTGGAATGTGAGACGGCAGTCGTTTTCGTAAAACTAGTGCCTACGCCAAATCTTAGGATTCGGTGCCATGGGCTGCTTTACCCGGGAAAACTCTCGTGATAATATAGCTTATTTCAGACCCTAGATGAATTTCTCGAGAAAAACGTTTCAAAAAACGCTAATATTCAAGTCAATAATAGTACATTGTGATACAAGTGAGGTATGTTGATAATTACATCAGAGGCGTGATAAGAGAGCCGAGGATTGTAATTATCAAAGCTCACGCGTTTCATACGACGTTTTTCAACACATTTTGCGAGGAAAAAATTCTTTTCATAAGATGAAAATTTGATAGGCCTGTCAAGTTATTTTCTTTACTTATTGATGTCAACAGGTTTTCACTAACATGTTGTATACATCGTCAAGAATTTCTAGTGGCGTCCATTCTTTTTATCACTTTTCTAGTCACCACGAATCAACATTTTTGTTAATAACCCAACACGCATTAACAATGTTTACAAATATCTGTGAAATAACCTATAACGGCGCGCATCAATTTTTTTTGTGAAGTTTGCGCATTAGATGAAATCTCTAAACAGCCAATACAAAATAAAATAAATAATTTCGTTTTAAAATGTTATCTTTATTAATTCATGTAAAATGTTATCAAAAGTGAATAGTTTTACTAAATTAACCGTTTCTATATTATATCCAAAAAGAAATATCAATTAATCAACAAAATTAATTAACAAAAAGGATTTAATTTGTTTAGTCGGGTAAGAATCCATTTGCCGAGAATTAAAAAAAGCTGTACATTCTGTACAACCCGGTTAGTTTAAGAATGCACCGTGTGCATGCATACATCTTGCTGCAAGGTGCCAACGTGACTTAATCTGGATATAACCATAACACACAAGTATCGTAATGTTATTAAACACGCGTGTTTAATATCCAGGATCTATACAATAAGATAAGATAATCTACACAATAAGAGGTACGTTACGAGCAATTGTGTTGAAAAGTAATAAACCTTACTAAAACTAAAATATTTTAATCCTAGCTATATATGAACGAAACTAGTCATTGTCTAGTACAAACCATTTTGTACAACGAAAAAACATAATTAAAAACACACTAAAACAAAACTACAGGCATCTACGTAACACGAAACGAATAGATACCTAAAGCAAGAAACATTCAGAAATTAGAAACAAAACCAATTTAAACTATTCCGTTTCGCCTCGCACAGGCCAGTACGAAACTTCGCCGAAATAAAAACTAAAATGTCCGCGATCCCGGGGGCATCGTTATAAGCCGGTGTTACTATTAGATAATGATTGCGGATTCAAAAGAAACCTTACGAAAGAAATCGACGATTTAAAGAAACAACTTTTATCTTGGGTGGTTTAATGTAAGCCATTTAATGTCTTTTTGCCGTGCGTTTTAAATTAGTATTTAATTTACAGGAGTCAATATTGAATAGGAATGTATCAAATATGTTGTTTGTAATACAAATAAGTCTGGATTTATAGCAAAACTCATCGCATCGGTTTCGGGCCGAAACACGGTATCATTCGTAATTCGTATTAAGGCACTGCGTGACTAATGTAATGGGTTACCCAAAAGTACAGTGATGAAGTCGAGCTATCGAGTGGATACGACCGTCGTGTGTGGCAACGCTTAATTGAAAGACGAAGTAATTTTTACGTTATTTCAAAATTTCGATTTTCTGGTATGTGAAATTTTATGAAGTATAGTTTGTATTTGTATTAGTCGCTTCCGTAGTATCTACGCCAATTCTTGGGACTAGTCAGTAGGCGGTGTCCTGGGCTGCATTATGCTGCAAGATGATGAGGCATATTTTATGTAAGACTAACCTCATCTCACCCGTCACTCACTATATCTTGATGAAGCGATTCGTAGTAACTATAACTAATAAGAGGTCTTGTTTCGGCGTGACGGGTGAGGTGAAGCGAATGAACGCGTTCTGAATAACAGCCAAGCAGTAGAACTTCTATACACTCAAAAAATGTAGTTTTTTGTGCGTCTCAAAGCGTTTTCGACCGACAAGCGCACCTTTAAAACGAACTCAAATTCTGGCATCAATTGCCCAAGAAAATAAACGGAAGACGAGTTCTTTATCAGCCTATCAGCATGTGGCATCGAACGCACGTGCCGCAGGAACGAGGAATGTGCGGATGTTCCCAGCGATTTGCGAAGCGATACTTTCGTGTCAATTAGCATCCAATGGGAAATTAGTAACGAGTACACCTTCGGGCCGGGAAGTCCGTACTTACGTTGCACTTATATCGACGTCATTTTGTCTGCCTTGAAGTTCGGCTGAGTGAGTAGGTGTCTACTATTCTTAGGCATAATTTGATCTAACTTGTCTGAAGTTAAACTAATCTAATCTTCGAATAAACGGTTCTTGTTTGCTCGAATTGACCTATATTGGGTATTGGCGGCACTTTATTATGGATTAGGCACTTACTACAGTCAATTAAAAGTTATGCTTTGTAAAGGCCTCCTCTTCTGTTGCATAAACTATGAATCAAAAACGTTAGTTCATCAAAATAATGTCTGTCATTACATTCTGAAGATTACCTAAACTTTAACTAAGTGCTAACGGAAAGGATAAGATTTATTAGATTACTTACGAACATGTTAACAAAGCCTGTGGTGATATTTTGCTGCGTATCTCAAGTTCACGATAAAGCCTCAAATGGAGTAGTTACAAATACAATCCAAGAACGGTAATATGCAGACATTTTGCAAGCGGGTAGTTAACCCGCTTTGTAAGTCGTATCAGACCATCGCGTAGGGAAATAATACCGGTAAAGCATAGATTAAAATGTATACCTGACCCCGTATCATGGTCGGCCTTATCACGCGATAAGGCACTGTTCCCACCGCCGGCTAGTAAGCTAGAAAAGTTGGGCGAGTAACGGTTCATTGCGTGCTGACCAGGCACAGTGTGATCAATCGACCTTTACAGATCCGCAATGTAATGCTACTCGCCCAACTTTTCTAGCTTACTAGCCGGCGGTGGGACCAGTGCCTATGTGACAAGATAGAGCGTCCGTCTCGTTCTATCGAACGGATTCCATTAGAGTAAAACACAGGCAAACATACCGATAGGCGTCCAAAATCCCGTTGATGATAATTTTTGGATTCGACTCTGGTGTCAAATACCTGCGATCATCGACATTCTTTGTTTTACCGCCCTAGGTAAGAAATGTATTATTCCTAGCCAATTCTAAGCAAAACATTCTCACATAGCGTGGTCCGCCAGGCATGTATTTCTCGGCAGGTACGCTGCAGTAGGTAAACAGGCGTCTTGTTTCCCGCCCTCGCTTCCGTAGCCGTCACTCGATGCCGGCCCGGAATAACTGGCTAGAATATGCGGATTACGTATTAAAAGTGGCTGCATAATTTTCCTTTGATGGAATATTTTGCAGGTTTATTTTGCTTTGTGCTTTACGGCTGAAAGAAAAAGTGTGGTAGTGTGTTTTTTTGACGTGTAGAAAAATGCCGGGGCGTGTTACTTTGTTTCGAAAATTTTGTGATCTCCCTGATATTACGAAAATAACATAACTCGTCCATTGCCTTAAATAACTTGAACACTTCACGCAATTTACAGATTGCCATTTGCCAGTGACATCGTCTTTTCGCAAAATGGTTGCCGTAGGTATCACCTGCTATTATAAACTTAAAGCTTCGAATTGAGCCCAAACATTTCATATTATCATTCATTTTTGCATGCAAATCAGATCGAAATATTTCGTGTTTTCTATCTGTAAAGCGATGCCCATTACTAATGAGTCATTAGGAGTTTAATAACGGACGCGCTGACATCGATCGCTTTTAGCGATAAGCCCGGCACTTCCTACCTATTTATATTTGTCCTCGGTATGGTCACAATTACTCTACGGCAGGTGAACATGGAATTAGAACGTGTTCTTTTAATGAAAATATTGATTAAAAGCTTTACTCATTTAAATTCACGCAAGTAGTAAAAAGCATTTCGTGCCCTTTATAATGATTATATCAGCGTATCTAATACTTAAACTCTAACATTTACATATCACTAAACATACTATATGACTCAATAGTTTTATTAAGTATACATTCATCGGCAACTTTTAAAGTTCGTCGCGTTCTTTCATGTTTGGCTACGCTCTAGCGTAAGCGAGCGCGTGCCATCAATTCGTTTCCTATCTTATCAATCTCAATCGCCACACAGCGGATTCTAGTAGGTAGGTATATGCGGCTTTTTAGAAGAAGTAAAGAAGTTTCTTCATCTGTTAAAATAATCTGGTTCCATTTAATAATCTAAACTAAATTGTTCATAACATTGTTTCTATTTTTTTTTGTTTTAACTCATGAATGACATAAAAATGTACACTTGGTCTCTCGCGATACAGGCCTATGTTAGTCCCTGGTAAAACTGTTAAATTCTAAATCTTACATGTGTATTTTTAAAATTCTTTCATGTAAGTATAGTTACTTAATTTTTTGTGTGGAATTCGGAAAAGTAAGCTTTGCTCTACGACGAGAGGGTTCAAAATGCAACTTTTTTGTTCAAGCTACTTTTTTAAATTATTCATTGGCATGTAGCATTTACGCCGTGTGCCAATTGAACACAGATCTTAATAAAATAATCGTTTGTAATTTTATCGTAATCGATTAAAAACGAACATATTTTAAGTTTAAACTTTAACTTTACGTTATATGAAAGTTTATGAATTTTTCATAATATTAAAAAATTAAGAAAATTTGTTGAAACTTGTTTTAAGTCATTTTAACACCATCTTTTTAAATTTGTTCATAGTCGGTGTGATCAAAATAGTGTCACTCGGTAGCAAAATTATCTTCGTCTCAGGCGTTAACACTTGTATCCCTCGCTACGTTCAGGATTCAATACACGGCCCTCGCCGTAAATACTCTATTTTGCTCCCTTGTGACACAAATAACTATTTTATCTTTATCTTAAGGTGAGAATAAAATCAACCGATCGCGACAGTCAAAAAGTAATCAAAGCAACCCAGCTCAGCAGAACTGATCTGTTAATAGCGAATTCCCAGCACAGTTCGATCGGTCTTATTTCGTAGGCATTAAATCCACTAATACATTTTCTCAGTGTCGACAACGGCAAAAATCAGGGCCACCCGTCGCCCCGCATAGCAAGCAGCCTCGAAAATGTTCTTTACTTACTTATACAGCTTTGCGGAGTTTCTTGGATTGCGGGAACGATTTCAGAAATCGGTGCTTTTGGGGAAATGTGTGTACGGTTAGAAAAGTGGGATGATGTTTAGTGAACGTTTGGAACTGTTTTGAAAGAGAAAGATGCTCGGAAGTGGGACAATGTGAAGTTGGCAGATCGGATAGCAGAGCGATTACTCCGCTTTATAGTTTCTTTCTTTCGAGTTTTATAGGTAGTGTTAAAAGCTTTTATTTACCTTGCAATAGACATGAGTAGTTCGCGAATGAGTAATTCGAATGAAGTACTTCACTTGGTGTCACTCTTTCGTTCACAAGTTCAGTTCGGATTCATATACTTCAATACTTCAGTATATCATTTAGAAAATTGGTAGCTAATTCTGTATATTGATCATTGAATATGATTCGATTCGATGATATGAATGATTTAATGTTATTTTAATTTCTAATACCGGAAGTAACTCAATAGTTCATTGAAAGACACGCGTACGACTGATTTGATATACTCAATCTAATCTATCTATATCTATATCAACTAATGTAGATGCAACTCTAGAGCTACTGAACTAAATTGAACTACTGATATACTTCACAGCGAACGAAAGATGCATATCAATTGTTGAGGATTCTTCTAGGTCTTCTTCAATAATTTGACAACTTTTTAAGGTTCTCTTAGCTTTAATTAAATTTATAAAAATAACAAAATGTAAGGTGTGCGCTTGAGCGTGATCGGATAGCGTCTGGTCCAGCGGGCGCGGGTGGCGATCCCGTTAGACACGGTATCGACCCCGTGTCGAGGCGCGGTGTCGCGGGGTGTCTGGCGGTGTCTCCAACATGCTCCCGCGCCTTGATAGCTCCTGCTTTCAAGAGCTTCTTTGTTCAACATTTCCATCTTCATCCAGCAGGGGGCATATACAAGAGATGCCACGTCGTACGATGCCCTTATTGGTTCTGACGTCGATTACGCGGCAGAGCCCATCAGAACCCTTGTGTAGCTGCACGATGCGGCCTAACGGCCATGTCAACGGCGGGCCGTGGGGCTGCTTGACGAGAACGAGCTGTCCCGGCTGCAGGCTGGGCTGTTGTACGCGCCACTTGGCACGCTGCTGTAGCTGAGCCACATACTCGCAGCTCCATCTGGCCCAAAAATGTTGTCGCACTTGCTCGATTTTTGCATATCTGTGCAATTGGTTCGAGTTGGTTTCCTCGAGGTTCGGCGCTGGCAGTGAGGTCAATGGTCGTCCGATGAGGAAGTGCCCTGGAGACAACGGGGACAGGTCGTGAGGATCGGATGATAAAGGACAAATAGGGCGCGAATTGAGAATAGCCTCAACCTGCGCGAATATCGTTATAAGTTCTTCATACGTAAAATGCATATTTCCGATTATTCTTTTAATATGATATTTCGCGGACTTCACCGCGGCTTCTATTAAGCCAGAAAAGTTAGGCGAATACGCGGGCGCGAATCTGAACTGTATGTGTTCATTAGCAAACTCCTCCGACACAGAGTTACATGAGTTATAAAGAAACTGACCTATTTCTTTACTCGCACCAACGAAATTTCGGCCGTTATCAGAGAAAATCTCGCGTGGCCTCCCTCTTCTAGCAATGAATCGCCTAAGAGCTAAAATAAAACTTTGAGTACTAAGGTCACTTGCTATTTCGAGATGTACGGCTTTAGTTTTTAAACAACACATGATACACATAAAGGCCTTAATTAGTCTTGCTCCACGTCCCTTTTTATTTAGTATTAGGAATGGACCCGCATAATCTAAAGCCGTGACCTCAAATGTGTACCCTGGCGTTACGCGCTGGGATGGCAAATTTCCCATAATCTGGGACGCAACTGCTCCACGCACGCGTTTACAAGTTGTACACGATTGATATACTTTTCGCGCTAATAATCTTCCTCCGATAATCCAATACTGTTCGCGTACGCTTGAGTGCAGCAGTTGGGGCCCAGTATGTTTTAATTGTTTATGAAAATATTCATAAATAAGGGTGCTTAAATAATGTTTGTTCTCTAAAATAATGGGATATTTTTTCTCGTAAGCGTAATCCGAGTTACATAGTCTGCCACCCACGCGCATAACGCTGTCGTTATCCATGAATGGATTTAAAGACAACAACTTAGATTTTTTATTAATTAAAACATCATTTTTTAACAGGTTAGTCTCGTCAGAGAATAAATTTCTTTGGGCCATTTTTACAAGCTCAATTTCAGCCGCATGCAGCTCTTGCACATTTAACGGGCCTTGAAATTTATTCTTTGGTAATTTACAATTATTTATAAATCGTAAAATGTATGCGACTGTCCTTCTCAACCGATTAAAGCTAGAAAAGTTTTCCATGTTTATGAAATCAGTTGATGGATTCACGGTTACGTTCATAACTTTAACAGTTGATTTAATTTCGGGAATCTCTGAACTTAACTCAACTGATTCATTGTGAGAAGGCCAGGCGGTCTCGCCGTGCTGCAGGAAACTCGGCCCTGCGAACCACATCCCGTCCGGCGTCAGCTGATCGGGCAACACTCCTCGGGATCCTAAGTCAGCGGGATTCAGCGCCGATGGGATGTAATTCCAATCAGCACCGCGAGACAGTTCCGTTATCTCAGATACTCGGTGTAATACAAATGTTTTTAATTGCATCTTATTTGACTTGTATATATTCAACCAAGCTAGAACTATTTTTGAATCAGTCCAAAAGTAAACCTTATCAACATTCTGGCGTAATGAGTTTTTAATTTTTTCGTATAATCGACTTGCTAGTAATCCGCCCAATAATTCCGCGCGCGGAATCGTCACAGCTGGCTTTAAAGGCATGACCTTGGCCTTCGCACAGAGCAGCCGAACCGTTATTCCCTTATCGCTTACCGAGCGAACGTATGCGCACGCTGCATACGCTAATATCGAAGCATCAGCAAAAAAATGGAGTTCTATTGTGTCGGCGTTTGATTGCAATACGTAACGATCAATTTGGAACGTACATAAGGTACCTAGTCCACGCACGATCTTATGCCACGTTTGTTTTATTTCGGAGGGTACCTCATCGTTCCAATCTAACTTTAAAACCCACAGCCTTTGTAGTAATATTTTAAATGTAATTGTACACACACATAATAGACCCAGCGGGTCAAAAATGCTGGCTATCGTGGATAAAATCGTTCGTTTTGTACATTTCTCATCGTGTTTACCTACATCGTTAAAATCTTTTGCACAGCTAATTGATAGTTTATCCGACGCCGGGGTCCACTTAATTCCGAGCGTTGAACACTCGCTATTAAAGTCGACATTCGTTTGTTCGTTGTAGTTATCGTTGTTATTAAACAGGTAAGTACAATTCGATTTTATTTTTCGCAACTTCATTTGTGCACTTGCTAAGGTTTGTGACACAGAATTTAGAATGTAGGTCAAATGTTCAGGATTATCTGTCCCTGTTACCAAATCATCGACGTACATATCTTTTTCAATTATGGTTTTTATAAATGAGTCATCACAAGTCTTAGCAATTTCATGTAAACATCTTATGCTTAAGAATGGGGAGCAAGACATTCCGTAACAGACAGTATCAAGGCGCAGATATTTAATGGGTTCCGTACTATTTTCGCGCCACAAAATTACTTGCAGATATCTATCTTTTTCGCTAACACGAATTTGGCGATACATTTTTTCAACATCTCCTATCAACACATATTTATGCTGACGGAAACGAGTGAGAATTGAAAAAATGTCGTCTTGTATTACAGGTCCAACCATCAGTAAATTGTTCAAAGAAAGACCAGACGACGTCTTACAACTAGCATCAAATACCGCCCTACAGCGGGTCGTGGTACTTTTTTCGCGCAAAATTGGAAAATGGGGTAAGTAGTTAGCTACGTCTGGTTTTTCTATTTGCGTTAGGTGCCCTAGATCTTGATACTCGCGAATGAACTCGCAATATTGTTGTTTTACGTGAGGTTCCCTTTCGAATCGGTTTTCTAAATAACTTAACCGTCTTTTGGCTATATGAAATGAATCCCCTAATTTTTCGGGTGGCTCTTTCAAAGGCAAACTCACGCAAAACCTACCATCGGGCAATTGGTGTGTATTTTCGACAAAGTGAGCCTCGCATGCTTCTTCTTCGGCTGTCCACTTCTCCTTCTGTGGGAGCTCTTCCAGCTCCCAAAACTTTCTAAGTTGCACGCTGATTTCGTGGCTAAAGTTGCATTGTATTTTGTTGTTTTGTGATTTACTATAATAGTTGTAGGCAGAAGCGGTTGGACCTACAACAAGCCATCCGAAATGCGAGTTCTGTAAAACTGGTTTGTTTACGCCTAACTTAATTTGACCTTGTAGGATGAAATCCCAAAAAACATCAGCCCCTAGTAACAATTCTACTTGTGAGGGACTATTAAATGTCTCGTCAGCTAATTTAATATTGTTTGGTATTTCAAATGATGAAATATCGACCTCGTTAGCCGGGAGATTATTTGCTATTTGATCGATTACGAAACAATGCACGGATCTTTTGATAGATCCATCCCGGGCTTGCAAGTTTATCTTGCACCGTCGTATAGCTGTAAATGATATATTATTGATGCCTGTGACATCAGTGGGCTTGGTTTCCATAATGGGAAGATTTAATCTTTCTTGTAACGATTTCGTTATGAATGATGATTCGCTCGCGCAATCGAGCAATGAACGTACGCGATGGCATTGGTCTACCGCTTTGTCTACGACATCTACTATAGCTGTCGATAGCAATACTTGCGTTGCTACACATGAAGACAATGAAACCGGGCATGCATTTTTGCTATGGCTATCACCTTGCGACGAGTTGTTAGCCTGTGAGGTATTAGGTACCTGTGTATTATTTGGCACGTACGTTCGGTGTAATAATGAGTTATGTTTATATCCACATATTTTGCATGGATTTGCTCGGCATTGGTATGCGCGATGACCACCTCGAAAACAAACTGGACATACCTTCAATTTGTATATCTCATTACTTCGCATTTCAGGAGTCATTTCGAGAAATTTACTACAAGTATAAACACGGTGGTCACCTTTGCATATCAAGCAGCATACCTGAGGTAAGTTGGTCGTCGTTGGTTTAGAAACAGCGGCCACGAATGTTTTTTGAGCTTTATCTAATCTTTTTTGAAATGTTTTTTCAGGTTTATCAACGTGACTGCCACCACTTCTAGCCAACGACTCCAGCACATCGGCTCTGCTACGAAGAAAGTCCGTAAAATCAGAGAGCTTCGGCGAATCTTCGAAACTATTTCTTTTTTCCTCCCATTTTCTTAATGTGATCGGGTCAAGCTTGGATGAACAAAGGAAAACAACTAGAGTGTCCCAGCAGTCTACTTTCTCGCCGAGGCTCTCCAGTGCTCGTAAATTTCTTGCTACGTGATCACTTAAGTTCCTCAAAGCTTTATCTGACTCTTTCGTCAGCGCCTCTATTTGGAATAAGGACTGTAAATGGTTGTGAATCAATTGTCGCTTATTATCATATCTATCACATATTAGTTTCCAAGCTACGGCATAGTTGGAGGCAGATATTTCTAATGACTTTATTACGAGCGCGGCGCTGCCCTCAAGCGAGGTGCGTAGGTAATGAAACTTGTTTACCTCATTAAGTGAACTATTATTATGCACGATAGAAGTATATGTATCTCTAAATTCAAGCCATTTGCTATAGTTACCATCGTACGAGGGCAACTGTATTTGAGGCAATCTAACATTAATCTGTTGGCTTGATTGGCTACAAACACTCCTATCGTCAGCATCAGCAAATTTTTGTTTATTTGTTTCGATAAATTCTTGTGCGCAATTAATAAGATCAAAGAAATCGTTTTCAATCTGGATGTTTTCTGACAGCTGGTCACTTTCATTCGTTAATGACTCAATTTTGTCCCGCACTGCATCAAAATTATTGAACACGATTTCAAATCTGCCTAATCTCAGTGTTAACTCATTAATTTTGCTAGCCGTTATATCTGTCTGGTTCACAAATTCCGCATACTTATTTCTAAACACAGTTACCTTTCCTTTAATTACACTACGCTTTTTGAATAACTCTTTTAACTCTGTGTCAGACATCGTAATCAATGAACAAGCAGTAATAAAATGTTATAAATACCATTTAATTCGGCAAACCTTGAAGTTCAGATTCAAACCCACGTTGTTGTCATAGGCTTAATTATGTGCTACCACGCCGATCTAGTGGCCGCTGCGCGTGATCTTTTGTTCTCCGCGGGTGGCAACAGCCCATCGGCCGCTCGACTTGTTTACGCAAATCTGGAATAATCGGCGAGTGCAATAAATACCTATGCACCAATGCAGCAGTTTTATTTCTGATTGCTAGCTGGTTATAAATGAAATAAAGGGGAATCAATTCTGATACTGTACATAGGTATATTTTCAATTAACTAAGTTCGTTAATAAATTAGGTACTTTACTCATTTAGCAATTAAATTCGATATGTGAGAACGCTATATTTATTAAACTTCTACTTTAATTTGTTGAACACACTGTTATGCAACGCTAAGCTACTAGTGCCAACTGCCACGTGCACGTGCCATATGAAAACCCACAACGGTACTCGTTTAGCTAAGACTATCTCTGGAAAGGAAGTTGGAACTAATGGAATAAAAGGAACGGCACTCCCCTGATATTTGTTGATCTGCAGTCAGGAGTCCAGCTCTTCACGCCTTCCACTTCCTCGACTTTATGGTTGAAGAAGCATCCGAAGAATCGGAAGATTGCAGTTCTTCTGTCCTGTCACGGTCGCCATACAATGTTGAGGATTCTTCTAGGTCTTCTTCAATAATTTGACAACTTTTTAAGGTTCTCTTAGCTTTAATTAAATTTATAAAAATAACAAAATGTAAGGTGTGCGCTTGAGCGTGATCGGATAGCGTCTGGTCCAGCGGGCGCGGGTGGCGATCCCGTTAGACACGGTATCGACCCCGTGTCGAGGCGCGGTGTCGCGGGGTGTCTGGCGGTGTCTCCAACATCAATCTTTTCTTTTTTTTTGTGAGACATTTTGCGCAACTACCTTGCAACGTATGTTATTTGTATGAATGTATGTAATTGTTTGGGTCAAATCTTGCAACAGAATTTTAAAGCAGATATTATTGCATACTACTACCAACGTGTTTTTTTTGTTCCATAGCGAAGGTAGCTTCTTAGGTAGTTGGTAACGCGCTTCTTCCTGTATTGAAAGGTCTATACGAGTATCATGAATAATCATAAATTCCTGGGCGAACTAGCTCAGCTCGCGTGAAAACACGGAGAACTCGATTTTTCCCAGACATGAGACCTACTCGTAACTAGATCGATTTCTCACTTCCGTAAACCCCTATTATATTCCAAATTTCATCGAAATCCTTAGAGCCGTTTCCGAGAACGTGACTTGCTAATATATATATATAAATATAGACCCGTGTGGTGTCGGGTTAGAATAGCACCACCCCCTTTCTTCCTGTGGGTGTCGTAAGAGTCGACTAAGGGAACAGGGTTAAAGTGCGTTGTGGGCGATGGGCTAGCAACCTATCACTACGACATCACATTTGGTCGCGCTCTTATACCCACATTCATGCTAAAAGAGGCACTGGAACACAAGTTTCATGTGCTCTGCCTACCCCTTTTAGGGATAAAGGCGTGATTGTATGTATGTATGTATGTAAATATAGACATACCTACAAATATTGCTCGTTTAATAGTAGGTAAAGGATATAGGTAGGATGCAGATTTTGTTTTGATGTACCTATATCATTTTGCAGCGATTTAGTCGTGATGCCGACAAGTGTCATAAAGTTGAAAATCAATAAAACTATCTGCATATTAACACTATTTTACGAGACACAATAAAATAACGCAGTAATAAAATTAGTAATTCAAGAAATTTTATGCTAAAACTAAAAATATACGAGTTTTACATTTTGTTCAATTTACAAGAGCAATAAATGAATAAGCTTGAATAATATCCTATAATAAAAGTGTCTTACTTTATTAATAAATAATAATAAGTATATATGGTCACTGGCTGTTATTAATTAATTAAGATATTTAAAAGAATTACCTACAGCTTTGGGTACGATTTATATTACTCGCGGCATGATTTTTTCACTAAAGACTATTTCAATTACACACTCAAAGTTTATGTGTTTATATTTCCATTAAATACCTATCCAATAATAAAAACATATATTTAAAAATAGCCAAATACGCGTCAAAATGTTTTTGCTCGCAATTGGTATGACAGACCTTCTATTTTGCGTCTCCTCTATTCAGGAGATCACCGCTGAAGTCGTTTGTTTTTGAATCAATCAGTATATAATATGCACTTGTACTCGTATTGTATAAACATTCTCCGCGAAATGAGACGAGCCTTAATCGCAGCAAATAAGGTGATCACGTGCCTGTTAAGTCTCATTAAGTGGTTAAATTATTTTTAAAGTCGTGCATAGTTATCTTGGTACAAGAATTCCGACGTCAGTCACGCGAGTGCGTCCTAGCTCCTAGTTGTCTACACACAGCATTACTTCATTATGAAACAATCCTGATCTGAAACGATACAAGTTTACTTTGCGCACAAATTTAATAATGTATATAATGTAGGTCACGTTTAGTACACGAAATGTTGTATTTTTGTTAAAAATAGGCGAATTAGAATTAATTTCCGGTGTAGGTACTTTTATAAACATTCGTTTTATGTTTTGACTTTTGATGTAACGCCTCGAAAAGTGAAAACCTGTCAAAATTATTAGGCAAAATATAGAAAGTATCGATTTTTAATAAATAACATCAAAATATTTTTAATTGAAGCCAAAAATGAATAAGAATTCTCTTTTAGACTATAAAGCTAATAAAAAACATTCCTAATTTTCAAATCGTTTGGAAAAATCCGAAAATATTTCCTCAATTTTTACTAAACAATCGTTCATTCTAACAAGGCTGCATGTAAAAGTTCATAGCTCAGCGCAGGGATTCCCTCGGTGCCAGCGGGCCATTAAATCCCGCTTTACGACGCGCTTACGCCGGCAGCACCGTTTACACACTCGTAAGCTCGTAACTGACCTTAATTGACATATTGAGATTATAACAGTGTAATTACTTGTTTTACGGCCGTTTTAAAGATCACCGGCGTTTAGAGCAATTGATTTTCGTTTTGCGGTCTCCCCCATTTTATTGCGGTTCTTGAAACTTACATAGGAGAGTTTCTACGGTTTTGAGGTAGTTTTTGCTGCGCATTATGTCTTTGAATACGATTGTCTTACAAAACTCTTATTACCTATACAACAAACTACTGGCTGTGTAATATACGAGTATATCTTCAGTTTGTTCCAAGAATGAAACAGTAAGTAGGTATACACAATGAAAATCGTTAGCATTTAAAATTATACCCGACAACCTATACGTTAGCTTGAAGTGCTTATTAAGTAGGACTTGGCCTGTAATTTTCAAGATGGCCAACACCCGACAAGATGCTTTCGTGGCTCATTATTAAGACTTTTGACGTCTAATGACGTCGTAAACGATTAACATGATCACGATCGTGTGACACACGAACGAATGATTCAATCGAAAGGTTTATTATTATTCCGATTGTCTCACCGATTAACTGATAAAATTTAACGTAATAATAAAATTGTGGGTAGGTGTAGAATGATAATTGCGTTTAGAGACGGCGGCATTTCGTCAAACAACGTCAATTAAGTAGCGGTAAAAATTATATCACAAATTATATCACGAAACTCGATTTCCACTTATTTTATGATTATGAACGAACGCTGAATGGACCATATACTATCAGATTTTAATAAATTCAGTCTTTTTATAACTCAGAAAAAATCTACAAACAACAATACAATTTCTACCTATATAAGTGTTTGTAATCTATATCTATATATCCTACTAATATTATAAATGCGAAAGTTTAGATGTTTGGATGTTTGGATGTTTGTTACTCAATCACGCTTAAACGGCTGAACCGATTTGAATGAAATTTTGCACGAAGATAGTTTATAGACTGGATTAAAATATAGGATAGTTTTTATCTCGGGTCCACGCGGACGAAGTCGCGAGCGGAAGCTAGTATATATATATAAAAGAAGACTTCCTGACTGATTCATCAACGCATAGCCTAAACTACTGGGACTAGAAACTTCAAATTTACACCAGAACTTCCTTTTATGACGTAGGCAAGGGATAAGACGGGATTCTTGGAAATCCATCCCTAAGGGGGATAAATAGGGGTGCAAAGTTTGTATGGTGGAAACTTTTTTTTGACTTGAGACTTGAAACTTTGTAGGAAGATTACTTATTTATTACTCGTATGGCTGATTATATTTCTCTACTTCAAAGATGTACATATTACTTATTAGAATACAAAAAAGTACTTTCTGCGTTTTAGAAAATTCCACCCCTAAGGGGGTTAAATAGGGGTGCAAAAGTTTATATGAGGGAAACTTTTCCTTTTGAGCTAGAAACTTGAAAGTTTGTAGACAGATTACTTATTAGAATACAAAAAAGTACTTTCAGCGTTTCAGAAAATTCCATCCCTAAGGGGATTAAAAAGGGGTGCAAGGTTTGTATGAGAAACACTTTTTTTTTTAACTTGAAGACTTAAAACGTTGTATAAAGATTTCTAATCAGAATTTTAAAAAATCCTTCAGCGTTTTCGAAAAATTCCACCCCTGAGGGGGTTAAAACGGGATTCAAGGTTTATATGGAGACCAAGAAAATTTTAAAGTAAAAGATTTGTAACTTTGGTCTTAGCCTGTAAGTTAAGACTACAAAACTGATTTCAGTTTTTTTTTAATCTATCCCCTATAGGGGTTAAATGGGGTCAAGGTTTGTATGGAGAGCAAGACATTTTTAGAGTAAAAGTCTGTTGTAGACTGTTTGAAATTGATTCCATAAGGGAGTTAAAACATTTATCGCCTAAATGGGCTAAAAGGAGTTGGATGTTTGTACGGGGAACAAGACAATTTTAAAGTAAGGGATCTGTAACTTCGTTTAAAAACTAGACTAGGAAACTAATTACAGCGTTTCTTAAAATTCATCCTCTAAGGAGGTTAAAAAGGGTTGGAAGTATGTATGAGAAACAAGTAACTTTTGAAGTAAGGAAATTCTTATTAGGTCATTCATATACTATACGGTAAGCCATTCATTAGTCAAAACACATAATCCGACTGCTAGCGGAAAAGTAGGTTAGTTAAGTTAGAACCACGACCCTTACAGAACCGAACGGCTACCAGAAATTTAGGTTAGGTTAGAACTGCGATGCTTCCAGAACCGAAAAGGAGGTAATGTTTCATTTAGCTGCGGATTATTTTGTTAATCTAAAAACTTTATTTTGGATAATCAAAATAATTTATTCTCTAACACCCTTAAATGGGGACGGCGGATGGAAAGTTGAAAGTTGTAGGTCTTTTAATATTAGATAAGTTTCCTTTCAAAACTATACAGGTAGCCCGGACTAACGTGAGTAAAACTACTGGAGGGATTTAGGCAAACATTTCCAATAATGTAGCTTTCTTTAATACATTATGAAAAAATAGCCAGAGCTCCTGAGGATGCGTTGTGTTGAGAGCGATAGAATTTGTTCCTTCAGCTGTCAACATGGCGAATCCTCAAACATATCAAGGGTCGGCAACGTCCATGTTACTCCTTTGGAGTTCATGCGTCTATAGGCTGCGGTGTTCGCTAACCATCAAACGGGCCGTACGTTTGTTTGCCACCGTCGTTGTATAAAAAAAAACAAGATGAATGTAACTTTAACACTTGTTGCCCTTCTAGATTGCTATAACCTTTTTTTACCTATAAAACATATATATATATATACCTAGTCGGTCCCAAAGTTCTGTCACAAATGAAAATAATGATAAAAACAAAAGTAGCAATAAATTTTTAATAAATTATATACCGATTTAAAGTACATTTAATTAAGAATTAAAATTACTCAAAATTATTCAAAATTACCTCCTTTGTTTTTAATACAGCCCCTTAATCGGTGCGGCCAGTCGTCTATCGCAGCACGCACCATTTTCATATCTATCTCAGTGACTGCTTTTCTTAAAGATGACTTTAGGCTCTCCAAATTTTTATGTGGTTTAGCACAGACCTTCCCCTCTAAGACCTGCCAAATTTTATAGTCCAAAGGATTAAGGTCCGGACTAGAGGAAGGCCAATCTTCGTGTCTTATAAAGTCGATTTTTTGACGGTCAAACCAGGCTTGAGTGGTCTTGGCTTTGTGTGCTGGCGCAGAATCCTGCTGGAACACAAAATTATATCCCGAAAATAGCGTGTTGGGCAGATCTTTGACAACCTTATCCAAAACTGTCTCTTGGTATACTTTCGCACTGATTTTGACACCTTTTTCGCAAAAATGAACCTCAGTTGGCCCGTAATAAGATACACCCAACCAGACCATCACTGATGATGGATGATGCCCATGTTGCACCCGCGGAACTCTTTTTCCTGCTTCTTCAGAGCTCCTAGCGTACACTCTATCATTCTGTTTATTGTACTTCTCTTCAATATCGAAAATCTTTTCGTCTGTAAAGAGGATATCACGGTGTCGATTTTTCGCGTACCGCTTTAACAACTTCCGGGATCTTTTAAGCCTTATTGTTTTTAGACGGGCATTAAGTAAGTGCCCACGCTTTTTTTTGTATGCTCGTAGACTAAGATCTTCGTTTAAAACCTTTTTGACGGTTTTTCTACTGACACCCATCTGCAAAGCCATCAATTTCTGTTTTCGGACAGGATTTCTTGCTATGCGCGCCTTGATCGCTTTGATCACTGCTGGTGTTCGTACGGAGCGAGGCCGGCCAATTATTTTCTTGTCCTCAACACTGGAGACTTCATTGTACCTATCAATAGTACGGTACACAAACCTAAGCGTTATTTTTAAATTTTTGAGCAACTTGAAAATCGTACTTGGCGAGTGCCCACAGCGGTGCAATGCTAAAACAGCTATTCGGTTTTCTTTCTATGTCCACTCCATCGTGAGAAATTGCAACGAATGACTGTTTTTTGTTTTAAAATAATTGTCAAACATTCAAAAATGGAATGCAATAAAATTTTCTTAAAATCATCTTCTAAATTTAAAAATAATATGCCAGTGACAGAACTTTGGGACCGACTACGTATATACAATTTAAGCAGAAACGTCTGTTGACGATTCTTAAGATATTTTATATATTTGTAAAAACTGAGTTTCCAATTTAAATTTAGCAATTTAAACTAATGAACTCATCGCACTGTTACCTTTTACGCTTTATCCCTGAACGGAATTAGATGGAATTTTCCGTAGAGATAATTTGAGACCCTTGGAAGGATATAGGATAGTTTTTCTCTCAGAAGTCATCCCTTAAGATGGTAGAACTTTGTTTGGGTCGGCGATAATTAAGGTTCACCTACAATAATTTTATAGCAATCTTTTTTAAGACGGTAACAAGTTTTACGCGGTCGAAGTCGCGGGCAAAGCTAGTTCTCATATAAGTGAAGATGTAAATAACTTCTTTTTGAGAATAAATGCTCTTGAACCTGACTTATAGTACAGAAAAATTGTGATTTATTGTAATAGGGTTTTTAGTACAGTTGGAACCTGTAAGTGCATAACGACCGAATTAGAAGCCGTTTTGGCAGGACTAAAGAAGAGAAAAATACAGACCTGCACATAAAAATGAGTCATATTTTTCAGATTTTAACGACAACAAAAACCGGGTCTTAAATCACCTAACGACAGTAACTAATTCGCAAATCCTCAAAACACGCATCCGCCAAACAACAACGCAACTGTGAAACCCAAACAATATTTCAATTGCAGTCCACTATTTCCATATTTGTGAACGCTTGTGCAATATCACTTTCATGTTTTTCGGCTAGCGGGCGTAAATTCGAAACGCCTGATTCTGGCGTAGACCAGTATTTTAATTACTCGTTTCGAGAATGATTTATGTCATGCCCGGGCACAAATAGCACTAGCTGCCGTTGCGGTTAAGTTTTTTACTCGATTCAAGTGCGAATGCGAATATGTAGTGTTTTTTTATTAATTAGATACAATTTATATGAATAAATAGAGAGCTGCTGTTCTTGTTAAGTACTTGTTTTAAATGTAAGTTATTTATTCATCCAACATTTTCCTACAATTTATGTTTTTATATGCATTCATATCAAATAAATGAGGAGGAACTTTGCTAAGGAACTACGATTGTATTGTATACAGAACTGCAAATCGAAAGCGAATATCACAATCGAATAAACATTTTCGACTATGTCAAAGTATAACATTTTTCACCAGCCGGCCTATATAAGAGTAAGGACCAAATTCTTGGCCACTAGTTAGCCTGGTTAGTTGGTAGTTAGCCATACTAACTGAAGAAGTGAAAAAAGTTCCGAGTTGTGACACAAACATTTACCATAGAATTGTAGGGTTTATTTTCGTGTCACAACGGAAAACTTTCATAGACAATTTAATTGAGTGAATTAAGCTGGCCAAGAATTTGGTCCTTACCCATAAAACAAGTTGTCTTTATAAATAGCTGCATATAAAAGCTATAAACATTTCGAAAGTGTATCAAAATTGTTAAGACATTTATGAGGCTCAGGCACGATCGAACAGGAAATCTGACAGGGATATAAAAAAGCGGGCCATGGCTGCCAGACTGTATGTAGATCACGCATGACATGCGGCCACACCAGTTCCACGTGGTAGGTGGTATTCATTTAATTAGTTAGTTGTGGCGGATCGTGTTGATCGATCGCGCCTGTTTACGCAAAATGCCCTTCTTTTTTACAAATCATTCCTTAGATTCACATATCGTAATTAAATATCATTATTGAGTTATATATTTAATTACACGCTGGTCGATAATTGGAACAGTTTAAATAAGGGTGAAGTCAGTATTCCATAATAGTGACGTTAGTTTTTTTGCGTGTTGATATGCCAATATGATTGGTATAAAAAATAAAGAAATCGCTAGGTTATTAATAAAACATCTGTCAATTATTATATCTACACTCAGCTTATTTTTCATTGTGAAATAGTTAGATAATATGGACTTTATTATTAAACTAATAAATGCACTTAACACTCGCTTGAATTATAGTTTTGTGACAACATATGCTACCACTAATAATTTAAAACTAGTTGTTGGCTATGGGCTAACGCCAGTCATTTATGTAAAAAGAATACTCACTATAGTAAACTGGAGCAAGCAAATTCTACGAAGCTAACGCAAGGACAAACGCTTTCAACTGTTTCATATCTAAGTAGATTTCTCTTTTGGGTAGTTGAAAAAAATGAATAAGACTCGCTTTCTACGGCCACCCCGGCACCGCTTAGAAAAGAACAATTTGCGTTGCGAGCATTCACGAAATATCGTGAACAAAAAGCCGCGTTGCGCAAGACCATTCACTGGCATTGTGGTTGTTACCGTTTTGAGATCTCAGCATGCACCGTTAGACCGTAAAAAGACGTAAGATAACCATAGTCTTTGTCAACGGACAAAAGACCCGATATGATTTAGTGTTTTCGTAATAGATTTCCGTGTTAAAAAGATGTAAATTGATTTACAATGTTCTTTTGAGTTGTTATAGATAATTCGTCCGGGTGGTAACAAAAATGGATATTGTTTCTTATTTAAGAAATTATTAAAAACTAAACCACAGATGTAAAACGAACCGCTAAGCTTTTAAGTATTAGGTAGTAGAATATAAAATGTTTCGGGTGGCGGAAGATGCGGTAAGCATAAGCTTAATTTTATTTTATCTTTTCTTGTAACATTATAACTGTGAGATCAATTTAACTAGACAAGGTTAAAAACCTAATTGCTTTGGAATTGAAGAGTTACGAGTACGAGCATCGTTATCTAAAACTGTTTCGTGTCAAAAGTCATTGTTTATTTTGTAGATGAGATAACTCTGCTTTTTCTATTTTTTCTGTGATTCTAAACTATTCCCATGGACTCTGAATGCTGCTAATGAAACATTAAGCTGCAAATTAGGTAATGTGTATGTGAGAATTCAAATTTGTATGCATTTTCTTGGTTCGAAACCATGCCGGCTTGTCGCCGTTTTATAGCGTAGCTTTTATATTTATAGTCGTTCGGTAAGAAAACATTGCTTCCGCTTGTCATGGAAATCTCGTAAAATTTTAAACTAAACTTGTTATGTTAATTTTGGTGGAAGTTCGGAATTTCATTTCGAACTTTGTAAACAGTGGGAGCATTGCAGATTCCGAAATTAGAGCGTGGATTAATCAAACTTTCGACGCGGCGGGTGCACCGAGCAACAGAATGCTGTTGCTGCTAAGTTTCATTACTTGACTCGAAACAATTGCGTTCGATTTACGATCGGCATTCGTTCGTTCTATATTTAAATCGTTAGGCGCGGGATAAACAATTTGAGATTTGCGCCCGGCGAAGTGTTGTCGCGTCGCCGCTCCGCGTGATTTAGCGATGCCAGCGGATTTAAATCATAGTTGTCTTGTCTTCGGAAACCGGAATACGTATGCTGCACTCGCTTCTAGCTGATATGAGGGAATCACTGTGAAAGTTGATATTTATGATTTGTTACGCTTTATTTTGATGCGAGAGAATTTGCTTGAATAATTTACTCATGTAGCTATTATTCATTGTTACAGTAATAAAAAAACATGTGTAGGTATCGTCGGCCCTCTCACAACTTATCTTTAAGAACAATTTACAACCGTGAAAAACCATATGTAGCATTGTATTTATTTGGACTATTAAATACTACTGGATGCTCTTAATTTACACTTTCATATTCAACTTAACTTACCTTAGTATGTCTCGGCAGTTTGCGTTATGAACAATACAACCGATCTCGATTAAGCGACTTAAACTACAATCACATTGAATTCATACAAAACTGACCCTGTATTAATTCGTATTCTAAAATCTCTACCGTGCTGCTAATTTAATATGTTACATTATTTTGTACTTTATAATAAAAATACTAATTTAATTACAAGACTTGTACTACGAAAATAATAGACACGAACAAAAAAGCACTGTGAAAACACTTGTCTATATAGTGGTCCAGGTAGGAGAATGATTTGTCGAATTTATTCAGTTTTGTGGGTCGCGTTTATGTTTACAGTAGTAGGTGTCGCGTAGTCGCGCGTGCGTTTGTCGCGGGCGGGTCGAGCCGAGTCGCGCGAGGTGTCATGGCGCGGTCGCGACTGGGCGGGCGGCGCGTCGGCCGCCGGGCGCGCACTGCCGTGGCTCGGCCGCCCCCGCCCCGCCCGCCCAACGCGAATGATTAAAAATTCTTTGGGAAACTTTGTTCGGATAGTAGCCTTAACGGTTTCTTAGAGAGGCTGTGTAGGTACCAATTGGATGAGGTAAGTGCTTAAAAAAGTATCGAAATCATTTTCGAGGGTATTACGTTACGTTTTTGTTGGTGAAATAGTTGATACCTACAGTGTTGCTATAGGTAGAGAACTACACTGAACATTTAGGTGAAGTATATTATTATATTTGCACTGTTCTGCGTGTACGTGAATTGTATGTAGGTATAAGCCTGGAATAATCTTAAAGGCCGCGAATGCACATTTGGTATGAGGTTACATATATGATTGCAGTCATAAATTACGACCCACTTCCAAGATTCATTCCTGGAACTGGATTGGAATCGTATACTAATGACGTTCATCACCATTATGTTTTATTTAATAGAACATCTTCTCAGAATACTTAAAATAGGCTTTTGTATTAGATACAAGGCTTGATAATGCCTGGTAGCTACTAAAAATGCCTATATTAGTTTTAATTCCAATACGTACAGGTACATACCACCAGGTATTCATTAAAACAGTATTAAGATCTAATTCAATATTGTAATTTATTGTATTGTAATTACATATGACGATGTATATTTAACACCCCATCTACAAATGCATTAGTAGCTACTAATGTTGTATAGGTACTAAGTCGCTTGGTACGTTACCTTTATCGGAGTTTTCGTATAAAAAAAGTATTTTTAAAGACATTACAAACTACAGCAAAATTTACTCGACACCTTTTTTATCTAGACTAGAAGTTCATTAGCATTTAGTAAACCGTTAATAAAGCCGACTAAATCATGATAAGCCGACGTTGAAAGGTGACCGATAGCGCCAACTTTTGTTTCAGCTACTGGAGCTACCAAACTACTAAAAACTACTAAAGGTTGGGAATGCGTGGCGCCCGATTGCCCCCACGACTTAAGTGCTGGTTGGATTATAAATAGCCGCTATGTATAGTCAGGACTATTCAAGGCGATGGGCAACAATATTGTTGTTATGAAAATTATTGTGAGTGACTGGTTGACCAAAAGACTAAAGTCTGATTATATTGAATGTTTCGGAGTTCATAAAGATTGCTTCTCTAAACACTGAGCCCTGAAATTCAAGCAGTCACTTGAAAATAAAATTAATAACCAGCGAAGTACCTTTAAAATGTATAATCATGCTAGTACATACTACATGCCTACTAGCTCTGATACTAGAAACCAGTTATATTTAAGACCGCGGACTAACTGTTTGTATGCTTAAGAATAAGAATAAGAATATTTATTTGCAAAAATGTAGTGGGGTCATTTTGCTTGAAGAAGCATGCAATTTTTACCCATTTACTTACTTACTTACTTATTGGCTACAGGTTATTCCCTAATTATACATTCCTAAATTTTGAATACAATATAATTTAGTTAGACTACTACATTATAATTACCTAATATTACAATTGCTTATTTCTGAACAAACTCATATTGGTCTTAACAAACTTACTGTCGTGTTTTTCGTCCCTTCCGCATTGCCATGCATATTTGCATAGTATATATAATAACACTTGTATATATTGTTCATCTGTGCTCGTTTTTCTATTGTATTATGTTATAGTGTGTTTGTAAGGGAGTAATTAATTATTACATTATTTCTAGTGTAAAGGCTTAAAAACACTCGCCAATGCCACTCAAGAAATGTTAGTAGCCTGAGAAATTAACTCACCATCATGTAATGTCCCATCCGCTGTGCTTGTTGCCGTATAGTTTAACGCCATAATGTATTAGTTTTAAGCTTGTATTTGTATGTTACTATGATCAAACTCACAAACTGTGCATTCGGTTGACATTGCTGTTCCTGGCGTCGCCCGGCTCGCGCTGTCTATGGCTGTGACATTGACAGAGCGAGTTATGGTCGCGTTCACAGCTGATGTCGCGCAACTGTCAACCGATCGTCTTTTTGATTCTATGTTTATATTTTTTTTTTGTTTTTTTTATATATATATATATATATATATATTTTATTTCCGTTTTCATGTTTGCGATGTATACTGTTTGTGTTGCCCTCCCACCCACTCACTTAAAGGCTTCGACGGAAGACCAGCGCTGGCCAACAGGCCTGCACCATGCTGAGTCGGGGCCTTTTCGTGGCATACCTGTTGTTTTTGTTTCTGTGTTCACTTTTGTTATTATTTTGTATGTGTCACGAATAAACGTTTTCTATTCTATTCTATTCTATTCTACTAGTAAATCAAAGATATAGAACTCCGATACAGAGAGGTACTAAACGCTACATTATAATAACAGAGCAATTCCATGTCCGCGGGTAGTAATATAAAACTTACAAAGAGTGGGCTTCTAAAAATGTATGGTTAAATGTATGTTAATTTGAATGTATATTTTCTCAATTTTAAACACTGTCTAGAAGTGCCTGTTACACTTGCCTACAATGATGTCATCCGACGTGGATTTTTTAAAGATTCATACTAATTAATTACATTTTGTACAGCCATTAGTCGCTATGACAGCTAAAAAGAAGAATTGGCCAGACAAGTCCGAACTATACATACGACCTGATTCTCTACACAAAGGGCCCCTTATTTTGTGTCCAAAGTAGAACCGCAGTAAGTCCATATGAAGCCCTAACGCTGTTGCCGCTTTAAGCCACTAGAGGGCTCCCTCCCCCGGAACCGTGACGACCCACAAATATAATTTCACAAACTTTCCCCTCAATGCCTACTCATCGGTGATGCAGGGCATTAATATGCGTTAAAAGTTTGCATGTTCAGAGATCTTGCTAGGGGATACCGGGATCAAACGAGGCGACGGACTATATGTATAGCTAATACTACTATCGTACGAGTAGGTAAATAAACACGATTTAGTATTTATAGATATGATAAATTAATTTAGTTGTAAATCTTTAGACTAGGAGCAAAAACCGTGAGCTAATGTTTAGATCAAGTTTCAGCGGGGCAACATAATTCTGCACAAATGTGAATTAAAAAAGCCTAGATTTCCTGATATCGACAACGCTTAACCTTTCTGTAAGAGCCAGTATAGGGACGGGTAGTCTTTTCACTGTAGATACCCAAACGAGTGTAGTTAATTTATTAGCGTTTGAGCTTAACACAGGAAACATACTAAATTCGATTCACTGCAAGCAAAATGCTAAACCAAACAAATGAACGCATGCATAAACAATGCACACTAACAAAAAATCGTACACGAACAAAATAACGTACCAAAAATATGATAGTCATAGAGCGAACACTGCACAAACGTCACCGGACGCTGTTCGCAAAATCGCGACACACTTTTTAATTTATTTCGTCCACAAAAAGCCATTTTGCTTTATTTTCATTTCAACGGAGACTTGCGCTGTAGCGGGATCTCTATTTTTATTTATTCCGTGCTACGTTTTTTCTTTTTTTTTTCAATTTCGCCCGATCGACACGGGACGGGGCAGAACGTCGGATCTCATTTTAAATTGAATTCGTCTTTGCATTTTTCTTTCTCAACGTTTCTAATTGGTGTTATTTGCATGTTCCTATTGTTCCGGTTTGATTGGGAGTCCGTTACGCTAAGAAAAATACGACTATAAATAAGGAACAGAGTAATCGATACAGTTGCGTGATATCAGAGACTTAACGTAGCTCGAAAGCTCTTTGCAAATTAGTTTCTTTCTTTCAATTGTAATAAGAGTTTTTTCTACTTCCGAGTCACAACTCGGAAGTAAAAAAACGATCACCATGCAATAAGGCACTGCCTTAATCGAATTCATATACATATATACTACCCACGATACGATTGTATCTAATGAAGATGTTGCCTTATAAAAGATAGGTAGACTTCCATCTAAATGTTGTTGTACGTAGGTGTTACTGTATTAGTATTATACAATCACTACTAGGTTCTTTTGTTCGATAAATTCAATTCAATTAAGCACGACGGTTTGTTATAATTTATATGAATAAAGAAACATGGCGCCTATTCCGAATTCGATCCTTATGTCGCGCGATTCGAAATTCGATTTCAAGTCAGCGCAATCGAATAGATTGTGGCGTTGTCGGGGCGAATCAGAAGGGCGCTACGGACGGCCATGTGGGACACAGTGGGGATACATTGAATTCTATTGTCCCTTTATATTACTTAATGCATAAGGGTGCTTGCATGAGGAAACAGATTTTGTCAAAAATGTTCTTTAAGATAATGTATTATCTTCGCCATGGTATAATTAATTAAACCTTAATTTTACCATTCACAGACATTCTAAGTTAATCGATAGACATACCGAAGGTGCGGTGGATAATACGATTCAATTAAAAATGTCCGTATCATCATCCGCTTCCTAGATTGTGCCCTAAACGAGCCGAGAGTCCGCTTTGACATCTAATCCCAAGATTTGGCATAGGCACTAGTTTTACGAAAGCGACTGCCATCTGACTTTCCAAACCAGAGGGAAAGCTAGACATTATTGGGATTAGACCGGTTTTACTCACGATGTTTTCCTTCACCGAAAATAATAATAATGATAATAATGTCCGTATATAAATAGATTAAATATTAGATTCAACTCGAATGCTCTTATAGGTTAGATTAGATTAGATTCATTTATTTAATTTTGAAAATTTACTTGACATTTTTTGAAAATGATATATAGCATAAATTCACAAAAAGATCGTCAGTGTATAAGAATAACAATAATATAAATGAAAGTCAAAATCAACATAACATTGCAAAATGAAAACAAGAAATAATAATAAGGAACAATTGAAATAATATTAAAATGTTACAAATTTCAAAGAAGTAAAATATGTTTATGCTCTTTGTCTAAATCAAATGGTAATAATAATAATATATGTTCGGCGCCTACTTGCAACTAACATAACAATTTAAATTCTCTCGCAGCACTGACACTGATCACTAACGTTCATTGCGAATTGTGCACTCCAAACGAAACCTCAATTGACTAAATACCCACAATATTCCATCGACATGTACCCACCGCAACAGTCATTGATAGTGACTGCAGACCGATACGAACTAATGAATATGTATGCAGGCAGGTGCGCCAACATGATTAACTGGGTGCCGCGGTCGATTTTCGTTCGATAGTTTTATCGATTGGATTTTATCGAGCGATTTGATAATATATTTTTTTGCTTATTTGTTTTGCAATAGCTTACACACGCACTTAAAAAGTAATTTAGTAAAAAAGTTTGTTCAATTTCTATTTTACAAGCTTTTATTTAGTTTCACCCGTCCCGATGTTTCTCATCAAATTTTATCAAAGTTAAATTTGACCCACTTCCCGGTGACCGATTGAGCTGTAATTTTGGGTATAAGTATAGTATAGATGACAATTCAATATTATGGTACCATAGAGCTTATCTGATGATGGAGACAGAAGGTGGACATGGGAATTCAGTACTTAACCGACTGGTTGACTTTGGGCTCCTTGAATCGTCTCAATGAGTAGTTGATGATGGTATACAGAAAAGTGCAGCCGGCAATAAAAGCTTGTACCAAAAAATAAATTTTTGACAGAAACTTGTTTACTTGTTTGTTGAGAGAAATGTTTTATGTAGGTTTCAATTGTTTTCTACAAAGATATATTCCATGGTTTGTATAACAGGTAATCTCACAACTTTTAAAATCAGTAGTATCTCTATTACTAATAGATATCTTGGTTTGAATTATTTGTAGAATAAATAAATTGTTGTTTATTGCTACAAATAACTTCATAAAATAAACAATAACTTTAATGATGTAACAATTAGTCAATTTATTTTGTTTATATTGTTTATCGTAGGTTGTCGACTAATGTACGCCATTCATAGCCGCTACCTTAGAAACCGTTTATCTTATCTTATGTTGAAGCTAGAATTTGGTTGAGTCCTCAATTCTCCACCACTTTGAATATAAATAAATAAATATTAGGGAACAATCTTACACAAATAGAACTAACCCCATAGTATACCTAAGCTAAACAAGGCTTGCGTTGTGGGTACTAGACGACGATAATATTTATTAATTAAATATTAAATACATAGAATTTGTTAACTAAGTATTTAGGCAATTACATGAACTCCTTCAAAGACTGAGATACAGGAATTTCCTAGTTCAGGCTCAAGTATTATGTATGCACCATGTAGATGTAAGACATTTAATGCAAATTGTTATTATTATGTTTTATTCATAAAGAAAGAAAGAAAGATTTAAAGATAGAAAGCCCCAAGCCTCGATACAAATACTCATGCTCATCATTCAAATATTTGCCCTTATCAGGATTTGAACCCAGGCCCGTCACCTTCGTAGGCAGGATTACTACCCATTCTCCCCACCCCCCACTAGGCGAAACCGGACGTCAAACCATATTATACCAGTAAAGTTCAAATAGATACTCGAATATTACACCAGTAAAGTCCAATAGATACCTCCTCACATCGCATTTTAATCTGTTCACCGTAGTAATTTAAACTTTCGCAAACATTGATTATTCATATCATTTGACGTCATTTACATACTACACTACACGTGTGGCCGAATGATCGAACTGGCTGGACATTTTTTATCCGCCAGAATTCTTGTGACGTCACCGGCATAGCATAAACACATCGCTATCAACACCCTCCCGCCTTTCGCGGCTCAGAAACTGCAACATATTAAATTATATTGCATGTGGTCTCATTAATTAATATGTATCAGGAGCTTAATGCTTACTAATTAGATCAGTTAGCTTGTTCAGTTTACTTTGAGATAGCGACCGACTGATTGTTCAAGTCAAGACACGTGATAATATTAAGTTTATACTTTAATTTTCGTAATTTATGACTCGTCTAATTTATTAAATACCGGTGTAATCTTGACTTGATGTATACAATTATGTTTTTATTGTGATTTTTGGCCGTTAAATTATGATGTACCCAATTACACATCCATCATCTCGGGATTTGAATTAATTAACTCCGGCCATTGAGTGCGTTTCACTTAGTTTTACGATTTTCGCGTGTAAGTCTGAAACTTCCCAAATTGTAATAACTGTAAATTAATTTAACATTCCTAAATAATGGTAATACAGCTGTAACATGAATATGTCTTAGTAAAAAAACCCACATCGAAGTTGCTAGGTCAAGGACCCGGTGAATCCAATTTATTGACAACTGTGAACATATCGACGGCGAAGTACCATAAACTCCTATATACGAAAACCTAATTTTACAGTAGACGTAAGTAGTGTCTAATTAGTCGTAATGTAAATTAGGTTTTCGTATATAGAGTTCATGGTACTTCGCCGTCGATATCTCTGTTACAATCTTAACAATAAAAACCGCTTAATCTTCTACCATAGTATCCGCAAATTAAACTGACGACTGGAGCCATAAAATGTGTGAGACACGCTTTGTAATGTAACGCGAGGGCGAGAGAGATAGCTTTATGACCTCAGTTGTCAGTTTGGTTTACGGATACTATCTAGTTCTTTCGATGGACCGCCATATAAAATATCGTCGTAAAACCGCTCCGTGCGAAATCATCAAGGGGACATCTCATTAAGTATGTAAATAGTTTGGATATATTAAATGGACCGATAGATAAATAAATCAATCATTATACCAGTTTAGGAACTGGCGTTCTCACGCCACGTGTAAGACTATTAGCGAAATGTCCTAGACATCCAATTTGAATATCATAAAAATAATTTGAGAAATAGTTACGGGCTATTTAGCCCGTAACTATTTGGTAAATAGATTTCTAGATGATTTATCCTACTAATATTATGAATGCGAACTCAACCGATTTGGATGAAATTTTACACGAAAATAGTCTATAGCCTGGATTAAAATTGTTTTATCCCGGGTCCATGCAGACGAAGTCGCGGGCGGAAGCTTGTAAGATATAAATAGTATAAATAGGGTTGTTACGAGTATCTTCTAATATGAGTGCCGAATGTAAGGTTATACCTACATACTATATTATTGTGACAAAAGTAGGTATGTAAGTATATATGTCATTTTATTATGAACATTTATACAGCGTGGAACGGAACGATGGACTTTCCCGCAGGAGGGGGATTATTAAGCATTAGTACTTAAAATTTTCCACGTAAACTATGTCAATATTTCCAACAGTTTTCAAGTTAGAGCTCATCAAACTTTTGTGCAGAAAGCTGCATATTACAACCCTAACGGCCTGGCCACGACTTCGCGCGACTAGCGGCGGCGACCGCGGCGCGGTGAGCAGTGAGCAATGAAGGACCGTTAGGGTTGTAATATGCAGCTTTTTGCACAAAAGTTTGATGAACTCTAACTTGAAAACGGTTGGAAATATTAACATAGTTTATCTGGAAAATGTGACGTACTAACGCTCAATAATCCCCCTCTTGCGGAAAAGTCCATCGTTCCGTTCCACGCAGTATATCATTAGCGGTATATGAATAAAACTTATAACTACCCCTTAATGCATAAAATTGAGGGGGCGCTGCGACTATATCAAGCTTGCCCGTACAAGATTTTGAAATACTTCGGCCTTAGGAAAATCTTGAACCTAATGGTGACGGGGAAAGTCGAAGGTTTACCGAGAGGAAGAGATGGTCCGAACAGCTGGATGTACGTTGGATTGCACCGGGCCACTGACCGTAGCATAGCACGTAGAACCGATGGCCGTTGGGGCGGAAAGGTTCTCGAGTGGCGACCACGTACCGGAAGGCGCGGCGTGGGTAGGCCCTCCACAAGGTGGACTGATGACCTGGTAAAGGTTGCTGGAGTCCGCTGGATGGGGGTGGCGCAGGACCGGTCACTCTGGCACTCTTTGGGGGAGGCCTATGGCCAGCAGTGGACGTCTTTCGGCTGATATGATGATGATGATGATGACTGACCATAACCGATGAGGCGTGCTGTTGACATTCTACGGAGCCACGATCCTCAAGCAGTGAGGGAGAAACATAGAAGAAGAGAAGATATAAAATTAGAGACTTGCGTACACCTCACCAACACTTACCTTATCAGGGTTATCTGTAATTTTTTCACACCTATCAATCGTGACAGTAAAAAAAATGTATGCCGCGATAATTCTTATTACGATTCCGTAGTATATTTTAATTAATTAAATACGATACTACCAGCCGTATTTTTAAAGTGACATTCGGTTGCTTATTTCTGATTTTTCGACCAAGAATGCTTAAATAGACAGATTTACGTCCTACCGAAGTGCTATTTCCGTCAGAAAGCTCCAGCTAAGATTTATACGAATTTGAAACAAGCCGGGACAAGTCGAAGGGAAATTTTAATTGAATTATTAACTCATTTCGAGATGAGTAAGTCAGTTTTGGTGAAGTCGAGGCGTAGATTACGATTAAATCTCGAGAAGTGATGGCTTCTTAGCTGTTGCCAATTCGACTGAAGAGAATCTTCAATTTCAGGAATTGTTTTTGATCTGCAGTTTCAATTCTGTATTAAAAGTATCTGCGACGGAGCGAAGTATCAACGACCGGTTAGCCTAGTGGGTAGTGACGCTGCCTACGAAGCTGAAGGTCCTAGGTTCGATTCACGGTGAGGGCAAATATTTATGTGATGAGCATGAATATTTGTATCTGAGTCTTGGATGTTGACTTATATTTACTTAGTTCTTATTTATATCGATTAAATATATCGTCTAGTACCTATAACACAAGCCTTTATTGAGCTAGTTAGTTTGATTTGCGTAAGATTGTCCCCTAATATACTTATATTTATTTTATCTATACAGTATACCTCATTCCATAGAACATTCGATTTTTAACGGACAATTTCGTCTACGTATCTTCGTGTATTTAGGATATCAAAGGGAAATATTGTTCTAGTTTGACACATTTCGATACATAAGGAATTTCCAATTACAACTATAAGTTAATGTTTTTACGTTTTAAAATGGTTTAACTGGAAATCCTTACCTACGGGTGCCAACCAGAGTTGCCAGTAAGGCAACACCGCTGCAGTACGAGTGTCAACTATAGTTGATCGAAGTAATGGTCATGTTCAATATTTTTTTAAGTCAAAACGAGACCTTGTGTCTTGGTTATAGCGGTCACATTATGCATTGGCATTAGTATAGATGCAAAGAAAAAAATATCGTAATGTATCGGTAGATGGCTCTGACATAAACATATTTTTAAAATTACCGCATTTTTGCTGTCAACTGGGGTTGCCACCCGTACTGCAGGAGTGCAAATAATTGAATTCAATATGGCGGACAATAATGTTGTTTTAAATTTCATCGACTTGTTGTGAGAGTACGGCGCGGGAGTGTTTGCAGTGTTATTATTAGTGTTTTTACTATTTTTGGTTCATAAATTATACCTTAGTGCACACTCATACTCACTACAGAATCTAATTAAGATATTTAAAGTACATATATGGTGCTAGTTTCTAGCACGCGTGCGGGAATGAGCACTTTCCGTGCATATGTCGGAACTTGAAAAAGCCATATGAACTGTAAAACGTTGTACAATACAATCAATCAATCAATCAAATATTTATTTGCATAAAATACAGTACAAGTGGATGTCATAGTATTACGAATAGTGTCATGTATTAAGCCGGTTCAGGCGTGCAAATATACTTCTCTGAGGTATAAACTAGGCAAAGGCAGAATGTGCAGTTTCTTAAACAATGGGACACAGCTATCATCGAACCACGCATTGCAAATGACTCTGACACACTTCTTCTGAATCCTAAAAACTCTATCTACGTCCACCGAATTACCCCACAGAATCAAACCATACAGCAACACCGAAGAAACATACCCGTGGTATGCTGTGAGCGCAGCCTCCGGCGAGACTGTATCCCGTAGTCGTTTTAAGGCAAAAACGAAGCGATTTAGGCTCGCACAGACTTCGTCTACGTGAAGCTTCCAATTCAAGTGCTTGTCCATCATAATGCCTAAAAACTTAAACGTGTCAACTTTGTCAACGTTTTCATTATTATAATTCAAATGTAATTTTATGTCAGCCGAATTATAGGACAGAAATTGCATGCATTTAGTTTTATTTATATTAATCTGTAGATCACTAATATTCATCCAATTGATAACATTCATTAATACATTATTCAAGTCCCGTTCGTAAGTTAAATTATTGTTACATTTTAGTAAAAGTGTCGTGTCATCAGCAAACATAATCGTTTTACAAGAGACGGCATTTGGCAAGTCATTTATGTAAATGATAAAAAGTAAAGGTCCTAGAATACTCCCTTGAGGAACCCCTGTATTTGTTAATCTAAACTGAGATCTGTACGTTTTTTTAAGAAGAACCCCATTTTCTTCAGAAATTTTACTGATTTCCGTGCACTGCTTTCTATCTTCCAGATAGCTCTTGATCCAGTCCAGCACCCTTCCTCTCACTCCATATCTTTCCAACTTGTGGAGAAGTTTAGAGTGATTGACGAAATCGAAAGCTTTTGTCATATCCAAGAAGACAGCCATTATTGGAGTTTTATCATTTAAACTCTCAGTGACATACTTAATGAAGTCAAAACAGCCAATGCAGTTGATTTGCCCTTCCTAAAACCAAATTGTTCGGGACGCAGAAGATTAAACTTGGTTAAAAATTCGTTTAGTCTTGTATGAACTGACCTTTCAAATATCTTCGATATTATTGGGATTAGTGCTGTCGGCCTGTAATTTTTTAAGTTCCGCTTATCTCCCTTTTTAAACAACGGCTTCACTATACATGTTTTTAAGGCCCGTGGGAAGATACCTTCAACAAAAGATAGATTTATAATGTGCGAGAGCGGAATGCACAACCACGGGGCGCATAATTTTATAATTTTTGTGGTGATATTATCATGAACACAGGACTTGCTGTTATTTAAACACATGATAATTTTGAAAATTTCTCTTTCGTCGACGGGCCTCAAAAACATAGTATACGGATTAGAATAGAATAGAATAGAATAGAATAGAAAAACTTTATTCAACATCACATGACATTTCTAGTTACATAGGAACCTTAAAAGTAGACTTAACATATAAAATTTAAAATGAATCCTACAGTTATCCTTATGTGATGTTAAAAAGGGGCTTGCCTCAGCATAATGTTACAGTAGTAAGGCCACTGCAACGCTGGTTTTCAGGCAGACCCTGGTAACAATATTAATCCATTTTACATTGCTCGCTGTTTGTCGGGAACGAAATGTCTCAGTTTGTGTGCGCGCGTGTGTGTGAGAGTGTGTGCGTATTTGTATGAGTGTGTGTGTGTGTGTTTGACTTGACGGAATATGTGTGATATTGTGTCGTAGGAATGTTTGAGTAGGTAATAATATTGTATGTTTGGATATGCACTGTAAACGTATTTGGCCAAAAAAAAAAAATAATAATAATAATAATATTTAAATTAAATATTATAATTAATAAATTACTTTAATTTACTAGGTACTCTAATGTAAATTCACATATGAATTTAAATCTTAGGGTCATTACATATATGAAGGCACAGCTCGACTGCCAGGAGGAAGTGCCTGCTGAATTTGCATAAGGTATCGTTTCAGATGTAATTTGAAATTGCCGATGGTATTACAATTCTTGAGTGGCGGAGGTATGTTATTCCAGCACTTAGTGGCAGTGTATTTAAAACTTCCTCGGAAAGCGGCGGTATGGTGACGTGGTGGTAGCAATTCATGACAAACTGATCTGATGCCGTGTGAGGAGGACCTGTTTGAGCGCCAGGTGAACTTTTTATGTAAGTACTCTGGCTCGGATGTTTTTACCACGCCAAACAGCAAGGAAGACAGATGAAGTTCTCTTCGGTATGCCATTTTGAGAATACCCGCCGAGTTCAGGTAAGGGGTCACGTGTGATCGCGGGGGGATACCAAAACAGTAGCGCGCACATGCGTTTTGCAACCTTTGCACTATTCGGTCCGTACAAGCTAATAGCCGTGGGCCATACACCACATCCCCATAATCAAACCTCGAAAGCACCAGGGAATCGCATAACTTAACACGCAAATCTACACTAAGGTAGTCACGAATACGGTAAAGTACCTTAAGCCTATAAAATGAAGCTTTGGCGACATTCGCTATATGACCCTCGAAACGCAATGACTCGTCCATTGTAATGCCTAAATTGCGCGCCTCAGGTACTCGCTCCACTTCATCACCCGATATGATAACAGCTGGTTTATGTATATGTATCTGTTTAAGCTGGTTTTTAGAGCCGAAAATCATAAATTTAGATTTACTGGGATTTAGTACCAAAGAGTTAGAGTCGGACCAAGCTGCAATACTTTCTAAATCGTCGTTTAGTTTAGCAGCAGCCCCATCGGTATCAGCTGGATTAAATGATATGTAGATTTGAATATCGTCAGCATATAGGTGGAACTTACAATTTTTTATAACGTCTCTGACATCTGCTGTATATAATATAAATAGAAGTGGACCCAGTATTGAGCCTTGTGGCACTCCTCTGGATACAGGCAATGGTTTTGACTTTTCATATAGACCACCATTGTTCTTAAGTTTAACGACTTGACTACGGCTATAAAGATAGCTAGAAAACCACGAAATTGCCCTCAACTCAAAGCCGTAGTATTTCATTTTGGATAGCAATAACTTTGTATTAATAGCATCAAAAGCACGTGAGAAATCGAGAAGTGCCATTATCGTACCACGACCCATATCTTGCGCTGACAAAATGTTGTCCACCACATCCAGGAGTGCTGTTGTCGTGCTATGAGACTTGCGAAAACCGGATTGAAAAGTAGGAAGAACTTTATTACTCTCAAGAAATGTCGACAACTGTATGTACACTACTCGTTCTAATATTTTAGACATACAAGGAAGAATGCTTATAGGCCGTAAATCTTTCACATCAGTAATATTATTTTTTTTAGGAAGAGGTGTTACCAATGCCACCTTCCATGCATCAGGAAAGATCGAAGATGAGATGGATTTATTAATTATGGCAGTAATTGCGGCTAATGAATGGGGAAGGGTGAGAAGAAGCATATCCAGTGAGATACCATCATCGCCTAAAGCGGCAGATTTAAGAGATTTAATAATTTTGAGTACAACGCTATCGTTTACTGTAGTTAAGTGTTTCAAATAAATAGGTGTTATGGTGTTGTCAAAGAAGGGGACTCGTATAGTACATAATAGTAAGAACTCCCTGAAAGGCCAATTATTTTTAATTTTTAAATAAAATACATATATTATCACAGTGTTACTTAAATTGTAGGTACGTGTGTGTTTGTATAACATTATTATAAATCGAATTAAGTGTTTTACAGAGACAGTGTAGTTGAGTAAGTTTAATGAGCGTTTTTTGAATATATCATTACAAAAGAGTACCAGTTTCAATATTGAAATAAACAACAACAAAAATGGCACAGTTGCATGTTTTAGATCACAGTAAAATAATTGAAGTATATGTTTTTTATCTGCCATCAAATCAAAGAGTATACATAATGATTGAGGATCATTGATTACAAAACACGGTGTAATTATGTTCAACTTCACGATCAAATAGAAATATTCCCAAAAAATTTGGTTAGGTCTTCTTCAGAACGGATCCTATACGACGGGGTGTTCGGCTGACGCCTGGCATAAATTCGGCCGTCTCGGGTCCAAATATACTTCCAATTGAAGCGTGAGCCTTCATGGCAAGCTTTATAAAACAGCTGACGGTTGATGCGTGTGAGCTGTTCGTTAATGTAGAATCTTCTAGGTGGGCCGGGCAGGTTGAATCCGGTGGTGTCCGCGGTTCGGGAGCGCCTCGCTGCGCGCAGCAGCTCGTCGCGCAGCGCGCGCCGCGTGAGCCGCAGCACCAACGCCCGCGACCGTCCGCCGTCGCCGCTGTCGCCGTCGCCCGCCGCGCGCCGCATACCGACGCGCTCCGCGCTTACGATATCTCGTGGATCCACCTCCACACTCAGCTTCTGTGCCACCAAAATCGCCAAGTGGATTGGATTTTCGTTGCTAGTCTCAATAAGACCGGTTATTTCCACTTCCGTGGACAGAAGCTCCTGGTCCCTGTCATTTAGCTCGTGTTTGAGGCGGTCCACCGTGTCCATTAAGTCTTTAATCTCGCTCGATGACGTGCTGGATGACTGATTGGGCTGCTTCTGTTCCTCCAACACCAGGACCCTCTGTTCTAAACTGCTGATGCGGCCATCCAGACCCTGGACTACATTTGAGAGTTTTTCAAAGTTTAGGCCGATATTGGTTAGCTCCTGGCGCATCGCTGCGAACTCTGATCGAAACAGCTGCATTTCCCGAACAAGGCTGCTTTCATTTTCACCCGGCACGCACCGTGGGAGTTTTGTTTCTGAGGCCAACGATGGCAGCAACGTCGCCGGTCCCGACGCCGTTTTGAATGGCTGCGGCTGCTGTGCATTTTTTTTTCGCGTCGTAACATTATCAACCGGCTGATTACGGAGTGGGGTACTGGAGTTATCACCGCCTTTCTTTGTTGCCGCTTTGCACTCAGGGCAGATCCAGCTTGACTTTTCTGATGTTGACAGTTTGTCTAGATTGATACACAGGCCGTGGAAGACCCTTTGGCATGCCTGTGACTTACAAAACATCGCGGTTTTGATGTTTGTAATCTCTTCTTTGCAACCACAGCATATTCTATTGTTATCTGACATCGTTGTTTTTTGTGAATACCTCGTACCACTAGATTTATTTTTCACTTCGTTAACGATTGCTGAGCATTAATAGTAAGGCGAGCGATAACGCACAACTGTTCGCGGCGCTGTCGTGGTACGGAGGCGCACAATTATATCTACCGCGCACTGCAATTAAATGTTCGAACACTTTTTATGCACTAAATATTTGCTGATCTCTAATACACGTTTACTTAAGGCCACTATTGATTATATTTTATATGTTTTTTAGTATCTTTTGCACTAATACTATTAAATAGCAATATTTACTAATTAAATTACAGAGAGCCGACGTTAACGACAACAGCGCAGGGTTGCCATCCATCCAATGGATTAGTAGCAGGTAAATAGGACGAGTACGAAGCTCCTGCAGTGCTTGAGTGAGAACATGCCAAATCTATAAAATAATTATTAAAAATATTGCAAATGTCAAGAGGATTACTGTGTATGTCATTATCATACACCGGTTTGGCGGGGGCAAAAATGTACCAGTGCTAGTGATTAATTAAAAATCGACTAAGTTTATCGACATCGATAAAAATAAATTTTTAACCATCATTATCATAACTAAACTAATGGCTAAGTTTGAATACGTTTAACTATGTGCAAACCTCTTTCATTTATACTTATCGGAAAAGAAATAGAACTGAGTCATATAGCAGAAATTCATCAATACTATAAATTATTTGAATTTGCTCCAATTACTACAGTTGACCTAGAAAGGTCATTTAGTTGGCTAAAATGGATATTGTCACCCAGGCGACGAAGATTAAAGTCTGAAAATGTGGAGAAAATTTTGATTGTATATTATGAAAATTATATTAAATATTAAAAAAGTTAATTACGCAAAAAGTTTATTTTTGTGTATGTAGTTTTCTTCTTCATTCAAATTCTTGAAATTACCCAACGGTTGTACGTCATTTTTATCGATATCAACTAATAAAATTAGTTTAATGTGTCCTCGCACTATTAAACGTCAGTACAGATTTGCCCCCGCCAAACCGGTGTTTGGTCATTATACACGTGCGAACAGGTTATTTCCTATTTCCTGCACTTGTATCGTGAAAAACTATTCGTAGTAAATTATTGCTCGATTTTTTCGCTTGGTTCATCAACCATATATCGATAAGGTAGTACACCATCGTGTACTAGGTTATCGATATATCCACAACTGTCTCGATAGATGTGCATCACTATTTTCCATAACTCGTAAATTGTTTTTATGTAACGTTTTAAGTGATTGATATGTATGCATTATTTGGATAATTATGGTTCTTTAAGTGTTTCTTTGAGTTAAATATACTATAAACTAATGTTTTTAAACATAAACTAGTGAAATCCACGAGTAGTAACTTAAAAATCTTCAATTTCTTAGTGACGAATATATTGGTTGATATCTGAAAAAAATGTGAATATTATTACTCCAAGTGATTATTTATTGATTAAACACATTATACTTATTGTGCGTGTGAAATTTCAAGTGTGTAGCTGTAATACTTCAAAAGTTACAAGTAAGTGAAATTATGCCTAACCGCTGACTCTCGCCAAAACATGCTCGTATTGAGAGGTGCCGGAGCGATTTAAGGCCCCGTAGGTAAAGGGTTAATGGAATCTAGTGTAAAATATAAAGATTGTCTATTCTCCATTAACCGTAGGTATGTAGGTTATAGATAGAACATATGTTTAATTTTCTAAATTCATCGAGTTTATCTTCCTAACGACCTACAAAAAAATCAATCTTGCTGGATTTTTCTCCAAATTAACAGACATTTCTATCTAATCCACATTCACCTTCACCGCTAGTAAACTGAGGCTATACCTAAACGTACGATGCTATCTAGACAATAGAACGTAAGAAGAAATTCTGCATTTCCTAAAAGATACTGCGTTTCTCTTTCAACTTGTACTTACTAAGTTCACAGAGCGCAGGAGAATTGCCGAGACCCCGGCTAGCAGACGCGGCTGACGCGGCTTTTCTTCTTTTTGGCGCGAAACGAGCGAAAACTAACCGGGAAAAGGAATCCTATTCACTTTTACTTCGTTCCCGAGTGGGATAATTATTACCTACCTACACTTACAGGGTATAAAGGGAAATAATTTTCACAGACATTTAACTAACCTCGATGAAAAAAAATGAAAAATGATTTCCCTCCCAAATTTAACTTATTGCCAATACAAGTTTAGGCAGGTAAGTATTAAAATAAAATTAGTGTTGCAATCAAAATCGAACAGAAAATAATTCAGTGCGACAATAGGCATAGACATTTAGTACTACTCGCTTACTTATCAGCCGAAAGACGTCAACTGCTGGACATAGGCCTCCCCCAAAGAGTGCCAGTGACCGGTCCTGCGCCACCCGCATCCAGCGGACTCGCGCAACCTATACCAGGTCATCAGTCCACCTTGTGGGGGGCCTATCCACGCCGCGCCTGCCGGTACGTGGTCGCCACTCGGGAACCTTTGCGCCCCAACGACCATCGGTTCTACGTGCTATGTGCCCCGCCCACTGCCACTTAAGTTTAGCGATTCGGAGGGCTATCTTGGTTCTGCTGCGGATAGCCTCGCTTCTGATGCGATCACGCAGAGAAACTCCCAACATGGCCCTCTCCATTGCCCTTTGGGTGACTTTGAGCCTTTGAACGTAAAGCACTCGTAGATTAACGTATTAGTAATAATTCGCCATAAATACTAGTCAAGTTCCATTATTAGATTTGCTACGACAGTCGAGTAACATTTTATTTGTTTCATTGGCAATTTAACTGTGTACCTATATATTAAAAAAAAACAATATCACCTCATCTATTTTCATTACAAGAGTAAGAGAAAAATCGTGACAAAAGTCGGGGGAACCGTTTAAAATACTATAAATTTAGATGTAGGTAGTAACGCTTTCAACGGTCCCCACCAAATCCGACTCAACTGGTGTAAATCACAAAAGCAAGGAAATGAAAATGAAAATGAAAATAGTTTATTTCATAAATTGCGAGTTTGAATGACAACAGGGTTGGGCCTTCCTACTAGGTAAAAAATACCTGTGTCAGAAAGACCCGCTCCTCCATAAAAAAAGGAAATGAAGCGCCTCAGCTCACGTGAATGCTACAAATAATTTGGAATATAATTAGGTAAGAATACGTCTGCTAATTTGAATTATTTCACGATTTGAATTTAAAGAAATACTTAAAAAATTAATTGTAATGAAATAAGTCTGCTTAACCTGTCCATTATTGGGCACATGCCGAATAAAGGCCATAGAGTAATGTCCAAAGAACATAAAGTTGTTATCTATAGGTCTTTGTATAGTTACAGTAACTAACCATGGTTTCATTCCTAACTTTATATTTTTGTTAGTCAATTAACTATTATTGTATTAACATAATGTGTAAATATCAGAAGCGTTATAATGTGTTTTTTTATATATTTATGTCCACATTATTGCTGTCAATGACAACACAGGCGATAATAACAATAATAATAAATACTCTTTTCACCTCACCGACTCGAAAAGGCTTGCTTTATCGCTTAAAATCTGCGCCCAAAAGCCCATTATATCCGCTAGCGTCGAAAGAATTTTTGAATTGGGAACGTGACGGTCAATCGCGAGATCCAACTTTTTTCTATACAGAATGAGAGGTGGATAATCACCTCTCATTCTGTATAGAAAAAATGCGTTCAGAAACTGATGGTGTTTAACGCCAATAATTAATTGTTATTATTTTGATAAAATTTAATGAATAATACTTATTCTTTCTTACTACGAAATATTAATATTTAGACTGACTTTTAAGGATACAATACAAATTAATAATTTTAAAATGTAGTTTTATTTTTCAAAAATTTTCGCTTCTTCCAAATTTGGAACGCACCGTTTGAAAAGTTAATTTAAGAAAATTTGGTTTTGTTCTAAAGCCACAGTAAAACTAAAATAATGGTGGTTATTTTAATGCACAAGATATACGTAATATGAATTTGAATGCCTGCTAAGTTAGCGGAAAAAGTGAAATAAGCGTATTTGAGCCTTAGTTTACCCGTGAGTACCCAACAATACTTTGACTTTTTTAGTGTAGGTAAGCATGGAGTTGTTTAAAGATGCAAAAATGTTTATGTTACATTTAATAATTATAAAATGCTAGATCCTGATGAGATGTAAACAAAACTTTATTGAAAATGAGTATAAGGTCCAAATTACTTCCCTTACATTTTCAATTTTCCTCGCGGTGGTGAGGTGAAAAGTTGTGTATTCCGCTCGGCAGCAAAGTTGTTTGGCGTCTCGTGCCTTGAAAGCCTCGCTATGCTCAGGACTGTACTTTTGAACCATTCGCTTCGCTCATGGTTCAATCTTACTATCCTTCGCTAGCTTGGCTTTCAATACAAGCACTTGCGCCAAACACCAACTTTGCAGCCTTGCATAACAAATAACTATTATTGCACCACAACAGGAGAGAAACATCTTACAAAAAAAATTATTGCTTAATAAATAATGGTAACAACAGGCGGTCTTATCGCTTTAAAGCGATCTCTTCCAGACAACCTTTTTATAGCAGGAAACATTTAAATTAGAATTTTTAACAGGTAGTGCAGGAACTCATCAAGAAGAGCATACTAACACATCATTCTTTCAAATATTAGTAAACAGGAAACTTTAAAATATTACTAAACAGGACACATTAATATACATACCTAATAAATTAAAAAAAATACGCAGACATATATACAAACATACATAGATACATACATACAATATACATACATACAATACATAGAAGGCAACTTAAGGGAGAGACAGGTAATATTGTTGTTGTTGTTTGTGTTGATAATATTAATAAATACTCACAATATCAATAAGAATACAACATTTAACGGGGATTCTTCAGGGATTTAAAATGCCGTACGTATAAGCAGTTTACAAGCAAAATGACACATTAAGCACTAGCACAACAGTAAGATGGCAAGATATTTAAGTATGAGAAAATTTACCTTTGTTGCATTCCTACATAATAATAAAATCACCTTACTGGGACAGATTGTCAAGTAGACATTCCATAACAGCTTTAACGCAGCCCCACTAAGACTTTGGTAGAGTTCTGTTATAAATAAAAGATCAAATATGAAGTTGGTGCAGTGTATGAATTGCAAATACCTGTCCCGCTGTGAAGTTGGGGCGAAGTTAAAACTAAGTAGATTTGGTGAGTCTCTTTTAGACTTTTGAATTTCTTTTTGTTTGAATATTATTCATCTACAGGGACCGTTATTTACAGCTTTATATACGCAATTTAAGTTTTTTTTTTAATTTACACATGTATATATACTTAAGCTAAACGAGCAAGACTACTACATATTATGCACACGCACTAAGGTCAACGTTTGCCTGGTGTTAAAAGGCTCTCAGAATTGGCCTGCTAAGGCAAAAACATTTTAAAACACCTTAGACGCTTCTACTAGCGTATTAGTAAGTACATTTGTGATACAAGTGAGGTATGTTGATAATAATATCTGAGGCGGAATTATCACGCGAGCCGCAGGTAAGCGTGATAAGAGAGCCGAGGATGTAATTATTTATCAAAGCTAACGCGTTTCATACGACGTTTTTCAACACATTCTGCGAGGAAAAAATCCTTTTCATAAGATGAAAATTTTATAGGCCTGCCAAGTTATTTTCTTTACTCAGGATGGCAACAGGTTTTTACTCACATGTTGTATACATCGCCAAAAATTTCCAGCGGCGTCCATTCTTTTTATCACTTTTCTAGCCTCCACGAGTCAACATTTTTGTTCATAACCAAACACGCATTAACAATGTTTTTCAAATATCTGTGAAATAATATATACCTAATGGCGAGCAACAGTTTTTTTTCATGAAGTTTGCGCAGTGCGCGCGCATTATATGAAATCTCTAAACAGCCAATACAAAAAATAATAATTTCGTTTTAAAATGTTATCTTTATTAATTCATGTAAAATGTTATCAAAAGTGAATAGTTTTACTAAATTAAACGTTCCTATATCATATCCAAAAAGAAATAGTCAATTAATTACCAAAAAGGATTTCATTTGTTTAGTCGAGTAAGATTCCATTTGTCAAGAATTTAAAAAAAACTGTGCATTCTGTTCAAACCGGGTTAATTTAATACACCGTGTGCATGCATACATCTTGCTGCAAGGTGCCAACGTGACTTTATCGGGATATAACCATAACACACAAGTGTCGTAATGTTATAAAAAACGCGTGTTTAATATCCAGGATTATGACCCTAAAAGCGGCACAATAAGAGGTACGTTACGAGCAATTGTGTTGAAAAATGTACTAAATACAAATACGACACTATTGAAAGTAAGCTCCAGACGTCGATAGGGTTCACTTTACTTTATATGTTTCTGGTTCTGTTCTGTAACAAAATTACTATCTACTACACATCTAAATTTTAGAAACATTAGTTATCTCAGATAACGTAGCGAGTTGCGCAAGTTTTTTGTACACGATTTTAAACAATAGTTCCTATTTATTTATAAAACTAAGATGGTTATCGCTCGACGTAAAACAATTAAAATGATAATTAAAATAAGTAGGAAGCGAACCCGAAACAGGCTGTAAACCTGCGCGTGAGCAAGCCGCAAGGATCGTAAAATATTTTATGCAGACATAGGTTAACGAATAGAACAGATACATCTCTGAATTGCCGTCTTAGATTCTGTAATTTTTCAGTTTAATGAAATACACAAATACATCAGTGGCGTGTAGTAAACCTTGTTACATAAAAAGCTCGGTTCTTAAAATTCACTAGCCGGTGGGAACAGAGTTCTTTGGCCGTTTTGCTAGCTCGCGACTAACTGTAGCAATAATTACCTATATATTAGACTCGTTTCTAGGACTACGTGAATTGTAAAAACGTTTCCATGTTTTTAAGCTAAGAGATCTTTGGGCGAATGCGTCTGATTTTATTGATGTTACCGTTACTTTTTAAATAATAATAGCTTAATTTAAGTGTAAGTACCAATTGGAAATAGCATAGAATGTTAGGGCAAAAACAAAACTGGACTTTCTTTACTATATTTCTTCTATGAACTCTCTGTACGTTCCTAATCTACGTCATTAATGAAATCAAGCTATAAAGTTGCATGAAGTTGTATAATATGAATTGTATTAGCCTAACTATTCACACTCGAATGTCGTTCAAATATAAAACCTGAGAATAAAATCTGTTACAGCATAACTCGGCTTTCGTTCGGCTTTTGCTAGCCGTTATTTACGATACCTTCCGCCTCATAAAACTTATAAATCAGATTTGGGCACTCTCATTAGTTACGAAACTTGTATTATAAGTTTTATTTACAGGGCCTCTATTTAAAACGCACCAGTTGTATGATGGTATCGCAAACGACGCTCAAACCAAACGCTTTCTAACTTGTAACCGAATGTTTAGAAGAAAGTCATGATAGCAATTCAATCGCCTTTGATATTGGCTGCGTCGAGTCGACGGGGTATAGGGTGTAAGTATGGTATTTTATAGGTTGTAAGCATATCGATAATGCTTATGGGCCAATCAACTATTTTTTATTGCTCGTTGCCATGGTCACGTCTCCTGGGTCACTCTTTATAACGATGATATTATGGGGTTTAAATCCACTAAACACATATTTTTGTCAAATTGATAAACCCATTCCATAAACCCGTGGCATCATCTCTTTAGCATGATAGGATTATTTTTTCTAAGAAACCCTGTCCATATTGTCACTTAGCTTACCAGAAAATAATAAAAACAATAAAACGTTGATTGGCACTTATACTTAGGTACAGTGTTCTACAAAAGATGTACTGTGTTGTAATAAGGTAAAACAATTGATAACTACCACTTTAATGCAGTCGATTGTTCGATAGCTAAAATTTGCCATTTCTAGGTACGTAGCTATCAGTGTTAAAATATGAATAATCAATTAGAACTCTAAGCATTTGATTTAACGTTCATTATTTTAAACTGGCACGTATATTTTATCGTTAATGTCTGATCGAAACTTTATATTTAAAAGCATTCAATGAAATTCAGCGGGACCTATCGAAATACCGATAAGACAAATTCAAACCTCGTAAATATCCCTAGAACTCACAGCGTTTACAAATAAAACAAAACACAACTTCCGTCGAGTTTAAGGTGCGCTAAAAATCCGGACGATTTAAAAACATTTGCTAAAAGCTTCACAAGTTGGAAAAAACAGGGGAAAGAGGAAGGCAATAGACTTTAGGTTCTCAGAGACTAAAGTTAAATATCCATTTAAATCTTCGACGCTGCGCCGTCCTTGGGGAGAGCAGCGTGTAGCGGTGTAAAGCGCTTGGCTGGAGCCGGTACAGTGTATATTGGATTACGTTCTGGTACAGTCTTAACCAATTACCAAGTACATCACGCTCATACGTTGAAGTTTGAAATTTCATCGTTGTTTAATGCTATGAAACAAAAACATTTACCGAATATAATAATACTTCAGTTCAGTAATCTGAAACACATTAGGGTAGACTGATAGAAGAAGTTTAGATCAAATGAACAGCTCTATATGAAACGACAAAAACGCTTTATTCTAGTATGAAGTTTATAAGGAAATAGAAACAAGTAACATCACGATTTTCTATGGTCAAACTGCGTACAGTTTTTGGTGTCTTTAAACATCTTTTAAACGTGATGTTTCCCGAGCATTTTCGTGTTTTTCTTTATTTGATATTTTTTACTACCTACCATATTATATTTAAAAGTATATTTATTATTATCAGCTGCGCAATGAAAACTATAACCTTTACCATGTATGGGCATTTTTACCTAGTATTAGAGACATAGATTGTAGAAGTACTACGCCGTAGTCCGTAGCAGCTCAAAACTTCATGTTGCGAAAAGCGCCCGTAGCGCTATGACGCATCTGTATACTTGAGATTATTTAAGTTGGCTTAGTTGCATCAAAGCATTCCATTAAAAAAGCAACTCTATACCGTCCATGGTAGAAGATTCTAATTCCTATGACAGTTTTATAAAAAGTCGGCCTCAAATAAACATATTACTTATCGTGATTAGCGCTGAACGGGCTAACCGCTCACTGACAGAAAAAAAATGTAGATGTAGTTATTTGATTTTAATGCAGAGCAAGGCTATTTTACTATCAGGGGTGTTCATCAAATCTGGTAACTTCATTCAATCGGAATCCCACAACATATCAGACCTTATCGGAGGTAGCACCAAAACTAATTTATTACTTGAACAATTCAGGGTGGAAGGTACCTACCCATATGTACGCTCTCGTGTTAACTAATTCATTGGTCACTTTCGACTTAATTCAATATTGAATTGACCATTTTATATATACTTGCAGACAAGTTAACACTAACAGTAGGTACCTAATTTAATTTGATTTATAGAACACTTAAATTAGGATTCTTTATCGTCATTTAATTGTTTGAATAAGTACATCTCTCCTTAGATTCTCCTAAAATTTGGCTTATTTTTAATAGGAACTCACAAGTCTGAAGCAGTTCTTTTTACTTTTTTTTTTCATTTATTCAACATTTTCATTCAACAAACAATCGCTACAAAGTTGCTTAGTAGAGAAATTATAGAATAAATACAAATATGTATAACCAATAATTAACATGATAATGTTGCAAGTAAACTATTTTTTTTACTAAATAGTATTGAGTTCTTCTTGAATTTTACAAAAATAAGGTTACTAAGCGTATATGTAAGCTACATTTAAGACTAAAAATAGACAAATAAGAAAAAAAAGTATAGTAAGTATTTAAATGAGTGCTAAGTGTTAAGTGGATGCAGATATTTACAAAACATTCCCCAAAATCAGTGCAACCATCGCATCTCTCTCCAAACTCACTCAACGCACCGCTACACCGCCAAACTCGTAAAGAAAGCGCATCAAGCGACAGTACCTACCTAACACTACGGCCGACGACGGCACTAAATCAATACAAGCCATCACCCCCCACCCCGCCCCCTCGAAAACCTCGTGAGCTGAGCTCCTACTTCTGTTCGGCTTTGTGGACGTGTAGCACGAGCGTGACGTCTTGGGATTTGCGCAATTGACAGTTCGATATGCGATTTTTTTTTCTTTCCTTGGCGTTGGAAAGTATTTGTTTTGGTATTTCTTTTAAATTTCATAATCAATTGCAACAAGTTGCAGTCTTGATTTAGATACGTACCTAATTGTGCATTATAGAATCGTCACGTTTTTGCACAAAGTAGTTGTAGTAATCTTGGTGTGTGATTCGTCGACTTCAATAATATCTTTTAAATTTACTACACTAGTTATCTGATTAGACTAATTAAAGAAATGTGGGGGCGTTTATGATCTTTTATTTTTACATTAAAATATAAAACGTTACATATCACAACAACAAAAACAATAAGGTCAAATTCAAAAGCATAGCTTACTAATATTATATCATTATAAATATAAATCTAGTAGCTCATTAAATTTGCATTCCAGTAATAATTTAGCGACCTATACAGATTTTTCCTTTACCTATTCAAGATTTCATGAAAGCACTAAGTCTATTCGGTCGGCGTATAATTATCCGTAATGTTTCTACTAAGCGACTGTATAAGTAAATCAAACATGCGCCGCTATTGTTCGATTCGTGTAAGATTGATAAAGTTATTCGCGAGTGTGAACGAGACAGATATCCATTCATTGCTTTCTATTCATAAATGTTTGTCAACCGATGCCGTGTAAATGTAATATTTTCCGAAGAAACACGAAACACTGAATCTTGATGTGAGAAAGGAGATATAGCAAAAACTTTTTGATGGTTTATTGTGTAAGAATGCGTTTAGTGTAACATTTTACAGAGAAAGCAAAGGAATAATGGAGTCGGAGAGTTGCTTCTGAAGTTTTAAATGTACTGTAATCTCGCCTGGGAGGCCATCAAAAAGTTTTTGCGCGCTTTTACAGTTTGAAAACGATTTTCGTTCTATTAACATAACGTTTTAACCCTCTCGGGTTGTCTCGTTTTGAAACATAGCCCGTTTACTGCTCTGAAGGATTTTGGGGTAAGTAGAGGATGAGTTATAAGCTTTCTTATTTTTTTCGACTTCGCGGAGTTGTTTTATAGGTATTAGGTACAACTAAATCACGATAATATATTGTTCTAACCGAGATATTTGTAAAGCGGTAGTTCATAGCCTCGTATAGATACCTATTTTAAATGGAGCTCTGGCAGGTTCCATGTCATAAAATATGTAGTTACCTGGAATGAGAAAATAAAACAGATTAGTTAAGAATATCACAAAGTAGGTTACCGCTGTTATCAGTATCACTGACATCATAGTTATTAAATAATCTTAATGTTTAGTTTAAAAATGAAATGTTATCAATGGGCATTTCTATCTACCGTTGTACCCTCCACTTTTTTGGATGTCCTCTTGTGTTTTTTGCGATTTACTCCTAAGATGTTGATTTTATCCAGTTAAATGTTGCTTTTCCGTAAAATATATTAAATTGTCGCATCGTTTATTAAGTTAAATTCAGAATAAAACACTTGTTTCCTGCCTAGAATCTAGTTTTTAAATATGGTAAAATCGTCCCGCCATACTGTCCCCTTCACGAAGTTCCATTTTTGAAGGGCATTTTACGTATATTTTTCTAAGGCGGTAACACCAAGTAATACATTTCTAGTAAGTTTATGCTTTAGGCAATGCGTTTTTGTTGAATAATAGCTTTTAAAACATCATTATTATGGGTGAATTTAGATTAAAACGTTGTCCCCACGAAATCGCGATTTGGACATAGTCCAGGTTGGTTACGCAATTTTCGCAGTCTTACCAAAATATTTTTACCAATTATTTAGGTGAGTCTTGATCCTGGCAACGCTGTGACCATAGACAGAGCTTGTCACGTCAAATTTTATTTTAAACAATCAACTCGCAACCGTCGTGGCGTGCTGGAGTGTGTGACAGGTAAATTTATCCAAGTTTTTGTCCGGTTGGTTTCACTGTTTATGCAGTTTAAGCGTTAAGTAACTAAAATTCTCTTTATATAAAATAAAACCGTGTTTCGAGCAGTAATTTGTTAATTACATAGGTTGAAAATTGCGGTTAGTTTTGTATTGTTTTGAATAAATTTAATTCTGCTTCACAGAAGTCGTTACGTCCTTTTGGTAACGATTTGCCGTGTAACCTATAGCCGGACTTGGAAACGTAACCAAACGGATACGGTAAACTGGCATGCACATTGAGTATAGATAGTTTTTCCTGTGACTTTGTCTGTACCATTTAATTCGTACGTTTTTAAAGAGCTCTAACTGTAGACTTATCAAAACTTATATTCAGTTCAGACAATCGGTTTAAAAAATAACGTTGTTAAATTTCATTGGGTCACATTAGACAAAATTGTAGTAAGGTTTGCATTATAAAAATATGTAATAAGCTGGTATTTTATATAATAAAGATGTAGATATTTTGTATTAGATTGTAGCGCCAACTGTGATTTTGAATAAATAAAGGCAATATGATACATAAATATATATCTTAATGTTCATGTCAGGTACATACATTTTCGTTTCTTTATGTTTTATCCTACTAATATTATAAATGCGAAAGTTTAGATGTTTGGATGTTTGTTACTCAATCACGCTTAAACGGCTGAACCGATTTGAATGAAATTTTGCAAGAAGATAGTTTATAGCCTGGATTAAAATATAGGATAGTTTTTATCCCGGGTCCACGCGGACGAAGTCGCGGGCGGAAGCTAGTCATTTATAAATGTGGCATACCATAGGCAGCTCTCGCATAATCTCATGATAACACGTACCTGTATTGGTAGCAAAATACCTTACTATGTAAATACTATGTTTTTTTTTAATATTTTAAATATGCTCTTATATATATCTTATGATGTTACACTAGAATGACAGTACTTTAATTAAATTTGAGTAATCAAAGCACCTTGTTATTTATTGAGTATTTTGTGCAAGTTTACGACTATTATGATCTCGTCTTTACTTTGTCCATTGAGTTACATAGGTGTCCATTTGGAGAATGTCCCCTTGATTTTAGAACAGATTTTCGCGATTTTACAGAGTTTGGAAGCTTAATTATTTATTATTTTGGATCCAGCGCGGATCCAGCAGTTTACCGGTTTTGCAAGAAAAAAAACACATGGTGCAATTTTACGGGTTTTTTTAAATAAAATGTTTAATAACCAAACAAAGGAAGGATAACAAGGCGTAATTTTATATTATAAGCATACATAAAAAAATCAACAAAACTTTATTAGGTACTTGCGATGAGTTTTTTTCACCTTTATTTCTTCTGAAAATAAGATCTCAATAAACATTTGTATTAAGGGTGTCGTCACCCACCCTGCTCCTGATGCGCTGCACACGTATCCCGCTGCAGAAAAAGCTCTCTCAGCTTCCACACTCGTTGGTTTCGGCGTTACCAGGTAATCGTATACTAAAGATAAGTTTTTCCCTCTGACTCCCATCATTTTCGAAAGCAGCCATTTCCTTTTATATTTTGTTCATAATCCTTTACCGCAATATTATTTGCATTTCGCTTCAGACACATCCTTCTCTAGTTTTAATTGGAACTCTAACTCTTCTTCCATAGTTACATTCCAGGTCTCACACAATTTGTATCATTATCATCCTTTGTTTTATAAGCTCCCTCACCTTCTTGACCTTCTTCCGAATCTGCTTCATTCCTGTCAGCCGAATAATTCTATTTTTAATTTCTTGTTGAATAAAATTTTTGTTGGCATTAGGAAACACGATGTATCAGACGTTTTTTTCTTCACTTTATGATCATATTTGATCGGATTTTGTAAATGTAGTAACATGAGTAAGGCACCTCTCACTGATCCTTTTTTAAGTGCGTCAGAGAGATCTTCGCAGAGAATTTTACCGTGGATTTTTAACTACTTGTACAGCGGATCCAGCGGATTTTTCGGTCTGCTGGATCCAGCAGGCGGCGCTAGATCCAGTGCCACGGATCCGCAAAAAAACTACACTCAGACGACACCCTTAATACCAATGTTTATTGAGATCTCATTTTCAGAGATCTCAAAAGAAATAAAGGTGAATAAAAAAATACCTCATCGCAAGTACCTACTAAAGTTTTGTTGATTTTTTTATATATGCTTATAATATAAAATTACGCCTTGTTATCTTTCCTTGGATTATATACGCGGGAACATTTAAACATAATGGTTTTTATAAGTTTTTGTAGAGTTAAGTGTGTAGTTTTCGATGTTTGTTTTTTGCGGATCCGTGGCGCTGGATCCAGCACACACAAAAATCCGCTGGATCCAGCTGGATTGCTGGGTGCTGGATCCAGCAATTGCAATCCCTAAAAATAACTATATATGATTTTTAGGTCTACCTTCTGTTGTTTATCAAATAACAATAATGCCAATGATTATTTAAATAATTTAAACATTAGGTACGGTTTGGACCTAAACCGTAACCAAACTGCCTGAGATTCCATTTTATGTGAAAAGCTTGCTCGGAATTGAGTTTGTTTTATTATTTTTACTTGATTATAATACTATTCAATAAAGGGTGAAACCTTTAGTTTAGGTACGTCTCTTATTAACTACATGCAAAATAATTTGCAACCAAACGGACCATCAGAAACCTCCCTCGTCCTATTAAATAATTATTTTAACGTGTTTATCCTATGAATATTGCGAATCTCTTTAGTTGTTAGTAAACTAGAATATATTTACTCTTAGAATTAGTTATAAGAATAGCAAAAACCTAAAATAATATTTGGCAATCTTCAATTCAATCGGGGTACAACGGTAGATAGAAATGCCCCAATGCCCGGCAAGCAATGCCCCATATTTAAAACATATGGCAACATTTTAAAACGTTCCATTAGGCCTAAAAGTTTAGAGCTCAGTTTTAAAAAGTTGAATGGGAGCGTTCCAAAACGCACCCTCCGAGTAATAATGAAAATAAGCGTAGGACAAATAAAATAAATCAAGTGCTTACTTTCTCAAACTCACATCTAATATGCAAATTTAATTTTAGTATGAACTTTATTCACATTAGGTTAGGGTTGCTTTTGTTGTAATCGAAGTTTATAAGATATTATTATGAGAAAGTTTCAATATTATCATGGAGACGCAAGGGCGACTTCCTTCGATATTTGATTTTAATTTAGCGCTCTGAAAGTCGGCGCCTAAACTTACGATATGAAACGTTTAAAATAGAATCAGTTATGTCGGTAATAATAAAATACCTACATAATTGTTCATAATTGTTAATCTATAATAGTACCTACTAATAAACTCCCGTATACATGTCACTATAATAAGGGCGACTGAGTTCCTTTACAGGATGAGTGTTTTCGCGGCAATGTCGCAAGCACTTTATTAGTACTAGTATTTTAGACATCTCTCACGAAAGTTTAAATTCCACCAACTAATTATATATTATTGCCGTGTAGACATGAACCCACAGTCAAAGAGTGTTAGAATTCATTGTATATTTCGAGGGAATTATTACAGACCTTACCTATTTCATGAATATGGCAGTTCAATAAAAGAAAACCCAACGCATTGCAGTGAAATAAATTCGAGTTGTATAAAAAGTCCAGTAATTAATTAGTCGCAAATATATTTGCCCTAGTTGATGCTTTCCGCCTCTTCCGATGAAATATGAATTGATTAATGTGAATAGAAAAAGTGCAATCGAACAGAAACTAAGTTGCGCTTCAATACATTCTGAACACCGTCGTTTTGTTGTAGTTTTTGTATCGATAAAACGCTGAAGTGATAAATTCTCTGTAATCACACGTTTTTAATATGATGTATTGATTACTTATCTCTACCTATTCAAAAACAAAACTATAGTTGCCGTGGCCTGCAATTTCGTTTGACGTTGACGGATAATGTTGGTAGAAGAGTAAAGTTAAAAATGTTTAAGAAGAAAAATACGAATATTGGTATTAATAAATAGAGCAAAAAAAAGCTAATACCTGTTGTGAATTCAACACTTTAATACACTACTTTTATTGAGCGAGCGAGCAAAGCGAACGAATATACTTCAGGCCAAAATTCAAATTTCCGGATGATCCGCTGCCCGGCTGTTTTCCTTTACTGCGGGCGTAGCACGGTGGCCATTTTATCACTTATCGTTGTGGATAAGGCATCCGTCACTCTCGCACTCGCATACTTGTCAGAGCGTGATGGGCGTCTTTACCACAACGATAAGTGATAAAATGGCAACCGTGCTGCGCCCGCAGGTCTCATTTATCAACCGATTCTCGTAAAAGTATTAGGAACAGGTTCAAAAACTTTATAAGATATTTTAGTAAATTCGCAATTTAGAAAAAAAATTGACAGGCCCGGGGATTCTACGGCTCAAAGAGTCACTAGAGTGAGTGCAATCCTATTTGCGTTATGACAGAGCTGTCATCCCAGTACAATAAACGTTAATTGACGTTTATTATACTGGGATGACAGCTGTCACATAACGCAAATAGGAATGCACTCACTATAGTATTAGGTACTTTGTCCCAGGAATTACGCATTTTAATTTAGGTTAAAACTTACAAACGACACTTTATGTTATAAACTTTTTACTGACTTTTACAAATACTAGAAACTACGTAGACGTAGAAATGTGTCATGATTTAGTTTGAATAATACAAATTAACCTAAAAATATGCTAAAAAGTTACGAAAACGGTAAACCATGGCGTTTAATAACAGTCATGATATGTTGTGCTAATGACTCCCATTTAAATATCGTGCTCAACCTAGTGGTTGTGTATGTTAATATTGACATGTTAAAATGTTAATTTCACTAACTATGGTGCTATTAATAATGTGCAATTATCTGTATTACGAGGTTTTTGTATTTTACACCCACTGCCAATGGGTCCACTATTTTTTTTAAATATGTGACGGTACCTTGTTCTAGTTATCCCTTTACAAAGCAAGACCTACGTATACTTTAACAAAGAAAAATCTTTAGACGATTTTCCTTTAGGCACTTAGATATACTGCTGTGAAGTACAGGTATAGTAAAAAACAGTTTCCACTGGCCAGATGATATTCAATCTTATGTCAATGTCATAAAGACTAACAGGGAAAGCCTATTCATTATCACGACATTCAATTGTTTCTTGCAAATAAGAAGTACATTTTCTGGGGCGTATTCTAAGTGATGATTATGGAAGCGTTCGCATTGTTTTCTTTTTTATTTAAAAGGAATTTAATTTCCAGGGCGGTTATTCCGTACGACACGGTCGGGGGGCGATCGTGTTTCGCGTGTTTACATCCAGGATTATCGGCCGCCTTAACTCACGGTCTAAATGTTGGGTTGGTGGTACAGTGAGCCTTGGACACTCAATTGGGATTTGGTGACGGAAATGAGATTATAAAGGACTTTGGAAGAAAATTTTTATGTTCGTTGTTACTTTTATAATGTCATTACTTTTTTTTTGTTTGTTCGGTACAATATTTTTTTTTTTGCAATTTTTGTTTTAATGGGTTTAGTATTGTATTGCTCTTCAATTAATTAAAGTATATACTGTAAAAGCATGTTTGGATTCAACGGATAAACTATTTGTATTCTAAACGATAGTGAGTTATAATGTATGAAATGGTTAAGAAGATAACTTTTTATTAAGCAACCGTTGTAAAAATCCTTTGCTTCCGCATACAGAGGCCACGTGGCCGCCATGGCCAACAAGTTTTGAAGTAAAAAGGTACCGTAACTTTACCTACATCACGAATTATGCGCCATGGGCAAGGTTAATCTTTGGTGCACGTCAAAATTGTTCAATCAAATAATGCCTTGTGGGTAAAACTTCATTGTTTTGCCTCTACCATCATTTCGGGTGGGCTCTCCCAGATACTCGGTCCAAGAATGTTCTATCCTGGGTTGTCTGGTTATCAATGGGTATGTAGGATCAGGACCATTTTTTTTCAGGCGCCGTCACAGGTGACGGCGCCTGAAAAAAAATTATGGGCTACCGGTGCAAAAAAAGTTATGAAAGAGTGTATAACTACAGATAGAAATAAAATTTAGGCAAGCCGGTGTGAATCGGCTTGTATGGACGCTCCGCCACTGGTAAGGTCTTCAAGTCACAGAATGTCACAGTAGGGGGCCATTTGACTTCAAGATGTAAAACAATAGGTTCATGTTTGGCGAGGCTGTGCCTAAGATGGGTTGGTAAAAGACTACTTAACAAAAATATGAACTTTTTTAAGTTGGGATAAATTATACGTACAGTACTTAAAGTTGAAGAATCCCTGTGCGCCCCGAGCCTAACGCACAGCCGCGATGATATAATCAGATTCCGTCGGCGATACACCTACACTTATATCTGTATAGCCGGGCTAACAAGCAGTTTTTAGCCTTCTCCGCCTTAGATAGACCAAATCGTGACTGCGGCACACTAGTACCAGTTATAATTACTGTGGTTACATTATTTTAGTTTCATCTGATGGATGATAAATAGTCTGATATTTATTTATTAACTTGCAAAGTTAAAGAGCAGCGTTTAATTTTGCAGGTTTATTCAGAGAATCAGTGGTAATTAGATATGTATTTATTTAATATTTATTTATGCAAACTATTTAGTTAATGTAGAATAATTATCTTCGTCACCCTTCAAGCTTCAGCTCGAAGTTACCACAACATTTTAAGAATAACATTGGTTTTTCCGTTATGCACGTTTATGATAGCACACAACACTATAAAAAAAACATCCGTTTAATATACAGGGTGGCTCATTCAGAGCGGTCAGTATGGGAAAGTCTGAGACTATAAGATACACGAAGATCTGTTCTTAGGAACCATGTCATCGATTTTAATAACAAGAAAAACTGCAATCATACTTAAAAAAAAAACTTGTACTCAGGTCGGGAAACGAACCCGGTCGTTTTGAAAAAAAAAACTAACACTATTTTTATTTAGATATCGATTGTGTAGGTCTTAAGCAGTAAATGTTTGAAACTTTAATTTATTTTAGTAGGTGTTCGAAGTGACCACCATTACAATATTCAACAAGTTCAGGCATGTAAACTTGTCTCTATGGTTGTTTGTACCTCTTTGCTGGTGTCGCAACTTGTTACATACACCGCTTTACATATCATATGGCATTGGCATTGCATTAAACCATTCCGGAAGTTTTGTTATCTGCGATAATATTATCTATTCATGACTGCAATTGCTTACTTCTATTAATCAAACACTAATAATAAATTGAAAAGCTAAAATACTTATTTTAAGTATGCAGATACAGAGACGTGATAAACCTCATTTGAAAATGGAACGTCTTCGTGTGACTGGCCGAATAGCAATAAAAAAAGAAAAAACATTGGAGTGTCATTGTTTTGGCGGGAACTTAAAATTTTGCTTAGGTATTTTATTAAACAATGCCTTTAATTCATTTTAGACATCATGTTCCATAGAAACATTTACTGCTTAAGACCTACACAATCGATATTTAAATAGAAATAGTGTTAGTTTTTTTTTCAAAACGGCCGGGTTCGATTTCCGAGCTGAGTACAAGTTTTTTTTAAATGTATGAATTCATTTTTTCTTGTTATTAAAATCGATGACATGGTTCCTAAGAACAGATCTTCGTATATCTTATAGTTTCAGCCTTTCCCATACTGACCGCTCTGAATAAGCCACCCTGTATATCATTTCGCTGCCCCGTTTAAATTTCAAAGTATAGGTCGACACACGTAAAAAGAACTCTATGCGCCATATTAAATGTATGACCGCCAGAGCTCTTTTTACGTGTGTCGACTTATATATCAACTAGCTGATGCCCGCGGCTTCGCCCGCGTGGTTATAGGAAAATGTAACATATTGAATTTTCCCGTGGGAATTAGATGTTTTCCCGCTGGAAAAAGTAGCCTATGTCACTCTCCAGCCTCTAAACTATCTCCATACAAAAATCACATTAATACGACCTCCGTTGCGACGTGAAAGAAGGACAAACACACACACACACTTTCGCATTTATAAGGATTAAACATTTTAAGACGATATATGATAAAGCTTCATCATGAACATCATATATATTTAGCTCTTGTCGGTGTAGTAATTTCTAACATATTATATACTTTATTAATTACCTATAGAGTAATGGAATACTATCGAATAATCCATTTTACAAAACCTAAAACTCGAACGCCACATCCGAGTAGATCGAGTAGCGTTGGGTAGGTGCGGCATGGGACCAGGATAGGATGGGGTGACACGCTGTTATTATTAGTTTTTTGTCCCCACTCTCCCCACTACTCGCCCGCCGCCATTTTAGCGTTAGAAACGGTTTTTGTGCATTTTTTGTTGAGAGATGAGATCCGTTTTTGTAGCGATTGGCGGGATATTGAATTTGAGTTTCAGTTTAGAAACTAAAGCATTGGCAAACAATAATAGGTATGTAGTGTCTGCAGTATGTAGTAATTGCATTGAGTAATCATAAACTCATGTAGAATTGAAATTAGAAACGTTCAAAAGTTTGCAGAATTATTTTGTTAGACTTTGATTTTCTGTTCCAAGTTCATCGTCAAGTTGTGTAGGTGTAGGAAAGCTGTTTTGTTGCTATAAGCACAATGTGTCGTATAAGCGCAGACACCTCGTTGACGGGAGACCAACGGCTTACGTATCGAAGCACCCCATAAAACATTCGGTAACACATTCAAATGAAGACAAACTAGTTCACAAAAAAATATTAAAATTCGCATAGTTCTCTGTAGTTTATTGATCGTTCTTTGTACACTTATTATCGCTTCGCTTACCTTTGGAATATAATGAAATCCATTGCACAAAAGTACACTTTTAGAACTGAAAAAATTGCACTTGAATAATCAATAACGGATATATCATATTAAAGGGCTCAGAGCTCAACATTGAACTCACTGATCCCACAAACGTTGCATAATATGCGTATTTACACCCATCAATCCACTTTTATGGCGATTTCATTCCAATACGTAAACCAGTTAAAAGCTATATCGTAAATCGAAGCCGCTAACGACTCGTGTACCCGCTGAATTTTAATAAAGCATTTATCATTTTATTCAATGAAATATCGACTTTTGTTGAAATGCGCGCACCTTTACCGGGCGGCCGCAAAATTTGCACTAAAATCTAAAGTCAGCACCAGTCGCATCCTTGAAAATGTTATTGTTTTTAAACAATGTTACGTATACATAAAAACGCACACAAATTCTTACTGAGCTTGAATGCTTTGCGCGTGGACCTTGAAATGTTTTTGTTTATAAACAAAAGTGTTATGCAAGAGGGTAACAGCCAGGTTTATGGCTCTTTTACGAGATAAAGCGTTTGTTTTGGGTCGTAAATAAGGCAACAGGTACGGCAACGGGACCCAATATCGCCGCCGCTTTCACTTTCTCGCATTATCTTTGTGCATTGATCTTTACAATGCAGTGTTGTTTAAAACAGGCTACTGAAATCGTGCAATGAACTTGCACTGGCGATAACGAAACTATAAATAAAACAAACAGGTATTCCTCGAGCGATAAACTTCTGTATATATATAGATATAACACGTCGATTTAACTGTAAAACGGTTTTATTCATATACCTACTAATACATTTAGTTTCATATATGTGCTACGTCAACATACTTTTATGAATTGTTCATTATGTGGAGATTACGATATTATTCGGAACGCGCTCATTCGCACCGTCTCACCCCTCACGCCTAAGGAGACTAGAACTCTACCTACGCTTCCTAGCGCCGTCAAGATACTTATGTTTTTGGGTGAACGGTGAGTTCAAACAAGTTACAGAATAGCGGGGTAGCAGGGAGTTGAGGACAGAGCGCGGTCAAGAGTTATTTAAACAGCCAGTAGGTAGGTATAAAGCATGCAGCTAAGCACCCTTCCATACAAGTTTCCGCGCAAACCTGCGTGGCTGGCTGTTATTTAAACATATGAAAGAAATATACATTTATTCACAAACACGGACACACATCTTGAACTCTAAAATAAACAACAAACACATAAAATGAAACAAGTGTGTCTCTGCGGCAGCAGTGAACCGGACACTGGCTAAGCAAGCTGAGGTGCCCGACACCTATACCGCTGATTTTCAGCCAGCACCTTTGGTGACTCACGGAAACGTCATACTCGTACAATTATATTACCTACTAATATAAAACTTTATTCAAAGATTGCTAGCAAAAACTACGTTGCTGACTACGTTGTTGAGCATGCGATGCCCAAACACGGCCAGCAAAAACTTGTTCAATTCATTCTCAAACGTCGATTTAGGATGGACCCGGCCGTAAAAAAGGGACATACAGTACTTAATAGTAGGTATATAAAAAACTAGTTTAAACCTGTTTCGGTTGCGTGATTCTGAGCTTCCGCTCATTTGCAGTCGAAATCTTTCGTAACAACAACGCAGTAAATAACCCCTCCCGGCGACCCACCTACAAACTAGTAATTGAAGAGGTCGTATTATGAATAATATTTGGGCGTCGTCACGAGGGGCTCGAATCGATACGTAATTATAGAGTGAAAACGTACTAACCCTCATAAATATTATATCCAGGGCGCGGCCGGAATAGCCCGTGGCGGCAACGACATAGGTCGTATGGACTTGGTGTCTAGGATTTTGTTTTTAGCTTGTTAGAGCTGATTTTTCCTAATCTATGTAAGACCAACTTGTAATTATTTGTTGCAATTTCTTCGCTACCCAAAGGTTGTCTGTAAGAGATTGCTTTAGCTATAAGACCGCCTTCTTTTAGTTTTTATTTTCTGTATCTGATCCAAGTTATGAGGTGTGCAATAAAGAGTTTTTGTATTGTATTATATGGTTCCTGTTTAAAAATGGTTTATCTAGAATGAAAACACTGGATTGACGTTTTAGTTGGTCGAAAATCAGCTATAAAAATCTATGCCATAGGCCATTAGGCCATTACGAATACTAAGATTTAGAGCTAATTAACATACTAGAACTTATGCTTCACTAGCTTCTGCCCGCGACTCGGTCCGTGTGGAACTCGTTTACTTATATGTAGCATACAAACTTTCACTCCCAATTTAACTCCCTTAGGAGATGATTTCCGAGATGAAAACTATCCTATGTCCTTTCCCGAGCTCAAACTATCTTTGTATCAAATTTTTACCGACTTTCGCATTTATAATATTAGTATGGATTAACAATAATTACCTAGGCTATTAAACCTAGGAAGCTGGTTGTGTTTTTTAAGGTTTCTGAAAAAGATGTCCAATTCCCAAACGCGGGTCCATGGTATAACTATTTCGTTTGTCCCTGCCGCCTGCTCGTGTAGTGTTCCTAAAGAGACGGCTCACTGTTGACGTCATGTCCAAAAACAAAACACGGTGCGATTCCGTGCTTTTGTAGTTTAGATATTGTATTATACACGAAACTCAGTTTTACATGTCGAGTATATTGTAGTTGGAGTTGTATACTTTGTTATGGATTTTTGTATGATGCCTCGTGTAGAAGTACCTACTCATAAACCAATTTCTTAACTGACTGTGTGATCTACTACCAAGTCTCATAATGGTAGAGTCAGCTAAGAAATTGGATAATACTTTTCGACTATCATTTGTAGGTAGACCACTTTCTTGGCTGACTGTACATTAGGCGCCATGCATGATTAAGTAGGTACCTACATAATATGAAGCAAGGAAGAATCACAATATTTATGATTCTATAATTTCTAGTCTAAAATTTTAAAATATTTATTTATTTATGTCGATCTTTTATACTTACCCACTGCTAAAAGTGCCACTGGAACATAAGTTTCATGTGCTCTGCCTATCCCTTTTGGGAATAAAGGCGTGAATCTATGGATGAGATGAATTAATCATTTCTTCTTATTTTCAACTGTTAATGTTAATTAATTAAAAACACACTATCCTGATCGAATATAATGATATCTAATGGATTACACGTACAAGTTAACGTAAATAAACGAATTACCTTAATCACCGCAACATTAACTGAAGCGCCACTACCATTAAGCGACAAGTCAACGGTGATTTCCCAAACGACCAATAAAACTTAACCATCAGTTTTATGTATCAACTAATTGTTTAATTGAATTCCTTTAAGATTCTTATTATTCATTTTAATGTTACAATGCTCGCATGTCTATATGCAATCAACATTTTACACATTAACCCAAAGACCGGACAAGCGACTTCCACGGCCGGGAAAATTGTCCGTGAAATCTATTAGAGTCGGATTTTCGAGATAGAGAGTTCGTTAGATTTTTTTACATATTCAACGTATATTTTAATCGACCATGATTGTTCCAGTTTTGTCGATTAGTTCCAATTAGTCGAACGGTGGGTACATCGGCGAATAAACGTTTGCTGCTTGTCGGTTAGGACCAGATCACGCGAGCGGAATGCCGTATAGTAATCAGTAATTCGCTGTGGATAAAGCTGGATATCACTCTAAGCTATCACTCCCGCACTCGCTTACTTGTCAGAAACTACTGATGCTTAATTCACAACACAAAGATGAATGATTAAATGGCATCTCGTGCTGGGCTGATATTCGGAATACAAAATGCGCCATCGCCTGATTTATACAGGGTGGTCGTTTTCCATGAACCTCCAAGAAAATATATTGTCAAACTAGCTTCCGCCCGCGACTTCATATGCGTAGACCTGGGATAGAAACTCCATGCTATACACTATTTTAGTGCAAAATTTTATCCAAATCGTTTTAGCCGTTTAATCGTGATTGAGAAACAACCATCTAAACATCCAAACTTTCGCTTTTATAATATTAGTAGGAAGTAGGAAAAGGGCAATAGAATCGATAGTAATGATAACACAAATATTACAAACAAAAAATAATAATGATAATACATTTTAATGATAGCGCCCTAATTTATCTTTGTAACTTTCAATGTTTACCATGACAGAATTGCTTCTCGATAATTTGTTAATTGCACTGTTAATTATTCAGGGTTCAAGCAAAATTCGACTTCAAAAAAAATCAAGCAAAATTCCTGGCAACCCTTAAGATATCGTTTACCAGTGACGGCATTGACCCTATTTTTCGTTAGAGTTGTAATATGCAGATTATGCACAAACGTTTCATGAACTCTAATGTGGAAACGGTCAGAAATATTAACGGAAGATTATAAGCACAAACGCTTGATGAAAGAGGAGGATACTTCTCTTGTGGGAAAGTCCGTCGTTCCGTTCCACGCTGTATATCTCTGTTATTCTCATTTTAATAAACACAGAGTTAAAGGTGATATGACTATGACTATGGCATGCTAGAAACAAGTTGAAAGTCAAAGCGTGCTCCTGATATTAATATAGGTAATATAGACATTGACGCCAGACGACACGATAAAAGCTTATCATGACGTCACTATCACACCGACTAGTTAATTAACCAGTTGAACAATCAACGTCTTGTCTTAACTTAACAAGCAAATGAGTAAGCCATGTACCTACAGTCAAGTTCATAAATATATATACCTATACCTTTTTTTATACTGTACGCTCAGATTATAAAGTTAGGTTAAGTTATAAAGTTAGTTAGTTAAGTTAACTTCATGTCATAAATAAAATAAAATAAAGTACTTGTTTAAGAATGAACTTGAAGCGTTATCCATAGAATTGTAAACTATAACTGCCATACGGCTGCGCATGCGGTATAGGGTTAAGGAATATATGTATTTAGTCGTCAGCAAAATTCTTCAATAAACGTTTATTTATTTATTTTTATTATTTTATTTATACGTTTCCAAAGGTTCTAAAATATCTGAGCATCCTTATACCCTTAACAATAAAGTTATCACATATTTTTGATCACTTTGACCGCGCACATATTTTGGAATTCGACTGTACATCAATGAATTCAATGTACGAACAGTCAGTTCTGAATCTAATTCAAAACAGCGAATACAATAAAAAATAGTCCAGCGGTAAGTGGTAATTTATGACAAATGGCATAGGTATAAATTTCGCGCTAGGGCGTAAATGTCATCACTAAAAGGCAAGTAAGTAATAATTGCATTTCTTAGCGTAATAAAGTATTGTGTAAGTGGCCCGCATGGCGGAGGGTCAATCGTTTAATGACGAATCAGACAAAAACAAAGGACGGGCTACTTAAAGGGGCCTTAACCCTGCGACTGCCTGGTCAAAATCCAATACCTATGTCACTTTTATTCTTCTCTTCGTAAAGAAGTAAGTCGCGTGAAGTTTGTAGAAAATATACGTCACTTGGCTGATATGACGATGATGATGAAGTAGGTCGGTTTGGCTTGAAGTATGTATGATATCAAATTTACATTTGTTGCATGCTGACATGTTTGGCACACTACCGCGTGGAAGCCACCGCGCACGATAAATGTAAATTTGAAATCAATGGAGATAAACTTACTAGTAATAAAGTGACGATGTGATTGAAAACATCTTATATGCAGTGGTCGAGGCAGAGAATTAAAATTATCTTGTAGCTTTTATTCCGATTGTATTCATAAGGTGTACTACTATTTTAGTACGTACCATGTCGTGTCAACTAACTAGACAAAAATTACAGCTTCGATTGTACGCCGGTTTGTTAAAATGGTATTTAACAGTGAATTAACATCTGCAATCAATACATTAGCTATCGTTTTTAAAACATAATACCTACTTACTGGCGACGAGGTTAGGATTCAAGCCCAGTGATGTAAGTAGCGAATACAAGTAACCGGTCAACTCTGGCCAGAGACCCTAGACATTCGAAGGATTAAGCATCTGCTCGAAGAATCCAACATGTCCCATCTGTTCTCGCCTCTTTTTCCATACAAGCTCGCGCGCAACGACGCTACGTATCAAGCAGATGTTCAGTGCTCTATAAAAACTAGAATTAATAATGAACCTTCAGACAAAAACAAGAGGGATCAATATCAGTTGATGGCCTTTGCCCGCGTTGGTTAACTTTTTTAAACCGTTTTCGTGGACTTAGATTATGTTGTTCGAATTTTAAATTTGGCGGCGTTTTAGGGCCTGTGGTAGCGATCATAGATAGCGCTAAACGGGTCATTATTACGACCCTTCCGACCCACAGGTAAATTGCAGTAATGTGACGCATTTGTCAGAATGAGCGGGAGCGTTTTTTAAGAGGTTTTAATGTTATTTTATTGGATGTCATTAGTCATTCCAACTCCTTACATTTTGGTATAAAAGGGTCTTATAGCCGCTTGCCAGATTTAAACTATAAGCGATATAACACTTTAGTCGATTTGATGACTATAACGTTTTGTTAAATAACCTTTGATGTAGAAAAGGAGAGCAAACTGTCCTCGTAACCAGTTGCCGAACCACAATTTTAAGTATTTTGACCCCAAGCAGATAATAAAAAAGTTTCAGTTGATGGGCAATGCAAAGACTTTAGACATGGACAGATAATTACACATTTGAAGGAACGGATCTCTCCCTTCGTTCGTACAATACGATTTAAGAAATAGAGTGGGAAACCCCCAAGGGCTTCCCACTAAGCTGCTTTCCCATAAATTGAACATCGACCACTTATACGCAGAAAAACAAAAAGTTTCTTCAACATACGCACGAAATTAAACCCTAACTGTAAAATTATACGATCACTTTTAGCCTGCGGTTTTTCGATGAAGAGTAATGTTTTACTCCACTTATTTTGATACAAGGGGAAATGAATAAATATAGCACGGATGTATATGTACAACTCAATCATTGTAAGGCTTTTAAGCCGGTTGTAGCAGCTGAGTATTTCAAAACCGTTGTTTTTCGTTGATATTGAGACCATATACCCAAAGACATACGCTAACAATACTTGCTAGAAAAATAGGGGACTGTATACCATACGCGATCTTAAGCAATTCATTCTATTTGAACACGTGCTAATACTTCGTGATTTGGCGCATGAAAACTTGATAGCATGCGACTTAATCATATTACGTCTATAACATTATGATAAGAAAACATATATGCCAATTTTTAACATTCGCAACTAACCTTCCGTACTTTTTTTACATCGTGCTTACTTGCGACTTCCTATATTATAAATAAGTATTAGCAATAAATAATAAGTGCAAAATCAAACCTCGAAAAAACACCTTTACTTATATTAAAAAAATATTCTTAAACCTCGAATGTCTTTCTTCGCATTCCATCTAACAAGTGTTCGGCTAACATGCTTCAACACCTACTTGCCGTCTCCTAAAATTCTAAAGGGATAACGCTTCTAGGTAAGTACGTAAGTACGCATTTTTCTACTCCGTCCCACTACCCCTAACCTCTGCACCTATTGTGTACTTAGACAATAGTTCACATTTAAATCAATCGGCCTCCCTGTTGTGCCTGCAGAAGACTTATTTCTTTGACCCTCAAATTTGGTAGGTAATTTAACTTTTCCCCTCCGAATAGCATTTCATTTACCTCTTCAACCGATACGCAGTGTGGGACGAACTAATCTGGCATAAGGCTTGGCGTGGAGAAGGCATTTGCTTCATAACTTTAAACTAGGAAAATAGTATGAAAGTTTATTTTTTACTTTCGAATGAAAATCTCTATCTCTATCTGTGAGTTCCTTTAATTGGCTTTGTATTACTATGTAAGACTTATATCATGTTTTTGCAGCTGTTGGTACTCCTTAAGTATAAATAAATAAATAAAAAATATATATATACGGTCGAATTGAGAAACCTCCTCCTTTTTTGAAGTCGGTTAATAAATCAAATTGCAGTGAGCTTACGTTTCATCCTACTAATATTATAAATGCGAAAGTTTAGATGTTTGGATGTTTGTTACTCAATCACGCTTAAACGGCTGAACCGATTTGAATGAAATTTTGCACGAAGATATTTTATAGCCTGGATTAAAATATAGGATAGTTTTTATTCCGGGTCCACGCGGACGAAGTCGCGGGCGGAAGCTAGTTATACATAAATAGCATTAGGTCACAATGTCTGATTTTTAAACTGTCTTTCTTTTAGTAACAATAGTGAACATTTGTACTATACTAAGTACGAAAGGACTTACGGAAATAAAATACCGAAAAGAACATCTTGAGCACCCGGCACTCTTTTTGATATATTTATTCTGTGATGCATTTTTGCGGTTTCAAGGAGGTATCGAATGTAAATTACTTTATTAGTCATTTAATTCTTCCTTGGTTTATTCTTGAATGATCTATATAAGCAATAAAGTGCTTAGAGTTAAAAAAACGACATTGCTTCTCATTTTTTTAGATGAAAGATGAACGCCTTGGGGTACGTCCCAATGTTTTTTCCTTACTTGTGTAGAAAGACATGCATTGCGTTGTAGTAATAACTTATCTAAACTATTTGTAACCAAACGCAGACTCCACGGTGTTCCTAGTGCCGATAATTCCCTCCATTGATTCGTAACGCCTCCCGCGCCACGCTACAATGCTCGCGAGTGAGCCCGACATTCGCCATTGTGTCTATGCCCCGCTTTCCGCCATGTTATTTATGTCATAGAGCATAGAGCGTTGAAAAGCTTGTGTTGCTTAGGAAATTAGACGATCTTACAGCTTACATGGTTGTCTCTTGTGTTGAATACAGGCGCTCGGTATAGAGGTCACTAAATAAGTTGGTAGTAACTAAATAATACAGATGGAATATAACAGAAAAAAACATAGATCAGAGTTAGTTATGAATAATAATGATATATTTTCTTCACGGGCTATATACGCCTTTTAATTAAACTAATTGGATTTTGTTCAAGTTATGTAGCACAAATTATTTGCTTATTACGGATGTTATTCACTGTTTATTGTAGATGCCAACACTTGAGAAAACTGTTTTCTTTTTGGAATGTAACATTTTTATATATAGGAAGTAGGATTGGAATAAGTTAATTGGAAAACTATTCGAACCTGAAGCGTGCGAATATTATATTGCAAGTATCCAATTCATCATCATCATATCAGCCGAAAGACGTCCACTGCTGGACATAGGCCTCCCCCAAAGAGTGCCAAAGTGACCGGTCCTGCACCACCCGCATCCAGCGGACTCCAGCAACCTTTACCAGGTCATCAGTCCACCTTGCTTCCGGTATAAGTATCCAATTATTTATAACGTATTACATAAAATATTGCATGCCGTTAAATTATGAATTAAGAAGTTTTGCGAGAGTATGTCACTACCCAAGCGGGACTAGCTTGAGCGCGCCCCATTTGCACGACCTACATTCAAATAATACCTTGAACTAAAAATACCCAAAAAGAATAAGAATAGACAATGTGGAGCTTCTATTCATATTCTATCAATTACATATGACCATTGGCCATGTAACTTTGTAACACAGGTAATGTAGCCAAAGTTGACAGCAGTTAATTACCTACATTTTGCACATAATCCTTGCGTAATTGTGACATCTGTCACTAACAGTCAAATAAAAATAAAACAAAATTAAGGATTTTTCTTGGTGGCTCAGGCTATATGCTTGGCTGACCGACGACAGTCCTAGGTACTAGAAAAGCTATATAAGTGAATATGAATTTAATTTAACTCGACCACTGAAGGGGCTGCAATATATGTCGTTTGTTAACAGAGTATGTGGCTGTCGAAAATAAACAATTATTTCCTTGCAGCGGGGGCCCCCGCGTGCCTGCGACGCGGGGGCCCCGTGGCCTCACAGTCGTGAGGGCGGAAGGGAAAATTCCAAATTGCATTGGCTTTATGGGAAAATGTACAACTGTGCCGTAGAACCATTTGCTCACATGTATCCCACCAAGACTGACCAATTGCGCTGAAGGGAAACGAAAGTGACAGCCCAGCTAATAAGGCATATTTATTGAGAGTTTTAAATACACAAGTTTTCGGAAAGGTGTTCCTTTTATGGTTTAATGGTATACATTAAAAAGATGGAGAAAAATATACTTTTCAAACAATACTAATCATTCTATAAATAACTGAGAGCCGGAGAGAGTATACTTATTATTTTTGTTATGCAAATAATTGGTGCCTCATTTTGTAGATTTTTTTTATTCAAATTCCTTCCGGCAATTTTTTTATGGTTTATTTTTTATTTTTTTACTAATGTGTATCTACACTCGCGGACAAAGAATACGGGTCGGTCGGTAAAATACCGTCATATTTCCTAAAATAGTGCGTAAGAGGTTGTACAGTTAATCCTGTCATGATCTTTATTTAATTTTATATATAAACTGCTAATATCAGTAAAAATATAACGTTACCAGGTTTAAATCGTAAAAACCCATGAAAAAAAAACAACGTTAACGGAGCGAGATATCGCAAAAATCGTGATTTTTGGATATCGATATTTTTAGGATCCATGAAATTACTAATACAGTTGGGTATTGTAAAGAATAGCATATTATGTAAATAAAACAAGTATTAAATATTTTAAAAACCTATTGCAGTTATTTAATTTAGGGTGACCCGAAATATTTGACCGCGAGTGTATATCATTCCAGGCCAATATATACAACATATGCACATACCAGCATAGAGAAAAACCAGCAAGTTAGTTGACTATGAAGCCAACATTTTCAATATCATCCTTCTACCAACCGGCCGTCCCGCGCACCGCCACCGAATCTGATCACTGACCCATGAAGCGAACAGAAAGGAAATTTTCTCCTACCAAAGAAAACACAGGCTTATAAATAACTCTATCGACCCTACTCCTACATCACCCTATGACAAAAGAGTTATCGGTGCGTTGAAAACAAAAATGGCAAAGTGATTTATATAGAACGCCGCATTAGCCGCGTAGAATTGTGGACAATGTACTTTTAGAAATACCAGTACCTACCAGTATTAATTTGGGTAAGATGCAAATTAGCAATGTGAAAGATTTGACTTTCATTTTGGTTTAATGGTTGGCTGCACATTCGAAATTTTCGTAAAAATGAGTTGTTTTGTAACCGTTTTATACATTATAACGTAACATTTTTGCTGTAGGAAAAAATATATCATAATCTGCAAGATATGCGACGGGTCATAGTTTTCGTAGAAATCCATTTTAACAATAAAAATTAGAGAAAAAGAAATCTATTGTCACCCCTATTTTTTCACTTGTAACCATTTTACTGCTCCATTTTTTATCAGAATAATACGAAATTTTATAACTTTCTTCATACAATAATGAACAAGGGCATCATTTTCTTATATTCTTTAATTTCTTAAAAATTTATCTCGTTTTCTGAAATATTCCGCCAAAGTTCCTACGCCTCCCCGTTTTCGTCCATACGGTCAGTGCGGGACGAGACACGTTGCATGACGGACCTGTGTCAATTTGCGCTGCGCCGAAATTTTTAAATATTTGTGGAAATTGTGGACTGTATTTGTTGCATAGAGTGGACAATCCGTTTTGTGATTCGTATAGTAGGTAACTAATAAACATTTGCGTATAGTTTAGTTTTTAGTGACATATAATTTTGTTGCATAGAGTGGACAATCTATTTCGTGGTTTGTAAAGTAGTAGGTACTATAGACAAGACAGCTGACTGACCATCCGTGCACTTTATGTGCATTGTAATACGGTTCTTGTATAAATACAGGATGGTCAGTTAACTGTGTTGGCGTTTGTACCTAATTAACATTTACGTAGGTATAGTTTAGATTTTGTTTTTAGTTCAAGATTGGAAATAATAATAATAATAAGAAGGTTTTGTCTGTGCAATTGCGGACGAAGTTATCATGACGAACAATTACCGGAGGTATATCTTGAAGGACGGTACGGTCGACATTTGTCGGGCATGCCGCCGTCCCGGGGAGTCACTCAGGCATATTATCTCCGGTTGTGGTCATCTTGCTAACGGCGAGTACTTGCACAGACATAACCTTGTAGCCAGAATTATTCACCAGCAACTTGCTCTGCTATACGGTCTTGTGGCCTCCGAAGTGCCTTACTATAAGTACACACCTGCGCCAGTTCTCGAAAATGGTCGCGCCACGCTCTATTGGGATCGAAATGTCATCACGGACAGGACTATTCTTGCCAATAGGCCTGATATCGTGCTGACAGATCGATCGAAACGCCAGGCAGTGCTCGTCGACATCACCATCCCCCATGACGAGAACCTCGTGAAGGCCGAGAAGGACAAAGCCAGCAAGTACCTAGACCTGGCTCACGAGGTAACCGCCATGTGGGATGTTGATTCGTCGATCATCGTCCCGATAGTCGTTTCAGCGAACGGTTTAATAGCGAAGAGTCTCGACCATCACCTCAAGAGACTCTCGCTAGATGGCTGGATCAAGGGTCAGATACAGAAGGCGGTACTCCTGGATACTGCGCGGATAGTCAGGAGGTTCCTGTCTCTGGCGCCCTGACCACCGGCAGCTTAGGCCCCGCCTCGCTGCCGGCGGTACCCTAGGTTAGGTTTTTATAATGATTTTATGTTTTGTATGTATAGTTTTATATTTTACTTTTTATATAGTTATTGTAAAAACCTAGTCTAAGACGGAAAATGAATAAAGAGATAATAATAATAATAAATTCTTTATTTCAGGCCAGTTTGCCCATAGATTGTTAGTAACATACAAACTTACGATACTAGAGTTAGTACGTCTTAGCTTAAGTCTCACAAATTTTTCAATAATTATTTTGGGTATTTGGGGTTAAATAAGCGCATGAGGAAAATACGTAATATCAAGAAATTTTACAAGAGAAGAGGAAAAGAATACACAAGTAAATACCTATTCTATCAAAGTATCAAATATCTAAACAGTATCAAAATTGGGAAATCGCTAAAACCAGACATTTTATTAGTAAATATATTTACAATATCTATTGCTTAGGAGCATGAACAATTATAGAAACAATATTGTTTTATCTGCTCGTATTAATGACTGTCAAGTGTTAATAGAATAAGTTCTAATAAAAATAGTGGGCTTGGCAAATATTGTAAGTACCTACCTATGGGTTGCATGCCAACTCCAAGTTAGATACAGAGTTATTATTTGATATGAAACAAAGTATGGTTAACGTACAACTAATCTATAAGTATATATTTACCCAAAGCCGATTTCTGTACAGTCAGCATAATATAGTTAGTAGCAGCCAAGTTAGCCAAATATATCGGAACGTACATTCATCGAAATAGTCTATGTTACTATAAGTAGGAGTAAGGAATGTGTTACGATATATTTGGCTACTTTGGATGCTACTAACTATCTGATGCTGACTGTACACGCCATCATCAAATCAAGGAAGTAGAACGTAATAAATATACCGAAAATTAGTTTAAAACTTAACAACCTTACACTTACAAAAAAGGTAACGGACAGACAGACACACTTTCGCATTTATAATATTAGTATGGAGAATGGATATGGAAGGATCATGTCTTTCCCGCTCACGGGACAATGATGTCCCGGACCTTTGGGAGGCGTGCGTGGAGCTCTGAGCCAACACGTAGAGTCCCTTTTGACAATTTAATGAAATGCAAGGAGTACACCAAGCGGATGCTGTCTCTGCCCGTGTCATGGGACGCACACAGAAACAGCCCCCGCTGGGGTGTAAGAGTCTATTGCTAGTTGATGGAATCTATATAAAACGGGTTATTGGGTGAAAATGATGGATTAGTAGCTGGGCTATTGGATAAAACATCGGACGCCTGCCCAATAAAACTGTTTCACATTTTATCTCTGGCAGACGGACTGACAGACTCGCTAACTGCTAGATGGGCCCCTATTAATAGCGACATTAAAAAATGGCCTAAGGGCAACAGTAGGTATGGATTATTATTATTACCTTTATATTTTTTTCGCACTATCCGTCTCTCTCTTATTAGAATATTTAGTAACAGAGGTATAGTGCGAGAAAAATCGAAAGTATGTCGCGGCCGTCTAGTGCTAGGCGTGCTGAGGGCCTACCGCGAAACGAAACCGAACTTCGTTCGTGTATCTCCCTCTCTGTCGCGCTTGCTAGTTCGAGCGACAATGAGAGTTATTCGAACGAATTTCGTCACTAGCACGGCTAGCACGAGACGGCCGCGACATACTCTCGATTTTTCTCACACTATACCTCTCTTTCCTAATGTTCTAATAAGAGAGAGACCGATAGTGCGAGAAAAATCGAGTGTATGTCGCGGCCGTCTCGTGCTACCCGTGCTGACGGAACTACACTAATCGTAAGTAAATAGTATTATAATAGTAGGGACATAATTTTTGAACTTAATCAATTATGTAATTTATGTATGACAAATATCACGTTTCAATTAAGCATGACGAATGTCACCCACCCACGTCCACCCTTGCATTGGTAACGATGCGCAATGACGCGTCTGTAACTTAATCTATGTAACGCTTAATAAACGACGGCGGGTTGTGCGACTTGCGCGGGGAGAGGGTCGAGGCTCCGCCCATACGCTGAAGGACTTTAGCGGGTATACAAGCCTTAATCTGACAGTTTGTGAAATAATTTATGTGTGCATTAGCCGATTGTACTTTTGGAAGGACTGTCCTGTATACGTAGTAATAATACGTCTGAAAGATGTTGATAGAACAGTAGCCAATATAAACTTGTAAAGGCATTTATTTACATTTAGATTCAAAGGTTAATGTGACATTTTATTACAGAAGTGTTGATGTTTGTATTGTGAATACATTGTCTGTTGATGACATCATTAAGTTTTAATAGAGTGCATAAAAAAATTATAATCGTAGCTTTACATATACATATTTCTAAAATAAAAAGTCAGTATACCAATTTGTTTTTCTTTTTCAGCCATCGTCTTGCCAGCAACCAGCGATTCCTAAGTATAAAACTTCCTACTCTAAGTATAAAATGGAGGAGGAACGCAGCCAGCCTAATGGGGACCATGCCGCAGGGGCCTGATGATCTGGGAGACATTAAGTAGTTTTAGTTTAATTGTAATTTTTATTTAATGTAACATACAAATCTATATTGTAACTTAACTGAATAAAACCCACTTTCAGCTGGTCAATAATTGAGTATAAAATTGCTATGCTCGTATTCGGATTCGATTAAAAATATTCTAAGTAATTTTTAATGTTTCAAAATACAAAATTCTCATTTCACATAGAATAAGCATAGGCGTAAAGCAACCGTGCACAACAAGACGACTGCACAGTGGTACCAACATAAATCCAGTCGCGACGAAACTGAAGATTAGGAGCGAGCAAGTGAAGCCAAAACTCGATATTGGGTGAATAATCGTCGCCACTACCGGCGCGGCGACCGGCCGGATGCGGCAGATTTATACCCGGGTACCTACCGGGTGGTACACGGACATAGCCGGGTGTACCGGCCTGTGACGGTATGTATCTAGGTAGGGGCTCAGTTGGAGCGGGAAGGTGCGCAGTATTATCTTAAGGTTAAGTGTCGAGAAGGTGCTACTAAAGACGAAATTGACTTCATCATGTCGCCGAGGAAGCATATATTCAATGATGTATCGAAGACCAAACTAACCGGGAGTGATTTATTTATTTATTATTACCAAGCAAGAGCGCGCTTTCGTTTGATGAAGTCTACGCTCCGTCTAGCATCAATCCAAATCCCCGAGAGTTTTCATCTGGGACTCCAAAACTGTTTCGATTGCCTAGACGGTTAGGTCTAAGTTTTTCAAGGCCCGAAGGCCAACACAACTAAAAGGCTCTCGCTCCTCTCAGAAATTTATGACGGAAAGGAGTGAAATGATCCCACAATCTTCAGCCGATGCTAAATTATGCCGGCAGCTCAATAAACAGATTTCCAAGTCCCTTACCCGCGGTCTGTGTCAATTCGATACAATTCGTAATGAAGCATCTCGGTCGTCTGTCTGATAATAAGGGCTCTAATGTGTTTTCAGAGCCAGCTCGCCAAAATTGTAAAATAACTTTTCTAAACATGAACTTTTGGGTGAGCGCTTATACGGACAGCTATAACTCGCAGAGCTGAAGTTAGTTTATGAGGATGATGTTGATGACATAGGTACTTGGTTTGAAATAATTAATAAGAATTTTTAGTATTCTTTGTCACTTAGCCACTAGTCACACACTGTTATCTACTTTGTCAACATTTGTCTATTATAATGGAATACCATAATAAAGTGAAAGCAATCCGAATCTTGGGGAGTAACCACTAACAAACCTTTAAAATAATCCACATGTGACATATCAGGTTTCAGTACGAACTGCGAATCATCTTCGCCCGCGTCTACTGGCGACCTACCCCACCAATTCATAACGACAGTAGCTCGCATCCCACTGTCGACGAGTATACGCTCTTCATTGCGGCCCGATATGTCCACTCGCCTTGAGGCAGATATTTATGGCCTGGAAACGTCACGGGACCCTGTTATAGAATAAATCATCTACGATTGTGATGTGTTCATTTGCAGGAGATCCGGATTGGAGATTAAGTAAATATAACTTTAATTTATTTATTTACCGTATGGCTAGAGTTTCTCTACTTCAAAGATTTACAGTTTTATATACATTGATACCACGTACCGGAAGGCGCGGCGTGGGTAGGCCCCCCACAAGGTGGACTGATGACCTGGTAAAGGTTACTGGAGTCCGCTAGATGCGGGTGGCGCAGGACCGGTCACTTTGGCAATCTTTGGGGAAGGCCTATGTCCAGCAGTGGACGTCTGTCGGCTGATATGATGATGATGATGATTGATACACGACAAAAGTATATGAACTTAACTATTGAAAATAAATTGGTGCAAAATGGAATCGGCCGATATTTATATTTCGTCAAAATAGGATAAAACTATATAGGTGGGTTAAAAGAGCTCTTAATTATGCATTATTTCTTATAATGTCTTACAATAGTACTGGTGGCTCTGTGAGCTGAAAAACTCGCGAGTTTGTCTTTGTTACATTTTTTATTTTTACTTACATAAAACGGAATCAACCAAAAAAAACTATGTAAATACTGAACCTGCTGACAAAATGTCATTAGAATCAGTTGAGAAATGCGAGCTATAAGCCGGACATCTGGACATCCAGACATACAAAAGAATTTAGCCTAATCTGAAACGGAGAACTTCGTTCGCTTCGCTCGCTCGTTCAATAAAACTTAATGGCAAAACAGGGGATTTTCGTAATTCAGTGGGATATTTACTAAATACGAGTATGTATACGCACAAACTTCTACGATACGGCGGTATAAGGAAGGAAGGAAGGCATTTATATTGCGCAAAATCACAAATTCTTCCAACCTACAACTACCTACCTAATATTCAGAGCCATGATGCGGAGTTGCAGTGTCCAAGAGGCAACCGGATGGCTCGCAGTATTTGAGCTCCCGGAGTGTTGTGGAACCGCCCTGTGCAACCCGAACTGAGCCAACTTGGACTGGGGCGGAAATAGAAAAAAATATGAAAAAAATATTTTTTTTGTCGTGAGGCAGCCGATTGAAACAGCGGTTGCCTGAAAGTGTGTACGCTGTTTATATAATGAAATGCTGTTTCAATCGAATACCTAGCAACAATTTTATTTTTTTCACCCCTACCTCCAATTTCCGCCCCAGTCCAAGTTGACTCAGTTCGGGTTGCATAGGGCGGTTCCACAACGCTTAGGGAGCTCAAATACCGCGAGCCAGCCGGTTGCCTCTCGGACACCGTAACTACGCGTCATTGCTTTAACTATTATCCATTTTTCCCAAATTCTGAAGAAAAATAATATCGACAAGAACAAGTCAACTATAACTTGGGAACTGAAGTTAGCTTTAAATGATTTCACAAATGGCTCTCAAGGAGAATGTATTATTCATTAAACTATTATTTACATTATATCAATAATTATTTTCAGCTAATAAATATTCACTTGTGTAACTGCGTGTTGCTTGTGGACTTTGGAATTCAATTACCCACGTTTCCTCTTTTGAAGTCATTGTAATCTGAATGTATTATATGTGAATAATTATATTAATTAATAGACTCAGTACCTACGTTTTAACTTATTTTATCGACCAGTTTGATTAAATATTCATTTCTTCGTGAGAGGAAACTTGGACTAAGAAAGTAAATATAAACAAATTATATGCTTATACTTAGGCTCTGTGAGCTGTATAACTCGCGAACCACTTTAAAAAAAGTAAGTGACGACAATAAAATTCTGCTGAGAAGTGCGGCCTGTAGAGAAAGAGAGCGAGACAGAAAATGCCGGCGCATAGAACTTCATTTTAGACAGTGGGCCCACTCACAACACACCTATGTCACATGACAACATAATAAAATGCATGGCAGCAGGTTGAGAAAGTTGTGCTGAGCAATACATTTTTTTTTTTTATATTGGCCGAAAGTTTGTACATCCTTCACTTCCTTATTTACATCATGTGACAACAGTACGAGACATTTAGCATCATTTAGCCCTTTAATCTTAGAGAGAGTACACCAGTCTGTCAGATCTGAAATGGCCGGAAGTACTTGGCAGACGGCGTCAAAGTTGCCAACTTCGCTCCCCCATAAGATCATCTCTATATAACTAGTGCTGCCTATGCCAAATCTTGGGATTAGGTGTCAAAGCGGACCCCGAGCTCCATTAGGGGCACAACCGGGAATAACGCTAGGAGGATGCTGACAAGACCTTCGATAATATAAGTAATATAAGTCTTGTAAAAACAATGCCATCTTCCATAATTATATGGCATCAATTATTATGAGCCCTGCCATTTAATAAGTTAAAATAAGTACTAAATGGTATGTTCGTAAGTAAGACGTGTAACTAAATCAATCAACTTATTTCTCATAATGAGCTGAATCGTATACTTATTCTTTATGAATAATTAATATAAATTAATGAATATTAATGAATTACTCCGTCTACAATATTACAAATAGACGTTATACTTGCATGATAAACGGATGGTTATATTTAAATATCATAACTAAGTATTGCTGGTATCACACTATACTCTATCATCATAATATGTACATATACACACTTTTACAAGTACTTATTCCTTGCTTTTTAGACTTTTACTACTTTGACCGGATTTCAAAGAATAAAGAGTTGTCAGACCTTTCAAACACACATACTCACACTAACACACACACGCACACATACTCACACAAATTCTGAAATATCCTAACTTTTATACTCCAAATATTATTTAATGCAATACCTTTATAGGTACTTGTACACAAGAGTTGCTCCAAACCGTCAGCAAGCGTAAGTTACGTCTTTGAACATCTTTTTATACTTATGGGAAGTTTGACAGTTGCCTACCCCATTCCGTATATAACATTGGATTTCTAACGCCAATTTGTTCTACGTTTCTTCGTTTATCTATAGGACATCAAAAGCAAATATTGTACTTTTTAACGCCAATTTGTTCTACGTTTCTTCGTTTATCTATAGGACAGCAAAAGCAAATATTGTACTTTTTAACGCCAATTTGTTCTACGTTTCTTCGTTTATCTATAGGACATCAAAAGCAAATATTGTACTTTTTAACGCCAATTTGTTCTACGTTTCTTCGTTTATCTATAGGACATCAAAAGCAAATATTGTACTTTTTAACGCCAATTTGTTCTACGTTTCTTCGTTTATCTATAGGACATCAAAAGCAAATATTGTACTTTTTAACGCCAATTTCTTCTACGTTTCTTCGTTTATCTATAGGACATCAAAAGCAAATATTGTACTTTTTAACGCCAATTTGTTCTACGTTTCTTCGTTTATCTAGGATATCAAAAGCAAATATTTTACTAGTTATAGGTAAATTAACATTGGCACTTCAAACAACAAAATTTATATCATCACTAGCTGGACTGTGAAATGGAAGCAAAGTAACTCCGACCGATTAAAGGTTAAGTATAAGTCAAGACACAGAAAAAAAGTGTAAGCAACATTAGACGATAATATTGAAGTAGGTAAGTAAAGTACATTTTAGGTGATACATATAAAAGAGTCAGAGTCTGTCGGAGTATTACAATTGCACAACAACAACAATTGATATAAAGTCTTTCAACATAATGGTTTCAAGCTACCGTTCCGGCATTCAATGACAGGTACGTCAGAAACTACAAAAGATTAGAGAAGACAGGTAAGTTGACATAATTTACGGCTTATATTGTTACCATTGTGTTGTATTGAGACTAACTACAATGCGGAAGGACTTAAATGTTTACGCGATTTTAAATCTGCATGAATTCTCAGCTTTCACTTTTCATGTTAAAATGAGAATAGTTTGTTACGTAAACTATTTTTTGCCTTTTTATAAGACTATTGTCGCTGCATTTACAACCAGAGTTAATGCTATTAAAAGATAAGAACGGTTTTGTAACCAGATTTAGCCAATTTCTAATGTTATTAGCTTTAAGAGCATCAATTTATTATATCCGGATTAAGTTGTTATGATAGTAAAAACTTTGATAAGGTAGGAAATTAAAACGACGGTCGTTATCTATAAATCAATAGTACATTACTACAGAGGCCGGGAAGTAAGGGGTTGCCGGCCAAGTACATATAGACGGCCGAGCGAGCGTAGCGAGGTCAGATAGTTATGAGGCTGGCAATCCCTTTTCACGCCGAGGTATGTATAGTGCTTTTCTCAAACATGCAATGAATGCAATGAAATAAATTAAAAAACTAAGAAATCAAACTTTAATTTTCATGGCTGAACGCCGTGATGCTGTGCCACAAATTGTGGAATGGAAATTAAAAAAAGACCATAGGCCTCCAATTTTCTATGCCATTACAGTACGATTACTGTTAGTTAACCACTGACAGATGGATTGCCTTCTTTTAATTTTCAACTTTAATTTCATACAGATAAAGCATTTTTGAGAATACTGTTACCCAAATCTACCGATTTAGTAATAACTATTTTATTTGTATAAGACTAAAGTTGAAAATTAAATGAAGGCAATCCATCTGTCAGTGGTTAACTAACAGTTATCGTCTGTACGCATCTCTCGTCTCGCTGCGCCCGAAACGTAGCGCATTATGAAGAACACAACGTCAATATTGCATTGCATGTTTGAGAAAAAGTAATTTATTACCAAGTGAATAATTAAGTTGATTTTTATTTCTGAACCATCGTTAAACTATCAAATATCAATTGAAAAACTTTTGGTTAGAATCTTTACTGTAAACTTCAGTGTAACAGCGTATAGCGCCATCTACAGTTCCTGCTTGACTTCACGTAGTCGCATCTAAAACAACCCTCGCCCGCGTCGACTGAAACCATTCCCAACCCCCGAGCTACCCTAAAACGCGAACGTTTCCACCCTTCACGCAGCGCCATCTCTGGGATGGCGCGTGAACTTTCGAAAAAGATCGCAGTTCCGCGCTCCGCCGCTGCGGCAGCACTATCTGAAAGCTTGAATGAAATATCGGGCACGTGAGAAAATAAACTCTGTTCGTGGGGGATAAAGTTGTTTTTGGGTTGTTAGATTTTACCGGTGGGCAGAGTATGCAGATTAACGGGCTATTACATGGTAATTTATTTGAAACGAATGACCACTTTGCGGTGTAGTGCATCGCTGAACGTTTATACGGACCCTGACCTTATGTCGTCAATTTATGGCGAGCCGTTAAACTCTTTTATGTAACAGCTGGCGTCTTAACACACTAACCTCGATTGTTAGGACTTTCACCTTTTGATTTCAAAAAGGTGATTTTCTGTTAGATTACCAGTTTTACCAAATAGATTACGAAATAATGTTTAGTCTATAAAGGATTTCAGGAAAAAAATGCTTCGTCTTTATACTAAGCACACTATTTGGGCATCTGTATTCTTATTAGTATGAGAAAGCAAGCTGATAATGCTAATGATGATATATTTGTGCCTACATAGTGATGTGCCGTTTCCAGGAATATTCCCACGCAAAGGGAACATAGGGGATTTTTGAAATTGTGTATGTCTGCATATTGTGATATCGGCGATTCTATCAACGGTGCGCATATAAATGTGATAGGGTGAATCTGAATATTTTTTTATGCATTCGTACTGCACCATAAATAAAAACATTTACATGGTGAATATTCATAAAGATTAAAATTCACAATGAGTACAAATAATTTAGACAAAGAAATGACAAGAGCCTTATAAGAAAAAAAACCGTTGTTCCCGGGAATCTCCGTAAAATAGGAAATGAGGTACAGAGGCAAGAGCAGACGTAAATTTCATAGGAACATTACACGTACAGTTAGCATCATAAACATGTTTACACTTTTGGTGGATCTAGGACCTTATCGCTTAGAGATAAGGCCCTAGAACTTACCTAATGTGTAAACATGTTTATGATGCTGACTGTAGAATAAATAATAAAAGCGTTATATATTTTGTGATCAATACAAAAGCTTGTTGTATAAAACTTGTAAAACATGTACAACCAGCACAAAAACGTAGTTTTTAACAAAAGTCGTTTTATTCTTCGGAGTAATATAAATTGTAAGTAACTAACTTTCATTTCAATTTTAATTTGCTGAATCTGTATTGCAATATTCCCCTGTTTTGGGAATATGCCTGGGAACATGAGAATTTTCCCCTCGGGAATATTTCCACGGCACATCACTATGCCTTCATATTAAATTGCCACTGAAAAGCCGTTAGATTCCCAAATAAACTATCCTCTTCTCGTATAACAGGATAAGTACTCTACCTACACACGCATAGGAGCCATGTACCTACAGTAAAAAAAAAAACACTTAAATATCGAAAAAGTACCTACTTCAAAATGTTTCAATAACGCGCGTTTTTATTTATGATTTTGAATTTGGAACCGAAAGTGTTCGGTCAATGAATTTACTATGAAACGTCGTTCTCAACTTACTTAGTTAGTGTCATTAGTCGATTCGATTTATTTAATTGGACCGTTAGCACGTAATTTAAAAGCTAAGTGGTTTTTCATATTTATGCACGAATACAATATTTAACACATAATTTTCTAATCTAGCCTTTATTTGTTTTAGTTCTTGTATTATTGGCCACATGTTGTATTGTGTAAATATGTGCATTTTTAATTTAATTTACTTCCTTTTGATGATTGTTTTCGGAAATAAGAAATCTTGGATAGGCATTATATTACCTACTCTAGATAAGTACCTCCTACTCATTTTGCTAATGATTTTGTAGAATCAGTTTATATGGCTGACTTGACCCATGGCTTTCTTTTTTATAACAGAATCAATAAATCTGTACCTAATTCTGAGATAGAAACAAAAAATACCAAATAAAAAAAATTGGTTCACCTAAGTAAAAAGCGCCCACACTGCATTCAAATATTTCAAATAATCAAATATAGTATTCCAATGCGATGCTAGCTGCATTAATGTTGATCAATTTACTCATTTTTTATAATAATATTGTTTGAAAAAATCCAGTTCCATCATACCGCGACACGCAATTTGGTATACGTAGGTAAATACCTAAAATCTGAAATTATACTAATTATACTATCAATGAAAACTGAAATTGTTTATAATTTGAATCCGTTGATTCCTATTAAGGTTGTTAAAACTCATTACCAAATAATAATCATGCCGCCGTGCCGCGTTTAATTTAAAACGAGTAAGGAGAAAATAACATATATTTCGGAAGTTTAATAAAATAGTATAATACACTTTGCAAAGTTGACAAATAAAATTTAGCATGTACAAATAAAGGTTGTGTTTCCAACAACACAACATAATAATAATATATACGAGCGACCGAACACATCGAAATTCAAACTGGTCGATTCGTGCGCCAAAAATGGTCGCATACCAACAACAGGGCACGCTTTTGAACTTTGAAGGCCGTAATCTCCTTATTCTGTTCACTCTTTTGCCATTAAGTAAAAGAGAGAAGGAGGCAGCACAATTGGGTTTTTATATAGTAGGCTGAGTATCGACACGGGAAGCAAAGTTAACTTTTTGTCGGCGATGTCACCTGCGGTGTCGCGGCGACATTGTCGGCACGGCTAGTGATCGCGTCATCAATTAAGTGTATTAACTTAATCGCTTCAATTGATGAATTACGAGAAACAAGGTATGGGACGAGTCGAAGGATTACGTCGGAATTATGGAAGCGATGATGACTCGTTTGTAAAGAATGACGTCAGTTTTTGTCGGCTTTTTTATAATACGCCAAAACCTTGCGGTAGCGAGGCAGTTGATGAAACTCTAGTTATTAGTATGACTGGAGGAAATTTTTACTTTAAATATGGCACACGAAAAAAGGGATATAAAATATCTTGATGCACATCACCCATTCGGAAATGTGTAATGTAGATCCCGGTTCCCGTCCCCGACAAGCAAGACACCCCACGATTTTATCGGTTACTTCTGACAACATTATGTCATAATCTTATGACATAATGTTGTCAGAAGTAACCGATAAAATCGTCAAAGTATAGCACAGAGCAGTAATATTATTAAATCCAATAATTAATCACAAAACGTATATCTATTTATAAACTCAATTTAATTAACCAATCCTAAAAATAGTAAGTTAATCTCCTAGGTGCTAGTGCGTCGCTCGAACCAATCGTAATGGCACTGGGCGCGATGGCTGCGCTGGATAGCATTGTGCGCAGCGCGCGCGCTGATTGCGACGCCGATTGCGCCTGCGCTGTCGCGTCCGTGTCGCCTCTCGCTCCTATCTCCTTCATCGCACGCAAATTATAATCGATACCATTATTGTAATATCGGAGCTATTGTCTGTCGTTGTTAACGCTTTGTTTGGATGTAAATTTTTAATTGCAAACACCTTCTGTAGGGTGTGGCTATTTATTTCGATTTCGCATTTCCGTCATAAACCGGATGGGATGCGGTCCGTTCGTCTGCGAAATCATAGTTACCCACTATTTAGCAACGTACGTGATAGTAGGTACCTAATAATCATAATCATCATATCAGCCAAAAGCCGGCCACTCAGGATATACTTACTTACTCTAGTCAGAATTCATAATTTTCCCCACAGATTTCACCAAAGATTTTTTGAGAAAATCAGAATTATTGACATAATTTTTATTTTTTTTGTTTAACTCATTTTATCGAAACACATCAAAGGAAGAGAGCAACAAGTTACAGATTGGGGAAATCAATTATATCTATACTTACCGTCTGGTGAAGCGGACGTTTAAGTATTTCCAATAATTCATCTTACCATAGTAATATTGCAAGCACGATTGAATCCAAGTAGTTGACTTTACTATAGTAGATGTGGTAGACCTATTCATTCCCACACAAGAGTCCGAAGGAAAAAGATGATATAACGATTAATTTCTAATCAGATCTAAACATAACCTTTTCTCCCCGTACTTAAGGCGTAAGTATTCATTCCCACAGATTCCTAACCAGGCGGTATTCCCATGGCTCATTTTCCACTTAACATTCGTAATTCAAAAGCCATAAACCGGGTTCACCGTTTAGTGGCGGTAGTTTTATTATGGAGTCGTGTGGTGCAAAGGGAAGCGGCCGCGTGTTACATTACAACCCTAAGGGATGACTCCACCAGAGATGATTAGATTAGATTATTTTATTGCATTCTGAAAATTTACATGTCCTTTCATAAAATTAAAGTAGCATGGATTCACAAAAAGATCGTCAGTTGATAAAAATAAAAAAAAATAAAAAATAATAGTCAATAAAATCCAATTTTAAATTAAAAGTGCGAGGATTTGTTTATATATTTGGCACATCGTATGCTTGACGGTGTCAAGTTTCTCTTCTCCTCAGTATAGTCTGGTCAGATTGGTCGTGGTCACGTTTATGCTGTACTCGGTGGGGTCTCCATCCGAGCCTCTTGCCGATGGTCCAGACGGTTTGTGGCATTGTGGGAGCACTGGCCTATGCCGGTCTCCGTCTTTTTATTATGTCCGTCCAGCGAGCTGGCGATTGCCCCCTTCTCTTTTCCCCTTTACAGCTCCCTGGATGACAAGCCTCTCCATCGATCGGCCTTTCCTTGAGATGTGACCGAAGAATTCCGAGGAAAGTTTGTCTTTTATAGGAAGGATTGAGTTGTTAGTTCAGAACGGAACGCTCAAAATGTGCTCCAAAAACGGTACAAGTCAATGTTACACGAATGAACTACATTAATTACTAGCTTCTGCCCGCGACTCCGTTCGCGTGGAACTCGTTTATACATCGTAGTTCCATACATATTTTCACCCCCCATATCACCCCCCTAAGGTGATCATTTCCGGGATAAAAAATATGCTATTTCCTTCCCGGGACTCAAATATCTCTGTATCAAATTTCATCTAAATTGGTTCAGTGGTTTAAGCGTGAAGCTGAAGAGGTAAGAGGAAAAACTTACGCATTTTTAATATTGGTGGAAAAGAACATTTATCGCATTAAATATGAGTGAATATGAAATATACACTCAGGACGTACATAATATTAATTATTAATTACTAAACATAACGCCCCATTAGCACGCGACATGCAATATGCTACGTATACTTTAATTAGGTACACGAATTACTAGCAACACTCATATTGAAAGTTACAGATTTACATTATGCTTCGTTCTGACGACATAAACTCGCAATTTTCATTTGAATATTTATAAATGTATTATTTTTTTACGCTAAATTGTTTTTGTTAGCCGACCCACCGACGTGATACCTTAAGCTGATTTTTCCTTGAAAAGAACTCGGTTGAAGACATGTTTTCAGCTTGGGAGTGGTAATTCGTAGTTACACCTGCACCCAGACGGAAGAATCTGGACCGCCGTCGAAGACAATTGAAACGTGTTCCTAAGTACCCAACCTAGCAGAGGCTACGGACTACTAGAGGCCGTCGGATCATTTTGAAATTAGGCTGAGATTTTCTAACAAAAAGCTTTGGTAAACATTATTATAGTTAGTACCAATGTTCATCGAATGTGGCTCATCAACAACAACATCAAAGTTCCGATACAGTCCAATCGACATCATCGGTCGATAACGATGAGCGATAGGTAATCGATGGCCACAAACTGGATTTGTGTGGCAACGCCTTAACGCAACTGGCCGCCAAAATACGGCATGTCGTATGACACGCTGTCACTCGTGTCTCTCGCACTGTATTAAATAGAAAGAGGACAGTAGACTACATATTTGTCGCTTGAGAGGATTGCGGTCAGTTCAAGGTACGTACGTAGTACGTCCAACTTTGCCCTAAAGCGTAATCGATTATCGTGTTACTTCTCATGCCTTTACACACCAAAAAATTGTGTGTAAATGTTTTTCATGAGATAAAATAGGTATCACGGTAGCAATTTCAGGTAGGTATTGTCACCATTTAATAGCTCATTCGAAATTAGTGGAACTAGCAAATTGTAACGCATGCATTATATCCATATGACAATGAGTAATGAGTACAACGGTCCAGTTTTGTTTTTAATGCGTTTGGCTGGGCCGCGCCAGTATTCCATCTGCGATATTTGATAAGAAGGTGACATACTCCCGATTCATGTCTCCGTCTTTCGAAATAATAAGGACTGAGACATCAAATAACCATAATTCCTTACCCTGCTGTCAAATAAAGCGGATGGAATATTGGCCCTGCTTGACGGTATCCCGCTTTATTTTCATGACTTAAGGGCCGTGGTACACCGCCAAGCGAAAATGTCGCCGGCCCGAAGAAGGCGAGCGTTCCTAATAAACACGCGCGTCAATAAAAGTCACCGCTCCACTATACATATGTCCCTTTTCGCCAGCAGGTGGACGATCTCTTAGGGCTGCTAGATATAATAAATTGATGTTATGATTTTCTACTCTATTCAGCCTAGCATTTATTCCCAGTTGTGCCCTGAAGGAGCCCGGGGTCTGATTTGGCACCTAATCCCAAGATTTGGCTTAGACACTTGTTTTACGAAAGCGACTGCCATCTGACCTTCCAACCTAGAGGGGCAACTAGAGCTTATTGAGATTAGACCGGTGTCCCCACGGATTCCACTCTGAACAGAACAAAGGAGCCGTGGAAGATCACCAACCCGTTGGACCGACGTAGTGAAGGAAATTTGCGAAGGAAACTTGCAGACGTCTATCCGGATGGCCGATAACCGACTGACCTGGAGAGCAATAGTAAGTATGCAAAGCGGCGACCTCTTTAAATAAATAGTCACGCACGACCCTTAGAAATGAGGATGCGACGGAGAAGAAGAACTCTACGGTAATGTAAGTATCTCAGTGTCATGATTTAGCTTGTTTCTTATAATACACTCGCGGGCAATGAATACGGGTCGGTAAAATACCGTCATATTTCCTAAAATAGTGCGTAAGAGGTTGTACAGTTAATCCTGTCATGATCTTTATTTAATTTTACATATAAACTGCTAATAGCAGTAAAAAATATAACGTTACCAGGTTTAAATCGGACTCGTAAAAACCTATGAAAAAAAACAACGTTAACGGAGCGAGATATCGCAAAAATCGTGATTTTTGGATATCGATATTTCATGATAGGATCCAGAAAATTGGTAATACAGTTGGGTATTGTAAATAAAACAAGTATTCAATATTTTAAAAACCTATTGCAGTTATTTAATTAAGGGTGACCCAGAATATTTGACCGCGAGTGTATCAAGGGCCTATGTCTCAACGCGCGTTTGTGTCAAATCACGTGTAAGGGAGCGACCACACCGGTGCTTAACGCTGCGTATACGCGTTGACGTCTCGTATGCGTCACGTATTCTTCATACATTTTGCTGCGTTTTACGGTGCGTTAGCGTATTTTGAGCAGCGGTGTGGTCGCACCTTAAATCGACACAAACACGCGTCAAGGCGCGCTTAAAAAACGCAATCTGCATAGGCCCTAACCGAATGTTGTTTTTTTTGCATTCAAGAAGAGATAATAAAAATTAACTGATTGAAATTCGTTCATAATAATTATGGTTTAGATTGTTATATTTAATATTAGTGCCTGCCTAAGTAGGCATAAGTAACTACTTATTTTATAGAAGGCAGTGTTGACAACCCTGCTTGTAGTGGAACTCGCATTAAGGTATGTAAATCCAACTTTCCGTGGACGAATGCCGTCATTTCATACATTCAAACACAAGCCACGTGTGTTACAGGCTTAATAGTATCCTTTAAAATAAGCCACGTGTGTGCGCAGCTTAAAGCATTCTTTAAAATACGTTTACTTCCATTCCCGTGTCAGTTATCAACGCAATAAAAATCAAGTTGAATTTTGATGGTTAGTACTTACCTGAAGCGTCTAAAGTTTCTAAGTTAGTAACTTTATGTCAAAACAACCTCTTCTCAACGACCCAAGTGTAGCAGTCCGCTATTGAATTGAAATGAATGGCTACCACCATCAACTTCTGACAGAAACTGCTTGGTAAAGGAATAAGTTTCTTAGTCATTGATAATGAGCCAACGCCAAAGAATAGTCCCTTTATTGTCAACTAAACTCTTGTTTATAAACAGGCTTTTCTTACAATAATTGAACAAACTAACGCCAATCAAACGCATCCGGCCATACAAATCGCGCCGAGCTTCAGTCAGCAGACAGCCCGGCACAGGCACGCAACGAGGTGTTTAATGATGCAATAATTTGCATAGAGGCCCGTTGGAGACCTATTCTCACATCAACTGTCCGTGTAAACTTGCCAGACCTATTCTCGCATCAACTGTCTTATGTAAACTTGCCTTTTAGAGCATGGACTCTTGTTACTGCGACTGTCGCTAAAATATCGCGTATACAATGTGACGAACGCGTTCCGTTTTTTTCTTGCCAAGTCATTACGGCCTGGAATTCTCTTTAGCGTGGAAGAATGCTAGCTAGCCTTCGGAGGCAGCGATCGGGTACAAATATTTTGTTTATTTTTTATAATTTGCTTTGTAAGTGACGCCAACTTGGCAGTAATTATTTCAGTGGGCAAAATTCCGCATGTAGATATAAATAATTAATGTATTGTATTGTTTAACCTACATCTGTTACGTAAAAGTGCTTACCATAAAAAGAGGCTCGCCGATTGATTTACAGCAGTATTACCTGAAAAAAAGGTTGATTATGTAAACAACGGTCATAAACGCAGGTGTGAAAAAAATCATTACAGGAGCATTGAAAAATGGGCCCAAATCAATTAAGGCGCAGCGAGTGGAGAATAAATCGGGCCTTTTCGCCGATCCGGCCCGCCGCTAAGCTCGGCGCGCAATCTGACATTTATGAGTCCCATAAAAACGCTCAAGTAGTGACTTTTACTACTTGTTTAGTGAACATAAATGTCTTTGCCTTGCCCGCGCTCCACGTCGCCCGTATTTAAAAGCGCACAGTTCGTGCAATATTTTGCTCCTTTTACCACTTTTTATTTACTGTAACTGTACTGTTATGCAACTGTATAATGCTTTGGTTACTTTTCAGTGGGAATTTATGAGTGTCGTCTTTTGTCCTTATTTTAGCTGCGAAAACATGTTTGTTTTTAGTTTCGGTAAGTTGCTTTGAATTATGCATTTGTGTTGACAAATTGCTTTGTGGAAATCAGCGAATAATTCTTATTTTCTTGGGTCATCTTTTACGTCTACTTTTAATATATCGTTTGTCGTAACCTTCCGGAAGATCGAGCGATAAATTTGACGGCATACGTGACAGGTTTTATAAGGAACAGCTGCCCGCTAAGTACGTTGGTGACGCCATAAATCAAAGTAGGGTGATAGGCCCGCCGTAATGACCGCGCTATCTGATACTGTTTACACTGCTCGTAAAATCAATTAGACACTTGCACTTATTAATTATTCTGCTGTTCGGAGAATTTTGATTGCGTAGAGGGTTGAGTTACAAACACTTCTATAGACCTTACACCAATAATTGAGGTATCAAACGTATCGATTTAAATTATTTTCTCGATTTATTCCATGATCCTGCATATCAATACTTCATTGAACCAGACAAGAATGCATAATAATTTTTAACATCTTTAATGGTAACGTGCTGTTAATTAAATAGTCAAATTCCAAAAACCACTAAAACCACTGAACATCTTCATCGAAGTCGTTTCAGTGATGTAAAAACCCTGAATTAAATATGCTAACACAAACAGCGACGGATATCGTTTTGTAACAAACCACTTGCACTGAATTCCAAATACACCGCCACCTAAACCAATAAGGTTCACCGACCGGCCAAAACGGAGTTATATAGATACAGATTACAGATACAAGTCCGATAGCTACGTAAGCCGTATCAGTATTCGGCGTCCGATGTAGCATGTAGCCGCATGTTAGTGCTCAAACTTTCGCACTGGCCACCCAAAGCGAACACAAACATGGTGCATACCTATGGTCAGACGCCTCAAGGAATAGTAATGCGTTTATGTGATCCAAGGTCGCATGACAATAGATACACTTGATTGCTTTTTGCCCTTAACTGTTGGGTTTTGAAATTGTTTGCCTATGCTTATAAACACTATCTATGTAGCATATGTCAACAATTCTTTCAGATGATTCTACTGCTGTCATATTGATAGTATCTTAAGATGGTAATCCATCGCCTGATGCAACGCATCAATGCAATGCAACGCTTGCAATCAACCGCGTAACCAACAGATTACGAGAGTAACGCTAGATTACATTTAACCTCCTGATCACCAGGTTCCTACAAAAAGTACCTACAGCATATGTAGTTCAATGGAAGTCAAAACTCAGAGGCACCGAGTTTCATTTGTTTTGTTACGTTTGATTTTAAAGGGCCATTATAAATAGTGCAACAACTCATAAGTATGTGTTACATTGCAGGCCTGCGTGCTAGCGAAATACGATGAATTCAATCAAATCAAACCCTGCAATTTAATAAAACTCGCATGCGAGTTGTTGCACCATGGAAATGTCCATGTGGGCAAGTGAATATACAAAACTACTATCAAAGCACTTGGTGTTAAGTTCATTATGTTTTTATATGCCGCGGTCTCAGAAGGTTATTACAATCACCAACATAAATGATATTAATCTGCTACAACAAAGCGCGCATAAATATCTGACACGACTCTATTTCTAGTGCCGCTAATAGGAAGTGTCAGATATTTTTGCCGGCTTTGTGATGACTGATATAAATACTGGTGACTGCACAAGAAATGCGTCGCTGCGACATGCATAAAACTAGGTTCTTAAGTAACTAGATTGCCCTCGGACTATCTCAAGTCAGAACCTCGTTCGTGGTAGAGAGATGAGTTACAGTTTACGTTAGCTAGCCCAAACCGAAAAGAAAGTGCCTAAGTCATTCCTCAGTTCAATTCCCAAGTGGTTATAATTAAATTAAATAAGAATACAATTTTCAGCAGTTGCAGCTTATTGCCACATTTTCACGCGACAAGTACTAAATTACCTATTGAGACGGTAAGGTACAAATATGTCGACTTTCTTTTAAAATGGTTTAGTTATACACGCGCCAAGCCGGCAGCCGTCGACAAAGCTCGCTGTTTACTATTCGCCGTTAGTCTTTGTTTATATCCGCGCTAAAAGAAAGTCCTCCGTCTAATTCAGACATTCGGCCGTCAAACACGCTGGTTTCGCCTTAAATTAGCCAATTAGAAGTCCCGATGGGACACAACACCTATTCAATTAAAGCTGAGTAGGTACGCACCGGTCACCTCCCGCGTCGATTTTAATCGTATGTATGCAACGTGCGAATCGCGACGGCATTTCGCATATCAATGCGTACGACAAAATTGATGGAAAAAACAACGGCTCCGCGTTTGTTTTGTCGAGTATTTAACGCATAAAACACGATTCATTATGGTGGGTTTAATGATAATGGGCCTACGGTTATACGTGTACATGGACAACCACTTAATCTACAAATACACTTTATGTATAAGTATTTAAAAATCGTTTGTTATTTTGATAAAGGAGACAATCAATGAGCATTTTCTATGAAGTTTTGCAAAATTCAACCACTAACGGTCATTCCCAATAATCAATCCACGCATAGTTTTCCTTACCAGCAGTTACATTTTGACACATTTTCTGTCAAAATGTAACTGCTGGTAAGGAAAACTATCCGTGGATTGATTATTGGGAATGGCCGTAAGTGGCCTCAAAGGGGGTTGAATGATTATAATATGACGGACCAGTTATTTTTGAAATGAGATAATTGACACTAGTTTATAGTATATAATTGATAGATAGATAATTGACAACAGTTTAGGTCCTATAGGACCTAAACTTTTTTAATTCGAGGAAGCTAATTTCAGCATTTTTTTTATTCAACCTCCCTGAAAGGGTTCACAAATAGGCATGTCTAAAGAATTTCTAAGAAGTAAAAACCTGTTGAAAGTTTGTGTGGCGAACAAATATTTTGTAAGTTAAGTTTGTAAGAGGAATAATTAAGTAATTCTCTTATAGGGAGAACTAGAGCTTCAGTAATGGACTCTTCATTAAAATGAAAGAAACTTGATTCCCAAATATACCATTTTTCAGTAGGCTCACTATATTCAAAGGATGTGTAGTCATATAAAACACCAAAACTATCTTAGTTGTGGTCAATCAAAATCAATTAACCTACCAACTGCCAGCACTACTTCCTAATAGTGTATCTAAATGCATCTTTAAAAAACAAATAATCATCAAATCACCATACAACACTTAGTCTATTTTGAACTCAGTTGAAATAATATTAAAGCTGACATTGGCATGGATTTTTATATGGGCTTACAGCTTTTCAGTTTTCAGGTTACCATTTGTTCTACCATTGCAGTGAAGTCAATATTAAATGCAGTGTGTAATTTATGAATGCGTTTAGTTTACGAGGCGTTAACTCTTCTGATCTTAAGTATTTTAAGTATAATTTAACAAGTACACGTAGAATCCATTTCTATTTTAAACTTCAAGGGCTCATCAATAGAGTTAAATAGGGAATAAATGAGTTTTTGACTTATTTCCTTTTCGTTTTAAGCGAGTTGTGCGTAGTCACGCGGCGAAGCGTGAAGTCTAGGTGTGCTGTTGATGCGAAAATAGATTAGCAATATCTAACGCAAAAAATAGTGATATAAATGCTAATCTATTTTTCATAATCAATCGATTCCCACCGGTTCGGATATTTGAAGACAAATGGTTAGAATACCGTTTATAGGTAATTATTGAATACTAGCTGGTTACGTACTACTTACCTATGATGAGTAGGTTCGGGGACTACCCCCGACGTAAAAACTTACCTAAGTATAAAGTTACATTAGACATTATCTCTGTATTATTAGTATAGGCTTACGTATGTTTAAAGTAATTGCCTAGGTCACACTCACAATAAATTTTACACTCGCACGTAGGTACCTATATCTAATTAGTATTTTTACAGGATCAATCTATGTTACCAGAGTATTAATTTAACCGAATATTATCCAAAAACAATGTTTTCCCAGTAATTTTGTACCTTCCGACGCTTCAACCTACAATATATATTTACGTCACACCTGTCCATAATGCGAGTTTTACTGCGCGCTGCGCGTACGGTAAAACTCGCATTGTGGCCAGGTGAAGACGTAAAATTGTTTACTCACCACGGGCGGTAATTCGTAAAGCCCCAGATCGCATATTTATGGCCCTCACCTTCGGTTCGGGCCACAAACACCTACGATCTGGGCCATTCACGAATTCACCGCCCTAGATACGTAATGTACTATTTCGTTTTTTTTCAGTGAGTAAACGTAACGTATAACGTAACGTGAATATACCTATGTATATTATCACCACCGAGGGCACCGAGGCTTAGCGCATATCACAAATATCATCTCAGTTGCAGTTTAAAACTGCAAAACTTAAAAAAAACTGACAAGGCAGCTGTTACCCACACCAAGGCTCTATAAAAATAGTGTGAACATGTATAGAATGCAGCAATTCTTTATTTGAATAAATAACAGACACGGTCTTCACTGACTTACTTGACAAAATAGATTCCCTGACAGGTTAACAGCTAGTTTAATTACAAAATTACAGCAAACTATTAGAGTTATGTAGGTGTATACTAACCTACCTATAGATTAAACTGATACGAGGCAAGTCGAAGATAAAGTGAGAAATTTCACCCCTGTCAGTCTTTATGACATTGCCTTAAGATTGAATTTGCCCTGACCTGTTGAAATAGTTATTTGTGCAACAGGAGAGCAAAGTTGTTTTTGCTATGAGTGCTGATTTTGAGTTCTGAGGAAGCGAAAGATTCTAAAATTTCAAAGTTTGAATCTTGTGCGCAGCGAGGGACTTAAAAGCACGAGATTTCAGAATTCACCTCAGCAGTGAGAATATATTCACATTAGAAAATATATCGTAGTATCACGTACCTATATATTCGTCTCGTGATTATTCAGGAAGAAAACTTAATTAGGCGTTCGTTACTGCTTGTTTTAACTCCACAGCGGCGCGCCGTTAGTAAGTACTAGAAAGGCGAGACAAGGCGCGAGATACCAAATTATATAAAATATATGAGTCTCGCGTGACACTAACACATCACTAAAAACTATAACCGTATGTTAGTAAATTCTTAGTTAGATAGAGAATTTACTCATCCTAGTAGTTTTTTAATTAATTTTTTTTTTTTTAAAAGGGGCGGGACGCCGCGCGTGCTTTTAAGAAACTGCATCTGTGGAATACGTTCATAAAATTTAAGATTGTTAAAACTAGAATTAATAGCTAGCTAACTAGCTGAATAAAATTGATGTTTACCTATTTATTATGAAACACGGAGCTTATTCTGAGATTTTTTTTATTGAAATATTCAGAAAAAAAGAAAATTCCTTTGTATAATTACTTTGGGAATTTGAACTTGTTAATTTGATAGTCTACGAACGTGTTATATGTTTCGCGCTCTTTTGGGGGTCTATTTTGAAATTCAATGGTCGAACTATGGATCGACCGGTCTGCCATTTTCTATTTTCGTTATGAAATGAAAGGGACCGAGCTAATAAAGTTCAAATATTCTGAACCTGTAATAGCCCCATACATGCCTGTTTTCAGGCAGGAAAATATGCTTTTTCGAGCTGCTGAGGTTAAAAAAGTTTTAGTATCAAGCAGAAACTTTTGCCGCCAGTATCTTAGATCTATAAGTATTTATCTACATTACCAATACGAGTACAACCATTTTACTTATAAAAACAGTAATTGAAGAAACTGTTATGTAAATAGCCTTTGAGGCTTGCTAAAAGAATACCTATTTGAGACATTTGAGTTTCCTCAACTTTTAATATAGTAAAAAAACCCTAAGCCCTTTTTTATGTAGTGGGGAACGTATTTGAATAGACATTACATATTTAAATTGTCTAAAATAAACATAAATAAGTTTCTGTCAAAAAAATCATTCTTGGTACAAGCTTTTAATGCCGACTGTACTTTTCTGTATACCATCATAAACTACTCATTGAGAAGATTCAAACGAGCCCAAACTCAACGGGGTTACGTCGGTTAAATACTGAATTCCCATGCCCACCTTCTGTCACCATCTTTAGATCAGCTCGATGGTACCATAATGTCATCCAAACTATATATACTAATACCCAACATTTCAGCTCAATCGGATAACGGGAAGTGACTGAAAAATGGATTGCAAATTTTGACGGACAACTTACATACTTATATACTTACATACGAACAGGACACGTTAATATAATCCACCAGCACATCACACATAAACGCAAGAGGGGCTTTACTTAAGTTCAAGTTATTTCAATGAAGTCCATACTTCGCTTGGCAACCACAGTTGCCACCATCAGTTTAAGGATACGCGAAATTGGCAACTGTGGCTCACTTGCTGAGTGGACAAAAGCAGATCCTAGTATTCCAGTGAATAATTTATCTTCTAAACTCAATTTAATGCCATTTAATGTATACGTAAATGTGTACCATGTCATCCAGAGTCAACACCATAATGCAATGATGAAGTGTACTCAATTCGTTAATACAAAAAGAGGACATTGAAGGGTTCCTTTCGACTTCATCGTCAGTTCATGAGCTACCAAATGATTGTATTGTCATCTAAATATATTATAGGTACGTCATTTTATATTATTGTAGGTATATGTATATGTAATATGTATTAAATGTTATATTATTATATTATACTGTAAAGACTAAAACTAAAAAATATTAAAAAAATTGGGTCCTCTCGGCATTGTCCCCAAGATGCTGGCAGGCGCTTCCTCGCTGGATCGCAATGCTAATGCGCTGGGCGAGGAAGCTGCCAGATTTTCGGTCCCCTGTGGAACCGATTATTTTTTTAGATATGTCCTTAAAAAGTTGGCGAGTACTGGGACCCCACGGGCCAAGAGTCTCGACACCGAATGGTGTAATACTTTTATTCAGTGCCGAGACCCCTATATTCATATTTTTTGAGTTTTTTATTTATTTATTTACAAGCTTTTATTTACTTTCACCTGTCCCGTTGTCTGTCTGTGTCTGTCTGTTTGTAATTAAATCTTGCAAGTTAAATTTGATCCACTTCCCGGTTTCCGATTGAGTTGAAATTTTGCACAAATATGCAAATCGCGTGACAATGCAATATTAGGATGACGTGGAGCTGATCTGATGATGGAGCTGGAAGGTGGCCATAGGAACTCCGTAATAAAACCACATAAACCCATCGAGTTTGGGCTCGTTAGAATCGTCTGAATGAGTAGTTAATGATGGTATACAGAAAAGTACAGTCGGCAATAAAAGCTTGTACCAAAAATGAAATTTTTGACAGAAAATCATTTATAGGTAAGTAAACAAATGCACTTGCAAAGTTTCATAGCCATATGACTGATAGAAGTGGCTGAAAATTGACGTGCAAGGTTTGATTACGTCGTTAGAAAGAAAGAAAGAAAAAAGTCTTCCGTAGTAGCCATTAGGTGAAACACGAAACAATGTCGTGTAAGTACATATGTATTTTATTTTACCTTAATTGGAAATTTATATTTAAACGCTATTGTTTCATATGTTTTTTTAACGTTTTGCCATCACACATACAATAGTAATAGTTGAAGGTATAAGGCTTGTTAAATATCGACAAATCTAGACAAAAAAATCCCATACCGTCTCCCGTAAATATCGAAGCCTTTACAATAAATCAATCCCCATCCACCGTACTTGACACTGTACGGTCGATCGCCCACAGCGGCGACCAATACCGACGCCTCTAAATGTTAATCACCAAGTGTCGAAATTATTAATGACAATCGCGCATCGGCGCGGGACGTTACGCATGCAGATTGGTATGCTAACGAATGATTAACTATGTATGCGTAGGCACAGGTACAGATTTAGATCTGTGCTGCGTTTGAAGGGAGAGTGCAGTGGAGAGAGCTGGGTCTGGCTCTGCAGGCAGGTTGGATAAGTAGGTACAAAATACATACTGCACTGAAAGTTCATTTTTACCATTAACGAAGATCAGAAACGAAAACTGTGAATTATTGTGATAGGTGACTGGGAAACGAATTCCGAAATTGGTGACAGTGACAGGCGAGAAGGGTTGGGTGAACCCTTGGTGAACACCAACAATCTTTTAGTCGGTGCTAAAAACTCAGAAAATACAAAAACTATTACAATATTTTAGTCGTGCAGTTTGATGACGAAACGAGCATCGGCTGACAGCACCAAATTAAAGTCGATAAGAGCGCGTGGGCCATTTATTGCCGCAGTGCAATGCAAAATTATTGCCCATTCCAAATCTTGGGATAAGGTGCCAAAGCGGACCCAGGCTCCCTTAGGAAATAACAGTAGGAGGATGATGATCTATTGTAGAAGACTGGATAAGCGCCTTGACGAAATAATAAACTTTATAAATGGTAAATGTTAACTGATTTTGTTACTCAAAGAATTTTCAGTAGTCCCACAGTCATCTCGTTATACTAACGTATTACGTGACCATCACGCAGAATACTTGGAGGAAAATTAAGCTTTGGCTTTAACACGTGAGCTGCTTGCTTTGCTATTATGATTAAGTAACATTTAGACCATAAGATGTATTGTTAGAGCTAATTACTAACCAATGCGAAACCGGCCCTTAGTGAGTGTGATTTCTCGCGCTCTAAGCAAGTTGGTAGCACTAGTCTCACAGCAATGTATTGAGAGCTTACTTGACTGGGCCGCAAAGCAAACGCGGCATCACAGCGAAGCTGTGCGAATGCTAACTCTCTATAGATTTAATCTAATGCAGACAAGATTTAAATTGGAATTTAGTGGGTGAAACAATTGAAATCATACTTAGGGATAATATTCACAGTTTGAATGTCTTAATAACACAGTTCATGGTGAATTACGAACACGAAATCGCTTACTTAAGCTGCTAGTCTGGATGATTTTATTACATTATAGTATTATAGTTGTCTGCTTTGCATGGTAGATAATTGATGAATAATATTTTATAGTAAAGCGTTTCAATATAGGTTAAAGAAATGAACGTATAATTTCAACAGATCTTTGAACAATTCTTATTGATAAGCGAATTGTCACCGCTGAGCTAAGAAGCTCTGTACATCACGTCGAACTAAAACTTATTTCTTAAGTTGGACTGGTTCCGAATTTATTGTCTCTTCCGGACATTAATGCTCTTATTCATAAACGTCAATGAAACATATTTCAGCCAAAATTACGTTATAATCTGGTTGTCCTTATCTGTCACTATAATATGTAGATTTGTGAGAAAGGAACAAAATATATTTCAGTTATCAGATATTTGTTGTTTTATTAATATAAGGGGGTAAGATATTAAGTTCAAAACGAGCCCAACGACAAGCAGCCCAATACGTTTAAAATTGGCGTGATGTTCAAAGCTATGTACATAGGTATGTACCAGTATTAGATTAGGTATTAAATAACCAGCTATATATCTATATATATGTCTAGGCATGACTTGATGTCCCAACAAGCGCAGCTCGAACTTTCCACGCCATTTACCGCGGGCGTTGCCGGACGTACGATGCAGTGGATATTGTACATTTGCATATGAAGAAGAGACTAAAATTTATAACCAAGAGTCATCAATCATCCTCCTTGCGTTTGTAGGTACAAACGACAACACTGTTAACTGAGCATCCTGTGTTTATATAGAACCTTATTACAATGCACTTAGGTGCACCGATGGTCAGTTAGCTGTGTTGTCGATAGTACCTACCCTAAGAATAGTAAATAAATAAAAATAAAAAATATATATAATTGCGAGGCTCTGAGTTGATAGATTTTTAGCGAGACCCCGGCTGTGTTTGATGTTTGGGAGGCTCTTGTGCCTAACATTTTTCAACGTTTTTTTTTTGGTTATAACATGGCGAGGAACTTACGGGAGGCCCGGGTGGTTGTACTGCTCGGGGTTTGTCTATATGTTTTTCAAAATGACCCCCCCATGGGGCAAACTAAAAAGTGCATAAAAAATATTACTAACAATTACTTAAACAATTAAGTCACCTTATAATTTTTCAAATAAAAAACGATGACGTACCTAATATATGGAAAAGCCCTCGCCCCTCACCCCCAAAGGCCGCCTCTAAAAAGCGTTTTCATTACTCTCGAACGTAAAATCCTTCGTCCGTTAAGATGTACTCGTCCGGTAAGATGTAAGTACTGTTAAATTATTATGTACATAATCATTTAACATCTCATTTCTAACCTCCGTATCGTTCATCGTGTTAATTTCCGTTTTCTATTTAAAAAATCCTTATTTCACCGTGATATTGTTTAATATTAACTAACGTACAGAAAACTGTCAAAACATTAATGATGAATGGTCGTGGATTGTTAGTTTACTTGCAATAGAAATTGGTTTTGACTCCCTGATCTCTAAGGATAGGTATTCGAAAATAATGAACTACTTAGAAAAGTTGAAATACCCTCGACATTTTAATTGCAAAGTTCAATATCTCAAAACTTGATGAACCGATTTTGTTGAAACGGAGTTAAGAAACATCTGGATCACGTCAGCTTTCGGACGAAAAAAACCGCATTAAAATTGGTCCATTCGTTTAGGAGCTACGAGGCCACAGACAGACACACAGATAGATACACAGACGTCAAACTCATAACACTTTAATTTTTGCGTTGGTGGTTAATCAATAAAGACGAAAGTGGCTCTGATACTGAATTTTGGTTGGCTTTAATTAGCTAGTAAGCTCAATTCCCCATACAAACGTAGTTACGCTCTCATTTTAATACGTGTTGGATTGTGACGAAACTTTGCATATACAATGACATGAGGTACTCGTATATCTATGTCTGTAATTAGTCTATGTATAGCTTCAGATACCATGGTAAAAAATACAGCGAATTGAAGTTTTTCATACATAACTTCTTTTTGCTGTATTTCGTTTGTTTTATAAACTGGAACCATATAAACTAATTACAGACATAGATATACCTCATGTCATTGTATATGCAAAGTTTTGTCACAATCCAACACGTAGTTTCAAAATGAGAGCGTAACTACGTTTGTATGGGAGGGTGAAATTCGGCCGAGCTTACTGCGGACTCTTAATTGTCTCTACTTTAAGGAATTGCGAAAACATGTCTTGATATAAAGTAAGTACTATGAATAAATAAGCGCCTGCTTAGTATTTAGATATTAAACCCTCGTTTCAATCACAGGAAGAACAGTTTTAGTGCTTTTCATGCAACTGTTTAGCATTGTGCAATAAAATTATAGAATCATCGCAATAAGAATATTGCGAGTTTAAATTAAAAATCTAATTGGGTGAATCAACTTTTTTCTGTCGTCACTTTGATCACTTTTCAAATCTGCTATTTTATGGATTTATTTCCAACAAACGTAACCCATATCCGTGTCTTCTTTTATGAAACATCTAAGAATGCTACAAGCCCATGTTGTAAAAAAAAATCTAAGGTTGAGAACCTTAGATTTTTTTTTTGTCATGTCTTTGGCCAAAACAGCATAACACCAAGAAATAGTCGATTAAGTGAATTTATGATTAAGAGTTTGATCTCATTATGTAAATATAGGTGTGATTTAATGTGTGCGGGGTAATAAAACACGACAACATTGTATTTGCCACGTGCTTCTAATGATGGAGTCCAATCACGAACTTCTTTTATAGGTTTGTAAAGAAAGGAATGTGCCAATGCGGACAGATTATCTAATAGGTACCTAGTAATTTACCATGTAATTTCCCTTAATAATTCTTGGACATTAATTGACAACTTAGTTACCGAACACGTAATAAGTTTCTGCCAAAAATGTGCTTTTTGGTACAATTTCAACACTTTTTTTCTCCAGAGTTTCCAGTAATAAGCCCAAACACGATAGGTTTAACTTGTGTCAAATTGAAGGTCACCATTCTTTCATCTCCATCATCAGGCTAGCTAATAATATAATATATTGCACTTTTATATTAACTAAACTTTTAAGTACACTCAACGGCAAATATAAATGATCATTTTAGTACTTTGTCGCACTTAACGTACTAAAATGATGACTTTTGCTGTTGACTATAGGTACCTATCCATTGTTTACAGATCTGTAATATCTAAGCAAATATTCACTAAACTTTCAACCATGTCATTTGGACCTTATGCACAAAAAGTTACATACATACAAACGAAAGGTCTAAACACATTGAAATTCTTACATCCAAGATCTAGGGCCACATCCCGGAAGCCCGTCGATGTCGTCCAGTATTAACATTCAGCAGCACTGACCGGCCCGCACGTACCAGAATAGAATAGAGTCATAATATTTTATGATCCCTTGTACTCCTTACTGGTGCGAAGGCGGTGGTCGAATTTTAAATAATTAATTCTAGCGGCCGTCGAAAGGCGACGAGGCGATCAGGAGGGCGCTGGCGAAGTAGGGTAGTCATGGTTATAAGTAATTGAGAAACGATTACAAACTTGTTTCATGTTGTCACGACCTAGTGGCTGGCCTAGTGGGTAGTGACGCTGCCTACGAAGCGTCCTGGGTTCGAATCCCGGTTAGCATGAATATTTCTGTCTGTCTTGGATGTTTTCTATGTATTTAAGTATACAAATAGTTTATTTAGCAGAAACAGATTTGCATACAAAAACATATCCATCTGACTCCAAACTAGGCTGAGCCTGTGTTTAGGACGTCTGCGAGAGCGATTAACAATTATTTATTAACTTAAAATTAAAATTCCAGGTAAGTACATTTTTACTACCTACTTCCTAGAATATGTCATTTGACATATTCTAGGAACAGGTTAATAGACAAGTACGAGAAGACACGAGAAAATTAAACCTCCTCATTCTAACTTGCAGTGCGAGTGAGACGGGAATCGCCGAGTCGCTCGCGTTTGCATTAATAATTGTTCTGCAGGTTAATCGCCTAACTTTTCAAACACGCGTCAGAACATATTGACTGAAAATTAATAGATGTGCCGTGAAGCTCGTTGGAAAAGTTACGCAATTACCCAGGCAAGGTTGACTTAAAAAAAGTAAGCGAGCTGCAGTGCCCTAAATACAATACGTCGTGAAATCCAAAATACACACCATAAAACACATTCACATCTCACACTAATGCAAGGCGACTTCTTGTATGAGTCTATTTCTTTAAAAAAACCTATGAATGCAATGAGTCCAAACCGATTTCCAGTTAAAATATTCGAACGTATAAAACACACAGGCCAGTTTATGCATAGCCCATAGATACAGCTGCATAATGCTTGCGTGTCATACGAAATGCTTATTTGCTGTATTGTTAAATTGTACAGTGCACAGAAATCGCCTTTAAAAAGATGGGAAATACAGAGCAAGCACGCAATGTATTTGAAGTTTAGTTTAGAACATATTAAATTTAAAAAAAATAGTTAAGCTGTTTATATTACATGTATAGTTCCAATCTTTACATTTAATCGTAGCCTTTAAAAGTTCATGACGATTCTAACGGAGTTTTCATATGTTTAAAAATGTTAAAATTATTGAAAAAAGAATAAAAAAAAGTTTAGTTAAGTAGTTTAAGTAAGTAGAAATGACCAAGATTCGAATGATGGGGAGAACACAATAGTATATCTCACTTATGGCAGATTTGAGTTGGGTATCTATCTAAGCTATTTCCTAGCTTAACAATCATAAAGATAACTTGAGTTAGGATTCTATTATAGGCCGCTAAGGTACTTTCTTCACACAACAGTCTCTGAATCTAAATGATAGTAGTTGTACTCCTACCTTACGGTATACCTACGAATAATTGGGAGAACATAATAGTATTTCTACTTAAAGCAGATTTGAGGTGGGTATTTCCTAGCTTAACAATCATAACCGCTCACTTGCTTTCATATTTAAAAAAAACCGGCCAAGAGCGTGTCGGGCCACGCTCAGTGTAGGGTTCCGTAGCCCGTTCCGTGAACCGAATGTATGAGCAAGAGAGTTCAAATTCCCAAATCAAATCGACCACGTATTATAGACAGACACAATACAAGCAATACTTGGCGAACAATTTTATTATTAGACAACGAACGACCAAAGACAACTAAGACAATTCGGATACGGCAGATTTTCGACCTAATATATGGGCGCACCTGCTCCGACCCCATTAAATCAGGAAAAATCTTAATAGCGCCATGTACAATGTGAGCGTTCCGCGTACAGCGACATCTATCGGCAAGTTAAGTAAACTATTGCGCGCTAGCTTAAAGTATGGGTATGGAAGATGATTTTTTAACCGACGAAAAAAACGGAGGAGGTTCTCAAGTCAACGCGTATTTTTTTTTATGTATGACCACGCATAACTTTTTCCAGAGTAGTCCGATTTTTATGGGATAATTCTTTATTGATGGCGTGAACTGATTTGCAGGTTAAGGTAGCCTAACCGGTAGCCTAACCTTTTTTAGGGTTCCGTAGTCGACTGGGAAAGCTTATAGTTTCGCTTTGTCTGTCCGTCCGTCCGCGGATAATCTCAGTAACCGTTAGCACTAGAAAGCTGAAATTTGGTACTAATATGTATATCAATCACGCCGACAGTGGTAAAATAAAAAGTGTTTTTTTATTTTTTATTAGGGTACCTCCCCTATACGTAACGTGGGGAGTGTATTTTTTTTTCATTTCAACCCTAACGTGTGATATATTGTTGGATTGGTATTTAAAAATGAATAGGGGTTTGGTAAAATAAATATTTGATAATGTTAATATTTTCGGAGATAATCACTCCAGAAGTAAAAAAAAAGTGTCCCCCCCTCTAACTTTTGAACCATAAGTTTAAAAAATATGACAAATCTCAAAAGTAGAAGTTTATAAAAACTTTCTAGGAAAATTATTTTGAACTTGATAGGTTGAATAGTTTTTGAAAAAAATTACAAAATAATTTCTGAACTAAGTTTGTAATTTAACCATGAAGGTTTTTATTGTACCTGTAATTTCTACAAAATCACAATGAAATGACGTGTTTTCAAATAAAGTAAAAAAACGGTGAAAATCGGTTCACGCAATAAAGAATTATCCCATAGAAATCATCTTCCATACTTTAAGCTCGCGTGCAATAGTTTACTTAATTTGCCGATAGATGTTGCTGTACGCGGAACGCTCACATTAAACTAACCCGCTTCGCTAGCTCGGCTTTCAAGTTTCAACACAAGCACTTGTGACGAATAATAAATAACGATTTAAATGTACAATACAATACAAATACTCTTTTCATCTCTCATACTCTGAAAACTCTGAAATGACGTGCTTTCAAATAAAGTAAAAAAACCGATTTAGGGTTTTAGGGTTTTGTACTTAATATGTCAACTCAATGTAACAAATAGCCCATTTTTTTAACGCTTAAGTAGGGGGGGACACTTAATGTGACGGACGAAAAACTACGGAACCCTACTCTGAGCGTGGCCCGACACGCTCTTGGCCGGTTTTTTATTTAAGTCGATTCAGGTTCAGAATGACTAGTATAGTAGCATATTAAAGATTTATTATTTTATTAGACAGACCACGTAAAAAAAGCAGTGAGCACTTGATGACTAGCGCAATTCTACGCGACGCGACAGCAAAACAAGCCGTACAATTAGGTTAAAAACGCCCTAGGTCTCGTGACCTGTTACAGCGCCGTATATCTTCCGTTTTTGCTATCTCTCCTTGGATTAGAACGTCGCGGTCCCTGGCAGGCTTGCATATGTTCAAGCGATTTTTCACGGCTCCGGAACCCGTGTTCAAAGGGCACGCAGCAGTGTCGCAATCACGATCCCCGATCACGACTACTCCTCTACTATTTATCCTTAGTCTACTTCTGAACCCGGTCACTGGAAAACCACCCTTAACCTGCCCCCGCTTAGGTTCAAGGTGATCGCAAAAATATGGTTGTTTGGCGACAAATTAAAATCTACGAGTAACGAGAAAGATTTTAAACTTTAAAGCGGTTGCAATAGAGGTTATGGCATAGGTAATACAGGTATGGGAAGAAGGTAAAATGTCTCTAAACCGTGTCGCTACTAGCCTTAAAAGCTATAAGTTTATTTTAGAGATAATAATCATTGCGAATGCGAATGCTTTATTGTGAAGATAGAGTTGTCTTTTCGTTTGTTTTTGGTTAGCTCTGGTTTTAATTGTTAATTAGTTGGGTAGCTTAAGGCGTGAAATAATCCCGATTGAGGACCGATTCGATCAATTTGTAAAAAGTTTTTAATCTAGGATTAAATGTTACCGGTAACGGTATAGACGTTGAATTTTATTTACGCTTAACTATCAACAACAACTATTATTATATGGCATTAGAATTCATTGTAGTCATAATTTAGGTTCTGGGTCAGGTCGTCCAAAATCTGTGTTCATTGTCTCCAGCGCATCTTTCAAATCAGCACTAAAAATACAGTTGTATTTATTTGTACTGGATCGCAGTCCAGAATTCTTTCAGCCTCTTGCTGAAGCGAGGCCATAAATCCAGCGTGACAAAGTGGATAAGTCAAATGCATGACTGGGTCTCTCTTGGGTAGGAAAATTTTAGATATACGCGCATCCTTCCGTATTAAAATGTCTCGGAGAAAATATTCCTTACTGCATTTTTAAAGGGAATTTGAACAAAAGATAGTGATTTTTAAAAAAACGAAGGAGTACCGTGTTTACCAACAAGTCCCAAGTTTATTTAAAAAAATCTTAATTAAACCATACCTATTATCTAAAATCACTTTTGAACGAAGCAAAAAGACTGCAGCCTGTACTTAGATCAGTTGATACAATTTTGAAATTTAGTCTCAGATTTAATATCAAAATATGAAAATATGCCCCCATACCTACATAACATTAAACTTTAAATCAACCACTTCTGCAAAACTTTATGTCAAAGGCAATAACTTTTCTTACTATATATGTAAGCATGTAGCATTAGCGGCGCGTGAAAATTCTCTATGGGCAACCCGGAACAAAAAAGTTATGAAAGAATTACTTAAGTTTAGAGTGTATTTTGGGCTTGTCTGAAAATAAATTGTAGGCAAGCCGGGTGGGAATAGGGTTGTATGGGCGCTCCGCCACTGGTAGGTATAGTCACTTCGAATAACCGGCAGTCTTAAATCTATAGGTAGGTACATATCTATCCGATGAGATCTAATGATAACCCTTACACCTCGTGGTACATTCAAGGGCCACAGGACATGTATACACCACAAAGTCCAAAAAATATGTAGGCAGACCTTATTCCTGCAACAATAAGATTGTAGTATACATACCTATTTATGAAACTTTGAGTGAATACATATTATTGGTGCCCTTGACTGTACCTAACAACAACCGTAGAGAATATGTAAGGGTCATTTCATTAGTCTCTTAATTATGACTTTATACGAGTTCTACTTACCTAGCATTAAAAAGAAAAAAGGAAATCAAAGCCAAGCCGGCTTATTAAAATAATTTCGGAGAAGTGCGTGCCGTGCGTTTCAAAACTACCTTTTATCACGCAAACACTGACAAAACAACTTAAAATGTAGCACAAAAAGAAATTGATTTTGGAAACTAGACTTTCTCGTACAAGTAATACGGTAGCTTTTATGTTTGAATGAATAACGGTTGTTTTGGAAAGCTAATCAGTGGATGAACCTGTCCTACTGACTTATGGTGCGGGAGTATCATAAACATAGATTTGGAAAATAAATACTATACGTATGAAGGCGGGAAGAAAAACTAATTGATACTACCGACATATGTAAAATTACGGGAAATAATTTTATGTAAAGAAACCAACTAGGTAATTGTATGTATATACAAATGAGTTAGATAAAATGGAGAAGATTTGACTGCTTGGTGCTAAAATAATCAAATGCTTTTTATTACCAGAAATAAAATAGGTACTACCGTATCAGCAAATGTCTCTTTGTAAATATAAATGTCAACAAAATTATTGATACCTAACTTTTGTATAGAAAATGTAACTCGAAAGTATTGGTTGGTTGGTTTCGTAGCATGTGTTGCACCAGACCGTCTGCAGACGGCCTAAAAGTACATGTAATTGTAGGTGGTGTTCGTTAAATCTGAATGTATGGAAAGTTTGACAAGTTTCTATGGAATGACAGCTGCCGGTTCAATATTTAACGATGATCGGTCTGTAGTCGTAAGTTGGTGCAACCCGCCCTGAGTGTTTTTTCTTCAAAGAAACAATTTTGAACCGATGCACAATTGCAAGTTTAGGAACCTGCCTGATTAAACTAATAAAAATATAATACCCACGTATTCCTTCCACTGTTATCTCCCCGCACACTGAAAGTTAATATAATAGCAAGGGTAGGCACCCCTAAAAATTAAAATGGCCGCTGGTGGTACCGATTGGCGGCCATTACTCATCCCGCCAGGCGCGCTGTCATTTGTCTACGCCCGAGATGGGGGGGTGGGGTGAAACTATTGTCATTTAATTCAAGCGTGAAAATAAGAAAATACCTAGTTAGCTACTTTTTTTGGTAAAAATTATATATTTTTTCCATTAACACTTTGATGGACACTATTCCAGACACAATAGAATTACGCCTGTTATAGGCGTCTAGGTCCATCAATGCATTAAGGAATCCATTAAAACAGTGGCGTTTTTCTTCGTTTTCTTTGCGATTGTTAAAAGTAGGTATTGAGCACATGCAATAAGATTTATTGGGAATAACTATTAAAATAATTATAAAAAAGGTACGGCAGCCTAGTAGTTCAGGCATGCGGCTGTCAAGCGGTGGTCGTGGGTTCGAATTCCGGCACGGCATCGGCAGTTTTTCGGTCAAGGAAAACATCGTGAGGAAACCGGTCTAATCCCAATAAGGTCTAGTTTTTCCTCTGGGTTGGAAGGTCAGAAGGCAGTCGCTTTCGTAAAACTAGTGCCTATGCCAAATCTTGGGATTAGGTGTCAAAGCGGACCCCGGGCTCCTTTAGGGGCACAACCGGGAAATCGCTAGGACGATGAACTAAAAAAATATATTATAGATTATACAATTACTTTGAAAGTACCTAATGTAATTCATAAAGTTACTCAACAACAATAATTATTCCCCGCAGTTATAAAATATGTGTGAAAAAAAGTCAACATCTATAATCTGTTCATATATTAGGTACTTACGTCATAAATTGCTGATTGTAAATTCCACTCAATAACATAAAAGTTGATATTTGTTTTTATTTTAACATATAAATCTACCGTTTAACCAATAAACACGTGTTAGTAAGTAAATATTTGAAGTACGACCATTAAAATCAAGTTTAATGCCTCGTAAAAAATAATGCCCTCATAATCGTCCATCCGCCGTCAATGTTGACATAAAAGAGTGCCCTCTATCGCCGTAGTATGGAACCGCTACTTTCGCTACGTCACAATCTCGCCCGAATGACAAACGACTTTTATGGCAGTTTTATGACTGTTACATGCTTGTTTATTTACTGTTTTGTAATAGAATGTCAATAAACAATGTTGATAACAATAAAACGGGAGATATTGCGCGCGATTGCGTCGGCTTACGCTTACGAGTACTTTGTTAACAGCGACATCTAACGGTCGGTAGATGAACTATTTGCCTGTATCTTTACGAAGCGTTGAACGCATTCATATTTACGGGCGTTCGGAAGTCGATAAGGCCAAGCTTTGAGATTAAAGTATTTTAACCGTGTATATCTTTGTGAATGTAAATAACGAATTGTTAAGTACTTACCCACCTAACGCTGATGATCGAAATGTCTATGAAAACGTAGTAATTTTTAAAACAAACTTCCTCCGGAACTTAGCATCTGTACCTAGTTAACGAGCGAATCATCATTTATCACGTTCCTGCACATCAATAATTCATAGCTAATAACATAGTGGTATTGACGTAATTAGCGCAATTACGTGCCCACCCAGCGCTCGCGCAGATCGCTACCGTGCTACTCAAATGCCCCAAGTGCATCTTTCAATCAAGCACACTTGAGCTGTTTCATTTCAACGCGATGAAACGGTACTAATCCCCCGCGCTACAAAAAAGGCATAACTAGGGTCGCGAGAAGAAAGTTTATACAACTTTTTGCTAGCGTCTACTAGGATTAGTAATTGAATTTATCTTCATCTAAGTCATGTAAGATAATTGCGTTCTTCACCTTTGTGGAGGCGATGTAAGGTTAAGCCTCGCGTTATTAAAGGTGCGTGAACGGTTGACAATAGGTGCGTGGTCAGATCATTGCAGAGATAACCCTTTGTAAACCATTTAAGCTACGAACGGCGTGTAAAACTGTGTCATTTGATCTCGTTATAGTTTAAATGGAATTTTCGGGGAACATAAATACCTACATACCTACCGTGAACCTATTAAAGTGTGTTTTGTTTTTTCCCATAAAGATGCTTTATTTACTTTGATACCATTATATGGCACCTTGGGCAGGTATTATTTACAGTGAATTATAATGATAACATATTTTTTATTTTCATAACACTAATTAATTTACGTCACACCTGGCCATAATGCGAGTTTTACTGCACGCTGCGCGTACTGTAAAACTCGCATTGTGGCCAGGTGAAGACGTAAAATTGTGAACTTACCACGGGCGGTAACTGCGATCTGGGCCATTCACGAATTCGCCGCCCTAGGTACGTAATGTACTATTATAAGCCCACGGAAACGCAACACAATAGGGCTTATAAGGCAGACAAACCATCCGTTACCAACTCCGTTAGTAGTACCTAATACCAATTACAATCACATAGACCATGAAAACATTACACTCCTTTTCGTTGGGCAGTCGTGTAATTACTAGATAAGTTCTTTAATGAACTCTGCAGAACCCATATTTTTTTCACAAATATTTAATATCAAGGTTGTGTACGTTTCTTTCCCTTAATTTCAAAAGGTTTATTAAAACCAAATCCACTAATCCGCACATACATCATCGACATCTGAGCGTTTATCTACGCGTTATTGTACATTATAGGGGAACAATTACACATCCATTAATCAGGAGACTGGATATTGCGGCCCCGGGCAACCCTTTGTTGAGTTACACCCTCCTCCCGCCTAAAGACCCGCACTTGATTAGTCGCGGCAACTTACTTTTTAGCCTTTTGTGTTCTGTTTTGGAAGTAAATACTTACGGGGATTCTAGTTTGCAGGGTTGTAATTTTCTGTGTACAAAATTAATTGTGTTACTGAATAACTACCGCAAGAAATATTTTAAAAAATAAATATAATTTACATACATTTACGATTTTATGATGTTTTGTATAAGTAGGCTTAGTGTATTTTTACTACTTAACAATTTTTATGGACCTGGTCTGAAAAAAAATGAATTTAATTGAATTTACTCCTCAAGCGGCGCAAGTACACCAGCCATCAATAGTGGCTACCATTTTATGCAGTTCGGGGATGAGACTCTGGGATCGTGGGGGGAAAGCGCCCATGAACTATTTAAGGAGTGTTCCGCCTGGTGGAGGTGACGCGTGACCGGAAGGCTGAATCATATCTGGCACAGCGCCCACAGCGGATCAGCATTGCCATACAACGTGGCAATGCTGCCAGCCTTTTCTGGACACGCTGCCGTGAGATGGCAGTTTGGAGCAAATTTTTTATTTATAAAAATACTTAAAAATACTTTTAAACTTTTATTAATTCAGTGTTTAGTTTTCTTGTTTTTACTCATACAAATCTAGTTTCAGATAATAAATATCATACAATATTCCTTTTTTTAAGCCTAACAAATCGAAAATAGTATAGTGGTGGGTTAGAACGTCGAAACTTGCATAATTGTCCACTGTTGCCGTTTTGAATCGATGAGGAATAAATGCATATAGGTACAATACTAGTATTTATTTTGTACCTATTAGAACGAGGACATTTTGTTACGATTGTATGGAATAATCTAATAAAACATATCTACTTAGCAATTATCTATTTCAGAGACTCTTATAAGAAATTTGAATACAAAATAGAATTACTATAATAGCCATGGTTTATGCAGACATTTTCAAAATACAACTAGATATTGTGGTGTTTGGAAAGATAACTATGTTTACTTTTCCTGTAATCTTATTGAAGATAAAACAAAAATGGCTTCTTAAATAATGACATTATTATTTGTTTTGCGTGTAATCTCATAATTCTCGGTGGATTTAATAGTTTTGTAACGGCTTGTGTAGAAGATTAATGAAGAGACATTTTATTTTAACATCCACCGAAATCATGAAATTGTATTTCACCGCGCAGTATTTTTAATTAGTAGAATTTTTGGAAACCATCCAAGACTAAGAGGGATTGGTGTAGTAATAATAATATTAGTGTGTGGATAAAGCTAAAATAACTAGTACCTAAGTGGGAAAACAGCGAAGAAAAAAACACTCAAGGATTTTTATGACAGTAACTATCTGTAAAATAGTAATAATATATACATTTGTGAAAAGTGAAATAACGTAACTGGTTAGTTTTGTTTTTTTTAATACAAACTAAAAAGCAGTTACTACTTGTATATATGCATGTAAAAACTGACAAGGTTATTTTCAGCAATAACGGGAGTAAAAATTGGTTTTATTGCCGATAAACCACTAAAGCCTCTGCACTAAGCTTCATCATAATGTCAATGTTTAAGTACCTACTAACACATATATTTTAATGAATTTTAATTTGTGACTTGTATTCCGAATTCTAAATTGACATGTTTTTATTTTTATTGATTTTATTTTAATTAACTTAATATTATTTAATGCAATTTAAATGTGTGTATGGATGAAAATCTGAAATAAATGACTATTTAATTTATTTATTTTGATACTGTCGAAACAAGTGTGTAGAGGAAAGAGATTGACACTTACGTTCTCATAAGTGAACACATCGTCTAGAAGGACCAAGCTTAATAGAAAAAACGTGAATAGTTTTATTTTAACCCAAATAAGTACACAGCGTTTTTACTTGGCGTGGGCACTACCGTACTGCAGTTGTCGTATTATTTTTTACCAAACTACATAAACGATACAATTAGAAATGTTACGATGACCACAACAATTTATATCGTATCCCTTTATTTAAATAAAAAAAACTACTCACTATTTTACTTGCACTGATAATTCCAGGCTGTGTGTTGTTCTGAACACTTATTTTTGCTAAACACTTTTTATAGTCACTCTAGACTCTAGTGATTATAAAAAGTGTTTAGAAAAAATAAGGCTAGAGTCTAACTCATCTTTAATAAACCTTACTATCCAAACAATAGTAGGCGGCCCCTAATCACTACACCGTGTGAGCAGAAGGCAGTAACTGCGTTTTAAAGAGGCGACGCTAGCACCACGCCACCCATTAATTATTTCGGGCGAACAAATGACGCACCTGATTAATGATTTACGTACACAATTCCACGTCCACGCCGACCTATGTACATGCACGCCTACAGGTATATAGGAATGAAACATTGTGCAGACGTGATACGCAGACTATCGTTTATAAAAAGTATGCTTTTGTTTTGTACGTAATACGCTGGAGTTCGGATGTGGAGGTATGATTACAATTTCAACTCGGACATCTTTTAGGGGCAAGGTTAATAGAAGCAATCTGCATTAGACGATTTTCATCCTGTTTTCGGTAGGTTATATATATAGTGTCGCAGTGGTAAGAGAAAAATAAATTACGTGTCGTTAGCTAAGTGTAAAACTAGATGGCATCCCAAGCGTCAAATTAATTATGTAGAGTTTAAATTGAGAACATTTATAAAGTACGTATACCTTACTCCCGATTACTGAACTATCTATCGAGAACGATGCCTCTGATCGTGTGTGGTAGACTTAGCTATTGATAGTTCAGCGAATAAATGGGATAGATGCCAGATCGCTACATATGCATTAGTAATATGAAGTGTATTTTTGTTTCTTTATTATCAGGACCGGTTGACAATTGTAGCGAAATTGTTTATAAAGTGGAGAATAGAAGAATTTTTAGAGTTGGGTGTTTTCATAATCTTCTGTAATGTGACTTAATGTGAATGATGCTTTATCATCATAATTTTCAGCCCGTCATCGCCCACGGCTGAGCATAGGCCTCTCTTCGCGAGTACGCCACCCGTCCCTGTCCTGAGCTAATCTTATCCAGAAGTGACCGCGATCTTCCTAATATCGTCCACCCATCGAGCTGGTGGACTGCCGACGCTCGTTTTACCTGAAACTGGCCACCAATGATGTGAATGATGCTTGACTAAATCATTTCCAAAATGACGTTTCATGGTATTTTATAAATACTAGTTGCTGAAATGTGTTTCTTCCACAGTATTACCATTTCATATTCGAAGCTACAGTTTCTAAATTATGTATAACTAGCTCCCGCCGCGATTTCGTCTGCGTGGGCCCGGGATAAAAAACTATCCTATATTTTAATCCAAGGTATAAACTATCTTCGTGCAAAATTTTATCCAAATCGGTAGAGCCGTTTTAGCGTGATTGAGTAACAAACACCTTAACTTTTGCATTTATAATATTAGTAGGATACATGGTACAACGTTACCTAATTACTAAGGTGACCTGGAAGAAATCATAGTTAAATTGCCTGGTAATATGTAACAACACTACTTCCATCTCGCCGAGTGTAAAATGTGAAAGAGTCGATTTCATACTCGTGATAGAACATAAATTTGTAAGTATAATACATTAATTAAATGTAGCATACATAGGTGCATGGTCAACTCCATCCACACGTTGTAGGTGTTAGGGTGACCATAATGAAATTGATTTCCCTGGCAATAAAATGCATCCCTGATAATCCGCCATTTTTATTAGAGCCCCCGTTACATTGGCAGGTCAGGTGGCTCTCCAAAGGGTCGCGGGTTCGAACCGAGTCGACACTTTTGCGTGATTTATCTTCCCACCCGTTTTAATTTTGTTCAGATATATACACGTATGCTGTATAAGTAATACACGTAGTAGGCACTGAAGATCAATAATATTGTGGAAGGAATGTAAGGATATTTATTGAACATTAGACACTTTCTACGTGCCTTTTATTATTGCTTATTACCTACATTATTTTACCGGGTGCGTAACGATGCCTATAATTTTTTTGTAATAATATTAGTTGCAATAACACTCTTTTCATAGAATTCTTGAGTCATATAACAACACTTAATATATTTACATACGATATAATTATCATTTTATTAAAATGATCATTTGACGTAGTAACATTTAATATAACATACTTTAAATATAATGCATATTTCCTATGATTAACAAATGATATAACGCTAATTTCTTCTAATGCACAGTTAGCATAATATTTATTGGTGATTCTAAGGCAGGTCGGTGTAGGTACGACGACGAGCGAAGCGTGCGTGCCTAGAAGGAGAGTGTTAGGTTGAACTGCGACCCTACAGCGCGCGAGCCGAGCGAGCGAAGCGAGCTTGCCGCGGCAGCGGCCGGCGAAGCGCCAGAACCGAACACTTTTTTACTCCCTAATATATACCTACATAGTACAATTCGCAAACCATTGTGTTTGTTACATTTTGTTTTGATAATAAAATATTATTGTACTTGATAGTTATGATATGAGATATAACTTGTATATAACATGAGCATTATACCATATAATGATTATACAAAATAAGTGTTATACCTGATAAAAGTTATACAAAATAAACATATATATTTTGAAATTATAATCAACGTTTATTATATACAATGAGTGATTATGTACCTTGAAAATATATCAAATGTTGTTATAGCGAATGAAATTATATTATTTATCTTTATACCCATCATTACACACCCTATTTTACCAAATTTACATGTTTATTCAATCAGTTTCCTAGTAGATATTCCAGGAAAAACTCAAAGTAATGCCAATGTATAATTTACTGAAACCTTACTATTGATAGTAGCTGATCAACGTGTCTGCTATTTGAACGATCATTAGATATAATTATATAACGATGAACGCATTCGCTAACATGGTTTTAGTACCTACACAGCCTACACGGTTAATGGAAGTTAGCGTATAAGGATATCATTATGTTATCACTATGATTAGACAGTTAACACCCACTGTTATCACATATTATACTCAACTACCCATAATTAGCCGAAGTTTTAAAAAGGTATACTTATCAGAATCTTAAGTATCTTCGGCAGTTTTGCAAATATTTTTTATTAAGATCATGTGGAGTAAGAAGGGGATAGTTTAGTTTACCTGGGGTAAAAATTTGTATGGCGCTGTGCACTTTTTGTGATGGGGAAAAATTGTTAAACTCGCCACCGGTCACGTGACCGTAAGATTCGTAAGACGTGAGATTCGAGACAGGTCACGCTACCGTAAGACGGACACGTGACCTGATCGAAGAACTGTTACAATGTCATTGAGTTTTCACTTCTGCCGGCACTCCCGGAGTGCAACCCGGTCTTTTTTTGCGCGTCCCGGGCGAGATCAAGTGCATATCAACAGCTAGTTTAATTTTTAGCATCGAACAATGATAGTTTCATAATTCATATTTTCTATAATATATGTTCACTAAATGGCAACATATGTACAGTCGACCACAAAGAGATCGATACGGCCAAAGTTACAAAAATATGTATACACGACCTTATTGCCTAAACATTAAGGTCGTGTATACTTATTTTTGTAACTTTGGCCGTATCGATCTCTTTGTAGTCGACTGTACTAAATATAATGCGAAAAAAATACTAGTATAAGGGACTAGTATTTGCACCGATAAGAAAAATTATAAAAGTTGGAAAAACCTTCTTAGCAACTAAGTGAGCCTAAGTCTGAACTCAACAAGATTTAGGTGCGGGATAAAATCGGCTCCCATTTAGCATCGGCGCCCGTATCACAATAGGTACTGAATGCCAGCCGATTTAAATTTATTTCGGACGTCGGTTACTTCCAATTTAAACCTCTTAATCCTCTATGATATATGTCGGTATTCAGCGGGATTAAAAGTTCTACGGAAAATAACCGGGAAAACCTTTTCCGGGGTCGGATTGACCCGGGCAGGCGGGATTAGGTGACCGGGATTGAATATACATAAATCTCGGAAGCTTTAGGGGCGCAATTAAGGCTGATAAGTCATCCCGCGATGATGCGGGCTAATCGCAGATTCGTACAAACATTATTCCGATATTAAAATTCTGTCCGTGCACTGGTCGGCCGGGCTGGGTGTCATAAATTATTCAATTTCATAGTAATAAAATACGCGTGACTGGCGTTACGGCGTGAAAACTTTTCAGCAATTACGGGTCGAATATAACAAAAAGCGCGGTGGAACCGCCAGGCCGCCCTGACCCAGGGACGTTATTCATGCATCAGCTTGCGGGGAAGGGTTGAGTGCAGTGACTTATAGTTTGTATTAATACGTCTCGTACATAGGAATCCGATCGGGCTCTCGTTTCATTCAGTTAATTGAATTAATTATTCAGAACTTGATTTATTACTTTGGAGTAATTATGAAATGTTATGTTAGGACTCTGTTCCGGGGTTAAGGCCAAATTCACTATAATTTAAACAAATCTGACACAGGTCAGGTTACTTTTTCAGTAAGATTTATTTATAAATAGTAGGTACCTATAGACCGTAGACCGGTAATAGCAAAAATATATTTATTGACTTCTGCCTATTAGCTTTAGTTTTCTGAGTAAGCTCAACAGGGGAAGAGGCACAAATATAAAAAATACCTATTACCATTTACTTTTACTTAGGTACCTACTAGTATACCTATATACCAGATACCAATCAACAGCTATCGCAGATTTTATGCAACCATTACGTTCTCACAACAGAGTAAGTAGTAGTAAGTAGATTACAAATCAATATAATCAGAAAGCACGGAAGCGCCACCGCCAAGTCCGCCAGGTATGACCGCAAATTAAAAAGTAAATATCATAATTTATGACAGGATAGCGGTGTAACTGTCTGTAACTGTCGTTTACGCGCAAACTCTACGTCAAAGTAATAACGAGTATAAACATTTAATAACTGTAATTGAGGTTTCACAATTGTCGCGAACGTTCCCAGCGACTTGATCGCAAAAAGTCTGGCTACAGCGTACATGATGTACAGCTAATTTATAGTGGTTTAATTAAAACAATTAGTCACGGTGTACACGTAAGCAAACAATCTTAACATCACCTGTGATACTTAGACAGATTAGCCTCGTCAATAAAGATTGGAAGAACGAAGAGCCTTTGTTATCACCATCGCCATTGAACAGCTCAATAAAATTGCAAAATATACAAATAGCTAGCTAGCTTCCGCCCGCTACTTCGTCCGCGTGGACCCGGGATAAAAACTATCCTATATTTTAATCCAGGCTATAGCCTATAATATAGTTTATAAACTATCTTCGTGCAAATGTTCATTCAAATCGGTTCAGCCGTTTAAGCGTGATTGAGTAACAAACATCCAAACATCTAAACTTTCGCATTTATAATATTAGTAGGATACTTCACACGTACGTACGTAATGCAAAATGTTGATGTGAACGATTTTCCGGATAGCCAAAAAATGTTTCTTTCCAGATTTTAAGTATCAACATAATAGGAAAACAATATGAATACAAACAAGCTAAGTGCCTAATATATAACACCATCGTTCCAATAATCGCTATGTATTAAGCTATGTATGTTAGTATTTGGTAAATTTAAACTGTTCTTAGTATGAAAATTCACTACTTTTAAACATCGAATTTAATACAATTACTATTGGAAGAATTATATACGGGTGAAGTTCATCGTTGACTGGACTAGCGAGGAATCTAGTCGCGTGCGCGGGCGCATTATAGTCAACGTGTTGAACTAACACGTTATTGTATTTCAATGGCACGATAACTAACGTTAAAGGCACGAAGACAGTTAGTTTCGTTTTATATTATACCATTTAATACCAATTAAAATAATATTTTTAAGTTAATTCCATCTTTGCCAATCTAGCTTTACTCCAAAACCAGAAGGTGCTAATGGAATCCTATTAAACTATACATAGGTACACCGCCTGCTTGTCCGTCTGTTTTATGTTCCCATTTTGGATTAGTATCCGACTAATATTATATTTGCCAAAGGTTACGTTTGGATGTTTGTTACTAAATTACGTAAAAACGGCATTGTATACATATACCTAGTGTATAGTCTGGATAACCACATAGAAATACCTTTTTTATCCTGGGAATATTCCTCTGAAGGGGCGAAATCGGGAGCGAAAGTTTGTATGGAGTTACGATATAAACGAGTTCCACGCGGACGAAGTCGCGGGCAGAAGTTAGTTTATTATAACATTTATTTTTATTGGTCAGAGACAGAGTACATACCTACTTATTTCAAAGACAAGCAAAGCAGCAAAATTAGCCAAAACAAAGATGAAAACTGTACCAATCTAATATAGAAGCCCGCTCCACACTTAGTTATCACGGATGTGAACGCTCTAAGCAGCCATTAAAATTAGGGTTGGGCCTCAAAACTCGCGACTAGGGCTGGGCCGGGCGCGCCCCGGGGCCCGGCCAAAAAAAGGAACCAAAACACACATCCCATACCTACGGCGCAACCGAGCCGACGCCGATGAGATGAAATATTTCTCAATGTCCAACCGGTGTTCTTGTTACTTGTAACTCAATATTGAACTCGGACAATACTTCTTATTGCGTTCAATTATTTATTCTTATTGAGATCCCACAAAGGGGCTGCAAATAACTTTATAATCCGTCGAGCGAGTTGTTAATTAATAATTTAATAAAAATCTGTTCACAGTTCACCATTACGTTGCGGGTAAAAAAGCAGTTTCGAAAATATCTACTTAATAGCTTGCTTGAAATTAAAAAGCAATTTGGTAACCGTTACTAATTTAGAACGGCGCGGCACGGAGCTCTCAATTTGGGAGGGGCGAGGCGGCCGGCGAGGGGGGAGGGGGCCCTAATCTAAAAGCTGTCAGTTAACAGTCCAGACAGCTGCTATGCTCGCTGGCCTTCTATGTACACCGCCCTTATATCGGATAGGATAACCTATCCTACATATAATATAGATAATCAATTGGATGGCTGCACAAAAATGCTTGCAATTAGTCGAAAAGGTACCTACTATGTTTTAGTAAAAACAAATTCATTTTCAACTTTTTGTGAAAAAATCCCGCTAAGCAACTGTAATTGACTCAGTCTACATAGTATGTATTACTTATCTGTTTGAGCGCTCTTTATTAACACTAATGAATGCTGATAAATTAAGCAAAGAAACTAGAATTTATAGAAAAAAAAGAACTATAATTCACTACCCACATTTGGGACAGATTAAAATCTTTAAGCAATCTAATACATGCGCCTACGCGTCTCTAGATTTAAAATTCGAACAACGAAAATCGAACGTTGGTCGGTTCTATTAAAAACACGTTGTACCGACGAATAATTTGCATTAAAAATCGAAAACCCATTTTCGGCGACACTAATTCCGCTTCTACTTTACGACATTGTATTTTCGTACGTTCTATCCACTGTCGTTGGCCCATAATTTAATACATTTTATTATATTATAAACACATAAATTTGTCTAACGCAGCTCCATGGTGTTTTACTTAGATCAGATAACAGAATAAAGTCTTAAGAGTGAGAATTAAATAAAAGTATCCATCTTTAACGACATTAATGACATTCATTAATTTAGATAGCTGATTGAAGATAAATAAAAATGTTAATTTTACGGCACGTATCTTTATTCATATGATTTGATTGTGAAGTAAATTTTTGGCTTCTATTGAACAGAATGTTATAAAACGATAGATTTAAGCTTAAAGTTGAATTTGTAGGTATATGTCCATTATACGCGTAAATGAAGTAGGTAACTCAAATTATAATCTAATAAAACTCTGACCCTTCCAAATTTTTAACTGGCTAATAAAGATTTCAATATATGCATTAATAAAAAAACCGGCCAAGTGCGAGTCGGACTCGCAAATTTCAAGATTCTGAGTTCACGAGAAGTTCCCTGTATTAAAATACAAATTTGCGGTATAAATGGCTGTATCGTTTGATTGTGCTGGCTTAGAAGTTTGATTTTTTCACAACTCCAAGGGACAGTAGACCTGAGTATTTGTTATAAATTTTAGCTTGATACCTCCATGCGTTCCTGAGAAAAAGGGTCTTGACAGACGGACGGACGGACGGACGGACGGATCCTATAAGGGTTCCGTTTTTTTCCTTTTGAGGTACGGAACCCTAAAAATTATATTAACGATCTTGACCTTCTAGATATTATTTATTGATACCTAAAAATCGAAACGAGATAATCTTTGCTGTTTGCATTAGCCGAATGCACCGCAGAGGTCCGAGGGGATCCAGGGAACCTAATTCTGGGACCGGTTCTCCGCGGCCACGGCAAATGGCCAGGGACACTTTATAAATTTAAAATAAACTGATTATGCTAAACGAGTGTGCATGTCGATAGATATACGAAATAAATCTCCAGACGTAATCTTTTTGCAAGTATTTCCGATCGATGTTGTCTCGATTTGTAAATAAACTAGTTAGATAAGGCGAACTGTACTTAAAATCTTTCATTTTGAGAACCTTGAAAAGGGAAAACAACACCGATAATTGCGCAACCTTAATCAGTAAAGTCTAATGTTTAGTTTTAATGCTTTTGTTTATCAAAACACTACTACTCTTAAATGATGTACTTACCAAGAATAATCAAGGACTGTAACAAAAGGCGGCCTCAAGAAAGAAATTTCATTATCTCACGGAGTGTCCACTTTTTACGTCGTTGCTCAAAATTTTTTCGTCTGGCGACATTTCAATAGTCTTAAAACCAACAAGAAAAAAGCTCGCAAGGCTGCAGTGAAAGGCAGGACGCCGTTAAATGAAAGAACTTTGTAAAAAGTTTGACACATTTTTAGAAACATCAGGCACGCAATGTTTGCTCGCGCGGACCGATCGTAAATTTTAGTGTAGCGTCAGGATGAAAAAGGGGACATCATTGTTAAAAAGTTTTAAAACGCGTCCTGTGATTCCGATAGCGTCATAAATTTTAACGCTAATAATGGGCAATATTTGTTAGTTGTCATCGCCGACTTGAACCCCATCGAAATTAGTTTTGTTATCGAGTAGAACATCCTCAAAATCGTTTTCAATCAGAGCAATACACTCAATTTTATCCACCCCAAATATTTACTGTGCGATGTATTTTTAGGTTGAGCTCGAGATTTTCCCTTGATTCCGTTTGGCAATCAGATGTTGGATATTGCAGGCGCGCTGGGTGTTCCCCCCGATACATTTCCTCCACGGATAACAGAAAGAAGTGGGCTTCTTTCAACCGAGGCACGATAAGAATTTCATTTCCTCGCCGCTGAGAAAGAATTCGCTATCTGAGGAAGTGATAAAAGCACTGGATTCAGTTCAGGTGCTGCTAATATTGTGCTTGCGGCTTTTAGAAATCCGAAAGGGCTTTGGGATGTGTTTGATATTGCCGGTAGGTATGTTATTACTTAAAGTATTCTTCGTATTATAATCGGTAAAAAGAATGGAAATTAATACAAGTTCTCATTTCATAAGCGCCTATTTAATAATTGATCATGCAGTTTATCACTTCATTCATTAGTAACAGTTTCAGTCTGAGACCCTGGCTAACTGGTTGTAAAACCGATGTCGTACGTCTTATATTAAACAGGGATATCAGAATAAAAAGAGCAAACTTCGAAGAACGAAACGAATCGGTCGCAGCTTTGATTTTATGAATTCCCAAAGCTAGGTCAGAACCTTTGGCTTCGTCTCTGGCAGAAAAAAGGAATTCTCCGTCCGTGCGAAATTCCACCTTATCTGAATTTCATAAGAAAGGTTATTGTTTAGGGGAACGGTTCACATAATATGGTTCGATTTGCTTTTCGGTCTGAGAATCCGGATGACATCTTTTATCGCGATGCATTCCTACTCGCTCTTTAGAGGATCACCGAGCCGCGGGTCTGAGCTCTATTTATTTATTGCGACTTAATATTACAAAGTTGGATGTTCATATTATTCATTCAAGCAATGCATATTATTTGAACTTGACTAGTGAAGTAGCGGTAGGGTAAAGCTTATCAAAAAAAGTATACCTATACGTCAAATGGTATTGTTTTTTTTACTTGATACAGAAAGTATTGCTAGCAGTGGCGAAGCGCCCATACAAGGCGATTCCCACAGGCTTGCCTAAAATATATTTTTTGGCAAGCCTATAGTTATATACCTACTCTACTCTTTCTTAACTTTTTTGCTCCGGGTCGCCCATCGAAAATTTGGTGCGCCGCCACCGATGTATAGGTTTATATAGAAACACTTGCTGAAAGTTTCCGAAGGTCAGAAGTGTTGTTATCGACTCCTTAATACTTAATTGGAGAATTCAATTCAGAATTATTATAATAAAAAATAAAATGGTCACTTATGTAGGTAGGTACTTACGAATAATAAAATCCTCTAGAGTCTTCATCCACTCACAAAATTGGTTGTTGACACTATTTCACCAAGTATGAACAATCTCCAATAGCACTTGAACACTTGTTAATCAGATATAATTCTTTTTGGTTTCTTGTTAGAACAGATTCATTTATTAAACAATTCATATAAAATAATTATATCGATGTTTTGTTATCAGATTCCAATAAAATAATAGAAGCGATAAATCTCGAGCTGCGAAAACTTGTCCGATACGTATGGCCTATACAAATCCTTGTTTACAACTGACACTGTTGTCCATATAACAGAATCGTGTTCCGAACTCACCTAGCGCGGAGACGGCATCTGCCCGCCATCGCACAAAAAGCTACGCCACAATGGACCCCATATCAAAAGCGGTCTAATTTTTTTAACTAACACAACCTTACAACCCTAGCACACTAGCTTGACTGTACAAAAAGTCACGAGGTAGGGGAAAATTTTCGTAAGCCATTACCCGGCTCCATACAAAAGTTTTGACACGATCACTTTGCGCTTGGGCACACAGTCTATTTTAGTGGGGTGCGAGACAGCAATAGGCGGGCAGTGACTAAATCATCATGCGCACGAGAGAGACGGCTAGATGAATGTGTGTCGCATTTGAATAAAGTTTAGGGGGACCAAAGAATATCGTGAGCCACGGGACGCCGAGTAGGTGGTGATAAAGCATTCGTAGCGCGCTCGCTCCCAAATCGAATACGATGAGTAATAATATTTAAAAAGCAAGATTTGTTACCTGTCGAGCGCCCCGAGATAATGCCCTACGTTTTTTGAGAGAAAAATACAATTAACTAGCCCCGAGTTATAAATCATCTTGTTGTACGCACCGGCTCAGGTTGTACAATTATATTTTTTTCATAATAAAAGGTGACGGTAATAGAAAATTGTAGCGGTTTAGAAGTGGTCTGGCTGAAAAGAACAGATAATTACGGACAAGAATGTGACCCGCAGACACGGTACAATTGAAAATTGAGCATTTTTTTAAGTTGCTCTGTCCCTTCATATAATTGTTAAATGAAACACATCCGCCATTTTTTCGACTAACATTTCAGTGACCGACCTGCTGTAATTACCTACGTGAAAATATTGCTATTGATATCCAGCGAGGATAACATTACAATAATAATGGTATTAAGTAATAACAGTGTTGTGCCTAGATACTTTTAACATCATTGTAGTAATAAGCTGGCATATAATTGAAAATAAATAAAGATAATATAGCATGGAAATAATATACCGGACTGCACCTCATCATTTTAAACAACAATTTAATGAATCTCTCACGAAAATTACTGGAATCAGTCGTAAATTTAAAAGCTCTTAGTGTTTCGTTGCAGCAACTATGCAATAAGAGGTGAGCACTCAATCGCGGTAATTTTAAAATTGCGACCTGCCCCAAAGCCTCAATTACAACGGGCTGCGAGAGTGCGCCAATCGCCCGTTCGGAAATTGCCGTACAAGAAATTGTCGGGCGCTTTTCAGAATTGCGGCCCCGACAAATCGGGACCCGAACAACGCAAATTGCGGGCCGAGCCGAGCCGAGCCGAGGGCCGACTCGGAAATTGCACCGAGACCTGCGCAGGAGGTCGTGCTGCGCCTAATGAAGACGTTAAGCCAAATCGTGGCGGTTTTTATAGATTGTTACGGTGTTTATATTGATTTTTATGGGAATATAATTTTATTACCGCACTGTGGGCGTCGGACCACGCTTTGTTGTTATCGCGCTCCGTAGCGTTCTTCATGATTTACGCCGGCCCAAATTTCGTAAATTATCACACCGTTTAAAACCAAAAACATAGTACATACAAACGTGACGTTAACGCTGTAATAAATTTGAGCACATACAAAAAGCGATGTCACAATAATCAACACAGGCAATTTAATTTAAGCGACATAAACACGGGGCTATCTTGTGCTGCATCGATATCGGCGCTTGAAAAATAGAATAGCTTAAGCGACAGAACTAAACACTATGCAAAACTTTGCCGACAATGTGCAAAAGAATCAGACAATCCCAAGGATAAATGTCACTCATTTTGTACCATACATGCCGCATATGACATTTCAAATTTTAAAACTTGATATTAAGGGTGTGCTAAATGACAAACTGCGCATGTGAGTTCACTAACAGTGCAATTTTTACTGTATATCTCAGGATCTGAAGATTGCACATTATAAATTCCAACGATGAGTGTGTAACTTAATACAGCGCAAGCCAATATAGTTCATCTGCTTGTTGAAATAAGTTCGAAGTTCGCGATTGAGGGTAGAGTTCAGCTTAAGCCGCGTTGAATAAATCACAAAACATCAGTTTCTCAACAGCTCTAAGGAAGGAGTATTTTGCGACAGTGCATTAAGAAATGTCTTCTCACTATTTTATCAAGAAAATACAGTGCAACCGATGTACGCACGTGCTTATTTCGATGCTACAATTCCTAAATAATTCTAGTACCTATAGGTACTTTGACCGTGTAGTGATTGACTGAGTAAATCAAAGAAAGTCAGTTTTTTAATTCGTTTTTAAATGAAAAGATGTTGTTATTTGATTATATCATTTTCGTAATTGGAAATAGGTAATTGAAAGCCTACACCCTACTTTATATGTAATTATTCATCACCGCGTAGAAAATTATAGAGCTGTCAAATAAATTGAAAACAGAAAAGCCATTCTGTATGCTAATGAGCTGATTAATACAATGAAATAATTAAATTACGATTTTGTCTTGTGTTTCACTAATTATTTTGAATGAAATGGCTAAACAAAGGTACATATCTGATATATTTATTATCTAAAATATTAGACTTTAAACGAAGCTAAAACGACTTATTTAATAATTTAAATACATCTGTATTATAGTTATCACAAATTTTCCACACAACCACGTCACATAAGTTGTCATCGACACCGCCAAATTTTCCTCTTCTAGGCAAAATTACCATATCTCATGACTGGTTGTAAATTCAATGCCACATGAGTTGAGGCGAGTGGGCAGCGTTTGGAAAACGCCGCAAAACGTGCTTGGTTCAGACACATTGTAATCAACGTATGAGGTTCAAATCGAACAGGCCCTTAACGTGGCCAGCGTTTGCGTCACTGAGCGTCGTGATCGTACTGAGTCATGGGAATAACGCCCTAAACGCCACACGCGTTACGGGCTACTTTCATTTGAATGCCCGCATTATGCATGTAAAGCTTGTGTATGCATCGGGTTATGAATATTGCGGCCGCATAACCGATTGAACACACCTCTTGATGAAGATATTATAAAGCCGGTTTGTCGTATTTGCGGATCGGGGCTGGATAGATATGGGATAGGTGGTATTGTTATATTTAGAATCAGGGTTTTTATAAGTGCGATGGAAGCTGTAGAAACCTGAGGATTGCTAAGTGTCTCGATTGGCATAGTAACATAAAAGAGAAATTTTTATCATAAGGTAGTTTTATTAGTACCTAGATTTTTTAGTAGTTTAATTTTATTAGTATCAATGATTTCTCTTTCCATGTAGTTTGGGATTCAATTTATTAGCATTGAGAGCATTGACGTACCTCTTTTTCGTTAGTTTAAATACCATTTACTACTATGAAACAACACCATACGGATTTTTACGTATATTACATAAAAAAGCTCGCATTTAAACTTTTCTTTTTATAGCATCTTTTTAAATCATATTTCATGTCTTTAGAGGATGAGTACAGTACACTACAGTAACTTCATTCAGCGTGCTCTATCTGTCAACTCGAAATAATTTTCAGCACCAATATTTCGTGCACCAATCCCACCAATATTTCAACCGAACCACCCTCAAACTAATCTAAACGGCCTCTTTTAAAACTAATAAAAGAGGTCGTTAAAAATAGCCCCCGAAAATCTCGAGTACGCCGGTTTTATCTTCGGTAAACAGCCATGCCGCGGCAGCTAATGATAGACATCCATCAAGTAGTACAGAGTAAATACAGGGCCAAGTTCGGTGAATGAAAACAGTGTTTTAATGGTGCCCTGTGAGGCATGGCGCGAGCGTGAGCGGTGTCGGATGCGAGACTAGCGAAGCCGACACGACGCTATGACTTACATCTTAGTCAAGAATTGAGATTGGTTTTAATGGACCATTTTGTTAGTCTAGAGAGGGGCAAATGCTTAACTTTCAAACGCGCGTTAGGACAACTCAACTGCCATTTTCCGATACAAAAATGACATTTCGATCTAGCTAACGTACGAAACGTTACGCAATCGACTATAGCAGATTTACGCATAGATAAGAATAAAGTAAAATTACCTACGGGTTCTGATAATAAACTTGTTTTCTGTGACTTTTTACACACGCTTTTGACAAGTAAAATATAAGAGACCGCTGGCATAGTTGGTGATTTTTACCATTACACAGCAGCGAATGTGTCCTGAAATCACAACTGGGAATATCGCTTTGAAGTGTACCTAAATTAATCTTAAGCCGTACCTCGAGGCTTCCTAATGAAACATCAAAAACTGGACCAATACAACCGTATGCACAACTCGCATAAGGTTACGAGGAGTTAGTTTCAAGTTTCAAACAATAGAGCGCATTGGCGTCAACTTCAAAAGTTACGCAATAACGCTGCAGAATGTGACACTGACAGGCTGTCCAATAATGTAATAAAAAGATAGATTTATAATATAAATCAGGTACTTATTATTTTAAAAATAGAGTTGTAATCGTGATTTTGTTAAGTACAAGTGAATCATTTTCTTTCAATATCCATATTACTTATTTACTTACGCCACACACACACACACACACACACACGTAAATTGAAAATGTAGCACAGTGACATTTCGAACGATCCTCAACTCTGTGGTGCTACGGCTTTATAATTCTGCAGTAATTACAAAGGAGAGCCGGCGGCCGCAATTTTGTCTTGTACCGATCGTGCTGTACATAAATTATCAGATATTGATGAAGACATCGGGCTTGCGGACCGAACAACAATTAAATATCGCTTTTTTGGACGCAGGGTTGCCTCTTGATACGATTTTAATGTTCTCAGATTTAATGCCGATGTTTATGTATGCTAAAATTTAATTAACTCACTATGATAAACCTGTTTTTTTATTATTAATGCCGATTTTATTTATTTTTATAAGATTCAATCCCTCGAGATGGATTTTTTATTGTACGCACACCTATCAAATTAGGATGAACCATTAATTATACGCAAGATTCATGAAGAACGAACGTCATATTATTGTAAGGCACAAAGTGTACGTTCTTGGAAAGAATGAAAGCCGTAATAATATTCGACAGATAATGCTCAGTAAAAGACCCAGAAAGCGGTAGAAGAATTGCAGATAATGATTTAAGTTGTATGCTATGTGAATGACACAGGGATAAGTAGAAAGAAGTAAAGAATAAAAATGAAGAAACCAGCCACAGCCATAGCCTTCAGAAAAGAAGAATGTACCAAAAATAATATCAAGCAAATGCGAAGAATTCACATCACGATTGTCACTAAGCTAGCTTTACCACGAGAGCAAATCAGGTAATCTAAAACCAAAATTTTATACAGTCAGTTGAAATCCATGAAAATGTAGCTTGTCTTTGATAGAAAAGCTAAATAAAATTACTGGGTACCAAAACTATGTACAAGAATGAATCAAAAAATATATACACTGATTCATAAAGAAAACGACCGTCAAGTATACTTGCTTGCATCGCAAGGCCGTAAAAACCATCTCCAAGTATATTCTGCAACAGAAAAGGCCGAGAGGATGACCAAGGGGGGAGTAAAAGGATTAATATATATATAATAACAGGATTATAGAGATTTAAAGAACATGGTAAAGAAAAAATCTCGGAGAAGAGTAGCCAATAAAGGGTTGCAGTGCCAAGGACCTAGGTAAGTGAGGATTATGGTCCGTAAATAACACAGGGATAAGTAGAAATAAGTAAGTAAAAATAAAGAAACCGTTACTGCTAGGCTGCGGTCAAAGAAGAATATTCCGAAAGCTTGCATTACCACAAGAGCAAATCAGTTAATCTAAACCACGAAACTGAGTGTCACTTCCTTGGAAATATAGCTTAGATAGAAAAGCTAAATAAAATTAATAGCTCACCAAAAACTGTTTAGCCATTAAAAAGAAATAATCCCCTACGTAGTAATACGTAACTTATTTGAAAGGTAAAAAAATTGTACCCACATAAAATTCAGTATGAAGTAATGTCGTCAACCCTATCCGTCCCGCTGACTCCAGACTCCAGATTGAGGCCCATACGTGCCACCAATGCACTATGAGGACAATTATCGACATTTTCGTCGTCCAAGCGAATGTTTCTCCGGCACTTTATTAATAATCGATTGTTTTCGCGTCAGCTTTTGCACTTCGCTGAATCTGTAATGAACGGGTACAAAAATGATTTCTTTTCCGGTTTTAACGTGTCCGTCAATCAGATAACTGGCCTCACCTAATTTCGATGTTAATGGCGGTGTGGAACAAATAAGATTAATTACGTGTCGTTTTCGAGGGTTCATAATTAGTGAAATGCCGGTCGAGATTTTCCCACAAGTCTTGGTAATTACCGTACAAGCGCGTACTAAGTAATATAATATATAATGCACATTTTTAATGGTAACGTAAAATTTGTTAATCTGGTGCATAACTGCTCAACATTCAAGGAATTGAAACATACGAAATTTTAAGACAGTAAAGTGTCGTGTTGCGCTTGAAACACATATTTTCATCGATATTTCTGGTGTAATCCTTAAAATCTGGTGGACGCATTTACCTTCGAAAGCCAAACAATCACTTTGTAAGGCAAAATGTAGTAACTGTAAGTACGAGTACTATATAATGGTTATTTATTAAGAATAGAATAAGAATTAGGATCTAAAAAATATTTATTTCTTCTTTATCCATCGCGTCACAAGGCCCTGTTTCTCATATGAAATTAAGAAAAAAACGCTTCTCCAGTAGTCAGAGCGGCGCAATTAGGTTTATATTATTTGCGTTTTATTATTGAAGTATAATCGAACAATCGTAGTGAGAGACAGTCCATGATTTACGCTCGCGCCTCGCCCAGCATCGCCTTAAGCCGCGGCCTACGAATAAAAGTCACGATTGTAATTTTAAATGTCGATACGGTTTGATGATTTTATTATTCGATCATGTTATTTATATGCTTTACCGTCTTTATGTTAAATGAACGTAATTGTTTGTTTGTTGTGGATGTTAAGGTGGGCTTTTGAACTGCTAGCAGGTGATCCGCTTGAAGATCTGTGTTTATTGAGTAATGTTATTGTGGTATAGAAGAACGGTTAAGGTAATCTATATAGAAATCCCCATTCAGTAGCAATAAAAAAACTTGGATAATTGAGAGTAGTGATAGTATGTGCGTCATTTACAATGGAAAATAACTACATTGTCCTTTTTAATGCTCTAGAATATGATGTTAAGAAGTTAATGTATTCTTCACAATTTTAAAGTAGTACATATATTTTCAAAGTCAAACATCAAGACATCAAACATCTTCAAGATATCACTTGTAGTACACTTACATGGTAAGTAACGTATACATCTGTCAGAGTGTCCACCCGATCGCAATACCGCATTCATGCGTTAAAGCAAAGACAGGATGAGACAACCTGGGTGCACTTGAATTGGATGTTACACTTTGGACAGCCTCTGACTTAAATAGGAGATTCAATTAATGCTCGGCTATTTTATATGTAGATATGCACAGTCAAGCGAGAGTATGTAGTATGTGACAGTATGGGTGCATACAGCTTACTCTAAATATGTCCCATGGCTCTGATGTCCGATTGCCAGCTCTCCATAAAAACGTAGTTTGGTTGTCATTTTCAAACGGCATACCTACTGGAATTACAAGTTTTTTTCTAATTTCCAGCAGCAGAAACTTGTTTTCTATACAAAGTTTTATGTTATTATAGCATGCCGCTTTAAAATGAAAATTAAACTAGGTATACGCTTGTACATACGAAGTGTCGAGCGTCCTGCGTTTCGGTACTGTATACTCGTATCATATATATGAGGATAAATTCGATACATGCCTCGCCTCGCCTCATAAGAAGGCTCAAAGTCACCCAAAGGGCTATGTTGGGAGTTTCTCTGCGTGATCGCATCAGAAATGAGGCTATCCGCAGCAGAACCAGGGTGACCGATATAGCCCTCCGAATCGCTAAACTTAAGTGGCAGTGGGCGGGGCACATAGCACGTAGAACCGATTGCCGTTGGGGCGGAAAGGTTCTCCAGTAGCGACCACGTACCTACCGGGAGGCGCGGCGTGGGTAGGCCCCCCCACAAGGTAGACTGATGACCTGGTAAAGGTTGCGGGAGTCCGCTGGATGCGGGTGGCGCAGGACCGATCACTTTGGCACTCTTTGGGGGAGGCCTATGTCCAGCAGTGGACGTGTTTCAGCTGAATGATGATGATGATGATAATGATGGATTTATTAGTACACTAATACGTGTGCCAGCAAAATGGAACAAGCTCAGCACAATGCTGCATGGCGGCTACAGCGCTGCGGCGCTACCACGAAAATCGAAACTTGAAGTTCGTAGTCATGTATCCCTGTCACGTAATGTTAGTGCGATAGAGATGGAAATACCCGAACTTCGACGGCTGCTACTTATGTATCCGGAATAGAAAAAATAATCAAACGTACATTACTAAATATAGTTTTATTGGTTTTCAAAATATTCTCCGTGATGATCGATGCACATTTGCATACGTGTAAGCCAATTTTTAAAGCACTTTTGCCACTGATTGAGGTATCTCCAAAACGTGTTGTTTGAACGCGTCGACCGCATCTTCACGGGTCGAAAATCGTTGACCTCGTAATTTATTCTTTACATTTGGAAATAAATAAAAATCATTGGGTGCCAGATCAGGGCTGTGCGGTGGGTGACCCGTTAATTCTATATTTTGACCTTCTAAAAATCGAGTTGTTTCGCGTGATGTATGACAGCTGGCGTTGTCATGGTGAAGAATGATTCTGCGTCGCTGGTTGTCTACGTATTTCTACAAGCACTTCTGGCAAACAAATGGTCGTGTACCACTCCGAATTACCCGTTTTACGATTTTCTAGTGGCACTGTAGCCACATGGCCATTCATACCAAAAAAGCAGGCGACCATTTGCTTCAAGGTGCTTTTTGCACGAGTAACTTTCGTAGGGTTCGGCTCATTTTGAAACACCCACACTGTTGATTGCTGTTTAGTTTCGGGATCATACGCATATATCCAAGATTCGTCACCTGTGTAGATATTATAAACAGCTTTTGAGTCACCACGGTTATATTTTTTCAACATTTTTTTGCACCCCACAGCCTCTTTTTGATCCTTAGTTAAATTGTGCGGTATCCAACGCGAACAAATTTTTTTTACAGCTAAATGTTCATGTAATATCTTATTAATGCTCGTCATAGATATCCCCAGAATTGCCTCTATCTCGCGATACGTAACATGACGGGCATGCATTATAAGTTACCGCACTGCTTCAATATTTTGTGGTACAACGGCCGATTTCGGGCGACCTTCCGTAACTTCGTCCGTAAGCATACTACCTACGTCCATCACGATTGAACTCACTAAACCAGCGATAAACAGTAGTTTTTGATGGAGCTTCATCACCAAAAGTCAAAGTTAATTGATCTATTCATTGTTGTTGCGTTAAGCCACGCCGAAAATCGCAATAAATCATAGCACGAATATTTTCACGATTAAGTTCCATTCTTGCAACGAGATAACATTTTAAACCCGCCAAAAACAAAAGACTAGCGTACTCAAGAAAAAAAAATAGCGGCCAGTATTAAAAGAAAGTTCAAATTTTACCATGGAGGTCAAAAATTGTGTTTAAGAAAGTTGGAATCCTGGATTCCGGATACATAAGTAGCAGCCCTCGTACAACGTGTTTTTTCAACCGTCTTAGAGCCGAAGCCCACTTAAAGTATTCAAAACGTACTAATCATTCATGAAAAAAAATGTATTAGTTAAGTTTTTAGTAATTAAAGGTAATTAAGTTTGAAATATCCTGTATGGCGCGCGGTGCGAAGTTCATTCACCCGGTAAAAGTACGTACCTATCTACATAAGACGGCGGCTAGCGGTCAATGCGGTCACTCGGCTGGATGATTAAAATTAATATTACTACAAAAAAATATTAATACATTAAAATTTAAAAAAAAAAACGGTTTTTAAGTTCTTTGTAATGTATACATTAACTGGGCTTCGGCTCTAAGACGGTTAAAAAAACACCCTGTATAATAAGAACTATGGTTTCGATCAGAACATATTGAAACAACATTAACAAAATTATTATTTATAATGCGAACTATTTATATGCATGTACTGTACTTATCACAAAATTACACAAAAATTGTGGAGTCTACTTATTAAAAATTGTTCCGTGTACGTCGTTTATTAATGTTAATTTATTAAACGTGCAAACGTCTCGTTAATGTAATAATGAAATAATTGGCCAGGAGTTTGTCCAACCACGGTAGCGAAGGGTTCCGTAGTCGTTACTAGAAACGTTTGCCTAGAGCATCATGAAAAATTAATTAAGAAAAATCTTAAGAATGTTGCAGTAAGTAGCTTGTTATCTTTATAGTAAGTTTAAGTACATACATATTTTATGTTCTATACTTCCGCCTTTTGTTCAGGGAGATATCACAACGAACACATACGTCACTGAAATTGTCTGTTACTGGAGAACAGATTTTTTCGAAAAACAGTGTACCAACCCTAAATTTTCTTTTGAAAATACGGGATAATGGGTTAGGAAAATTACGTCACCATTTCAAGTATGCGAGATATAAGCGTATTCTTTTCTTTCACAATATTTTCACATAAATTATGAATATCTGTGCCGAATCAGTCAGATCAAAGATCTAGTCATACAATAGTTCGTTTCTTATCAAAATGAATGTAATATATACTAGAGACTGACCGACAATCTTACTGTCCTTTCGGTTCCTTCCTAATTTGACTACGTAATCCTAAAATATTAATTATTATATTTTCAGGCTAGTTCTACCGACTTGGATAAAAACGACGCGCTTCAGTTGAAATTTACTACTTGAAGACTTAATTGTATTATTTTAAGTAAATTAACGTATAAAAACATACGAATTTCAGCGTGGACTCACGCGCTACTTAGCAGAAATGTGGGTAAGAACGAGATAAATAATAAGATGTAGGTATGTCTGCGTAACTAATTTCCGCTTTTATGCTGAATTTCAAAGTAAATTAAAAGACACATCCGTTGATAAATAAGTAGAAATACTGTCTGAATAACCTATAAAGAATAACGAATTTTCTAATGTATGTATCATATTTACAAAACGTTTTTTAGGAAAAAAAAATCATTGTCAAATTTAAAACCCGACTTAATAGAAAAAAAAGAATTTTATAATTAATCACCTAAATTTGCATAGTAATGTTGAAAATATCTCCTGTTGATGATTGGCATGGTCATTGCTTTTTAATGAGCCGCGCACAGAACTGAATAGTAATGTAACACCGAACAGTACAAATGAAGTTAAACGCTAATGTTAATGAGATTAAAAAAAACTTCTGTACGTATACTACTTCTACTGTTGAAACCTTTTAAAAATAACATAAAGCTATTTAAAAAAATATCGGAAAGGCTGTTTAAGTTACAAATTTTAATCAAGACATGAAATCTGATAATGTGTGTGTTATTAAATCATACACTTTTTCAATAGTATATTATTCTATTTTCTGGTCTTATCAATCAATATTAACAAGCTACGGTAGCCTAGTGGTTCGGGCGGGCGGCTGTCGAGCGGCGGTCGTGGGTTCGGGTCCCGGCTCGTGCCAATGAGTTTTCGGAACTTATGTACGGAATATTTACCATTAGCTTTTCGGTGAAGGAAAACATCGTGAGGAAACCGGTCTAATCCTAATAAGGTCTAGTTTTCCCTCTGGGTTGGAAGGTCAGATAGCAGTCGCTTTCGTGAAACTAGTGCCTATGCCAAATCTTGGGATTAGGTGTCAAAGCGGACCCCGGGCTCCTTTAGGGCACAACCGGGAATAACTAGGAGGATGATGATCAAGCAATATTAACAATACTGATAATGGCACAAGTCAGTGATGGTACTTAGATTTTTTGAATTAGAAATAAGTGATTCATAGTTTTACATTAATGAAACTTTCCTGACATACCAATGACCTTGAGACAATGACCCCCATTGAGTAACTAAGTTGTTTAAAATTACTTTCAGCAAGTTGATTTCTTGCTAGATACCAAAAATGGCAAGACTTTAGACCGAAATGAATTCGTTTTTCGTATTCCCAGAAGACGTTAATAGTTCATCGACATCGGAAGATATTTCTTCTGAAATAGTTACGGCATTTCGGCATTTGTGACCTGGAACTGGTTTGTTCTATCGATCCCGATGCGGTTTTTGTAATAATTTCTTTGTTTTTAGGGTTCCGTTAGGTACCTCAAAACGGGAAAAACGGTACCATAATAGGATCTATTTGTTGTCCGTCTGTCTGTCTGTCGGTCTCTCTGTCTGTCTATCTCGGTAACGAGTGGAGTAAAGAATTGAAAATAAAACCACATACTCAAGACTGTAGACTTGTGGGTAAGCTGTGAAAAGATCAAGCTTCTAAGTGAACGAAAAAAAAGATACGGCCGTCTAGGCCGAAAATAAACATATATGTCGACACTCTCAAGGGAATCCAAATTTATAGGATAGTAAAATAGGGTGATTTGGGTCAAAATTTACAATCAAACCACAATAAAAAAATATTTTTACATGTGGCACGTTGATACATAAAAAATATTCCGGCCGAATTAATTTTAGTTTTATAATGATAATTATGTCGTTTAATGTCATAATTTTAACGATAGACACAAAGATAGTGAAAAATCCCACCTCATCCCTTAGTGGAGTTAGAGGGGATAGCAATGGGGTGAATTTCGGGTTAGCTTGCCTCGATCCGCGTTCCGTCCCACTTCGCTCATATTTGTCGCTCCTATTCCGCACGATCGCTCCCCACAACCCTGGTTCCACTCCGGGCCACATATCTTTCAGCTCTGACTTCTAGAGACTCCACTTTTTTAATGGTATAATTTGGCCACTCCATGTTGCCCCAAGGTAAGAAAATATGTCTATAATCATAATAATAGTACATTACTACAGAGGCCGGGAAGTCGTCGGCCGAGTAGATATAGACGGTCGAGCGTAGCGAGGCCGGATAGTTATGAGGCTGGCAACCCCTTTTCACGCCGAGGTATGTATAGTGCTTTTCTCAAACATGCAATGAAATAAATACTTAAATAAAACTCGAAGACTGGAAGAAACTTAAATTTTCATGGCTGAACGCCGTGATGCTGTGCCACAAATTGTGGAATGGAAATATAAAAAGACCATCTTGCAGGCCTAGGCTTCCAATTTTGTATGGAATGTCATTACGGATCTCTCGTCTCGCTGCGCCCGAAACGTGACACTTCCAAGTCCTTTACGAAAAACACAACTTCAGTATTTCATTGCTTGAGAAAAATTACTTCACGAGCAACCTGAGCCAGGAAATTAAAGTAGCAACTGAAAATATTCGCGTGGCATCTGCCCCCTCAATAAGGGATTGTACACCATTTTGCGAACTTTCCGTTGACCTAGAACTATGAAATGTAGCAAGTACTATACAGGTTTTTATTTGTACAGAGAGAAATCTGAAAACTATACATTTGTCATTAAACCATTCACTGCCAAGAATCGCTACGCGCTACGCTCGTAGCCGATCCTGTGGGTTTCCTCGTATGTATCGGAAAGCGACTACGGTGTAGTGTAGGTTCCCGGCAGTGAAAGTGTTAAGTACGGAACCCTCAGTGGGCGAATCAGACTCGCACTTGTCTGATTTTTTAAACTTTATTTTATTTTATTCCAGCGAGTTAAATTTTGCGACTAGCCAAGCCCGTTTTTGTGGCGTTCCTTCTTAGCTATGAACTTTTCTACATTAATATTCTTCTACACACTTTGTACTGATATACTACTGATATTCTCTTAACTACTCCTAATTTATCCCTTATTTACTTCAACCTAACCCTCCTGTCCTGTGTTCTTTGTCCAATCCTTGTTCGAGCTCATCTAGGGTCAAGTTCAAAGAGTTCTTTCCTGTGTTGTTGTCTATCTGTACAGTTAATTTGTCTTGAAGTTTTCATATAGGTACCTACCTCAATCTGACTTCTTAGGTAACGATAAATTATAGCCTCGTTGATCCTGGGTCAAACCCAGGACCACTAGCTTCGTAGGCGTCTCGGCAAGGGCAAATATTTGTGTGATGAGAACGAGTATTTGTTTCTGTGCCTGGAATCTTTTCTATGTATTTACGTAAGTATAGGTATATTAAAAATATATCGTCGCCACATAACCCACGCATCGTTGAGCTTACTGTGAGACTAGGTCGAATTGTGTAGGTAATGAAGGCATTGTTTTTCAAAAGTACGGTCTGAATAGTTAAATTTAATTATCATTTTATTTTATTAATATCAAAGGGGCTTAAGTTATAAAAGTAGAGCTCATCCACTTAAAACGTCCACCACTGATTTTCAATATAATAAGTAAGCAAACAATATAGAATATGTGACAGATACGTGGCCATCAGAACCAGTCGTGGATAAAGACTGCAGCCGTCACCGGAACGCATGGAGACGCGGGCATGCGAAAATGCCCACATCGGGTATTCCGCGCGCCCGGCCGATGCGCGAATGTGAATAACAATCGATGGTAGTTGACAGTCACAGTCGATTACTACGGGATCGCTAGCGAGTTCAAGCTCGAGAACGCATCGAGGATACATTCAGGTTTGAATTTTCAGAGGTCGAACGGTGAAGTTAGTAGCAACTAATATCAGCGTGGCGATAATAATATCCGTAAGTGAGAGCTGACCCCTTATCATGGTCGGCCTTATTACGCGATAAGTGACAAGATAGAGCGTCCGTCTCGTTCTATTGAACGCCAGTGACGGACGCTCTATCTTATCACTTATCGTGTGATAAGGCCGTCCATGCTACTGGGTCTGGGCGACAAAGTGTCGAAGTCTCTTCAATAGGCCAAGCTGATGGGATTCAACGCTCCGCTCACTATGAAGTAGCGAATGGTCCTACCTAGTTAAATTAATGGTTATTGTATATTGTGTATTAATCTAGTTTAATTACATTTGGGTGAGCGGAATAAATGTGAGTCAGTCTTAAGTCTTAAGCGGTGCATGGAGTTTAATGGTCGTACCTTAACAATCCATACCAGGATTTCCACTCCACACAGGGATTATGAAAAAATAATGTAGAAAAATTTCAGCTGATCCAAGAAGGTCTGTTGCTGTTCTTTGAATAAAAGCAGGTAGTACGATTGTTCGTAAATCGACTACATGTTCTAATTTAAGTCGCTTTTCGAGTTCCAATAGTACTTGCAGAAATGTCGTAATCTTGGAAACGGGAGTCCAAGGGACAGTGACTTTGGCGTGACGGATGGCGGAGAACTGTGTCCGGTTGCCATGGAGACACGGGAAATTATATTAAATTATTTATTGGTCAACGGTGCGTTGTCTGACGTTTAATATATGTAGCTGTATTTTTGAGGATACGAACGGAGAATTCGGATCATCAATTTTAAGGTAAAATGCTGACGATGAAGGCAGCTTGACACTATCAGCACAGATAAAGTATATAATAGTTCTACGGTATCAGTTTTATATCTTTGATGTACAAATAGAAGTCCTCTAAAAGTGTAACAAATGTAGAAGTCAGTGTCCTGATAAAGCATAGTCGGCACTTGTGCTATAAAATTAAACGTTGCGGTACAAATCAGTCAAAGCATCCCTATAACATTTGTAACGTAGTATTGTAACGTTAAAATTAATAGCATAATAGTTTGACGTTACGGGGACGTTAAACGAAAAGGAACTATTCCATGAGATGATGCCAGGTATATAAACGTTAAATACATCCACTCAAAAAGTTCTTTGGATGACTGCCATTGTTATGATTTGATTTCAAGATTGATGAACTGATTATTAAGTCGTGCGAAATTCCACTCGGCCAGTTGGACGAGTTGTTCTTTTGAGATCGCGAAAACTTTAATCTCGTTTTGGATCGGCGTTTAATTTAATTACTGCCTCTGAATAAGCGAAACGATTTGAACTGCAATTCAAAAATACTGTTCCAATAATTATAGCCAATCTTAAACCGCTACTGAGAAATCCCGGCTAAAAAGTCAAACACAACACGTACGTAATTACTTAATTCTAGAACCACAATTCGGACGTAATAAGCTTTGAAACCCACAAATCCGCTTATTTTTCATACAAGACAGGTAATTTTAATGCATATTTAATGGGCAATTCTTGGCTTCAAATTCGCTAAGATAAGGTACGGCAATAATGCATGCAGTTGCGCCGGTATTATTTATTGTGTGATTTTTGGCAACAGTACGTTAGGCTTACTTGGCTTGGCTAGATGTGCAATCTTCATAATGCATGCACTTTTGCGGGCGTTTGCGGCTTTTTTGGACGTTGTGACGTAAGTTTTTCGTTTTATGTAGTTGGAAAACCGGCTTTAGAGTAACATTTTTTTTCGCATATTTTTAGGGTAGGTATTATCATCTTATATAAGTACAAAAGTCTGTCACTCAGAGAGAGGAAAAAACTGACAGTATGCGGTATCCAGAAGCGTTTAAACGACTAATAGGACGTCATTGGGACAACCATATATATATACATTTTTAATTTAATTAATGACACCAATAAAAATATATTTGATAAAAACATAACTTAAAAAAACTTACATTCTCACTGTATGAGGATAATTTAATTAAATATATGACGGTTCCATAATGACATCATTTAAGAGCAACGTAATAGCAGATGGTAATGATTTATACCGTTACCGTTAATATTACATTAATTTTAAAGACTTACGTCCACCACTCCACAAATACCACAATCCATTGACTAGATGCGTACCTGTGAATCAAAAAATAATATATGTATTTTAACCAATATCAGTTACAGCACTAACTATGGGACTGGATCGATTTGTGTAAGATTATTCTTAAATATATATTTTTTATGAAATATTTTTATTATTTATTTTAATCGTACCTTCGTTGTAGACGTGACGTGACTGCTTGCCAAAGATTACTTTAAAGACAAAATCAATATCCTCGGAAACAACAAAACGATTTAATTAGGTATTTCGTGTGTAAAGATTGTATAAATCATTTCGACTGAATGATATGTTGCTTGGTCACGTCATGAATAATTCCGTCTCTCTCGTGTCCGGGCACTCGCTTAATTGAGAGAACAAGACGTGTTTGTCGATGTCGAATCTTAATAAACCCGGTTTTTCACAATGCGACAGTCATCAGAACCAAAGAATAAATAATAGGACTTAACACATATACACGGTTCGCTGTCTAACAAACTCAATGTTTAACAAAAAAAAAACTAAATTCATCCCTTCCAGCACGGCTAGCACGCGACGGCGAGCTCTCTCGATTTTTCTCGCACTATCCGTCTCTCTCTTATTAGAACACTTAGAAGAGGTATAGTGCGATAAAAATCGAGAGTATGTCACGGCCGTCGTGTGCTAGACGTGCAGCTGTATTGCATAGCACGTACTCTTTCGTCTAGCTAGGGTTGTCACGTTCCTTCCCTCCCTTCTCAGCTCAAGTCACAAAGAGGGTCATAAAAAGGCTAAAAGAACAAGAAGGGGTGAGAGAATGCAGAGAAGCATCTGGATGCAAGACAGACAAAGATGATGATAGAAGGTATGGATCACAGAAGAACCAGGTATCTGCTGAAACTGGGTAAGAGCAATCTGAGACTGTTGACTGGTATCGTAACTGGTCACAATACTCTAGAGTAACGATGGCTCCTGCCCACACTGTGGGGAGGAAGAAACAAGTAAGCTTGTACTAGCGGAATGTATTATGTACGCAGCACTGCGGTTTAATACATTCGGTAAAGATGTGTTTGAGGAGAGGAAATTGAGGGACGTCAGCCTTAAAGATGTCCTTCTGTTCTGCAGGAAAACGAGAAGAATGGAAGAGTTTGATGTGGGAACGTCGCCGGGACAGTAACCTGAGGCTCCAAACTTAGGGAATGGGGCTGAATGAACGCGACAAGCGATCGACCGCCCGCCTGTTACCGGCCGGGCGTCCCTTCAGAACATCAGACCTCAGGGTTGCCTCGTTTGTGCGCCATCTTCGCTCGTTACCTGGTACAAACGACAACACTGTTAACTGACCGTCCTGTGTTTATAAAGAACCTTATTACAAGGCACTTAAGGTGCACCGATGGTCAGTTAGCTGTGTTGTCGATAGTACCTACCTAACAATACTAGGTTGATAGGAGTCAACACCGTGCCGTGACACGGCGAGCAAATGAGTGCCAACAGCGATCGGGTGAGTTGTCTACCTGTTACGGGCGCGAGAGCCAAGTATATGTACCGACGAGGCAAGTGAAACAGGCCTATTTAGGTACATATTGCTTAGTAATACATATAAGCACCTTACGTCGTTACTTATAACTGAATAACACTTTAGTAGCCTCATTTTAAATACGGTCTTTTTTTAAACAACTCAAAAATTACGAATACCTAACATTTAAATTAATGATGTAGATTTATTCATCTGACTGGGAAACCGCATTCGAATAGGTATAGGCTGAAATATTTCGCGTAACTTCATAAATCACTAACATTAAAAAGGAGACACTTAATACAAGATTTATAAACATTGTATGATTTATTCGTTTAAGTCCGAAATTCCGATCGGACTAAGCACCGCCTACATGCTGGGTCAATGATAAATCATATTGCGACATCTCAAAAACGCTTACCTCAAAAACATGTTTGCCTGGCCAGTACAGCACGCACGAAAAGACACGGAAAACAAACCAAAAAAATACATTACTTTTGTCTACCTCATTTCTTTCCCGTTGTTGGACGTCGAACAAGTCATAAATCACCGAAAGATAAGCATAAAAAGATTGTATGAGGTGGGTACACGGTAGAACTAAACTTTTCGTATTTTGTTATCTTGCGTCAAGCGGAGCCTTAAAAAATCCCGCCTACGCGCTTCTACGAAATTGAAGATAGCGTCCGGTTCTTACTTACTGCCGTAAGGGGTAGTAGGAGGCTTAATTAGTTCCTGTTTAGTTTAATTTAATTTTCAACACGCAAGTTAGGTACATACAGTGCACCTAGCCACCAGCGAACGGCGTCCTATTAGGCACCTAAATGGTACCATAGTTTTAAATCTCAATCGATAGATAAGTAAACAACAGTAAGATGTCCAATTTTATTTTAACAGGATTATTACATTTTCTACATTGACACGTATTGTCTCGTGCAGATTGAACGGTGAAACTATTCCAATTGGCGCTGAAATGCCGTGGCTCCAACTAAACGCTGACCGTTACGAAGGAAAAAAAACCACAAAAACTCAAAATTTCCGGTCATCGCTCAAAAAAGCGCGGTCACCTGCGCCTGAGCAAATTGCCGCGCTACCACACGAGCCATTTATCAGCACTACACGGCGCCTACTGAGCAATTAGATTTGTTAGCTTGTACCCGAGGAGTTTCATCACGCCCCCGCTCAACAACAGATGCTTGGACTAATAACCTCTCGAAGTTTCCCCTCGACCCCTCTCTCCCCGATTCTCCACCCCAGCCTCCCCAAGCAACCCAACTAAGATAGATTGCGCCACCATTCTTGCAATTTTCCTGTCGTATCTTGCCTCGTAAATTCCTGGTGATATATTGGTTCGGATCTCTCGCGATGCGCCCAGGAGCATACTCGAAATATGATAAGAGTTATTTATTATTGTTCTTATTGATTTTTTTCGGGGGTGTTGTTTGTTCGTTGTAAATAGGGTGGAAAATATAAACACATATTTACTTAGGGCGATATCGTATAAATTTTCTTAAATACTATACCTACAGTTTATTTGTACAGGTAGGTAGTTTTAGTTTACGTTGCATTTTTCTTGTTCTTTGTTATCATAATTCAGATAACTCAACCGCAATAGTAACGCTTGCCTTTTAGATGATATTTGTAAGCACATTAACAATATTAAGTGCTCAAGTACATTAAATTGTTTATCGTTGCGCGTTTAAAAAACCAACAAAAACAGCGAGCGTGTAATTAATAAAATAAGTAATTCATCTGCAAAGCGAATGCGGAAACAGCGAAACCAAATTACTTGGAAAACGCGCTGATGAAAAAGCCAAATTAAAAACACCCGAGGCCCTTCTTGGGCAGCCTGCGCAGCCGTTTCCATACTCTAATGACAATAAATCGTCATTTCATTATGACAGGAACATCATTAATAAGGCTTGAAGTGACACGAACTCGAAACTGATAGGAAAGTTCCGCTGTATTAATTAGCCACGCATTTTCCGAGAAGAGAAAATTTATAAGAAATATATGTAGGTGCCTATAATTCAATACCTGCATATCTAAGAAGAACAAGAGCAATTGGTTAACGACACTTTTGTAATTATGTGTAAAATCACCCCTCTCTATGTATAAACGAATTGCCGACTGCCGAGTGCTGACCCTATGGCAATGACAATGGTATATGTACCTCCTTATAGGATTTTTTAAGTGTGATTTAATGATACTATATTCTTTGATCATGTGAATATGAATATGTGTGAATTTACTTCTCATCGGTGCATTAATAATGCATCACGTTTTACAACTCGTCTGCTCAAAAGTGGGTGTGACTGATCGCAGATTATGAATGGAAAAAAAAACATGATATTTGTTTACGTCATAATCATAACCTAGAAACAATCACATATCATGAGATCCACATTCGCAAAAACTTAAGAACCACTCAGCCTCGTATTTGTCAAACCATAAACAATCTAGAGGAAGCCGTTCGCTCTAGACGCCGGATGCAAGCCGAGTGTCGCTACCGGAACTGTTATTGCCGGAACGACTACTACTTCCGGCCGTGTAGACTTCTAGTCTAGCGGGTGTCTTTTCGAGTCGATGGAGGCATCGAAAGGTATTGCAGGAGATTTGATCCGATTATAAAAGATCATAATCTCAAAACAATACAAGTTACTATATACTGGTCAATGGACATATCGCTATCATCATAAGCCTATGTATCTACGTCCAACTGGTGGGTACAGGCTTTCTCTCCACGATGAGAAGAAATTGGTGGGTCCACACGCTGACCCAGTGGGGGTCGAGGACTTAACATATACGTTTGATTTTTTTCGCAGATCTACGGAAGTTTCCTCACGAAAACGTGTTTTCCTTCACCGGAAAGTTCATGGTAAATAATACTCCATATTACAGAAGTTGCAAAAAACTCATTGGTACCAGCCAATCTTCGATCCCCGGATCGGAGCCGTGTGCCTGACTTGACCCACTAGGCTGCCATAGCTTACGGATACATACAATCGAAACTATTTTACTAAGAACGAAGCACTGCCAAGTTGTAGCACAGGTGTTTACTTACGTAGTAGGTACATTGAAACTTGCCAGACCTACCATTAATTAAGCGAGCTGCTAAGAAAATGAGTCAGTCATGGTACAAATATGTATTAATTTAAGAAAGACGTATTTATGTGTCAGATCCACCAGATCCAGTCATTTCATTGGTAACTAGTAAGGAAATAAATATCATTTAAATAATTAACTAGAGACAAAATCAAACAAAATATCAGACGTCAAATAAAAAAACGCTCCTGAAGTCGGTTAAAATATAAATAAATATTTAAATCTTTTCTGGAGTATTTTGGGAGCAGTCTAACACCTTATAGAAGACCGCATGCCGCCATAATAACACAAACTAGTTACTATGTAGGTTTGTACGCTGGCATTGCTGGTTTTGATTATCTAAGGCAACCGAGGTTCCCTACGATAGATAAGTACGAGTATACAGAGGACAATCCGGCTGGCTGTACTCTTTTTTGCCATCATAATCATAATCATTTGGCCAATGTTAATATGGTTTTGACTAGATGTTATTAAGAACATCTAGCCAACAGCCAGTACGAACACGGACCCTACTAGTGCCTAGCAGACCCAGCTTAGCTAGCACGATAGGTTTTATCGTCACGTTTTACGGCGAAAATGTACCGAAACGGCACGTAAAACATAACGATAAAAGGTGTCATGCTACTAGTCCAATATAAACTAATATAAAAAAATCCTTGACTAAGCAGCTGACCTAAGTGCAATGTATTTGGACAAACTGTATATGTACACTTTAGGGGTTAAAAATAATCGTTTATATATGTGTAACTATTTATTTACAAACTATACACTATGAATACATATGTACGTATAACTAAGAACTATCTACTCAATCTAACCATACTGAGAAAGTAACGGCAATCTAGAAGGCGAATTATCTACATGCCAGCAACATGCACGGCACAACTCCAACACCAAAACCTTGCATGTTCATAAAATTATCTAAACTTGTTAGACTTCATTGGCTCGAAGAAGCCTTGCCGAACTGACATCGCTGAGAGATCCCGCCGAAGATTGGGATTCCCTTCTATTGAGGAATAGCTCGCGCGCCACGAAAGGCCGCGATCCTTGAAATGCAACGCATTCTTGTGCACAATGCCGCCAGACCTGGGTCACTCGTGTTGTATGAATGTTGTTTTACAATAATATAACAAAAATAGCTAGCTTAGTTTTTACTACTGTTTATGACCACAACTTGTTGATTGTTGGTGAGCATATTTCATTCTTGATGTATGATTTTAAGTTTTGGATTTGTTCATTTGATTTTTTCCTGGGAACTAAAACTAAACTAAACTTCTACGATGGTTTAACGCTTCTTTTAGCTTCCACAGGTATATTCTTAGAGAGTTCCAATGAGCTGAATTATGATTTTGGTAACGAGTCAGCGTAATATTTACGTAATATTAAACTCACTGCTAAGCGAAGTAACTATTGAACTCCGTAAATTTCGAACAATCACACAACGCAGCCTGCGCCCAGTTAATTTTAATAAAGCGCTTCCACTACAAAAAGCCACAAATCAAAAGAATAAATTAAACAACTCTAGCCCCGCGTTAATTAATTCTGATAGACAAATTTATTATTATTTATTACCTGACGGGGGTGAAGCCTGAAACTACAATAGATACAATTTGGTATCAAAAAGTTACCCGCGAATTGTCTTAACCCTCAACCCTTTCTGTTCGGCTCATAAAGTTGGCAAAACGTACAAAAATACGAACATAATGCCATTTGCATAATATTTCGAGCTTTGTTTTTTCATAGAGCGGTGGGTTTCAAATGTCACCACAGCCGGGGGTGCGAAAACAGCCATTATGGGGTGCTGAGTGTATTAAAAATCGTTTCGCGTCCTTTGGATTCTTAAGGTTATGGAGCGTTAGTGCGTTCAACCCTAATATGCGAAGAATGGCCGGGCAGTCAGAAATAAAAGGATATAGATCACTTGAATTGTTTGTCTGGGGGTACATTTGTATAAGCATGAAATAAAAGATATTGTTTGCAAACTTATACCATTTGCATTTCGGAATTCGAGTATACCGCACAAATATTTAGGTAACTCGTGACGTACCAGCTAACTGACCATCGGTGCACCTTAAGTGCATTGTAATAAGGTTCTATATAAACACAGGATGGTCAGTTAACAGTGTTGTCGTTTGTACCCAACTTGAGGGCGTCTTCTGAACGTAACTTCTTATTTTTACTTCAACTGATTTTATTTCTTATCTTGAAGTATTTCAAGATAAGTAATTTTTGATAATTATTTACCATTTTTGACGAGCGGTTATCCCAGTGGTTAGTGACGCTGCCTACAAAGCTGGTGTTTTTTTCTTATACGCCATCTTGAAATATTTTTGATAATTATATACCATTTAGACGAGCAGTTATTCCTGTGGGTAGTGACGCTGCCTACGAAGTTAGAGTTTTTTTTCTTATATGCCATCTCAAATATTTTTGATAATTAATTACCATTTTTAACAAGCGGTTATCCCTGTGGGTAGTGACGCTGCCTAGTAGCTGGAGTTTTTTTTCTTATATGCCATCTCAAAATATTTTTGATAATTATTTACCATTTTTGATGAGCGGTTATCCCAGTGGTTAGTGACGCTGCCTACGATGCTGGAGTTTTTTAAAAGCTTTTATTTAACTTGCAATGTATGTAATTTGTTCGGGTGGAATCTTTGAACTCAATTTTGAAGTAGATATCTTCAACCGATTGAGCTGAAATTTTGTATACACGTTTAGTCTGGATGACAATGCACGTGACGTCATTCTAAATCCAATATGGCGGATCATCCAAGATGGCGGAATAGTTATTTTTAATGCACTTCTACAATATGGGTATCAAATGAAAGGGCTCGTTGAGAGCAACTCGAAGAATTATGTGACGTCATTCTAAATCCAATATGGCGGACCATCCAAGATGGCGGAATAGTTATTTTTAATGCACCTCTACAATATGGGTATCAAAGGAAAGGGCTTGCCGAAAATATTTAGAAAAAAATTATGTGACCATCTTAAATCCAATATGGCGCACTATTGAAGAAGAAACCTAGCCAGCGATAACCAAAAAGAAAAAAAAAAAAAAAAGAAAAAAAAACTTTTTAAATAAAGCTATTTAAACGCTCTAAATGAAGAAAATAAAATTTTCCTTTTAAATTTTAACTATAAACTTACAACCTCATTATACACAACTTATATGGTCATAAAAGCTTGTCGCGCGATTTTCTTGTGAAAATAAACTAGTACCTACTTATTGATTTATGTAAAATCTGCTAAATTTAAATAAATAAAAAATATTTATTAAATATTGATCATCGCGACAAGCTTTTATGACCATATAAGTTGTGTATATGAGGTTGTAAGTTCATAGTTAAAATTTAAAAGGAAAATTTATATTTCTTCTTTTTATAGCGTTTAAATAAAAGCTTTATTTTTAAAAGTTTATTTTTGATTTTAATTTATTTTCTTGCCATCTGGAAATATTTTTGATAACTATTTGCCATTTTTGACGAGCGGTTATTCCTGTGGGTAGTGACGCTACCTACGAAGCTGGAGTTTTTTTTACTTATATGCCATCTGGAAATATTTTTGATAATTATTTACCATTTTTGACGAGTGGTTATCCCTGTGGGTAGTGACGCTGCCTACGGAGCTGGAGTAATTTTCTTCTTATATGCCATCTTGAAATATATTTGATAATTATTTACCATTTTTGACGCGCAGATATCCCTGTGGGTAGCTGCCTACAAAGCTGGAGTAAGTTTTTTCTTATATGCGATCTCGAAATACATTTGATAATTATTTACCATTTTTGACGAGCGGTTATCCCTGTGGGTAGTGACACTGCCTACGAAGCTGGAGTTTTTTTTTATATGCCGTCTTGAAATACATTTGATAATTATTTACCATTTTTGACGAGCGGTCATCCCTGTGGGTAGTGACGCTGCCTAAGAAGCTGGAGTTTTTTTTTCTTATATGCCATCTCGAAATATTTTGGATAATTATTTACCATTTTTAACGACTGTTTATAAGGGCAAATACTTGTGTGATGAGCATGAATATTTGTTTCCGAGTCTTGGATGTTTTCTATGTATTTAAATATTTATCTTTTAAACGTATCGTCGTCTAGTATTCATAACACAAGCCTTATTGAGCTTACTATGAGGCAAGTTTGATTTGTGTAAGATTATCCTTAATATTAATTTATTATTATTATTTATTTAATACACATAATATCGTCACTTAGGGGGTAAAAATAATAATTGTAGTTTTACCTACCCTTAAATATTTTTCTACAAAATAAACACTATCTACGCAAAATATTTTAAAGATTTTAAAGTACATATTCTACACGGATTCCGTTTTTAAAGAATTGCCAGATATTGCTCATGACCGCGATGAAAGCGAAAAAAACCCTTCTTTGCTTAATACTGGGGCGTAACGGGCTCGATATAATAATAATATTCTACAACGAAGTCAGATCAAGGGACTGAAGGCTCAAATAGGTCTCGGATTATTCTTAAAACAAATTAATATTTGAGCCAATGTTACATAACTCGACATAGTCCCAAACAAAGCAAAACTTTTACCCTGGTGTTTGTAAAATGAATCATTCTGTGAAACGTTAGTCTAATAAATTGAAACATTGATTATAATTTAATTGACGTGCCACTCATAACACAAATTCATGAAAGTCAGATTAAAGAACACCGATCTATAATCAAGCTAACCATTAGAAAACCGTATCACTTTATGCAATTAACAGGGCGAGTAACGCGGCCATCCATCACTCTATTTCAGCACATTGTGTAACTTTTGATGATTTATCTCACCGCGCACGAGATCATCAGTGATCCGTCAACGAGCTTGATACGTGGGTTCCTCAATTTGCTTCGACACGAGCTGAATGACGGCATCGGGCCGTCACTCGATCTATTTACCCAGATGCAGGTCGTCAACCCAACGATTGATATCTTTACCGGCTTAAGATTGAGATCTTTGCGAAAGTGTAAATTTAATAGAGTGGTTGGGTCAGTAAGAAAAGATGACGGCTGTTGTGCAAGAAGTGATCATTTGATTCTCAGGAGATCGATTCGGCTAAACGTTTAGGTTTGATATCAAATTTACAGTTATTGCATGCGTTCGCTCTGACCCGTTAGAATTGGCCTACGCTTTTACTGTATGTTACTATTGCTTATAGCTGCATTGATTACTCGTTTTTTTTATACAAAGACGGTGGCAAACAAGCGTACGGCCCGCTTGATGGTAAGCGGACACCGCAGCCTATAGACGCATGCAACTTCAAAGGAGTAACATGGGCGTTGCCGACCCTTGATATGTTTGAGGATTCGCCGTGTCGACAGCTGATGGAACAAATTCCCTCGCTCTCAACACAACGCATCCTCGGGAGCTCTCGCGACCTTACTCACCACCAACACAACACTACTACAGAGCAAGTAGTAGTGTTATTATGGCTGTGGTCTTCTGCAAGGCGGAGGTACTTCCCCAGTTGGGCTGCTCCAAATTCGAGCGGGATGACATTTCGCAGTGTCCTACCTCACCACTGCTGCTACATCTATTTTATAAATATGTAATGTATGAAGCTTTAGAAATGCTGCTGCATAAAGTCAAATTGAGATTATATTCCAGCAGCACCTTGTGCATAACAACATAATTTGTCGCATCATCTTCTGACATGGGCCATTTATCTTTTGAATTACATGTACGACAGATAATCTGCCTTCAATCCTGGACAACCCTGACAGTTAAATTAGTCAAGTTGTCCAACACCTATGGTCACCGCATGAATACATGCTGTTACTGCATTGTCTTTTCAGTGAGATAGTTAGGAGTTGACTCATCTTGGTCTTGTGTTCTTCTACTATTTAGTAAATCACTAGCTTCCGCGCGACTTCGTCCGCGTGGACCCGGGATAAAAACTATCCTATATTTCAATCCAGGCTATAAACTATCTTCGTGCAAAATTTCATTCAAATCGGTTCAGCCGTTTAAGAGTGATTGAGTAACAAACATCCAAACATCTAAACTTTCGCATTTATAATATTAGTAGGATTTGGAATACAATATATAAAATAATAATAATGTAATGGATTTTTAATAAAGGCTTATTTAGTAGGTTAGTACGGTTAACACATCGATGTGACCTAAAAAAACAATATTATTGTTTAGAATTGAATGATAATTTATGAAAATAATAATGTTAAAATGTTCGATTACCTATTAGGTGATAACTGTCCGACCCAACCTTATAAAATATCGTATGAAATCGTGAAGGAAAAGCTTTAATTCTTTGCACTTGGCCAAGAATGAATTTCAAAAAAAGGATTTTCATTTTAGAAAACGAATGGACCGCCGTGGAAATGGATAGTTTATGCGCACCATTATAATTTGATCTGTTTTCGCGGTGCACGCTGATGATAAATCCTACTGCAGCACGAGCAATATTTTTGCATCTGTCAACGCGGTTGGGGTGGATTCTAAAATCAAAATTATCATGCAATTTTAGTTAAACCAAACGCATTTAGTTGACAGAATGAGTTATTTGTTCTGCACAAACACGTTTAGTGCGTTTTACTAAATGACAAATGTGTGATGCTGAGTAATGTAGGAATCTGTTCGTAAGCAGAATTAAACAAACGATTTAATGTTTCACATATTTCTTAACCTAATCAACACCAACGACTTTTTATAACTCGCACAAAAAAACACTTAGTGCCATTCCAATTAAATGAAAATTATATCGTTCTTGAGTTTAAATATTTTGAGCAGACTAAAATTATGTCCTGGTTTGCCGTAGCTGAACCTGGTTATTTAAAGACCAAAAAGAAAAACACTGTATTTGTCCCAAAACATCCAAATTATACTGACATGCAGGAATGTTAAGTGGTCTTCCACGTGGTGTTGCTTCGGTAATTATTTTGAATACATATTTAAAATGCGATCTATTTCAAACACATTCTGTTGTAATTTATTGGAATCCATACTCGTACTTCAGCTGAAAATTTAAAGTGTTAGCGAAATACTCATTTTGAATAAAATTCCTGATGTTATCCACACTATTTTGTTTTCACAACAGACACAAAACTGCTCCAGTTGAAGGTAAAATTTTAACAAAAAAAAACAATTTCAACCCCAAAAATGGTATCCACCTCGCTTTTAATTGTGTTTCGGTTTTACTTAATACAATTCCCTAAAGCAGACAAAGAAATTTGAGACCACACAACCGCACATAACGTATACATAGACCAAACCTAATCAGATATGTATTGTATCCCCGATACATCATTTGCATATCCCGGCCACATGTGGTCATAGGCTGGGGTCATATGGACCCCGTATTTAATTTTCATAAAACGACGAGCCTTAATCCGTCTACGGAACACCTAACCCTTTATTTCGAAATTGGTGCCGGGTGTGTGAGAATTTAATAATTTATTATTTGGGACGATTTATGGCCTTTGTCTGCGTAAAGTAAATGAATTTCAATGCGGACTGCTGGATAATGTAAGTGTTCATTCTAACTTCATTTAGTTGTATTAACCGACTCAGTGATATGAAAATCGGACAAAGTATTATAAACAGACTTATTACAGGGATAGGTTAGGCTGAATACCAATAAATCCTTGCTTCCTGCTCTGCTCCTGAGACCTAAACATACTTTGACTGGAAAAGATCTCTCTTTAGCGATGAGATCGCCTGTTTTTGTTTCAGTATTAATGTTTTATGTTTTGTTTATAGTTTTTTCTCTTTGTGGTGTACAGTAAAAGTAAAATATACTATTATTATTATAATACATTTTTTTAAATCCATACTAATCCATACTTAATCCATACTAATATTGTAAATGCGACAGTGTGTCTGTCTGTCTGTCTGTTACCTCTTCACGCTTAAACCGCTGAACCGATTGATATGAAATTGGTATGAAGATAGTTTGAATCCCGGGGAAGAACAGTATAGTTTTTATCCCGGAATCCATCCCCGGAGGGGTGAAATTGGGGATGAAAGTTTGTATGGTACTACGATATAAACGAGTTTCACGCGGACGGAGTCGCGGGCAGAAGCTAGTTGTATATAAGTCAATGTGAGCCGTAATTTCGCAGTCAACCTATAGATTGCCAAGTATCACAATCATTTGGCAGGTGCTAAGGCGACGGCGTTCATCAAAGATGCGGGGAAGAAGACGGGCATGCAATAAATGTAACGAAACACTGTGGTTTCACTTGTTATCGATTCGCGTTAAGCCACAATGTGTTTAATTTACCCACTAAGATAACTTAGTGGGTAAATTAAATAATTACAAAGACATGTATGAGTTCGATTATATTGTATTGTGTTTTATTCTTCTGTTGATGCGATTGCATTTGTCTACTCATGCGTATTTATAGTTATAGCTTTTAAATAAATGTTTATTTTGTACAGGTTTAATATTACTATTACTATATTATTTGTTTTAATCTTGTTAAATCTCAATTTACTTGCATTCCCTTGTTTACAAATTTTAGTTTATGTATCTACTCGGACCCTTCATAAATCGTCAGTAAATGTAGTAACACATTTTTTATTACAATTTTGGTGAAATGTCCAGGCATAACGTTATATAAAAATAATCGAGTAAGAATTAAGTAATCGTTTTGTAGTTATAATTTTAGGCAAAATCCATCTTCTATAAAAACTATTGTTGTTGTTACATTTAGAGCACAGTAAGCAATACAATTATCGCCGAGGAATACATCGAATAAAAGCTAAGCCAGTAGTTATTACAAATGCAACCCTACATTATGATAGCTACATTAGCATTTGTTCACAATGCCTGTCCTCCAACAATGAACTATGGAGAATAGCTGCCTAATACATTATTACAGGCAACTATGTATGGCACCTAAATATATTTGTGTCCTAAAATGGGTACACAATACTAAAGTCTAAAGGAGCCTTGGCTTAAATTGTAATGTATTTAATCAGGTACCTATGTAGTTACTTCATTTAATATATTAAAACTGATTTTTTTTCAGTAGGTACTTGTATACAGCGGTAAGTTTTAGAAAACACTGAGACATCTTATTTTTGTTGCCTTTTATAAATAATTTATCAAATATTTTACTTTACGAACCATACGAAAATGTATTTAAACAACTTTATCATAAAACTATAAATATCTATTGCATAAGCTTTTTAATGGGACTGTCTCGAGATTGGTAATCAATTGGATCTAATTGAGAAGAATAAAAAACGGAAGACAAATTAACGAATAGGACAGACAGACATTTGAATGCGCTTATAAATATTCAAAGTAGCATAATTGGAATATAATTAAATTATATATCATTTGCATTATCGATAACATGCAAATTATACACAACATATAACACCAATAAAATACTTAACACTTTTTCTTCTACTCAAGACAATAGCGATCTGAGGGGCGACTGCGAACGAAAACGAACTTCGTTTGTGTATCTCCTTCTCTGTCGCTCGAATTTGCAAGTGCGCCAGAGAGGGCGACACACGAACGAAGTTAGTTTCCGTTTCACGGTAGCCCTCAGATCACTGTCGTGGTTATCATTCCGATGTCGTTATTCGTTAAAATTTAGGTTCGCGTCTTTCCTGTGGACATTGACAAAGGTAAGGGCTATTCAAATTGAATTCACAATCAAATAATTTATTTCAGCACATGTCTATATAGTTGTTAGTGAAACCATATGAAAAACTTAATTCTAGTGTTAGTAGCCATACAATATGAACATTATAACATTATTAGAATGAACAATGAATATCCTTCCAGTGCTTCTGGTTACGGCCTTCAAATCTGTCAACAACGGTAGAAATCAATGTCAGAAGAGTGTTTGGTACACTACCCTTTTGCTATAAAGCCTTATTTTTGGTTGGATTCTTAATCCATACTTCCATACTAATATTATAAATGCGAAAGTGTGTCTGTCTGTCTGTCGGTCTGTCTGTCTTGACATTTTGTAGTTGGACTGTCCTAACGCGCGTTCAAAACGTTACGTGATTACCCCTCTGCTGCGTACTAACCAACCAAGCCAACTAGACAAACGAAATAAGTAGCGTTTCTTCCGAGCCAGTTGTTACTTCGCTTGGCCGGGTTAGGTTTATGTTAAATAAAACGATATTTATTCAAATTCAACTTCTCCACTTTCGGCGCACGCGCTGCTATCAAGGGCTGCTCGGACGCACCGCACACAGGATTTATTAACCGCGATACGCGTTCAGTGTAGCTCTGAGAGCTGACTCTAATTAATATTAATTATAATCGCGCCTTCAATTCGTGTAATTTGCGAGATAACTTTGAACGTGTCACGTGTGGTTGGCTACACGTCGGTTTTGCTTAGCGATAAATCTTTTAAGAATCGGACTCTACCGACGGTCTGATAAAAATAGAGGTTGACATTTCGACATTTTTACGCTTATCTTGTTTTCGGACATGAAGTTCGCGAGTAACGATGAAGTGGTTTCTTTGTATGATACCTGTTACGTAGGTATCATACAAAGACCAACCAACCAACGACGATTTACTTAGGTAAATTAAAATTCTTCTTCAAACAACTACGGAGAACTAACGGAACTGTTATTTTGTCTTGTTGTCCGGAGCTTAATTTCGAAACGATTGACACCTCATTTATAAAAATCGTGCAGTATCTTAAACGCTACAGTGGAACAATATTAAATTACACAAATAGATTGCTAAAATCATACCCCTTCCTTTCGGCTCTGCCGTATTCCGGCAAAAAGTCCTCTGCTGGACATGGGAAATAGTAGATTGTACAACAAGTGCATAAAACGCATCATATTAAGCGAGACACATCCATCCGAGCAAGCTTGCGAGCGAGGATGGATAGAAAATCAAGTGTAAAATGGGTTTTATAGACGAATTGTACACTCTACTTTTCACTTCGATTGCGAGGAAATGAAATGAAAATTAAAAACTATAAGTTTATTTCATGTAGTTTTATTGTGTAGGTACTTCAGCTGTTGGTATGCCTTGGTCTTAGAATACTAACGAAACATAAAAAAATAAAAATAAAAGTTTATTCTATAAAGTTAAAATTGCTCGTGTGGCTGTTGGACCGATTGCCTTGGTCTTCGACGAAGATTTTACTTTATGCACTAGAGCATAAAAAGCGACTTTATGTCGCCTACGCACAGCATAAAGACGAACTTTTAGAGCATGAGAAATGAAAAGTGTATTTCTATGTAAATATTAAATGAGTTGACTATTTATATATTCCAAACAGCTGAAGTAATCAACATAACAGGGCGGCGGAATTAATCAAAGTTAGAAACAAGCCCGTGTAGCGGCGCTCGAACACGGCCTACACGGCGGCGGCGCTGGTCAAACACTAGAACTTCTGCCTATACACGGTTCCCGCATTATAATGTTACTTTTGTGGATGTTTGGATTTAATTAGCTTCAATTCAAGGAGATGATTCACTTGTCACCATCCGAACGCAAAATTGCGCAAACGAAATATGCCTTGACGTAAATATTGTTAGATTTATAAGATTTGTTTAATTTTACCATGAAAATTCTGGGTAAGGTCAAAAAAATAGAGGTATGTTTAATATGGTCTTTTGAATGATGACGGATAATGAACCTAAATAGCCTTTCCCATTTTTAGTAGGTAACTACATCAAATTCTTTGAATTGACAAGTATATACCTATAGCACCACCCTAAATGAGTTACCTACCTGCATGTCTATCATGAGACGGCCGTGACATACTCTCGATTTTTCTCGCACTATACTTCTTGTTCTAAGTGTTCTAATAAGAGAGAGACGGATAGTGCGAGAAAAATCGAGAGAGCTCGCGGGCCGTCTCATGATAGCCGTGCTGGTTGATGGAACTGGTGACCACAGAGCTAGCGGTTTTCTCGCGCAACGCATCAGCATTGGCACTTCAGCGAGGAAATGCTGCCAGCCTTCAGGTAATTTTTTAGATTTTTTTATACCACGTCGGTGGCAAACAAGCTTACGGCCCACCTGATGGTAAGTGGTTACCGTAGCCTATGGACGCTTGCAACTCCAGGGCTATTACATGCGCGTTGCCGACCCTTTAAGAATTTATACACTCCTTTTTTGAAGAACCCCATACTGTAGTCCCTCGGAAAAACCTCGGCAGGGAGCTCGTTCCACAACTGGAGCGTCCGAGGGAGGAAATTTCTCTGAAACCGTACGGTACGCGACCATTTAGGTTCCAAGGTGTGAGGATGAATGCCCTGCCGACGGCGAGCGGTGCGGTGGTAAAAAGCAGCCGTAGGCATCATGTCGAACAGTTCTTCGGAGCACAACCCGTTATACAAGCGATAGAACACGCACAAGGAGGCGAATTCTCTCCTTAGACTCAACGGACATTAAACTTAGTTTTATCCTATTAGGTATACATAATTGTCTACAACTTCGAGCGTAAAGTGTCCGATTGTAATGGGAGTTGGTACTACATGGGCATTTGACATGATCTTCGTCTTATCCATGTTCATTCTTAGACCAACTCGCTCGGAAGTTTTGCATTCGTATAGTGTCTCAAGACGAGAGTGTGTGTTGCCAATGATGACATATGGCACTGAAACGTGGTCGCTTACTATGGGCCTCATAAGAAGGCTCAAAGTCACCCAAAGGGCTATGTTGCATGTTGGGAGTTTCTCTGCGTGATCGCATCAGAAATGAGGCTATCCGCAGCAGAACCGAGGTAACTGCTTAGCCTTCCGAGTCGCTAAACTAAAGTGGCAGTGGGCGGGGCACATAGCACGTAGAACCGATGGCCGTTGGGGCGGAAAGGTTCTCCAGGTACCAGTCCCACGTACCTACCGGAAGGCGCGGCGTGGGTAGGCCCCCCCACAAGGTAGACTGATGAGGTCAGCAGTCTACCTTGTGGGGGGCCTAGGCCTAGGGGGCCTGGTCAAGGTCGCAGGAGTCCGCTGGATGCGGGTGGCGCAGGACCGGTCACTTTGGCACTCTTTGGGGGAGACCTATGTCCAGCAGTGGACGTCTTTCGGCTGATATGATGATGATAATGATGATGAACTTAGTTTTAGTATAATTTAGTTAATGTTAATTATCGTCTTATATTATACATACAGTAAGTCTTGAACATTAAAGGATGTCGCAAATCCTACTAATATTATAAATGCGAAAGTTTAGATGTTTGGATGTTTGGATGTTTGTTACTCAATCATGCTTAAACGGCTAAACCGATTTGTATGAAATTTTGCACGAAGATAGTTTATAGCCTGGATTAAAATATAGGACAGTTTTTATCCCGAGTCAACGCAGACGAAGTCGCGGGCGGAAGCTAGTAAGTAATATGTAGTCTAGTAAAGATGCATATTATCTACCCACCTCACCCCTGAATCCCACGCGACTAACCCAAGTCCGGAACTTACCACTTTTTCCACCATGTACGATTTACTTTTCACTCGTGTCAATGACTCATTAGGGCCCGCAATGCATTAAAACTTTCCGAAGAGCGCCGAGAGCGCGGCCCTTTCAACACGGTATTCGCATTAAACAGAAAAATTTAAATATTATCACCTTAATTGGACCAAATGGCGCTAATTAAGGGCTTTTTCTTAGATGTTCATATTACCGTTGCGTAGTAATAATCTGGACAGTTTTTATGCTCATACGCGCCTCATTATCCGTATTTTAACACCTTTATTTGGTTTAACGGCTCTACTTTATCGTTATTGTTTCATAAATCGTAAAACAATAGGTATACAGTTGGGATATTTGAATAAGATTTAACTATTTGTAAATTTAATATTACTTACCAACAAAGAAAGAATCACTCGTTAATCGTTATATTTTTGTAATTTGTTCTTAAGCTTTAATTCTGGGTCCTTTAACACAGGGAATCCTAACTCAGGAGCCAACGACTTGTATCTGTATATATCATATTTTTGACAATAAATATTTCATATCATTTAATTTAATTTCAATTTGTATGACTACTTCATAAGTAATTATGTAATTACAATATACTGGAATAAGCATTGCATAATATTAAGCAACTTTCAATATTATTTTTATCTGGATTTGAAGGAGTCACTTGTTTCAATTGCCAACCTTGTAATATTAACTCTTAATTTTGCAAAACCAAGTTTACACACCGTTGAAGTCTAAATTAATTAAAATCCTATATAACTGCATATACAATAAAATAAAGTCAAAGTAGATATATATTATGAAGCCAGATTAACAGTGTTAAATGAACTTAAATTAAATAACTGTGAGTTACTCCTTTAGTTCGCACAAGTAACCACAGTTTGTAAACTCCATACGTCTCCACATATCGGTATACTCACAGTACACTGTGTAGTAATCATAAATAATACGCCATAATTCCCGCTGTAAGTTAAAACAGTGTCATAACACATGGTGCAGACACATAGTTGTAGAAGCAATAAGTTATCCCTTCTCATCCCAACTATTCCCTTGACTCGAACCTAGCGCCATGTATCTAGCACTCACTGGCTTAGGGATAATGGAAGTGGCAAGGCGGTGCGAACTGAGCGGGATGAAGCGAGATTTCAATTTTAAGTAATAGAACAGATTAGGTCTTAGCACAGTATAACAACTCAACAGCCACTCGATTCAAAGTTAAATATTGAAATTTAAGCCTTATGTCGTATTTCCTACAGCACAATTTTCCATTGATGTTAAGGTACGACACGTGTGCGACGCGTAGACCACTCGTCGTACACTACTTTAATATCATTTTTTGAAATTAAATCTAGAAATTATGACATAGGGCTTAAATTTCAATATTTGGCATAGAATCGAGTCGCCGTTGAGTTGTTACGAGTATAATGTGCAAAGAGTAACTTGCGTCGTAGGTAATTCAAATAAGGCGCAGAACAGAACACATGCCGCGTTGCGTGGACTGCGTGACCCGGTCGGACACCACGCGAAGAAGATATACCTACTTTCAAAACTGTAAGAGTAAGTCCTGTCAAAAAAACGCAAGCAAAATTCAACTTTGTGGCATTATCATAAACTAGTTTTTTTGCTCGCGTTCGTTTGACAGGATGTATGTGTAGCTCAACATTACGGTGCCAAATGTAAAGTGAAGAGCACCACCTCTACGCAAGTACGCGCGGCGCGTATCACGTTGATGAGCGGCGAAGCCGCGTCTGACGCGGCTACTTGCGTAGGGGCGGCGCCGTGTGAAAAGGTCGCACATTTTACATACATCGTCATAGGAATGTTTCGGAATGCGTCTTGTGTGATCTGATCCGGTGTGACAATGTTCTGACTCCAATCTTATGAAATGGCACGGCACATGACTTTTTAATGGTATCTATTTGTCAAATTTATCATTACCTAATCAATTTAACGTTATGGTTGCTTTGTGCCAAGATTTTCCTTAATCCAAATAGACAAGGTGTTTTTATCTGAATAAATTATAGACAAAATTGCGGTGCGGTGTTTAGACAATCATTCGAAGTATCTAAAATGTTCAGTTCCATCTTATTATTATTTAACGTATTTCAATGGTGTTTGTTTAAAATTACTTTTAAAGGGGCGATTGTTAATATTTCAATACCAAAACATTCAGTCTAAGAAAGTAGTTTATTGAAAATATATGACGTGTAATAAGACATAAAGTTAAAGCGCAGCAGTAAATCTAAAATTAATGTCACTTCTAGCACCATAATTCTATAACCCTTCCAAATACGAAAGTTGCACGCTCGCACCGCGCGCCGTACAATATATCACGTTTTGATTCAGCCGTGCCATAAACAATACAATATATCAATATAAGGCAGACGGTGGCGAAATTTGAGCGTAGCCAGTGCGTAATATTTATGTGCCGTGTGTTGTGGGCTTTATAAAGTTGTTACATTTTTGATTTTATTGTGTTTACGTTCATAAATTAGATAGAACTATTATGTTTAAGTAGCGCGCTATATATAATGCGTAGGTAAGTAATAAATCCTTCGGTTTGCTGACGATATAGTAGTCTTGGCTGAGACCATGGAGGACTTAGCACGATGCTCGATGACCTCAGTAAAGCCTCCGAGCGAGTTGGTCTAAGGATGAACATGGATAAGACAAAGATCATGTCAACCCTCCATGTAGTACCAACCCCCATTTCGATCGGACACTTTACGCTCGAGGTTGTAGACGATTATATATACCTAGGACAGACTGTTCAGTTAGGTAGGTCCAACTTTGAGAAAGAGGTCAATCGTCGAATCCGACTCGGCTGGGCAGCATTCGGGAGGCTACGGCACATCTTTTCGTCCAATATTCCGCAGTGTCTCAAGACGAGAGTCTTTCACCAGTGTGTGTTGCCAGTGATGACGTATGGCACGGAAAAGTGGTCGCTTACTATGGACCTCATAAGAAGGCTCAAAGTCACCCAAAGGGCAATGGAGAGGGCTATGTTGGGAGTTTCTCTGCGCGATCGCATCAGAAATGAGGCTATCCGCAGCAGAACCAAGGTAACCGATATAGCCCTCCGAATCGCTAAACTTAAGTGGCAGTGGGCGGGGCACATTGCACGTAGAACCGATGGCCGTTGGGGCGGAAAGGTTCTCGAGTGGCGACCACGTACCGGAAGGCGCAGCGTGGGTAGGCCCCCCACAAGGTGGACTGATGACCTGGTAAAGGTCGCGGGAGTCCGCTGGATGCGGGTGGCGCAGGACCGGTCATTGTGGCACTCTTTGGGGGAGGCCTATGTCCAGCAGTGGACGTCTTTCGGCTGATATGATGATGATGATGATGATGAAGTTATAAATATTGTTTAAAATAACTAAAGTTAAACAGCGTAGATTGTAGATATAATATGTGACAGGTTTATAACTAATAAGTACCTGACTCTACATGCTGCGTGGTCCTGAAAACTGACGGTCGATTACGTAACGTTTCGTGCGTACGTTAGGTAGATCTAATTGCCATATTTTTGTACGGGAAAATGACAATTAAGGCATCCTAGCGCTTGTTCAAAAAGTTACGCAACTACCCTTGTCTACATTCATCCTCTCAATTATCATTTCAATCAATTTTATGACAAGAAATGATCTATATACCTAACATCTGCCTATCCATAACGGATATTTCTCAGAATAAAAATAAATACAATTGTAAAATCCTTTCTCCTTTCTCTTTTTGTATTTCATTTAAATATCTCATCAGACACGACGAATAATTGCGCAATGCATACAAAGCTTGAAATAGTTGACAAAATTTACATTATGAAGTCAGCTAATTTAATGAAACGAAGCTAGGTCGTGCCAAGGCTCGCCACGAGCATGTAGCTTAAATACAGCCGGTTAATGAAGTTGTTCGGTTCACGCACCGACTTGCTTTATTGTGGGCTCCATACATTCACTCGTACATTGATAAACTTTGTAGCCTTGCGAGCAAGTTTCTATCGGAGTTGTTGTTATATTTAATTTGAGAATGTGTTAGGGGATATACCTACAGAATGTTGGCAGACCGAGAAGAAATAATGAAACGGTAGATTAATCAGGAGGTCGTCAATTTCTTTTTTTTAGTAGGTATGACTACTTAATTTTACTTAACTTCATATAAAATTGTATAACTTTTTACCATCGAAACCACGAAAATTTTGGTAAGTAATGATAAAAATCCCAGAAAATGATGAAAAAACAAAACGCAATTATAATTGCTAATACATAATACGATAGGTATGGTGTCTGACCAAGACATTAATAACCAACCGATAACATCGAGGGGACATAACTACCTACTAAGGTTTCCGAATTAAAAAAACCAGCCAAGTGCGAGACGGACTCGCGCACGAAGGGTTCCGTACTATTATAGATAATAGTACGTAACCCTTGGTGCGCGAGAAACGCCAAAAAAATCACGTTTGTTGTATGGGAGCCCCCTGAAATATTTATTTTATTCTGTCTTTTAGTATTTGTTGTTATAGCGGCAATAGAAATACATCATCTGTGAAAATTTCCACTGTCTAACTATCACGGTTCATGAGATACAGCTTGGTGACAGACGGCCAGACGGACGGACAGCAGAGTCTCAGCAATAGGGTCCCGTTTTACCCTTTGGGTACGGAACCCTAGAAAACATAGGGATCGTTAGTGCGGTACAGTAGGTACCTGTAACTACAATATTCTAAGCAATCCCTTTTTAACCCTGTTTCGGGCGACACCCAGTATACAAGGTGTTTGTAAGTAGGTACGTGCCAGGACTTTCGAGGATGGTAGAACAAGGCAGCATAAAGTTGTTAATAAAAGTGTTGTGGCAGCGAAACGTGGACAATTGACACCTAGGGCCCGAGAAAGTCCACCGTCTGAGGTGGAAATGAGTGGAAATGAGGTGTTGGAGACGGATGGAAGGCATAAGCTGAACTGAGAGAATAAGAAATGAGGTCGTGTTACGGAGGGTAAAGAGAAGAAAGCGATCTTGAACACCATCAACATTAGAAGGGGGAAAAGGTCATTTAATACGGCACGACAACTTAAATTCTTTAAACCATCATGGAATCTCTTCCATCTTCTCAGATAGAAGGAAGTAGAGACAGGGGACAACCACGGCGCAGTTAAATGGAGCAAATAAATGAAGAAGAACGTGTCGTGTTGTATCAGGAAATCAAAAGGCTGGCGTACGACAGAGAGATATGGAAAATACTCCACCGACAAGAGGATGAGAAGAAGGAATCAATTTGGACATCTTTGACCATATTTCGCAACAAAATGCAAAATGTCGCACAATCAGCGACCTACAATATATTCGTATAACGATTCTGATATTAACTGATAACACAATGCCAAGCCGATTGTAGTCATGTTCAACCTGATAAACCTTTCACTGCTCAGACCAGTAGACCAGTTTCCTTTGACAGATCAATTATAAAAAATAGTAGTTGAATATTAATCCGAATCCGACGAATTAGCGGCATTTTCAAGGCATTTGTAAAGCATAGTTAGTTAGCATGTTCTAGGCAAAGTGTACCTACCAGATAATTTATGTATATTGATCGAAATTATGCCAGATTTAAAAAAAACGTAGGTACAATGTAGGCATAAAAAAAGGAAAGCATGATTTTTAACTGTCAAGATATAAAACATACATCTTTGAAAGTTTGTGAAAACGCTTGATGCGAGTTGTTATGGAATATCGTACGAACAAAAATGCCACTGTTAACAAATTCAAGAAATTAAACGATTAACCATGATACTTTTGAAGTATTATATAATTTACTACCAGCATATATAACTCAATGAAATTTAATTCACCTTAAATATAATTAAGTCACGTTACTCAGGTACTTGGCGTACAAGGCTTGGCCTCGACTTCCAGCGGCAGCGGCAGCGGTACGCCTGTACGCCATAAGTGGGAGCAAGAGGCCGCGCTCCATCCTCTCGCGCCCGCTCTCCGCCGCCGCTCCAAGTCGTGGCCGAGCCTTTACAATGTTGCACTAATAAACGCGCACACATTACCCTTATTACAAGCTACAAGGAAAAATGTTTAATACAATAGAGTGTCGCAAAAAACCAACGTTTTCTCATGTTTATGAGCACTGGGGTCAAAAGTGTTATATTTTTGCCTAAAAAAATGTAATAGAACGCAAACCGTTGACAACGCGTTCATATATCATAAGGGTGTTGATTCACTTGCGCATAAACGTACGCGCGAGGGCAAAACATATTTTTCACATACAAAATTTTCCAGTCCATTTTTTTCATACATATAATTTTCCGTTACGTTTGACGGATGAGCAGGCGGTTGATTGATGATGAGTTGATGTTTAAACATGGGTGTTGATGAATTATTGAAGACTGGTAATGGTGAAAAATGGAATTGTGTGTGTGGTCGAATTGCAATAAAAATTACAATGTATAAGTAATATAGGTAACCTACTATTGCGTCTAACAGTTGTTGTCATAATGTGGACTGAAGGTATGTTACAAATGTTTACGTAGAACAGAGGGATAGTCACGCGCGTTAGGAAGATACAACTGTCATTATTCTACATAAAAATTTACATTTAGATGTACCTAACGTAAGTACAATGCGTTACGTGATCGACCTGCTGGTAATATTTTGTGAACCTTTATTACATAATCTATATCCCGATAGATCCGACGTGATTACCCCTCTGTTCTATAAAGCCTTGGCACTATTTCTATAAATATTGAACATTGAATTAGACATTGTTTTACCAACCATTATGTACTGAAAATTTGCTTTTAATCCACAACCAGGCTTAAAAATTAATTGTTTTACATACCTAACCGATTTGTGGAACACGCGTTTAAGCCAAGTGCCTGCATGACAGAGACGCACTCGAGCCCCTATGTCGCCCCCATATTTCTTAAGGGGTCAGAGAGGGCCGCAAAACCTAAATTACTCCCGATACGCCCCTGTCTCGCGCAGCCAGGGGTGGGACCGATAGTGTCAAAAAAAGATAAAAATAATATAAATTGCGCATTTTACAGATTCTTATTTTCTCTTTCTTGTTTTTTGTTTGTTTTTTTACAAACACAATACTGCATAACGTTTCTTCTCGATATAGTACGGATTCTACGTATCACCTATTTACTTGTTTTTAGCATTTCTGCTAACATTAATAAAATCATGTGTTTTTTCATTTAAAAGTAATTAAGCATTCAAATATAACTAAACAGTGAACTGATTCTATAAATATCTAAGCACGTCACACGTGTAGGCTAGGCTTAGAAATTATATCTATGTATATGAACATTTTAAGGGAAGCATCAGTTAGTAAGTACCTACATTAAAATCACATTAGTAGGGGATCCCAAGAGGGGCGAGTTATCTTCCCACTGGAAAAAATAAATTAATATAAATACATTCAACATTTACAAAATCTACTTTAGGTGGTGGCCAAGAAAAAATATTAAATTGTATGGAAATGATAACGAGTGCTCGGTGAGTTTGAATTAGTTACGTAATCTATTACACTTTGTAGGCAATTTACAAAGCGATTCCTCATCGAGCTTCTGGAAATTTGTATGTAAAAGTGCGCAAACGAATCGTTTCAAAATGTCAAATAAATATAGTTACTGAAAGTTATTCGTTTTCTGTTGTACTATTCGAAATCAACATTTTGAATGTAATTGAAAGTAGGTAATGATTTTTCAAGACTAACATTATTTATTCTACATATTATCCACCACGGGCTAAAGAGGCAAATTTATACCCAAGGACCCGTTTAAAGACTGTTGCCATAGAAAAATTGTTAACACAACCTCATTCACGTACCTTTTACAATCTTCATTAACGGCTATTTTCACACTTTTCATCACAATCATCACCCTGTCGTCACCGCCAGGGCGGCCGAAACCGCACGGTCGCAGACAGGCATTCCCCACCAAGGCACGTTTAATATTAGAAGTCCTGATTTATGTCCTGCCCCCGTAATTAAGCGTCTGTACACTACAAACGTGTGTGCGCCGCACTAATTCACTACTACGATTAATAGGAGGAAGCCTGATCACTGCCCGTTATGCAATGCTTTCGAAAAGTTCAGAAAAATGGTGGAAAAGTGGGTGATTTACGGTCTAGGTCGAGATGCGCTGGATAGCTTTATAGAGTATATTTATGAAGAAAACTTATTATGTATGTACGTATTCAAAGTGTTTTATAAATATAATCTTTTACGCTTGAAATAAAAGAGCACAGATGTTGATTGTGATTTGGGTTAGCAGGGAATATTTGTTTTAATATTTTCATATACCTAAAATTTTATAGAAGCATAAATTCTTTTAGCAATATTTTAGTTTTTGAAAGACCTTTAATCTTCAGTTAATTTGGGTCTTAACAAAACTTGATCAAATAATTTGTTTAAAATGCCTATTAATACGTCGGTGGAAATAAGAAATGTAATACTAAATTTTAACTAACGGCCTAAGCGGTCGAAATTTTTGGCAGATCTCCCATCTCTAACAAGCCGGTCGGGATATATTCTGATTGCTCTTAGTAATATGGCTGGGTTATCTATAACGGATAAATAGAATTCTCATTACCTACTGCTTGCCGCTGAAATATTGAGTGGCCGATTTTTGAAACAAAAATCGTCGTATATTTTCTGTATGAAGTTGTTTGTGTTGCCGTCTTTTGTGCAGTCTGCAGTTGCTTTCAATGATATAATAAACGTAAGGACATGCATGGAATAAGTTAGTAATGCTTGGTTGAGTAACTTAATGGCGTCTTGTGTATCTTTTGGAAGATATATTTATAATTTTCAAGTACCCCTTGTTACGAGACCACGTGTCCAGGAAATGATAATCCTCCACGAAATCCTGTGATACGAAGACTGAAGCAGCTAACGGTTGCCAAAATTCGTTTACTCAGGTCAGGTAGCACAATCAATCATATTTCTAGCCTTTGATAATGTTGGCAATAAATCAAGATTAAAACAGAATTTCTGGACGCTAATATATCGTAAATATTAAAAGGCAAGAGCGGTTTAAGAACGTTAAAAATATAGCGCAAAACTAAGCACTATTTGAAGAATAAATATACCGTTGCCTCCGCGAAAGTTGGCGCATAGAGATGTAAATACAATGTCAGGCCATTTAAATACCGGGCGTTTAAAAGGCTAGTGTTTATCTTCAAAGCTGACACTACAACAATGTCGTATATAATTCCTAATTTATGCACCGACAGCGTGTCTTTACAGTGCAGGCCGGGTATAACTTAGCTTGGCAGTTGGTGCGTTAATCTGGGCGACGAATACAGCGGAGCGTAAATCCAATTAGTATAAGAACTCATTAAATCAATTCGTTTAGAGGACAGTAATGTATCGCGCACATCTCTTTGTTTCCGTTGGCTGCAATACAAACTAATTCTGCTATTTGTTGAGTAAAAATAAGGGCTGTTGACAAAAAGATTAATGTTTCGGGGTTGATTTAACTTCGTGTCGATTTTTAAGTGCACTTAGCGAAGCTTTGAAATTGTTAAAGCCGTTGGGGATGCTTTGGTTTTAAAATCCATCCCCTGTTGAACTGTAATGTGTTGGTTTTTTGTGTAGGTGTTAAATGTTCTAAGGTATTTTCTCAAAGTATAGCAATTGATCTGTTTAATTCTTATTAATTCGCTTTATAAATTGGACTGTGTAATGCTTATTTACAACACTGATATATTTGATCTGGATGCGGGTGGCGCAGGATCGGTCACTTTGGCACTCTTTGGTAGGCCTATGTCCAGCAGCTTTTCGGGTGATATGATAACGATGATGATATGTGAACAAATTATGATTTCATTGTCATGTGTTATCGTTACGTGTTATCTTGGTCCAATATTAAAACTGAAGAATAATATTAAATGGCATGAATTTAGATAAACGTTTTTAAACCTAAACATCTGCAATGTTGTACCTAATTGACGCCCGCATAAAACACACACTAGGGCGCAGAGTTAGTAGACAGACAAAAAAGCATGCACTTTATTTGCCTTTTCATTTCGCTGTGGCGATTTAAATCGTATAAACAGAAACTGTTTTATATGCAGCGTTTTAACGGGAGTTTCAGGCTATATTTTACACGTGGAAATACATGAATAGATTTCGTTGTTTCAATTCAGAGCATCATGTACGAAAAACGAGAATCAAAAATGAACCTGTGTTCTGCACGGTTTTTAAAATAACATTATGTCACCGGTTGGCTGTGGCGAGAGGCAATAAGCATAGCTGTCAATATTAACAATCAAATTAATGATAATTATAAACACTAATGGTGGATTTCGATAGCTCTGTCGTGACATACTAAATGCATTCCAAAAACCCTCATTAAACGGCATTTCACTATGGTCAAAAATATAGTTACCTGGTTACAATTATCTTGAAATACAAACTAACAATTGGTTTTTTTCAAAGAATTTTTGTATCTACCCTACATTTGACGCACATTTTCTGCCAGACCGAACTTACAACCTACCTACTATATTCGAGAAATTCTTCGCTCAAGTACAAAACACATCGAAAATAGCACTAATTACTTCGTGGCGAGTGCTAATCCATCCCGGGCATATCTCATTCAGCGCATATCCGATACAAAGGCTGGCCGTTGGAGGAGCAATAAATTAGAAGGAAAGCTGCGCCAGGATTTCCCCTGGGTTTATTCTCACTCAAGAGCCCGCCTAATCCAGGGGCCTTATTATACTACCCCTTAATACCAGCTCAAGACTACTTGAAAATTTTCTCGGGAAGTAAACGCTTTAGTTTTGTTTCTTTTCGGCCGTCTCGCGGATTTTTCTCTTTATGCGCTATTGGAATAAATTCAGGGTTGTTTTTAACGCGTGTTCTTCGTTTGCTTTGTTGGAGTGTTCTGTTTGATTCTTCTAAATAAGAAATAAAATCACACGATACTTCACGATACTATTATATCAATAATATATATAATCACTTTGCAGGGTGGTCCGCTGAATAACATACTATTTTGTCTGAAGCATTTACACTTCATATAATCGAGCAATTAAGTTTTATTAAATTCTATTGGCTACTTTTATTATTTATCAAAAAAACCGATATGGTTGTCGCGTTGCCATTTCAGTCTTTTTTACCATTTCCTCCTGTACAAATCAGAAATGTGATAAGTGTAAAACCCTAAGTACTCGTTATCCTACATCCTACATACTTTGAAATACTTATCACTAACCGATACGAGCTTCCAGGTTATCATCATCATATGCAATCTACTATTACATCTAACGAATAAATACGACCCGTCAGCCACGTAGGTATGTCATACTTTTATCTACCCATCGAAGTTAGACCGCTATGACCAGTTAGTTCCGTATACTTCGCTACCAATTTCTCCAATTTAAATTGTCTATGAGCGCCGACTGAAGTCAGCCGGCGAGCATTCTTGGGTTATCGGCGACGCAGGCGCACCGAGCGAAAGGGATAGCACGTACCGACAAAAATCACGCGCGACAAGGACGCAACGCGCACGCAACAGCAGTTCGTTTTTTAAATAATTGAGTCAGGAACGACGATAGGCACCCGACAATGCAAGGCATTTCCAAGCTGGTAACCCTAACACGTATGGCCTTACATTTTCACAATAGCGAATTAGCGATCATTCGTTAAATATAATTGCCCAAAAATGCTTTCAAACCGCCAAACGTCAATAGGAAACATGTCGTTGTTCATTGTATTGTTGTTGAGCATTTTAAAATCATCTGGTTTACATTGTATACTTTGTCTCATATACCTATCAGATCAACGTACCTATAATTAATTTTAAGTGCGCAGTATCTACAAGATTATTTAAACATTCCAGATCTCTAATAAAACAGTGTTAATGGATCTTAGCGTTAAACTAAACTGCAAGTGAGTATTTCAATTATCCACCCATCAGACTAAATTATATCGTGTACAAACACCTTAACTAAACGGTTAATAAACAAAGTGCAATAACTAACCGCAGAACAACTAAATGACGGTCGAGGTAATTATTTCCAAATATATAAATCAGTGAATTCTATTTTCAAATTAACATGCGCGCGAGTCGTTCCTAATTTGAACAAACCTATAATTAAGGCCGGCCATCTGATTGGTCGAGGCAGCTAGAGACGGGTTCCTTTATTTGCCAAAAGTAACCGTCTATTTGTTGCCACTGGCCTTAGATAGGATTAGAAGAGAGGCACTAAATGTTTATTCAGAATGTATTGTGACGTTTTGGTCACCAGAGTGGGATTTATGAACTAGTTAGGAATACAAAATTTATATAATGTCCTTGCAACGTTGAAACCAAAAAATCTGCTCGTAACTAAATTGTAAACTATTTTATGTCAATTGCACACCAGATAAATGTGAACGAGCGAGCGAAGTGACCAAAGTTCTCCATTTCAGCTTGGCCGAAAATGCTGTTTTGGATATGTCCGGCTGTTTTCTCCTCTAGAGGCCGCATTTCTCAACCGATTCTCCTGAAATTTTGTGAGCAGATTTGAAATTTATATGGTTCTTTTTTTGTCTATTGAGTTTTTGGAAATAAATAAAAAAATATTTTGTCAAAAAGACAGATTTGCGAGTTCTACGACTTACTGAGTCATTAGTTAAATAGTCGATTCAGATAATGTTAGGAAGGAGAGACCTAACCAGGGAATTGTCCTACCGTAAATTTGTATCCTACCGACTGCGCCATGTTGTATTGACTGATTTATTATTCTGATGCATGTTCCAACCATACATCTAAACTATCTAAAATAAATAATGACATCAAGAGACGAGAGCGTTCTGACGAACTTTTTCTTGACTATATAAGTTCATCAAAAATCATAACGAGTGTGTTGAACCAAATTCCGAACATTATGACCTAAAAGAATATATGAATTTTTCAAACCAAATATTTCTGCAGCGAATTTTGTTGAACTCAAATTATAGGGTCTATTCTATCTACTTATAATCAAGTCGAATTTATCATTAAGCAAGTCCAAAATCGCTCCGAGCGGTGGCGTATTCGATTTATTTATTTATCGTATGGCAATTCAGTACTTAGAACCGAAGAAAGAAAATTTCATAATTACCCTGAATAGTTAGTTATTGAACTTTTCTATGTCTAGTCCAGTGGCGACATCTTTTATCGCCGTCGCTTCTGTTTGGGCTCGTTTTGCCCGTTTCAGTCGTAAATTATGCACGGGAGATTTGTTTCCATAGCCTGCGGTGCGATCCATCAGCGTTCCGGTCGCTCGCTCGGTTTGTTACTCGCTTGACGTGGATGGTGGACCTAACAAGTGAAGGCAATCCAAAAAGTTAAAGTATCTTCTGCAAAAATATAGAATGATTTATTAAAAACGAAATAACTGAAAGTAGGTAAGTATGAATGTAGGTATATGTACAGCTCTAAAAACTCAAATATTAAGCTCTTTTTTCATCAGTCATAAATTCCGCAACACATACTTAGACGAATCTGTGAATATTCGTTATATTAGTATGTATGTATGTATGTATGTAAGCACTTTATTGTACACAATAACAGGTTAAAGAATATACATGTCACACAATAGATCAAAGTACAAAGGCGAACTTATCCCTATACGGGATCTCTTCCAGCTAACCTTTGAGCAATTGAGAGGAAGGTAGGTAGACCGAGATAGGCAAACTTATACCGTGTACAAAAACACAGAGAAAATGAAAACAAAACCTAATAGGTATTAATTCTAGACAAATAAAAACATGCCAATACATATATAAATATACAGTATAAAATATAATACACACTATATCTATCGCAAATATACAATAAATAAATAAATACTATATTCAACCAATTCACAAGTCATTGGAAAGCCACAACTTCTTCAAATTCATCTTAAGTGACGCAACAGACCGCGACTGTCTCAGCGATTAGTGTATGTAAAAACAGAGCAGAAACATAAAAAACTCTTAAGTAATAATTAAGATGACCGATTTATCTACTAAACAGCCCAATCCAACGGCGGCGCTATAAATATTACAAGCTTTTCAACATAATGCAGAGCGAAATCTACGCAAATACCCTCGCGCTAACTAAATTATTCCAATAAAACTGGAAACTATTGATAAGTATTTTATTCCCGGGAGATCACAGCATCTTTTACTGTTTGGCAGATTGCTCTAGATGATCCTAAAACGTTCTTGCTGGAACTCCATAGAGCTGCTAAAACGAAAAAGACAACTGTTCCATATCGAGAATTTATATTTATTACACACTTTGTTGTTCACTGTGTCGCTTCCTGTTCGCTAATTAATTTATCGTGGCAGTTCACAAATTTATAGGCTCAGAACTAGACTTGTTGAATTTATGATTTAGAGATATAAGTGCCCACATTACTCAAACTATATTAACGAATTTAATCCTATATAAACATTGAAGTTCGTTAACACATGCTCGTAGCACATGCATGTATATTTAATTACCTTTTTAGGGTTCCTTATACCCAAAGAGTAAAAACGGGACCCTATTACTAAGACTCCGCTGTCCGGCCGTCTGTCCGTCTGTCACCAGAGCTATAATCACGAACTTCGAAAGTCGAAGTTCGGGTATTTCCATCTCTATCGCACTTACATAACTCGAGTGACAGGGATGCATGTATACGAACTTCGAGTTACGATTTTCCTGGTAGCGCCGCAGGCTGTATCTCATGAACCGTGATAGTTAGACAGTTGAAATTTTCAGAGATGATGTATTTCTGTTACCGCTATAACAACTAATACAAAAAAAACAAAATACATATACACCGTGGGCCCGAGTAACCCAAAAGATTTTAACCATGCATTCCTCAAGTCATTAGAAGCAAAAAATGTTTTATGAACCCCAGTCAAATCCGGCTTAGTTTTGAAGATATTACCAATTTTCATGTAAAATATTTGTTGTGATTACTAAAGTGAATTTAGCTCTTTTGATTGCGACGTTGCTACCGATGTTGGCCAGTTCCGCGTACCTATTGACAGATATCAAAGTGCCAGCTACCACTCAAAAAAATGATCCTTTTTTGAAAAAAAAAATTGTTACCGTTTTATTAAAAGGGATAACTTCCATAAAGAAGCGATAGTTATTCAAGCTTTATTTACAAAAACCGAAAAATAAAGAAAAAAAATTTTTTTTTTGCTGAATTTGAGTTGGGTTCGTATAGTTTTTTTCACTCCTAATGACCTCAGGAATGCGTGGTTAAAATCTTTCGGGTTACTCGGGCCCACGGTGTATATATTTAAGGGGGCTCCCATAATGGTACCGAACCCTACTCGCACTTGGCCGGTTTTTTGATTCAAGCGTTTTAATACTGTCTAATAGGTAAAAACAAATTAGTTTCAGCAAAAGAAAAAAATATACGGAGCGTTTACAAAAACTATAAAATCTATATTTAGTAATGGTTCTGACAGCTCCTGTAATATACTCGTCGGGGTCGAGTCCTGTGTAATGTTTTACGGTATGGGGCGAGACAATAATGGCTTGCTCATAACATTACTCGTCCTCCCCCCTACCACGAAACCAGTGTCACGAGCGAAATTTGGGAGAATACCCTCCAACTAAAACGATTTCGACCAGTTCTGCAATCACATAGTACAGGTCCTCGTACCATGAAACTTCGATCATATACGATGTTTGTAACGCCAATGAGGATTTCTCAAATCATATCCATGTGAAATTTTCGTGGTAGGAGGGATTTTTTGTTCAGCACTCGGTGTTTATTTTGAGCTGGCCTGATGCTCCGCAGAATTCATTTAGACGTGTAAATTTCATACAGGGTCCTACGTGAAGGTGCTTTAAAAATTAACAACTTTTTAAAATGATTTCATCTCCTTTTAAAAACCGCAATTGAGGGTAAAATGTAGATGACGATGAAAATATGTAGCAATTATTTAGAAGGGCGTTAGTCGACTATGTTTGCGAAGGTTTTGCAAGAAGGTTGAACTGAATAAGGTATTAGAAAAAACGAGACGGTATCAATTGCTATTGTATTCAGCCATTGCATTTTCTTCTCTGATACTTGATATACTTTGAGGGTCTGATAAGAGTGATAAGACATTACATTGACCTTCTCCTTGCCTTGATATATAAACGCACGCCTCTGTCTTCCCTTCCTCTTCATAAAAGGGAACATAGGCACCGAATATGGTATGACAATTACATAAAAACTGCCATTGAGGGGAAAAACAAAGAGAGAGAGTAGAGCCCCGCTCTGTACGTACAAAAGTGAATTTATGCGATAAATTTTGGTCGCTATCTATTTAGACAGAAAATTGAGGTATAACTATAACAATCGTCACCAAAAACATCTGGTCTTAAAGAATGCTTTGCTTTGAGTGGGAGCTATATTCTAACTAACAGATAGAGATATGTTATGTATCTTGAGTTCTATATAGTTGAGTTAGGAGTCTTGAAATTGAAATGTGCCGTTTTTTTACCAGTCTCACGAATGTTTGCTAGCAAATTATCTCAACCTACATGCAATTGTCACAGTGCTTAGATACCTACCTAATTAATTATCAATTCCAATCACGACTCGCTTAGTAATTCATGTTTGTTTAACCTACCTACCCGATGTTAGACATAAAAATAATACTTATACTTACTATTTGTCATTACCTCGTATAAATAGTTTCAGTGCGGCTTGAAAATAAACTCTAGCGCCTGCACTTAAAGCTGGGTTTACGGTATAATAATTGTACCAGACAGGTGGTTACATGAGCATTTGCCGAACCAATCCGACGCCTTCGAACGCTCGCTTAGTGTGCTCCCGTGTCGTTTCAAAACTAACCGTATTTGTTTGCATTAAGGTGGTTTATGGAACGGCAAGATTGGCTCAATTAATAGGTAATACATATCAAAGTTACAAGTAATACATATCATGGTTTAAATTTACATAGAACTAATTAGGCGGCGTTTGCGCAGTATAAATCATCTCTGAGGACGTCCGTCAGCGGCCGGCGTCCACCTTTCGTCTTATTTCTTGAGACGTCTTTAATTGTGAAAGTAAGACATCATTGCTACTGCAATATGCTGCGGACAGCTCGATTGAAAGATCTCGATATTATGAGACTGTCGACCTAAACTACCTTACAATGGCGCTTTACAATTTATAAGCAAACTCAGTGAAATCATAACAATTTTTATAAAAGTATATTTTTTAATGCCTTTGTTATATGTTTTAATTTGTTAGTAGGTACCTTTAAGGAGGTTCACATTCACATTTTTACCTGAAGATGTGGCACTAGATGCACTAGCAAAGACATACACTGACTTTTCCCTAAGATTCATCATATTAAGTCAAACAAAAATCATTTTAAAGAAAACTTCTACACGCATGTTTCCTGAGCGCTTCACAATTTTTCACTACTTACCTATAACCTGGGGGCCTAGACAAGGTTAGGTACAATCGACAAGCGCTAACGCCAATAGAAAACTAATAAAATGTATGGGAATGACAGATGTTAACGAAAAGTGTTTCGTCAGCATCTGTCATTCCCCTATAGTTTATTATTTTGTATTTGCGTTAGCGCTTACCGATTGTAACCTTGCCTACGGCCGCTGACTTGACACGATGCATCCTCTGGCATCATAATATCACTAAGGTTGCCATATTTTAATGGGTCATGAGTTTCGAACACCTTTGGAGATCCAGTAGTGATATAACCTTGTCATAATGGCTGTAACATATGCAGACTGGTTAATTAACGCTAAACAGGGTGGACTGATGACCTGGTAAAAGGTCGCGGGAGTCCGCAAAGACCCAAATCCCATTATAAATTGTGCGAATTAGGTGAAGTATCTGGAGTTTCTAGCATTTTAAAGATTCACGCTATTTGACATTCTCTCAATACCCTTTAAAATGACAGTCGTGAGTTTACGAGACAATGTAAGCATTTAATTCAAAGCAAGGCTCAGATTGAAGCGATTGACGAGTGAGAGGTAACATGCGCAGAAGTTAGCCTTGAGATCTTTAACAATATTATATGAAACATTACCAAGGTGGAATAACAAAAGGAGACTCTTATTAAATGCGTAAATACACCACATATACATATAAACAATTATATATGTTTGCTTTTATGAGATATACCTATACTAGACTAATAGGTACTACTACTTAGACTATACCTCTTGTTCTAAGTGTTCTAATAAGAGAGAGATGGATAGTGCGAGAAAAATCAAGAGAGCTCGCGCGCCGTCTAGTGATAGCCGTGCTGGTCATTTGCCTGTCTCTTGAAGAAAACGTATGGCAAAATAGCTGCGATTTGCCTAAGGATATATTTATCACCACGCCACTGGCAGATAAATAATTAATACATAAGTATCCTACTTTTAGTATCTCGGTGCTATGCCGCCTACATGAGCAATGACGTTAAAGAAATTAAAATCGAACACAAACCCGACTGTAATGTCCTATTCAATGAAAATTAGTTAATTTTGTACTTCAATCACTGTCTATCTGAAATAAGTATGCGTTTAATTGAGCATTTTGCCCGTGCCGTGTTGTGGTTGGGATTGTTTTTTAATTTCTACGGCCGCCTTTGGCCCATCAATCAAGTGTGTAAGCCTTGCCGAGCCGACGCACTCATTCGCCGAGCAAGTTTCTAAAATGCCACGGCTTAGTATTATTAAATGCAATGCTATTTAATATTACGATTATAGGACCGGTGATACTAAACAGAAAGTCGATTTACGAATTGAAATGTCTCTACGTAACGTTGGCCTGGTTAGTTGGAGGTCTGCTCCATTTTTGTATGAATATGAATGGTCCAATAAGCCTGACTGCGTAGGTGCTGAAGCTGATCTGCGATTCATCATAATAATGCTAGATTTTTGTCTTTATATTTAGATGCGTTATTGGTGTAAGCATTACTTGGTTGTTGTGTAGTTCGTACCGCTGATCGTAAAATAAACATACCTACACATTACCGATAACTAGCTAGTTTAGTTATACTAACGAAGACGCCATTTACCAGCCATGTCAAAGCAACATGCTCTCAAGTTAGGTATAACCGCACTCCTGAAATAAAGTATTCAAAGGCATATGACTTGAAAAAGTGAACATATTAGGATAGAGTATAATCAATCCTATCCTACTAATATTATAAATGCGAAAGTTTGGATGTTTGGATGTTTGTTACTCAATCACGCTTAAGCGACTTAACCGATTTGGATGAAATTTTGCACGAAGATAGTTTATACCCTGACTTAAAATATAGGATAGTTTTTATCCCGGTTCCAGGCAGACGAAGTCGCGGGCGGAAGCTAGTTTTATATAAACAAATATTCACAAGAAAGGTGTGGCCTCAATACACCTGCATGAGTCGCATCTATTGAGTATTTTAATTTATTAGCCTTTTGCTAGCCTTAGTATTTATAACGTGGGTGGGCACGATTTAGCATAGCAAATGTACATTTTTTATCGGCTTTTATAGTCTTGATATGAACGCTACTGCAATATTTTAAAGTGCAAAAATCTAGAATCAACTTGCAGCAAATTTACAATGACAGTTTGTAGTAGCTTGCTTAACTTATTTATATTTACTTAGAAAGTACCATTATTTCATAATTATATGTTTGATGAAGATAGTCAATACTATAAGAATTGTCACTGACGTTTTAAAGGTTTTCAATAACCAGTGATCGTAACTTTTGTAGCATTTTTGATGCAGTATAGTGTTGTTAACGGAATTGGTATAAAGAATTTCAATCCTAATGGTTACTTAGCGTTAATAACGTTAATATTAACCATAATTAACAATTTTGATTGATATTGTCTATACCAATTCTGTTAAGGTTTTCAATAACCAGTGATCGTAACTTTTGTAGCATTTTTGATGCAGTGTGTTTGATGCTTGTTAACGGAATTGGTATAAAGAATTTCAATCCTAATGCTTACTTAGCGTTAATAACGTTAATATTAACCATAATTAACAATTTTGATTGATATTGTCTATACCAATTCTGTTAACAACACTACGCTGCACCAAAAATGCTACAAAAGTTACGATCATTGCTACTAACGAATAAATAACAGTCATTAACCCAATTATTTATGGTCTACTCTTCTTCGTCATTGTACATAACTTTGAAGATGCCTTAAGATAATACATATATGTTATCCAACGTCAATATCCATGTTTTCATTTCAGCTTCTTCTGTTTCTTCATAAGACCCTGTACAAATCTTTCCGAATGATAAACACTTCAGATATATTTTATTTTTAAGACATAATGACACTAACATCATCTACACTTTCTTAATTCTCTCCTGATTCTTATTTAAAATAGTCGGTACCTCTTGTGACGCTAACATCATCTACACTTTCTCAATTCTCTCCTGATTCTCATTTAAAATAGTCGGTACCTCTTGTGACACTAACATCATCTACACTTTCTCAATTCTCTCCTGATTCTCATTTAAAATAGTCGGTACCTCTTGTGACACTAACATCATCTACACTTTCTCAATTCTCTCCTGATTCTCATTTAAAATAGTCGGTACCTCTTGTTACGGCAGGCGCCAGCTTAGCCGCTCACCTAATCAATTGAGCCAGTCTCCACAGTCAATTCACTGCATTGTACTCTAAACGCATTCAGTAATTGTTAGCTCCGATACCCACATAGATAACCGCTAGTTTTGAACTGGTTAAATTTAATTTGATGTGCCCTTGCGTTGGCGCAGATTAGGGGCAGAGATGTGTAAATGTGACTTGATTTGAATAAACTGTTTGACATCACCAAGCTCGTGCGTGAACTGTTAAGTTACTGGGATTTTACGGCAGTAACGTGCTTGACAGCAGACTTACTTTCTATAAGGTAGGATCTTTTGTTTTATTTAATTTTGTCATCGTAATATCTTATGGCCGTATTCATAAACGTTTTACAAGCCTATTTTAAGTAAAATGGCGTTAATATTCGTTTGTCCTTATCTGTCACTTTGACATTTGTGTGCATAAGAAAGGGACAAAGCACATTTTATTAAGCTGACGCATTTTAAGTTTTATGATTAAGAGGGTTAGAGTGTAAGGTAAACGTCCTGGTCCTCGACGTTGCACTTAGTCTATGACATGACCACTTTATGTCAAAGCAATATGAGTTAAATTTGAACTAAGAGGATTTTTATGCGTTCGAATTTAAACCATTGAAATTTGAAACTTAGGCTCTGTCGTCGCTTACCATCAGGTCAAATGAGGAAACTTGACTATTAACGTTGGATATGGTCTCTATTTCAAGGTATCGAAGTTATGTACAATGATGAAGACCAGCAAACAATAAATGAGTTAGTAACTGTTAGTTCTTCGTGTCTGTATAGATGTGATTAAAAAAGCCTTTTAAACAACAGTGTTACCAATTGCGTTAACGAATTGCAAAAATTACACGATTAGTTTGTGGTAGACAACTCTTGATCTTTGAATACAATTTAAATAAGACAATTAAGTACCTACTATTAGGTTGATTATCCAGTATTATGCTACGCAACCGTTACCTTCAAATTAAATGTGAACGATTTCTTTTGTGCACATGGACAATGGAAGCCAACGGTTGTACTCGCTATGTCCCGTATTGGTAGGTGGTATTACCTATACGTTTAGTAAGAGCGCATTTCGTATCTGCACCTTGCTTTCAAATAAAAACTCGAAACAATTACATCGATGGATAAAAATGTCGCAAGTGCCGATTGATCTGTAATCAAATTTTCACGCTAAGTCATTAGTCACAGGGGTTAATTTAGATTGCGAAGAAGAAAGTGTTATTGGTAACGGTTTAGAGACGACATGTGGCATTCCGCCGGCCGCGGCTGGTTTCTTTGCTCGCATGCATTTTCATGGAATTGTCGACGTTTTTCCGGCACCTTACAATTGCATGGTTTGAATTCTAGAAAGCTATACTGGATGTTTTATGATTGACGTCAAAGACAATGACTATAGGCGCCGAGTCAGTAAATTGGACATTTTATAATTAAAAGGCGCATTGCACGGCTCATTAAGTGTTCATTTCCGGTGAGAAAGTGTTTATGAGTACCTAAGGTCTTAGTCTTAGACTTGCTGGTGATCATTAAACATTCTTAAGCAAAAAATACGAGTTACGGTACTTAGTTAAAACAAAAGATACCGTTGGGTATTACCTTCTATGAAAACAACAGCATTTATAAAAAAATACTATGAAATAATTATTTAAATGAAGCTTATTTTCATCTTCATTTTTGAGGCAAGCTTACATTGCCGACTGTATTTTTTTCACGGTCATTATTACTCTATATTACTATATCACAGCATATACATCAGATTCTCATAAATTGTTTCAACTAAATTCGACTACAGAAAATTTGGTAAGTATAAAAACTTTTTTAAAGACAACATGTCAAATCTATTTAGTTCGTTAGGTTAGTATGCGCATAAGAAGATTGCAAGTTATGTTAATAAAAGTTTGTAATAAAAGAAACGTGCCAAAAGTATAGGTAAGTCTAAGTACCAAAAACGAAAACACATTTTTTTTTAAATATTTAGTTTATTTAAACCCGTTCGTTAGCAGGTCAAATAAGGCGTGTCTCAAATATTATCCTAAAGTAGGTACGTTTTAAATATTGAAATTCAATTGTAAAATTCTACTGGAATAAAGTTAACGCATATAAAAGAAGAGCCATAGCGGCTAAAGCTAACGATATTGTGAAGTTTGTGAAGTTCCTAGACTTGAGTTGGGGATTCTTCTAACAGGTGCGGTAGGAAACGGGAACTTCGAGGGTACCGATTTAATTACTGGATCACTGCGTGAGGTAAACTGTAAGAAATGAAAATAAATATCAAGGTATGCTTACTCCTAAATCTTATAATTTGACTTTTATTAGAAAGATAGTTTATTTAGGGACAATTGAACGAAACCGTTAAAACAAATACGTAGTGATGCCGTGTTCCTCTTCATCATTATCATTAGTTTGATACAGGGGTCGGCAAAATTTTTAGACAAAGAGCCAGATCCCGGAAAAATTACGATTTTTCGGAAACTCAAAGAGCCACAGTACCAAATTTTAGGGAAAATAATAATTTCGGGTGAGTCTGCAAAGTGGATATGCTGTGTTTGAGCTCGATAGAAATTATTATATTTGCCTCGCGCTATTTACGATTTTTTGTCTGATTTCCATAAAAAAACTATTTTTTTTGGGAACTTATAAAGAGCCGCAACAAACCTTTCAAAGAGCCGCATGCGGCTCGCGAGCCGCGGTTTGCCGACCCCTGGTTTAATATACACGTATAAAAAACATTTTTCGTTAGATTTTAAAACTCAATCATAATGTCTAATACAAAATTTGTAAAGATTTACAAGAGCTAATGCTGTACCAGGAGGCATATTTTTTAACATAATTGATAGTAAAAAGACTGGTCAAACTTTGGCAACATTTGTGCCAAGCAACTTGTCGATTTTGATTGCCTTATTTGGGTTTAGTTGGGTTTAGAAAACATATCTCCATGGCCATGCAGCGCAATATCAGTCTTAAAAGCGTTAATTATGTCATGTTCGTGGCTTTTAAGGGGGTGAATTTGAAATTATCGCGTGCTTTGAAACGCCGTTCTGACTAGATTAAGAAACAATATTTTAAGGTGTGATTTTTAGATATATGATTCTTGACTATATGATTGTTTATCTGATTTAATGGACATATAATTGCGTAAAATTTCCTCGATAGAAAATAATTCCAAAGTTGGGTCTTTATTTCCTCTTTTTACTCACCCTACTCAAACAATAAATTATTTTACGACAGAATCAAGTTGACACTTTAGTATTTTATCTCATCTAAAATTTCACTTAATGAAATATAAATAAAACTTCACTAAGTTAGGTATTTATCGAAATTTGTCCAAAAAAGCCATTCCCGAAGAGTGTCGCATCTCTTTTTCTCTTGTGCGGAAGGCATAAGCGTGTCTCTGTCAAGGGGGTCTGGTCGATTCGAAACAAGGCATCCCCTTAACCAGGCCTCAGCACCATGCCGTGCGCGTGAGCGGTGTTATATGGTGAATACTGCTATTATTTCACGCCGTGTGTAGTAGGTACTATAGCGCCTTTAGCCATTTCTTCTTCATCTGTAGGGCTGATCTTCTATCAAACCTCGATCCACACAGCTCTGGCCAAATGTGTTTTTATCTCTCCGATTCCATTTAATTTATCGATTACACCGCCGAATACCAAACCGCATTCGCAATAAAAATCATTCACACGCGTTTATCCAAGTTTTCCCACACTACGCGACTAACTAAAACATTAAGAGTGAATCGAGAATCCTTTAACAGCATAATTCTCAATCTAAAAAAGCGTGCATTCATCCAGATTCTAGAACAGATACGTCGCTTTACTTAATACGACAGTTTTGAGATATTCATTCTCAATAGTTTCAAGTGAGCGAACCTTTTTAGGCGCTTATAACCTTCCTGGTATGTGGGTGACGAATCGTTAACTAAAAAGGGCGCAAAGTTTATTGACTTCCTGAGAACTTGTGACGTTACAACTATAGCGTCTGTTACGGAGTCGTTTGGAGGTTACTAGGCTTGCCCGAGACCGGTTTGTCACATGGTCCTAACCACGTGCGGCCTCCGGAATAAACTTCAACTGATGCCATACCTATATCAACGTATAGGTTATACTACATATTTATGAGACATAGATATACACTTTTTTGGATTTCTGTTGCTATGCGGAGTTGGACATTTGGCATGTTATTAGAGAAATCAAAAGAAGCCAAATGTTAATTATATATTCAAGCCGTTAAATAGAAGTAAAATCGACATATGTCGTTCGTTGATTCAGAACAATGATTGAAACTTGGTAGAAAGCGCGAGAGCTACCGTCTCATGCAGATGACTCTACATAGTGTCTAGACACTAGAGCAAACTTTAGCTCGGTTACCAAGTTAGATAAGTGAACGAGCAGTATATCATACTGGATTCCATAATTCAGCCTTATGATAAAATTCGGCTGTAATTTAGACTTGACGCATCCTTGGATATGAGAACGCCTAACAACATCATTTAAAATACTCCTTATGTAACATTAAACATTTATTTTATAGCTACTCTTAGCAGTTCAAGTGAAAGTTATCCAGCCAGGCTGCCTAAAGGCACGTTAATTAGACGTCTCATCTATGCGTTTCCTCATATAGTGATCGCAAATCGCATATAGCAGAAACACCAATACCCATCTGAGAAGTCAGTGAAAGCAAATGCGTTGCATAGATTCTTACTGCAGTCTGCAGAATTGGTAAGAATGGACGATATGAGGGTAGGCCATTATTATCGTTAAATTCTATGATGAAGCAAAATATACACCTAAGTTTTTCATGATCAGAGCATTAGTTTTTTAAGACGGATTAAAGACTTCGATTACCTATAGTTCCTGGTCTTGCAAATATTTAGAGATGGCGGAAGAAACACTTTAATGCGTTAACTATATATAGTTAGAATTAGCTAACTGGTATTTGAAAAAGATGACTCTCAAATTATATAGTAAAAACGTACCTACTCAGAAGAAGGCGGATGACCAAGTTCCTTGAAGTTACTTAGCCAGCCAGGTAAGCTGCAAGAAGGTCATTCATGCTAAAATCATTTCCACAGTCCTCAGAGAGAACCTAAAAGCCGCAAGCAGTGGCAAGCCGCAAACTGGGAGTATTCCCTGGTCAAATAAACTTAAATGCGTCTTAGTTAAATGAAGCGTTGGGGTAGGTATATTTTGATCAAACTGTGGCAGAAGTTCAAAAACAAGGCCCTGGGTAAGTCGGCACGCACGCAGGGGGAGGGGGGGAACCACCCCAACTCAAAACTTATCGCATTATTCAAGCGAACGCGACTCTTGAGTAATTTTGAAATATTACAATTTTCGAGCCGCACCATCGGCATCGCAGCGGGCTGGGCTAGTAACATTATCTTAAGTTTTTTTGAGAAAATTGAGATGTTTGACTTTGACCAAATAAAGGGCTGGATTTAAACGAGTTTTACACTTATATTAAACAACAATAAAAGTGGGAACAGGTTTTAAAAAGTGTGTTGTGGGCGATGGACTAACAACTTATCACTGCAATATCATATTTTCTCAATTTTTATACCTATTGTACGGAAGAAGTGTCACTAAACATTATACATTTCATTGTTCTACGCCCATTTGCCATGCCCGGTTACCCTCCTACTAATTTTAAACAATCTATTGTGTTCGAAAAAAAACTCGAATCCTTGAAGTATTAGGTACGTTACATAAATACTCAGTCGAATTAATAATTTGTTAAATAAAATTGTGTCTTGGAGAAATAGCTACTCTTATGTCAAGCAATTAATATCAACATGGACTAACAAAACAGTCCACTATTTTTTTTCATGTATCAAGTCTGAATCAGCAAATGTGTCACATAGATCTTCCTGGTCAATTTACTGCATGTTCTCAGAAATTTAGTTAGCAGTCCAGTAATGACTTTTAAACGTAATATTAGCTATTCATTGACGATCAGCTTCAATGGACGCGATAATTAACTATTAGCAAAGAGTTATTATCTGCGCGTTTTAATAACACCTTAGATACAGTTAACGTGTCTGCCATTGAAAGTAAACGATACGACAACGATGCATCATCAATTTTAATTGTAAAACCAATGCCCTTTGAAAATTTCATAATAACTGCAATGTGAGCCATTTGCTCAAATAACAATTGCAAGACATGTAAACTACACAGAAATAGTAGCCCAGACTGAACAAAAGAATATTCTTATGACCCAAACGGTAGTTGATAAAAACTGTAACGAATTTGTATTGTTTGAAAGATCAACAGTAGTCAAAATAAGAACATGTGTTAGAACGCTAAAATCACATAATTCCCGAAATCAATGCTCAAGTCTAAACGACTCAAAAGTTTGCACAAAACACTCAGCATTCATCTATTGTGATGCTAAAAAGAGAAAAGATGCAAATACGAAGTAATGCGAGCCCGTTATGTTTACGATATTCTTTTAAGGTCCGTTAAGTTATAAAAAAATGTAAAGAAAGGTCTAAAATATGCAACGAGGGAAACAATGTAACGGAACAACGAGCGTTGCACAAATTGACAAAGGATGTTTAGACAAAAGCTCACTCAGAGCCCAGGACAATTCACCTGCTAAGTAAGCAGGTACCCAATTATCATGCTAATGCTTTGACAACGAATTAATACGGGCCTATAATGTTTGGAGAATTGTGGCCAAAGGCAGGGAACAACACCTTGCGGTAATTTATTGTTCTATTTGTGAGGTTCACACAAAACCACGTTTCCGTGTTCTTTATCGGCATTTACTTATCATTCTAGGTACCGCTACATTAAAATCGAACACAGGCACTATAATTACTAATAGTTGGTCGTTCTTTGGTCACAACTCTTCGTTAATTGATCTCAATCTGATTACAGTTTATTAACCTGTCTCATAATTGAATAATTAATATTATTTGTCCGCGACGCTGTTCCTCGGCCAGATGTGTGTGGTTTATGACAGCTAATAGAGTTTATGTCTTTTTTATTGACAATAATGTTCTCTTGATTCCGACGTTTACGACCAGCTCATTCATTATCGAACCGCTGAGGTCATAACATTTGTAAATCATGGCGTATGATGCATGTTTAAGTAAATGTTATGGTGTTATGGTGTATGGTGTGTGTGTGATTCCTTCTGATAATATTGCCTTGTACTACGATTCTATAATGACGACATTTATTTTATCTATGCAAATAAAGTAGAATTATTTCTGTAGGCGCTTTAATTTAATTCCTCGAACTACTATTAATTAGCGACGAAATTTTATCTAGTTTTGTTCTTTATAATGAAAGTAATCGATAAGAATTTCAAGCTGCAACGCAAGGTGTGGCAATCCGCGATTGCTTAGAATGGTCATACTAAATGGCGCCTGTTTTTAAAGTCCACGTTTTTTAAAATTACGGAACGGATATTATGTATTAGCAAGTAGGTAACGAGGCGAAGGGAATACAAACGACACTCGCCCGCTCGCCGAACAATTTATTGCCTATACGATAATTATGCGGACTTAAGCTGAAGCGCGGTGCTTTACGGACGATTCTACGGTTCTTTACGGTTTCTAACGATATGCGATTTTGCGTTTTGTTGCTAAAACGGTAGAATCGATTGTGCGCGATGCAAGCCTGCGGAGCGAAACAATCGGCTGCTTGCTTATTCCGTTGTGGCGTCGGGACACTCGCTCGCCACGTTTGAAGTGACTGCAATTTGTCTCTGGCGACGTATTTCAAGTAGATATGATCGTGTGTACGACCGATGCTTGCATAAATTTCTCACTAACAGATGTAGGTTTTTTGCGTGGTCCGCGCGGGAGGTATACGTTCACCTGTTACTCCGTAATGTTTGACGCTTCGTATCGATTTTTTGCTGAAATTAAAAGTTCGATAGCGCCCGATCAACCGTACGTGAGCCGAATCGAGGAAGACAAAAATTGAATTACGCGAAATGTTTCCACAAAATACTGCGTAAAGCTAAAGTGAATTTAAAAATGTAATTCACTTGGCCGCTAATTTATGACCATGTGTTTACATTTTAATTTACGTGAGCATTCTCAGAAGCGTGTAGCGAAGTAAACTGACTTCTTTATGAAAGTAGAAGAGCAATCATCCAGTAGTCCAGTCCACTTTTTTGATTATATTTATATAGGATACGTGACTCAATGACTAGACAATTTTTTCAACGACTAGAATTTTAAGTCTGTCTCTATAACCACCATATAAGGCATTATTGTCAAAAAACCGCAGAAGCAAATGCTCGGTTTACTCCAAAGTCAAGATTACTGACTCTAAATGGCATTGGAATACGGACTCCTTGTTTAAATAAATACACGATAAATAAACATGAACTTTAATCAAATTCGATAAAGGCAGATGCGCGGGCGCTACTTTTATGGGAATAACGACTCGGACCGGTAGCGGGCGCGCTGACACTTGTCCTGCGCCCGCAAAAACGCAGCTATTGCAGGAATTACTCATTAACTTATTAAGATGATAATTTATGACTCGAAGGGAGGTAATTTCATGCACTCTATAGAAGACCTAAGCGAATTTAAGGCACTTTTTACTCGTCTAGTCGACGCAAAAACAATAAGAAGGGCAATAATAAAATTAGTATAGCTATTGATTGTGTGTTTTGTATGAATTCCTGTACCTACTTATATGTCCATATTTACAGGTTGGCGAAATAAGATCAAGCGAAGACAGCAGACCTTTGTACAGTGCAAAGAAGGAACATTGTGTAAATTCCATATTATAATACGTAATGCCAATTTCATTTCAATTATGAAATGTTTGTTGGATTATCGTGTGATAAAAATTGTTATTAAAGCGTGAGACGATCTGGCCTCATTGTAAGATTTTCTAAGATGCGATGCTATTTATTATATTCATTAACTCACCACGAATAGCCTGTCAATCTAGTCATCGGATGATTTTAATTTAAAACGTAACAATAGACGTCGGAATGTAGATTGCTGTGAGAAATGCGAAAGACTGTTCCAATCGTCGACGATAAATCAGAAGTAGTTGATGATCTTTCAGTATGAACACAATTAAATTCAGCTAATAAATTAAGTAAAGAATCATATTATATTAATTAATAAGATTACCCTGTCTCCTAAAATTATAATTACCTGATTGAAAATTAAGTTAGTGTCGTTTCAATTAGAAGATTCAAAAATTTGTCGGTGGATAATATAATTGGGGTATGATATTACAGTGAGTCATTTTCATTTGTGTGTGGTCTCGGTTTATTACTATCCAACATAATATATAACAACTATAATACAACATTACCACCACTTACTTTAATTACGTTAATCGAAGCAATTACAAACTTTGTTCCGTAAAATTGAACAACACCTTGCATTTAACCCGACTAAGTAAATGCAATATATTTATGTTCTGACTCATTTGTTCGTGAGTTAAAAATTTCAGGACAAGCGGCAGTGAATAATAAACAGAGATTGAGATCTAACAAACAAGCTGATGAAATAAGACAAATATGGCGGCGGCATGAGCTGAATTCCAAACAGTCACCGGCGCGGCTTTTTCTATATAGACGCAAGGAAGTGTGGTGAGGATTTTAAATCGGAAAGCGACACTTGCACTGTTTATAATTACAAATTACGTGATACCTGAGACAAAAACGCTGGCCAGGCTTTTTAAAATATTTTTCCGACATATTCTTTTTAGACGACCGGTTAACCTAGTGGATAGTGACGCTGCCTAAGAAGCTGAAGGTCCTGGGTTCGACTCCCGGTAAGGGCAAATATTTGTGTGATGAGCATGAATATTTGTTTCCGAGTCATGGATTATATCTATTAAATATATCGTCGTCTAGTACCCATAACACAAGTCTTACTGAGCTTACTATGGGACTAGGTCGATTTGTGTAAGATTGCTGACCCCTTATATATATTATTTATTATTATTCTTTGTATAGCGTGAATGTCCTAATTTAAATTGTACAATACGGTCGCTGTCTCTGTCATCCTTTTTATAATAGGTACATAGTGGTTTTTTCTTTTGGGTTTTTTTCATTAAACCTAAGGCATAGCCATTTACTCTGATATTGGTCTGGGTTTCTGGTGGGGCCATAGCTACTTTGTTTCTTAATGTCTGTATGTGTTAATAAATATTTATTTTTATATCATTTCATACCGATGGAAATCGTAAGTTGCGTTCGTTAAAATCTGGATGTATGAAAATTTTGACAGTTGTCTATGGGATGACAGCTGTCGGCGCCATATTTAACGTTAACTGGGCCGTTAAATGTGGTCAACGCAACCCCCAAATCCACATTAAAAATACAAAACAAAAAAATTATTCAAAAACATTGACAGTTAATTAATTAGATAATACCATCTAATTAATTAACGGGATGAGTAATTTAGATTTAATTGCAGATGAATATTCGTATCATCATACAATAAATTGTGTTGGCTACATCTACCTATTATTAATGTAGTCTTGCCTAATAGGTACTTACTACCCGTGATTGTACTAGAGTATATGAGATATTATATTTGTTTCTTACATTTGAATATTCTTTCTATAAGAAATATGAATCTATTAGGTATAATAAATATTAAGTTGAATACTTAATTACTCCTTTTAGTATGTAATGCAAATAATACAACGCCATGCCTAGTTAATGAAGCTATTTACTTTACTATTGTTTTTACTTAACTACTTATGTTGTGCCTATAATAATAAGTAACCTATAATTGAAGCACAATTTGAGGCAAAATGTATAAACTAATAGGACAATACGTATTCAATGTTATTCATATCATTAACTTTTAAAATGTAGAGTAGTTATAGGTATATGTTGTCATTTAATTTAAGTTGAACTTTTATTTTAGCTCAAAAAAATATTGACAGCCCTCATTAATTGTTAACCGATATTTTAGAATAAGTACAGTATTTGTTAACTAATACGAAGGAGACTAAAATACAAACAATGCTATGTTAAGATAAAATATTTAGATCTCTTTAATTAAAATGAATGTTATAACGACGCAGTACAGTACCACTTAAATCAAATTTGTACAGTACCTAAGGGTGGTTTAATAAAGATGCGTTACACTAAATGTCAGACGTGCAGACCAAATTTAAGTAGGCAACATTTTTAGACATTTCTAAGCGGCATAGGGTCTAACGGATCTTTTTACAACCGGGGGAAAATGTTCATGAAATAATTTCTGTGTTTTAAATTTAATATTCATAATTGATTCTAAATTTCTAAGTTAGAAGCAAATCAGTAATTTAATAATTTCCTCAAATGCACGAAATCACTATTAATAACGATTGCACCAACGTTAACTATTGCAGTTATTAAGTAAATTAAAGTTACACGGTTAAAAATAAAAAACGTAAATGATTTGATGTCACTTGAACCATTAGTCACTTGGTAAAGAATCTTCAACACCTCGTGTAGACTTGCCTCAACCCACAGCAGTTAAATTTTACGACGGCCGAGATTCCACCGCGAGATCCTAACTCTTATTCCAAGTAGTTAAGGCTCACAATCCAACTAGATTAAAGACATTTTTACTGGTAGTAACTTTAACACTTTAATCGTTTTTTTTATTTCGCGTATTGTCCGTTTTACACGTGTTTAGTAGCTACTATAATGTTTTACAGTAATAACGGCGGTTTTTTTACTCATTTTGGTACACTGTGCCAAAAAAATTAAGGAATTCTGGTTATTGCCTATTTGATCTAGAAACCCATTCGAAAAGTATATGTGTTGTGGTAAGTAGGTATTTGTGGCAACCTTGCCCCGCCGCCTTAGGTTAGTAAGTTGGAGAATATTTAGAGACCATTTAGTGAATATTTGTGTTAATTTGGTATTTATATATATACTTACCTACACTGGAAATTTACACTATTAAAAATAACTAGCTGCACTTAATCTAATTATTATCTAATAGGTAACTATGTATTATTCTAAACATTAAGATGAAATTTCTAAACCTACGTGCAGCTTTCTACCTACCTTGCAGTGATGTTTTTCTACAATTACTCTTATCATAATTTCGCACTGTTAAGGTCCAATAATAACTTATAATTTTGTATTTTTCTTATAATCAAAAATTTTTTTTTTTGGTTAATAATTAATATAATATCACATTAAAACAGTTGAAGGAGCTAACCCTAAAACGGCATCACGTATTCGCAAACGTTTATCCCAAATCGTCCGACCCGGCCCAGTAGAGCCGCTCGCGAAACTTTGTTTTGGATCATAACTCGCGGACCCTCGCGCGGATAAAGCTATAAACTCACCTTATGCTGGCGCCGACGGCATACTCTTCACAAAGCACAGTACTCCACTATGTCACGTGTGTTAAGGCATGAGTGTAATACGTAATATCGCACGTGGGGCAGGTAGTGTTTATGGTGTTACGCAACGCGTTTGTTCGGAGCGGCGCGTCAGTGGCGTGTGCCGAGCGATGGTTTACGACGCCCCCCGCTCGCGACGCCGCCGCGGCGCACTAAATCTGCGACTGACGACGCCACCCCTAAGCCGGCACAGTTACACCATTGACGGAAAGACAATAATCGCAGCGATTAATTGGGTCCAGTCGCAGCGCGATGGTATTGTAGCTGCCGGTAGCACGGGTCCCGGCAAGTGCGGCCTCGTAAAGTTTCTTCGTGTATCGTTCGATGCACCAGACGTTGATACGCTGATCGGCGGGGATGTTACTCTACTTCGCGCGATTCACAGCGCGATGTTATTCCCAAGAAAATGGACGTAATTTTTACGACTGAGTATGAAAGGTTTGTCATACCCACTTTAGTAAGCACGTCACAAATCACAACAATTTCGTACACAATCATATGAATCTTCAGCCTTAGGTAAATTCAATTCAGTTTACGACCCGATCTACATGGCTTTAGCTAAAAACATTAACAACGGTGACCACAGTTCAATGACCTTACTTGGGGAAGCGACATCGACGCACGCACCGACTCTGCGGCTCCATGCGTCGGCTCAGCCTGCTTGTGACTGGTGCGCTTTGATTGATCAAAGCGCTTAGCGTGGCTCTCCCTACCAAACAAAACAGCAGATTTGACCGGAGGTTTAGGCGATCGTACAGTCTTACACACAAAACGATATACCTATTATGTGCATCTATTTTTTATGTAATAGTACTTGCTTGCACTTTGTTATTCTATTACATTGACGTTTTTAAGTGGGATAGCACTGGCTTTCGCAAGATACTCATACTATTTAACATTAGCTGATATGTTCCTACTTTAAGATTGATTAATTTACTTGTGATATAAGACCAACTAATATGCCAATTATCAAGGATCAAAGTTATTTGGAACTAACCAATAGGTTTTGATGAATGAGAAAGATTGTTCTTATTTTATCAGGTCTATCAAAGTAAAGATCAAAGAAAAGCAGGTACCGTGACTGCAAACAATTGGGTGCATACAACTTACAACTATGTTCCAAACTAGGTCTTATGCCAGCGGATAAAGATTTCGGTAAATATTTATGAGAGGATCAGCGAAATTTTTACACTTGACTGTACGTAATAATCAATTTGTGTTTTACATAAAGTTACGTTATATTAATGAGGTTTGCAGTATTAGAAGCCGAGGAATTTATAGTTCCGATAACTGAAATGTTTTATTTTAGCACTATTATTACTGCTGCCAGCCATCAAAATTAGTGTAGGTAATACAATAAAGTTAATACAACAAATTATACATACCATACCAATTATTATAATACAATAAAGTTGAAGTCTGTGTGTAAAATATTTTTTATTTCCTACACAGCGTAACCTAAAAATCTTGACAGGCGCATCAAAAACGGCCATTCAGCTTCAAACACCCCAACTGTCTGTCAAATTACAAAGCGGCGAAATATGCGCCAATAGGAATCGAGTATTCGGCCGCCATCTTGAGTCCCCCTCCCGTTCCGAGCGCAGATGAGTGCAGACGACAGGAGGAGATGGATCACAGTTAGGATGCTGTAGGTAGTTATTATTAAAATATGTATTCTTAAATTAGATTATTCAGATGCTGTTTTAAGTATTTAAAAGTGTGCTTATTTTATAAATGTATTCGGTAAGTTTTAAAACATACGTACTTATTTTTTTACAATGGTCTATTTTTATTTTTATATTAGACAATCAGTTTGTTTATTAAAGATCTTTAGTTTGTTTTATAAATTATTTGCTTCATTACAATGTTCACCTGACTGAAGGTTTCAATTGAGGTGATGTTTTATTCCTCTAGAATACCTAGGTACATAAAGTATTCGTTAACTTTCTCAAATGACAAACATTGATTCGTTTTTTATTACAATTCTGATTTTAAAAGTGTTGTTAAAATGGTAGAACTGGCACAGTTTTTATTTGGCTCCTATTAACTAAGTATATACAATTATAATTTTGTCTTATTTGATAATTTTCAAACCTTTGTCTTTAGTTTTATTTTTGATGAAATTTTGCAAGAAGATAGTCTATAGGCTGGATTCAAATACCTATAGAATAGTTTTTATCCCGAGTCCACGCAGACGTAGTCGCGGGCGGAAGCTAGAGTATTTTATATATTTTTTATCATCAGTTCTCTAAAATGCGTTCAGAAACCGTAGGCATTACCAGCATTATTACAACCGATTTTACTATGACAACTTTCTTGTCTGAGGTAGTAGGTAAAATCTGTACTTTAATGATCTATTCTTATTCTAAATCTTATTCTTATTCCTATTCTTATAACAGTACAGATTTTTGTAACGTTATGAGTTTAAATTTGAAACAGCTGTCAAAACTCAAGTGGGTCTATATTCTAGTATCCATAGATATTAAAACAGTTATCGATACGAAACGTCAATTCAGTATGTTTTTTAAATATTTGCGCACATTTGATCTCGAGTGACATGAGTATAGGGACTTCATTCTTTTGACTTTGATTTGTAAAAACCCATTCGTCTTGACGGAGGATCAAATTGCCGCCATTGCTTTTGTCATTTTTTTGTTGGTTTTTTGCTGTTACGAAAGTAGAATTGTGAACCCATCTTAGAGTAGGTACTTATGATATGTGTGTAGATAAAGTAGTGTATGCAACTCGCTGACACTCGTTTCATAAAACCACACTCATGTTTTAAGGCCTCTCATTATGGATCAGTTGCATAAACTACTACTTATAATGTAAAAAGTGGCCAGCCGTAATACCTACCTAGAGGTATGTTTAAATTTCTCTTATTACAGAAGATAAATATCTTAAATGTCTTATTATATATCATTTAAATAAAAAAATAGAAAGAAATGGAGCACATCGTAATCTACTTAAAATAGGTAACTATCAGATTTAGCAGGACGAGTTAGGTTTAAGTAGGATTTAAGTATTATTTTTAATACTCCCAACGCTATGCCCTACACGCACACATTGGCTGGATTTCCTATTTTGTATTCAATGCGGAATAAACCAATTTATTAGAAGTTACCAGCCAGTCCGCTTTTATCGAAGTCCCAGTAGTAAGTAAACATAGTCTATGGTGAAAGAGGGCGGGGCTTGCGTCTGCGCAGGGCCCCGATTCAATCTGAGCATGCGCACTAGTGAACCTGCGCAAACGCCACGTTATTCGTTTTACTTACGTGCCATGGATTAGAAGCGTTATTGTGTACAAATAAGTAATAACTATAAATGGCACTAACTTCACATGCAATCTAGGGATATTTACTGTAAAAATAATGGATCAACGACGGCTAACTTCAGAATAGAATTGGATATAGATATCTCCTCAAAGTAGATAAATCGCGTCGAACTTATGAATATATGGATTTTTGGGCACTACGTAATCCAAAAAAGATGAGTTAAATACTATACTTAGTTCTATTACATTTTATCCTTCGATAACATCCGCGTTTCTCATGTTTTAAAAATAAATAAATTCAAGTCTAATAACTAAAGGCATCAAAAATATCATTATTAAGAATTCATAGTATCTTGATCAAGAATAACCTCTTCTAGTGTCTTACTCGCGATAAATTTGATGAGGTTGATGCTTACTAACAGGGAGAACTTATATTTCTTTTACTAACACCTGCTGTTGACCGTAGGGCACACTGGGATCAATAGAAACGCGGGTCATTTGAATCAAGCTTAATAATTTCTAAACTATTGGTGGTAGCGGTGTGGTCCAAGAAGGAAATTACCGGCATTAGTGTCGGGCTTGGTCTAAGCATGTTTCCAGGCATCGAACCCATTTGATTTGGCTATATTGCTTTTTCACCACATGGAGTAAACATTTTTGGGGATATTATTTTATCTATAAATCAAAACTTCATATGGAACGATGACGCTGGAAGAATGTGACGTCACTAATAGACGGCAATGTGCCGTGCCCACCGTGTTTAGCGCCACCGTCAACGCACCCCCCCCGGCAGCATCCCGTAACGTGACGTCATACACTGTTTGCGTTTTCTCTCTCTAGCAAGCAATATTAAAACGATTGTAGCTTCGTAATTCTTTGAGACATCTGAATGGGATTTTTGACATATTATTATATTATATTGCCTTTTTTCTTTTAAAGTAATAATGATTTTCGAGTCTACATCCCTACTGCCTATATATATTCTTTTGTTCATAATAATATTAAAAATTCGTCGGTACTTTGTTAAAAAATACCAAAACAAAAGATAATACTGATATAATACAAGTAAAAAAATGGGAGAAATGGACAAAATCAAAAAACAATTGTTGATCATTATTGTACGTGGGTACCGCTACGAAAATAAGGCCTAAATTATAAGTATGTTAAAGGCACCTAGGACTAAATTATGTGACGTTCGTAACTACGATATCAGGTAATATATTTGAATGGAAATCAATTAATTAAATGATTACGATATTTAAATAAGTAAGTATTTTAGTCTCAGATCTTTCAACTGACCCCAGCCTTTGTGTCATCCGATCAAGGCTCAGGGTCATTTGAAAATATTTCCGATGTTTTGTAAAACACATAAATTACACTAATTTATCACGATGAGTCCTCTTAACCATTGTTAAATAGCCAAATATCCTGATAAGGGCCGAAAACATTTACCGAACAGTTCTATTATAATTTACTTAAAAAAAAGTTTTAACCGACTTCAATTTAGTACTCCGCCAAGCCACAAGACCATTTCCACATTTCTTTTCCAATTTACCACGAACTGATTTCCGAGAGCAAATGCGTTGATTATTAGAGAAAAAAATCCAATCGCTGTATGTGACCATAATATTTGAGGACTTCCGTCGATTCCACAAGGATCACCTTTGGCACTTCATTAGCTGCTATTTCAACGGAATCTTATCAGAATCTGTGATATACTTTTGTACTTTTAAGTACATAAGTAATTGAGGAATTCCATAAGTCATCTGTGGTCTTCATCATCAATTCCACTCCACCAAATTTATGATTTCCGGTGTACATACACGAGTTATAATAGAAAATACCAAAATCACTACACGCGTGCCTAATATAATTGAGGAGTTCCCCCAATTCCTCATGGATCCCATCATCCAATTGAATTTCTGAAAAAAATGGGACCCACCTGGAAGCATATACTTACAAACAAAAAAAAAATTACGAAAACATTGAAAAAAAATGAGAAAGAAAAATACAACAGAATTGAGAACCTCCTCCTTTTTTTTGAAGTCGGTTTAAAAATGAGACATTAGCCTTTTATGTCAAAAACGTTCCATTTGACCCCTACCTAGAGTAATAGCTAGACAACGATAAAACTACCTACGTGTCGACTCATGAGTGTTAGAAAAATGAAAATACGGAACCCTTAATTAGACTTTTCAAAAATATTTACTACCTACAAGTGTTTCTTTTATCAATTTTTTTATTACCTACACAGTAAAAGGTGTATTTTTTTCAAACTTGGAAACCAAAAACGTTTGTTAAAGTTTTTTTTTGTTTTATAAATTAGTAAATTTTGATGATGTACTTTTTTCTTGGAATCTGTCCACTTCTATTTTTTACTCCATACATTTTACTATCAGCAACAACTTTCGCAAAATATTTTTTGCGTAAAAACTACAGTATTATTTGCCCTTTTTTACTAAGTACATATATGTAGATTCAAATACCTACCGCAAAGTTTGTTTTTTTTTCAAAGAAACACGGACTTCTTCATAAAACGCCTACAAGCTTCACCTAGGTGTGACCTTTAAAATAAAATGCGGGGAAGCAAATACCGTTGCTTCCCGCATTTTTCGGACGACTAAAGGAAAAGCTATGTTTAAAAAATATAACAGCTTTAATCTTCTTTCTTTGATATTATTTAATTGAGCATTTAATAATCAGACTTATTATTAAAAGACACTTAAATCGAATGGAGGTAATGGATGATTTTCAAAACCCTCGGTTTGGTGCATTTAGCCCACACGTGAAGGTAAAACAAACCACGCATGAAGGCAAGATGGACCCTGTGGCAACATAGAACGAAAAAAAGTCTGTCTACTTATTCAACTGCACACCTTCACAAACAAACCTAACATCTTCATCATTGTATTTAACTCCGGCACACGGCCTTTTTGATAAGCAGGTAAACAGTAATTTTTTTTGGGTAAGATTACGCAGGAGCTTTTTTATTTTATCGTTAAAATTAAGTAAAATAAAGAATATCTCATACAATAACTCAAAAACCCTGATAACGATAACGTGACAAAAGTGAAGGTAGTTCAAGATTTTCTGTTTTTACATCAAAATACACAAAAATTAACTAACCTTGATAAGAACATGTGCAACATGGCCGCTCGAAGGACACTGGTCAGTGAGTGAGAGGCGACTGTGAAGTTGACGTAAGTCGCAAATAGATGGTGTTAACAGTTTGAAAGTTATTAGTCCGGGCCATTTTACCCATAGAGTCCGCTATACCTTCCTTTCCCCTATACGCGTAGGTAGGTTTTACGTCATTGACTCGTAAATAATACAGGCAAGGTAAAAATAATCACTCTATTATCTGAATCGCGATGAATGTCAATGGTATCTGTGCTAAGAACATAATATATATATGAATTCGTTTCATTGTTATTTAAAGATTTTCCAAGTAATAAATACATTTGTAATTATTTATTAATTCTTTTAAATTGACTGTAACAGTATTTGCTTGATTAGTGCTTCAATTGTGCATAAACAACACGGCTTGACTGTAAAATATTCCTTAAACATTCAAGTAGAGTAACTATCCTGACGACAGCACTGCACAATTCGTTCGCCACATTCCTCAGCACGTTTCAAGCATGCCGTAAACAGCTGATTTCCCCGATATACTCTCTTCTCCTTTATCGCGTAGTAAAACACGTAATAAAACAGAGAAAACTATACTTTATGTGCTCCCACTGGAGTTGCGCGGACGGCGTGCGTAACCTACAAGCGGCCATTTCGAGATTTACGATCTGGGAAATGTGTGTTAGAGGGAGATAAAAATATGAAACTCTCCACCGACGGCGAACTTAAGCGTAGCGGGCCCGTTCATACTCGGAGGACAAGGCTGGCACAGTAAACGTCGAAAGTGACGATAGTGATGTCTGGGAAAGTGCAATTTGGAGTAGAGGTGATGCTAAATTAATATTGATTATTGCCAAAAAGAGGAGTTGATTTATTTATTGTTATTTCAGTAGTAAAATATATAAAAAATACTGATCTTTATACTGATAGATTGATCTTTGAAATAATACGAATTTTGGAATAAAACCGGTACTAATGATGTTAGTTCATTGAGTTTCGATTTTGAATTAAAAATATTATTTAGAGCTACATACATATTCAAAACACCAAGTCAAAACCCACATTTTTGATCGGAATTCTGTACTAACTATTAAGCAAACACCAAACGGTAAAACGACCAATTCGTAGTAGACTGAAATCCATCCTCCTAACTGACACTGAATACTATTTCTTTATGAGTTCATAATGATAATCTCGTCATTTTGCATATACTGTAACCGCCAGCATACCAACTCATTTCTCTACGTCTGTGTGCGTAATTTAAACTATCCGCATGGGACCGATGAGCATTATAGCTTTCCCTTTTGTTTGGTTAAGTTATGGCTACGTTAGAGTGAGAGGTCGTAACTCGCGGCGTGCGTCCAGAAGAGACATGTTTATGGGCGGGCGCGTGGCGAGCGGTGGGAGCCAGTCTTGAATATGGCGCTGGGAAGGAAGGACGAACATGGTTTTGAGGAATTTTCAAAAACTATTTATTTTCAGATAATTAAACTTGTTATTAATGAGTAGATATGTAAGTTGATTACAACTTTTAGTAATTAACGTTGAGCTGATAGATATCCACTGAAAACATTTATTTTCGCAACCACGCTAATTAGAAATATCAAGCTCCTTGTTTTAATTCTTAAATGCATATTTCATAAAAAAGCGAATTTCAACAAAAAGTTATTGCCAAGCCAAATAAAACCTTGTGTATATAATCATAAGGTCCATCCCCGCCGCGCCTAACAACGAAGGCTCATGAAAATCATGAACTAACGCGATACTGCGGTGAAAGTGGACTCTACAGGTGGCACGCGAGTGTGACCTGACCCTTACAGCCCTTGCCCAATAAATTAAACGAAGTACTTAGTTATGGTTCACACTAGGCTTGACTGCTTATTACGATAATTACTGTTCATTAGTTATAGTACCAAAATAATAGGTATACCTTTCAAATTTAATTTTCAATCCAGTAGGTCGGAGCAAGTATAGGTACTTAATTTGATGTAGCTACCTATTTAACAGTGACTGGTGACGGAAAACATCGTGAAGAAACCGGTCTAAACCCAATAAGGCCTTTAAGTTTTTCTTCTGGGTTGGAATGTCAGGTGGTAGGCAGTTTCGTAAAACCAGTGCCTACGCCAAATCCAAGATTTGGCGTAGGCGTAGGATTAGATGCCAAAGCGGTCCCCGGGCTCTTTTAGGGCACTACCGGGAAAAACGCTAGGAGCATGACATCTATCCAGTAGGTACACAAATTTCTGCAATATCGCGTCGCAAGCGACATGTCTCACTTGCACTCAGCGAATTAGAAAGAGGAGGGTGGATATCTCCTCTCGTGTAGTGTTGCAGCGTCAGCGTACTACAACTGACGCCCCGACGCGACACGAGACGAGAAAACTCTACCCTCCTCTTTCTAATTGACATAGTACGACTGAGAGAGAAGTCGCTGAGCCGCGCGCGACGCGACTTCGCAGCACGTTATGCTAGCCCACTATAGTGCTATGAAATAGGGAATATGATGTCAAATTGCTAACAAACGGCCGAAGTGGTGAACCGAGATGAGCTCTCCGTTCTTTTGTTAGGCTGCGGTCTTGTTGCCAGCGGGCGGCGGAGTGACGAGTTCAGTTCTAAGTACATTAGATCGAGTTAAATCTATGAACGCCCCGCTCGTCACCCTACTGCCCGCTGGCGTCCATATAGCGGCCTCAAATATATCTTATCAAATATCTTATATATGTTATCAAATTGCGTAATTTACGGGATTAAATTTGTTTTAATTATGCAATTCTTGCCTCTACCTATTCTTGTAAACCACTTCCTTTGTAAGAGACACGTTTATGTCTTCCGCGCACGAGAGCAAGCGATAAAAAATTTCATGAATGTATTTTGAATTCATGAATTTATTCATATTTGCTACTTAGAGAAACTACACGAGGTAAAATGGCATCATTTTGACACGTAGTAGGTACAGTAACTTAATACATTCAGAGGCTCTAGTATAAGTTTTACCGAATCAAAGCGTTACGACCGCGTTCGCATTTAGCTGTCTAATCCCATACAAATTGAGAGTAAAACACAAACGCGATCGTAAAGTTTTGTTTCGGTTAAACTTATACTAGAGCCTCTGAGCTTGTGTCAAACCCGGTAGTTCTGATTTTTTACAGAGTTGTTTATGATGTTGGCCCAATGAATAATCCAAATTTGTTACCTCGAGCGCCGAACGCAACATATTGACAAATATTGAAAATACCGCGAAAACCCTAAAGGACCAGTTTTTGATAGTACCCATCGCAAAAAATCAAGAACAACCGGATTTGACGCAAAGTACCCCGTACTTTCAGGCGACCAGGTTACTGGATCAATGAGTGGATAATGAGAATGAAAAGAAGATCATAAAAAAGTTGGCAAATATTATAAACAGAGCGTTTAATTTGAACCCAAGAATAGAATTTGGCTTATCGGGGCAGTTATTCAACGGTAAACTCAAGCGATCTTAGGTGGTATCGACGTGAAATCTGTGGATTTTCCACATTATCCACTATTTTTATAAGTGAAATCTATGTAATAAAATATAAATTAACTAGGTAACTCTGTGCCCGGGCCCTTAAGAGTGAATATCCACCTTAGTTGTAAGATGTGTAAGGCAGAAATCCAGCATTGCTAGCCTCGCTCACGGAGCTCTTCCTAATGATATTTTTTTCGTTATAATAAAAAAAGCGGACAAGTGCGAGTCGGACTCGCCCACCGCGGGTTCCGTACTTAATTGCAAATGTATAGTTATCAGATTTTTTCCCTTTACTTGTAGTACCTATATTACATTACTTTCCAAACTTCATAGTTCTAAGGCAACGGAAAGTAGCCTATGATTAATTTTGATTCACTTGAGAGTGTCGACTGTCGAAATATACAATTTTTGGGGCATAAACGGCCTATCTTTTTTACGTCAACTTAGAAGTTTGATTTTTTTACAGCTTCAAAGGACTGTAGATGACTCGATACACGCGTTCTCAAGATGAAGGGTCTTGACAGACGGACAACAAAGTGATCCTATAAGGGTTCCGTTTTTTCCTTTTAAGGTACGGAATCCTAAAAAGATGAGACAAGAACTTAATTACACGTTCCAATAAGGTTACATAATAAAGTAATTATAAACATCACCATCAAGATGCATATTAAGAATGTAACAAGCATGAAACAGCCTAGTGCCATAATTGGTTTTATCTCGGGCGTCTCACGGCCTACTGCGTCCAACAACACGAACTGCATGAGCTACATTGCACGTTCATTTCACATGAAGAATGGTTACTATAAGCTTAAGGCGGGTTGCACCAATTTACGATTACAGACCGATCAACGATATTTAACGTTGATCGGTCTGTAATCGTAAATTGGTGGTTATGACGCGGACAGCTGTCATTCCATAAGAAACTCGTCAAAGTTTTCATACATTCCGATTTTAGGGCATTTTCAATAATTCGTGTACCCAATTAGCGTGAGTTGCAAATAAAAATTACCTCAGTGTCAGTTTTGTGACGACAATTAAGTATACAGTTTGTATAAAAATTAACTTTTTCTTTTCCATTTATAAACTCTACGCATATTCATGTTATTTAAACATGAAACATGTTCAATTTCACTGTGCTTAATTTTCGCCACAAAACTGACACTGAGTTAATTTTTATTTAACAACACACGCTAATTGGGTACACGAATTTTTTAAAATGCCCTTTTACGAACACCGCTTATTACGATTAACAGACGGTTTGGTGCAACCCGCCCTTAGAATAGATTATTGTAGAACTTGAATCCCGGATTGACGAGAGCTGGTCACATCGAGTTCCAAGGATAGTTTAGATTGTTTTGACTGCACGAAAATCTTGAAACTCAACATTAAAACTTAACAATAAGCAACAAAGCTAAGGGTAAACCATGTACGAGTCAGTCTTAGTTGTTGAAGCTCATGGCTAATCATACGGCGGTCGTGGGTTCGAACCCCGGCTCATAGGTACAGTCAGCGTCATATAGTTAGAAGCAGCCAGAGTAGCCGAATATTTCTTAACACCCTTATACTTACAGTAATAAAGACGATACTACATAACTAAACATCAGGTATACCTTGGCTGCTACTAACTATATGAAACGACGGAATGTCATTAAATATTTACCGTTGGCTTTTCGATACAGGAAAACGTCGTGAGGATATTAGCAAAAATTTGCGAGGAAATTCAAAGATGTTAAAGTATGCGAAGTGCCCATCCCGCGCTGGACCATCGTCAGGACTACCTGTTTATTGCTTCTCGTCCATGTGAGGACGAACACAAACTGATGATGACGACATTGACGATGAATTCAAAAATATAGGAGTCATAAGATTATGACCAAGTTGAGAGTATACAGATTGTTTGAGTATATAGTCCTCATCGATTTCGATGACGGCGACCCTAGTAATTACGGATTTGCCCTATTGTGAGCTCTGATATGGCTGACTAGGCTAAACTTACTCTTAAAGACTCTATTACATGGGTAACAGTAGAGTTGGCCAGTTGTGTTATAGGTGTACACGTAGGAAGGTTTAGGCCTCTCCTTACGCATTTGGCGTTTTGTCGCCAAGACGACCTGATTGCAACTAGCTCCTCCCAACACGCATCAGGGTCTATAGCGCATGCGTTCAGATGTCGTTTGAGCACATCCTTATAGCGTAGATACTGACCGCCATGCTTCCGCTTACCCTCGGCTAATTCTGAATAAAATACAGCTTTAGGCAAGCGGTGTTCATGCATTCTAAGGACATGCCCACTCCACCTGAGCTGACGTTGCATTAAGAGAGCTTCCATGCCGTACATTCCGGAGCGACGCAGAACCTCAGAGTTAGGACCTAGGTCCTGCCACTTGATCTTCAGAATGTATCTCAGACACCTAAGGTGGTAAGTGTTGACTTTTTAATGTCTGTTTTGTAGAGGCACCATGTTTCTGCCCCGTATAAAAGAACAGGGATGATTAGAGCTTTGTACACGTTGATCTTTGTCTCTAACTTGAGATCATGGGTCTTCCAGACACGATCATTGAGTCGCCCGAAATTGGCTGCGGCGTTGGCGATGCGTGATGGTATTTCCGAAGCCAAGGTGTTATCGTTTCGGATAGTGCTTCCAAGGTACTTAAAGTGACAGACTTCGTCTAATGGTTTTCCATTTAGATTTAGTTCAGCTGGATCGCTTTCAATTCCTCTTGGCGGTTGTTTGAGGATCTGTGTTTTGGAAGCACTTATAACCAGGCCGAACTGTTGGCAAGATCGGTTTAGCGCGTCAACGTAGCTCTGGAGGTTTACAATATTATCAGACATAAGGCATACGTCATCAGCATAAAGTATCTCTAGAATAGAGATCTTCTGCACCTTGGACTTCGCTCTGAACCTTGATACGTCAAAAACACCTCTTCCAGTTCTGAAGCTCAACTGAATCTGGTTACTGCAGCGCTGTAAAGCGTCTCTCATGACTACCGAAAAGTACATGGCAAAGAGTGTGGGTGCCATGACACAACCTTGCTTGACCCCGCTTGTAATCTGGATTTCCTCAGAGAGTTCGTTTTCGTGTTGAACCTGTGCTTTCATACCAATGTGAAATTGGCGAATCAGGTTTACAAACTTCTTTGGATAGCCAGATTTTTGAAGGACAAGCCAGAGTGCCTCACGCAGGACTCTATCAAATGCTTTTTCTAGGTCTACAAAGCACATGTAGAGTGGCCGTTGATGTTCTAGGCTTTTTTCTTGTAATTGCCTTACAACCGCTATAGCGTCTATGGTTCCCCTACTTGGACGGAATCCACATTGGCTTTCTGGGAGCAGTTGTTCGGCAACTTTGCTTAAGCGCGCGTTGATTATGTGTGCAAGAATTTTACCGGCACTAGAGAGGAGCGATATACCTCGGTAAGAGCTGCAGGCGGAGACATCTCCCTTCCCTTTGTACAGCTTACATATTACCGCGTCCCTCCAGTCCTGAGGCACTTCTTCAGTATCCCACACTCTTAAGGCAAGATGGTACAGCCTGTTAACAATGTTTTGTCCACTGTATTTGTATATTTCAGCTGGAAGTTGGTCCATTCCAGGTGTCTGAGTTCTTAAGACGCTTAATTGCCCCAACAAACTCTTCGAAGGTCGGTGGCTCGTCTAGAGTTTGACAGACTGGTAGTTGTTCGAGGGAGTTCATGTAAGATAGATTTGCACTGAGCGCTGTGGGATTCAAAACGTCACTGAAATGCTCCGCTTGGCAAGCGTTGGCGCTTTAATAAGGCATTTTTGTCTGTGACTCGGTTTTGTCTATCTTTAGAGTACATGGGAGCTGTTTTTCTGACTCGTGGGCCAAAAATGCTTCAGCGCATGTTTGAGTAGGTAAGTGCAAGGCGAAAACAAATGCTTCAGCGCTTCCGCCGCATTTACTAGTGGTCTAAGAGCTAGCGACTAAATCGGTCATGTGGCTTCAGCTGTATTGAAACTCCGTTAGCTACCTCCCTGAACAACCTTTTCCGATAATCTTCGTGCTGGCAGGCCGCGGGCGGTGGGTGCGGGTGTAGTGGGGTGGGAAAAAAAAAGAAAATAAATGTGGGCTCAGCGACTTTAAATTTTTTTTTTTCAAACAGTTGCTCTGGACTCCCTGTGCACCTAAAAAAAATTTAGATCGATCGGGTGGTGGGAAGGGGTTGCAAGCGTTAATAAAAAATACCAAAATAATAATAATTTTCGTGTGGGCTCAGCTGTATTAGCTTTTTTTCTGACGCGAGATTAATTAATATGTAAGCCCCAAAAAAATAGCCATGCAAAATATCGGTGGAAAGGTATCGAAAAAAATTGTTGAAATCGTTGGATTTCGTTCGGAAATGTGCTGAGGGGAAGGCAAAAGCGGACGTGGAGGGGATATCAGCCGGCGAACGCGTCAACGCGCTCACAGCGCGTCGATTGTGTTCGGCTAACAGAGAGTAGCCGCTGTCCTTCTCGCACCCGTTGACCGGGAAAACCCGAACGTTTCCGAACGAGCAGCTGAGCCGAGGGAGTACAGAGCAACTGTTTGAAAAAAATTCAAGTCGCTGAGCCCACATATTTTTTCAATTTTTTCCCCACCCCACTACACCCGCACCCACCGCCCGCGGCATGCCAGCACGAAGATTATCGGAATAGGTTGTTCAGGGAAGTAGCTTACGGAGTTTCAATACAGCTGAAGCCACATGACCGATTTGGTCGCTAGCTCTCCGTCTATAGACACCGCTTGAAGCCCTGACTGAAACCGATTACGAGGCAGTTGAGTTCCATCATCCATTTTATATAGGTACCTACTTATAGGTAAGTGACTGCACTGAAATAGCCGTGCCGTTCCGTGAGGATAATTAACACAATAAAAGCAATCAACGAAACTGTCAGTAACTACATAATTCAATCATCGCGTCTGCAATATCTGAAATAATAAATATACTATTTATTTCAGGCATCTGAGGCCCATAGTTAGAAATACATTAAACAATAAGATTGTACATCATATTAAAAACTAACTATTTAGGCGACGAAACAGCGAAATATCCATCACTCTCTTGACACTCATGTAAAGTGAGAAAATAACACATGCTTTATAAACAGTACGCTAGTTTTGCACAAAATTGATCCCTCGCCATTTCGCGATCTTGGGCCAGGCGTAGATGTCGGTATCACAATAAACAACACAAGGCTTGTGTTGTTATATAGATACCATTGATTCGCACGAAGCGCTTTGCCACTAGTTTAATCGCGAGAACAGCTAGAGTGGAACCAACTTTCGGGGAACCTTTTCCCAGCTACTTAAAACTTGACATTTTCATGACGAGAGTGCATGAATACCTATGCACAATATAGGTATGCATGTAACACCCTCGACCTCATCATCACTTACCATCAGGTGAGATGGTAGCCAAATCCTTAGGTATGTACCAATTGTCTATAAAACCCTCGATAACCGTAACCGTAGGTTCTGTTTACCTACACATTGATTAGAGTATTGCGAATCCATACAAAAGGTACTGGCAAATAAATACAACACGCTCCTTTTCTTTCAACTCCCCCTAAAAAAGTGTAAACAGGCCCATAGATAGACTCAATACTCTGTTTAGCTACTGTCTGAGCGTTCCACCAAGCTGGCGACTGCGAAGTGAAACCGCTCTCCACTCCGGCGCAGCGTGACTTGCAGCGAAATCGCCGATTTACCTTCCAGGGTCGTATGCAGAGCGCCTCTGTGTACTAATATACTTATTAACTCCATCCGTCCGTGCGGCCTCTTATGGTTTACCGTTTTCGAACAGATGGCCTATGAATATGTTTAGAAGTCTGTTTCGTCCTTTTATGCAGGAATTTTAGGGTCACTGAGCTTTACTTGAAGTTGGCAAGGCGTGTGATTGATATTTTTTTTATAAGTCATGTGCTGGAGTTGCTCCATTGACTTCGAATGATCACTGGGAAGCTTGAAAGAAAATTCCGTTCCGTTCCTATCGTCTTACACACTGCGTCATACGTCAAGTCATTATGTATTCTAAGTTCAAAAAGGAACTGAAGGAATGGCTGGCAATTAAATGCTTTTACAATCTTAATGAATATTTCGTATAGGTCTACAAATTATGAAGTTTAATTTTAAGTTTAATAATATTGTACGTCCGAAATGGGCACACCGTTGATACCTTTTAATGTATGACATGAGATCTTATGTACACAGTTTTGACAATAAATGATATCTATCTATCTATCTATCTATCTAAGACAATTGAAACTACATTTGATCGCTCGCTATTCGTCAACTATCAGCCAGCACCATGTAAAAACCATCAGAAAGTACCAATCCCACATATCTGATGCACAGCACAACGAAACACTAACTCACTCATAGACTCATGGAGATCTAGAGGAGAGGCCTTTGCCCAGCAGTGTCAGCACTGTGGTAAGCTGTGGGGGCTGTCCAATATCCTCGGGTATTTTTCAATCCCAGCAGGGAGAATTGTTACAATGACATAGGATAATATTGAGGTTTTCAAGAACAGTTCTGTCATAACACAAATTAAGAACACAGAATATCTAAAAAGATGTTATACTTAGGTATATTTGGTTTTAATATATTCACGTGTGATTGTCTGATCTACTTAAACAATTTTAAATACACTAAACCCGTCCGTATTAGTTCAGGCTTTAATATATCCGATAGCGGTAGTTTTAAATTCTGCGTATTTAAATATTTTAGATAAATCGTTCATTAGAAAGGATTTATTCATATCGGATATCCGTCAATGGAGTTTTGCATTTCGAATTACTTAGTTAACCGGAGGCCATTCGTTACAATATCTATATTTGAAATAGATTTAAAAACATTCAGATTAGGAAATCATAAATTGGATTAGGTATGCATGGAGTTATTTCGGTTTAGGAGAGATGTGCGCTTTATAGTGTGTAAACACGCAGCAGGGACGCGGCTGATTTGATTCGCTCTAGGATTAAATATATCATATTAGTTTATTTTTTATTTTGATATTATGCAAGCTTAAAATTATGCAGTTTGAGGGTCTGTATCGTATTTAAGGGCGGAAATTGTCTATTTTATAAGTTTGTTTCAACTTACGTCTAACTAATTGAATAAGTCTAATTTTACAACTGAATGTTAAGCAGGAATTTTCTTTTTCCTATGTATCTTCTTTGCACGGCGTTGGCATCGTCGGTGGAGGGAGCGTAGGCACATGGTATTTGTGCACAATTTGCGCATACATAATACATACCTCCAAATATGTTTGTGCATAAATTGTAAAATAAAAGACGCAATATCCTGTGCCCATTAAACATACACGATGCAATCGCTAAGTGTTTTAGATAAATGGCGCTTCTGCTTCGGAAAAATGGTCCCATGAAATCATAGTGATCTCCACAATAGGCCGCAGATCGCAACATAAATATTATTAATAACGGCCACCGCTCCCGGCTGAAGTTTCATTCGTTCATAAAAGAAAAACTCCGCTCTGCATGCATTGCCATCTATCTTTTTCCACAAAAGCCGGACATTATTGTTCGGTCCAAACACTCCTAAATCTTCGGTGAAGTAATATATTTTCGTTTTGCCAGTGCGGTGTACATAGACAGTCAGTTCGCTACTTCTATTCACTAATGTTTTATACGTAGTTTGCTAAAGTTTGCGGGCTTTGAGAAAATTCCTTGGAACGCACAGATTTACTGCTTTATAACGCCTTTTCCTGACCAGTGCATTTTCAAATGAGTTGGAGAAGTGGGAATGTATCAAAAATAGAAATTCCAGTGTATACCTTTATATATGTATACTTACTTATAAACTATATACAGTTTATACTTAGTACGTGGTCTACTTACATATATAGCAATTATGAACATGAAATGAATCCAGTAGGTAATACATATAAATTTTGCCTATTTAAGCCTTTTAAATATTTTACATTTGTGTTTTACTTATGGTTTACTGACTGATGAACTAACAGGATGATCGTTATTTATCTACCTGTTTAAAAATAACTACAACTTAGAAAAGTTGAAAAACCCCCGAAATTTTCATTTCAAAGTCCAATATCTCAAAAACGGCTAAACAGATTTTCATGAAACTTTCGAATAAAAAAAACCGCATTCAAATCGGTCCATCCGTTTGGGAGCTACGATACCACTGACAGATACACAGACACACAGACACGTTAAACTTATAACACCCCTCTCTTCGCGTCGGGGGTTAAAAATAATACTTTTAGAATGTATACGTTAACATTAGGTTAAATTAAATGTTACTAACCGATAAGGAACCTGTTATATAATAGGTAATTTTTTTCATTCATCAAATATCTCATCATCAATATTTTAGCTGTGTATATTTGGTACCTCAGTAGGGTAAATCGCCAGTTACTGGCCACCGTTCAATAACTGGCCACCTCATACTAAAAATGATTTCTAATAGGTAGAATGAAAATTTTAGTATAATGTGGTCATTTCTGGCCAACCTTCAATAACTGGCCACGTTATACTAAATTGAATTATGGTTGTAAGGGAACAGAGTTAATTTTAAGTATGAGGGGGCTAGTTATAGAAGGGTGGCCAGTTACTGAGGATTTACCCTAAATCGGGGCTGAACTTCCTGAGTTCCTAGTTTCTTCGGGGCTCATTCTAGCTTAGTAAAAAAATGGGTCATTGAACCTTAAGAAATATTTAAGTATAGGTAATTAAATAATATATGAATTAAGCCTGGCTATAAATATTACTCATGGCCACTTGTAAAATTTAGTGTTAAATACAAGCTCCCTTTATCTTGAAGCAGTTTAATATTTTCTATTTAAATGACAAATTAAAGTAGCTTATCTTGACAAAAATAATATTCCTGCGCTAAGCTCAAACTCGGAGGTCTGTTTCGTCCCTTATCTAACACTTATTTGTCATCATATTTCTTATCCCGACATTAATTTATAACCCCCTACACTTCTTAAAACTAGAATATTCTCCGTATTACAACGCGTAATTTGAGAATAAGCCCTAAAACACCACAATATATTATGTAAAGATTTTTATCTTTTCCGTAAAATGGCTTGGGAAAAAACATAAAGAAGGAGGTGTCACCTGATCCTGACAGCTGAGATTTACGCCGCTCGGTGTGGCCGCGGCCTAAGGTCGCCCGAGTTATGACACTTCCAGATAATTTACCTACCTACATGTAGCGAGACCAAGGCGGTCCAGAGCGTCAGCTCTGGACCGTATTCGAGACGTTTTAATGACTCCTCGTAACATGACCCGATTGTGACATTTCGATAACTTCATTTAAAAACCCGTAACAGCACTGCCCAACTTCATCTATAATCATCGCAGGTGGTTTCGTGAGTTGTAGTATTTAAAATGGAACTCGGTAACTGCCAAAGGTATTGAAGACTTTAGGATATTCAATAATTTCAAATTTAAGTATTATTTTCATAAATATTTGCATAGCTCCCAAAAACACGCTGTTTGCGGGACCTCAATTTATCTGTAGATCTGTCAACAACTAAACCTAAAATAAAATGCCTAATATAATGCCCGTTAGATTCTGCTATAGTCGCAAGCATCTAAATACAGGCAGACAATACAGCAGGTACCGCCATAGTTTCAAAAAAAGACTGGGTTGCACTCCGGGAGTGCCGGCAGAAGTGAAAACTTGAATATTTTGACATTTCGAATCAACGAATACCGTAGCGACAGAAGTAAACTATTTCACTTGCGAATTAGCGCGTGAGAACTTATTGTGTGCCGGCCGAACGGGTAAGCGCCGCGATTTTCATGGCGTTTGCGCCCTTTTTCTCGCTAACTCGAATGGCGCAGCCAGTCTCGTACTATGGCATCGGCATCTTCCTCAGTCGTACACTCTTGACTGAGTGGTCGTGGTTGTTCCGATGGCGTACGAGGTTAAGAGGAAACACTAAGGTCAAGATAATTGAGAAATAGGTATTTGTAAAATGTATTGCTGTCGCGCCAACCATAAGCCTCCCGCCGCAGATCGCGACAGAGACAACTGCAGCTTGGACCGAAAATATACCTATTAAATTACATAAAATCAACGTTTCGTAGTCCCCTGATTTCTTCTCCAAAACTTGACCTATTTAACTATTATTTTTATTAAAAATCAAGGAAAGGCTATTAAAAGTCAAAATTGTTTTCTGGATGTTTGAACACAGCGGAAAATCTGGCATTTTTTTAGGTTTTTTTTAAAGTTAATAGGTTATCTTCTAAGAATAAAAATATGTATGAAAAAAAGGAAAATATAGAAACATATGGTAAATCTTTGTAGGTCTATTGGTACCTACCGATGCAAGTACCTAATTGTTTGCTTTTTGATACGGAATTGTCTTTATCATAAATTCATTCATCATTTCACGTGAACTAGGAATTAGGCCAGGAACTTAATTATTTTACCTAAATGGCAACAAAAAGAAACATCACTAACATCAATCCAGAACATGCCACGAATCAAATTAAATAAAGGACTAGCACTAATATCATCTCATTACAACCCAAAGACATTAGTGAAGGACGGGAAAAGAAATGCGTGAGCCTACCAAATGTACCCCGAAATACCCACTACCAAAAAACGCTAAATTCACTTAACCAACCTTTAAAATTGCAAAGGAAAACGGGCGCTAAATCGAGCGGAATAGGGGTCGCATTGATTCGAATGTGTTGTGAAATTACGTCGTTAAGTTTTCGAGTAATAGGAGCTCAAGTAAAGTGGAGGAGTCCCCAAGAAAATTGGCACAAGTGGTTTTAGCCGTCGGGCGGCGCGGGGTATCGGTGGGGCGGGGGCGGCGCAGAATAAACACACGCGGGTTGTACCGGTTTGTAGATGCGTTGGATGTCCCTTTGTGAGGACGTAACTTTTGTAAATGTACAATTGTACTTCAGGGTATTTGAATTGGTCGAATTGCATCAAAGTACCTAGTCCATTAAAAGGGTGTGTAATGTTTCATATAAAAACAAATTGCATATTTTCATTTTGCATAACAGCGAATAATATTATTTCGGCTTGTATCAGTGGGCAAATTGCATAAAAACAAAACGAATAAATAAATAAAATAAATATTAGGGGACAATCTTACACAAAGCGACCTATTCCTAAACTAAGCAAAGCTTGTACCTACCCACTATGGGTACTAGACGACGATAAACATACTTAAATAGATAAATACATACTTATATACATAGAAAACATCCATGACTCAGGAACAAATATTTGGGCTCGTCACACAAATAAATGCCCTTACCGGGATTCGAACCCATGACCTCTTGCTTCGTTCGTAGGCAGGGTCACTACCAACTAGACTAAAGCGGTCGTCGTCGAATAAAAACGATTTGCATATTTTAATCAATTATTATCATCAATTTTCATAAGTTCCAATTGTATAATGAACAAACGCTTCAATGTGTACACTGTAAAATATTTCATGCTTATAATGTATCAAAATTCCGCTTAATAATTGTTCGAAATATCTACATAAAATTAAAATACCGATTTTTAAATTCCAAATATCTTTACACCGACCAATAATACATTCGACTACTTAAACAAAGGTCCAAACCATCACGCTTTTACAAATTGTACTTAATAGGTGGTTAAAAAGTGTTTGGTTCTGGCTATAACTTGAAACCCATTGACCACATTCGTTCTGACACATAATTATGTATGGTAGCGAGATCGCAGAACACATTCATATCATATTTGTATGCAAAACGTTCATTTACAATATGTTTACAATTATACGTATACGTATGACTAAACTAACCTGTTAATCAATATTTATTCAATTGACATCTTCAGAGCACTTACTCCTCTGCAACAAAGCCGGCTCTGCGATACTCGGCGGGGTGACCGTCGAATGTTCGCCCAGAGATAGGACTCAAGAAGATGTATTGCTGCTTACGAAAAATTTTCAACAGACTCTTCTATCGGATTGGCCCGAACGGAAAATAAGAGGGGACACCGACTAATAAATGAACGCTGTAAATATCCCTATGACAATAATACAGCTCAGCAATAGATTCCTTTCAGGAGATAGTAGGCCGTTATTAATGTTGAAAAACAGGGAAAGAGTAGATTGATAGCGTAATGAGAAAGAGCAAGAGTGATTGATTAACCCAGCAGCCAATAGGATAAAAGGTTTCTTTTATATCCATACAAATAATATCCTCTGTAGCATTACCTACTTTTAGCGCAGAATACGGCTTACATTTTCCTATTTCTACTGAACATCGTCAATCTGAGTCGACTTCCGTTGGATAAGTTTGCAAGTCAGGTGCGTAAATAAATGTCACGAGAAGTTCTTTACTCAGTTTCTTATTCTCGCTTGAATAATGTTTTCCTATGTGGATTTAGGTGGAGTTTAGGAATAAAAATCAGGATAGTACTAAATAAAGTTATATGTATGATGAATGATGAAGATAAATGGCCGTTTCTTACCTGCAAATGAAACTCCCTCTAGAATTCCTCCCAAGCAGCCTCTATGAAAAATAACCTTCCTAACAGCAATTCAAATTAAAACCCAAATCACACATTCCGAGCGTAACCGTCGTCGATTTTTCTTTCAAAATTTATGTCCGTGGGTCGCCTCCAGAGGGCGCTTCTGCGAGGCGGGTGGGGGGCAGCCGCGGCGGGGGGAGGGCGCGAGTTCATTTCGCCCGCGTCGTTTATCTTGAGGCACATAATTCTTGGGACGAAGACTATGTCAACTTATTATTCGTATTCTTTCGCCTTTACGTGAAATGGGTGTGTTTTATACAAAATATATGTTTATTTGTAAACACGTACCGCTAAATGGGTGGGTTCGTGGGATTAGAGGTTTGCGGTTGCTTAACACTTGACAGTATATGTTACGACTTGCGGTTATTAGCGTGAGTTATGAATGTGCACTATGCACTTATGTAAAGTAAATCATTATGCCATTCCCAGTTATAAGGATTATTACATTGTAAATACTTGCTTATTGCATCAAAAGCCTAACTTAACCCATAAACTACTCATTGAATTTACATTCTGAAGAGAAAACGATTTGATTCAAAGTCGTATTTTTTGATGCCTCTTACACAAGACATTTCACAGCCATTTACACATCCCCATCCCGTCTAAGATGAATCAGTAAATATTTACGTAATGGTATTATGATATTGGGAGGGACGCTATCGGTCGTCTGTCGGTCTGTAGATCGTAAATAACACGCATTCATTAGGTACCTCCCCCTCGAATGTTAGAGAAAAATGTTTAATAACGGTAGCGTAAGATATAACTTGAGATAAGTTGCGTTGTTGATAAGTCGATCCATTAACGAACAATTCAATATTAAAAGCATTCGCTGGTTGGGTTTCCTTCCACTGCAACTTTATATATTTTGTAAGGTTATCTTTATGATAAACACTGAAATGGTAAGTTAGGTATAGTAATAGTATGGCATTTGGAGCCTGTATAAAAAATCTCGTACCTATACTTATAATGACATTATATTTGGCCCCGTGGGCGACTGGTTGTTTGTTTTGTGCAATAGGGTATTTATAAAATTGCATGGAAAATCGTGTTAAGAACTGCATAAATAATTATTAGTATAGTGACAGTGTGTGTTACAGTCGACGATCATGGTAGAAATTCTTGTAATTTTGACGTTTATGCTTTATAATGTGCTTTTATTGTGAAATAAATGAATCCAAATATGTGTTAATCAATTTAGATTTTAATTTCCACACGTTAAAAAATATACTTATAAAAAGAAAATAACATGATACAGATTTTTTGATATTTTAATTTATTTTATTTTATTTATTGACAAATACATTTACGTGACATTTCAGTAATAACCAATGCGTCACGAAACTAAAAACAACAAATAATACTATCTAGGCGACGAAACAGCGTGGCCCCGTTGCATCGTCATCTCCGGTGTAGGATATCACTTGAAATAGACCTGGACTAGGTAGGTAAGTAAGTACGTGACGCGTGCGAGGAACGCGGAAGCGCGTCACGCCTGCACCATCCTTAACCTCCGATAATACGTCTAACCGCTACGTCATTTGACGCAATAACGGTCAAACAATAAATATCGCTTTGGGCAGACAACATGCGCAAAGTAATATATGAAGTTAAGAATAAATAGGCAATTTAGTGCGGGCCGCACGTCCCGCCGAATATTGCCGTCGACGGCGTATTTCCATATCGTATCGCGATTCGCGGGCCTCTTTTATGGGGTAAAAATTAAGTTGCCGAACTGTGGGTGTTGATTTTCAATTGGTTTGATTGCGATTTTTAAACGATTGTTGATTGGGCGGTTTTTTAGGGGTTGTTAAAGATGTTGGGGTGTGCCTAAATTGAGTCTTGAACGACTTGTTCTATGTATTGTGATGATTAAATTAGAATTTCAATTTAAGTTGTGCGGTTCTTATGGAAATTTCTTTATTTTATTATTACTTATAAAACTATAGGTACATAATATACAGACTGTTTGAAAATATCTCATACGGTACAAATAAAGACTATTAATTTTCATTTTCTTTCTCCCAATTATTCTGTCATTAAATAGCAAATATGTGTATTGCACAGTATCCTCGGTCACAAAATGCAAATTTTTAATGCAAAATTCACGTATAAAAATAGCTGGCACGTAAAATTCAAATATATAACGGTATTACGCCCGGATTACTTATAAAAAAACCTCACATTATTCTTAAATTTCGAACGGTAACTCAGCTCGGTCGTATAAATCCGGGGAAGCACAGTCGTATGGAAAAAAGATCCACGGAGCCGGTATAAATTCAGCGGTAAGACCCGATAGAAATGAGAGAATTCCCCATTAAATCTGTCTAATGCGGAGGGACGAGCGATGAGCGGCAGCGAGCGTGGGTTCTACCCGGGCCCTTCTAAGGGCGATGTGATTATAAAATTGGAGAGGATTAGGGATATTTTGTAGCGAATAGCTTCGATATCCATAATTTCATTTGCCAATACGCTAGTATTCGCCATAATCATCATTTGCAATGCAAAGTGATTTTCTCTTAAACCGTAACATTATCAGGACAAATTATATAAACTTTGTATAGAAACCTTGTTTTTTTTAAAAAAAAACCTTATATGATGACGGTTTCTGAGAAAAACTAATAGGCGAATGAGGATTAGGGCCCACGTTCTATTTATGGCAAATGCAATCATGGATTTCATTAGTAACCCATTTGGTAATCTGTCAGCTTTATTAACATTCTTGTCGAAATTACAAAACCAATATGTCAATATTGCAACTATCAGGTTCAAACGTCCGGAAAAATGCCTATTTCAGAATTCGGAGCCATATTGATGGAAATAAAAATGCACCAGCCATTTTATCAGAAAAAATCAGTCGGATTATTCGCGGTTTGCAAAGTCACAAGATCTCTAGTCATGTTGATTTTAAATATATTGTAATGGAAATGACTCCAATTTCTATACTACAGAATATTATAATAATTTCGGAAACCATACTAATATTATAAATGGGAAAGTGTATGTGTGTGTTTGTTTGTCCGTCTTTCACGGCAAAACGGAGAGACGAATTGACGTGTTTTTTTAAGTGGTTGAAGGGATGGAGAGTGACATAGGCTACTTTTCGTCTCTTTCTAACCCCCCACTTCCCTAAAATGGGGGGTGAAAGTTTGTATGGAGCTACGATATAAACGACTTCCACGCGGACGGAGTCGCGGGAAGAAGCTAGTATTAGATAAAAAATAAGTTTCTGTCAAAAATTTCATTTTTGGTATAAGCTTTTATTGCCGACTGTACTTTTCTGTATACCATCATCAACTACTCATTGAGACGATTCTAACGAGCCCAAACTCGATGGGATTATGTGGTTTTATTACGGATAGTTCCTATGGCCACCTTCCAGCTCCATCATCAGATCAGCTCCAAGTCATCATAATATTGCATTGCATACAACATATATATGCATACAACATTTCAGCTCAATCGGAAACCGGGAAGTGGATCAAATTTAACTTGCAAGATTTGATTACAGACAGACAACGGGACAGGTGAAACTAAATAAAAGCTTGTAAAAAGAAACTCATAATATGGAAGAAGTCTTATATTCTTACCTGTCTAAAGAAAAACTAGAATAAAATTCAAATGTTCCCGTAGTTATTGAGGCATCAATGAACTACGCTTGTCTTTAGGCAAGTTTTACACGCTTCAGATAATGTAACGTTATTTAACCCTTTAATGCCCATGATGCATATCTGCTGCGCGTCCTCTATTAGCATCGTTCGCAAAATGACAATGCATACTATGTGTTAGGATGCGCGCTAGAAGACATTGCCACTCATAACTGATACCGTAGCTATTATCGTCATCCACAGTGAAAAAAATAAAACCAAAGGAACTTACCTTCTAGCTTCTCCTACAGTATAGGTCATTGTACACAACACTGTCGTAGAGGCCTCCTCTGTCATTCCGCCGCTACCGCTTGTTCCATAGGCCACCCGCGAGCCGCTAAATCTGTCCAAGTGGCAGATAGGTGGCGCTCGGCTAAGCAGGGACTGGGAAAACACATTTTAATAAGGGTAGTGAAACAACCATCAACGGCTAAGCGGAAAATGTTTGCGGAGTTACGGATCAGAATTTAGATTAAGTTTTTTATATCGCTGTTAGTGTAGGGGTGAGTCATACGTTTGAAGGTTCTGTGGTTGTTGTATATTGGCTATTGAATATTGTTCGCTGTATATTGCCTATTTGCTGACATCCTTAAATTGCAATCACAGGTAAGTAGCTGCTGGCATGAGCATTGGGTTAAATAAAATGGCGGCAGAGACCACATGTGAATACCACTAATTAGATCATTTTGTGTCCCTGTGTATATGCAGTTATTTACTTATGGTTGAGCTAAATGCTGATTTTACTGTACTATTACATTACTAATCATCTTACCAACGAACTTACTTAAGTGTTCGTTGAAAAGCAATCAATCAAGTCCAGCTAAGTATAACCTAGCTACCTAGTTTTTTCATTATTTTGTAAGGATATAAAAAAAAAACTATAAACTGGATATAAGAATCAAATTCGTAGGTTGGTATTTACTCCAAGGGTGCGGGTGCGCGAAACGAAATGTGGCTTTAAAAATTTGGAACACAATCCAGCTATTTGTCTTACCAACGTCTCGTATAAATCAAGGAATAAAGCAGCCAACAATGCTTTATGGCGGAAAAAAGGAACCTACATAAGACGGGGAAATAGCGTATAGTACGCCTATCTACATACGCATGCTGCACATATGTGTTTCTGTTACGAAACGAAGAGTGTACACGGCATGATTTATCTCCAAGCGTATTTGAATCTGTAATGATATGTGTGAAATATGAGCGGAATAAAATGTTCGTGAATGCCCATGACCCACGCTCGGTTTTAAAAAGAGTACCTACGTCATATTCCGCGGCCATTTTAATATCGAGCGGTGCAAATAAAACTCGTCATTATTTAGTGTGTGTCGGAGCCGTCCGCACTACGCGCTGCGTCCGCAGAATTATTACCGTGTAACGCACTATATCACGGCAAATTTACGACAACCTGAATATGATGGATTTTCAATCCGGCCCAGAATTATATACGACGAAAATCGTTCTGCTGTCAAAATAGAGAAATAAATAAAATCTCGACAACCAATTAATAACTCGTAAAGTGTCAGTGTTGAGGACAATAAAAAACTTTAGCCGGGACAAAGGGGCAGAAAAAGGCGATAACAATGGCGGAATGAGGAGAAAAACGCCTGTAAAAAGCTCCGATATCGCCCATAAATTTGGATGGATTCAAAACAAATCGCCCTTATTCATTACACGCATGACTTATTGGCTCGAGAAGATAAAATTTATAATGCACTTATATAGAGGACACAAAGGAGTGGAATCGACTCCGTTCAGGCAAAGTTTTCGATTTACAAAAACAAGCTGCGTCGAACAAAACGCAACGCGCATCGTTAGTCACGTTTCGGGTTCGAAAATGAATGAGCCGATTAACCTTAGCAAAAAACTAAACGCGGCGTTAATACATATATGGAATCGATTTTAAATGCTTAATAGAGCGTGCTTGAACATTGTCAATAAAATATGTCGTGACAACTCTAAATGACTGTAAAAAAAATTTAATAAGCTATATTTAATAATATTTTAAATAGACTAGCTTTTTGAAAAATATTGCAAACTGAGGTGAATGGAAATATGAGGATTAATGCTCCCCGCTAGTTGAACGCCATAAAGAAAACGGATAGGTACATAAATACCATACCGAGCTACAATGTTTGTTAAAAATGACGCAGTAAATTAATATCAACATGCAAATCGATGGAAAGCAAGTGAAGCGTTTTATTATCAGGTATCACATAACGATACCTTCATCAAGCCACGTAAAACGCGGAACGTCGAACCGAGAAATAAATGGCGTTCAAAAGTGTGATCCCAGATGTACAAAAAGGGGGAGAAAGAATGAATGACGAAGAAAAAATGACGAACAAAATGATAAATACCCTACTCAATGTGAAAAAGTGAGTTTATTTATGACACGGCAGTGTATTGTGGCTTCAGAAGTTTATCAGATGTTGGGCTTGCATTTATAATGTGTGTTTTGCGCCTTGACATCGAGGGCATTGGACGATCCGGCCCTCGGTGCCTTACCTGTACCTAATACGTAATTATTTATGATGTTGCTATTTTTAATATCTTATTACACTTGCCTCGCTACTGCGCATTTCAATGTGCATTTTATCCGTCTGTATCCATTATAAAGTTTGATCAGTTCATTAAATTAAATTGCCTAAAAAAGTAACTAAAATTACTTTTCTATTAAACGATCAACAACTTTCAATATTGCAAGCTTGCGTTTCCTTTACAAGACCCGAGGCAGTCAAATTAAAGTTTTCCAAAGTCCATATTTGACTTATCGAGATGGGAGGAGCCATCGGGTTATTTATCTGTTTTCTCGTATTGTACAAGATATCTAACCATAATGGCGTCTAACTTTTACGTTGTCTGTGACATGCCTGAAAGTAAGCATTGCAACGATGATTCGTTGTTTTTTTATCTCCGCTTCTGTAGCGCATCACTTATGTTTGCCGAAGCTCACACGGATGGGTTTGACGCCATTGTACGGAAGAGGGTCGCATCGGTGGTGCGTAGGATGCGGAGCAGCTCCAATAGAATTTTGGAAATGTTTGCGGCGAAACCTGATTCCCCCATATACCTTCATGTCAACAAGTTGATGATTGCCAATCGAAAACTGATTGGTAATCATTAACTTGTTGACAGGGAGTGAGTATCTCAATTATTTATGTTCCTTTTTCTTCTTTTTTTTCTTTTTTTTAATGACCTTAACAATAGTTTTGTAAGATTTGTAATTACTAACCAGTGGATCTTAGTCATCTGAATAAATGAAATCAATTATTATTATTATTATTATTAACTAGCAACGTCAGCCAAATATGAATGCCTTAATAAAAACATTGACCTACTATGGTGTGAAATTACCATCTATATATATATATAACGGAAAATTCCCACGGAAATGCGTCGCTAAAGACGCAAATCAGAAAGGCAATGAGCTACCCCCCTTATCCGCCCTCGATTTTAAATTAGGTTAAAGAATTGTTCTTCAATCTCCTTAAGCGGTGACCACAAATCACAGAGCTCCTTTAGACGTAATTGAAAATACATTACAAAACCAAATTAAAGTGGGAAAGTGGTACAAGTTAGGAGGAGGCAGGTGGCTCCGTGACAACCCCCTACCCGCGGAATGTTTTGGCATAAAATATCGTTTCAATTATTTACGTGAAAGATTTATGGCACTTAGAAAGTGCGCCGAGAAAAAACTGGGAGCGACGTGTGCACAGAAAGTGTTTTTCTTGGAAAACTTATAATGGGTATGAGTGTAGGAAAAGTTTTTGAATCTCTTTTCTATGGTAATTTGTTTTGGGTTTCGCTCGCTTATAAAGATATTAGTGTTTGTATTAAGTTTGGTGCAGTTTGTTTCGTAGATAAAATATATCGCTAACAATTTGATGAAATTATGTCATGCTGCGAACGATCTAGTTCAACAGTTAGTGATGGCAATGCTGGTCATCTACCAGGTTGTCCAGCATTATAAATATCTTGACGTCACCTTGTCTAGCCAATGGGGTATTGAGGAGCAATTCAAGCACTGCATCGTATCTACCTCGCATCTACCTAAAAAGCACCGTGCACTGCGCATCGACTTCTGCAGCTCGCTTTAATAGTCATCTACGAAGTCTTTGGTCTTTATGCCATCCATGGCGCGGTGCTTTCTCTAGGTTTCGGGAAGCCATAGACTTTTGTGCTTACAGATTATGGAGCGTTCTGTACCTAAGCTATGAAAGCAGCAGTCAGAGCGTGGAAGGATATGATACCATACTCTGATAACCTAGTCATGTTTAAAAAAAAGACTGTCGAATAGGGATTGTTAACAAGCTTACGGAAATTTGTGAACAAAGACAAGTGGTTAATGCTAGTCGTTTTAGGGTTCCGTGCCCAAAGGGTAAAACGGACCCTATTACTAAGACTCCGCTGTCCGTCCGTCTGTCTGTCTGTCTGTCAGTCTGTCACCAGGCTGTATCTCATGAACAGTAAGACAGTTGAAATTTTCACAGATGGTGTATTTGTGTTGCTGCTATACCAAGAAATACTAAAAAAAAAAAAAATTAACGGGGCTCTACAAATGTGATTTTTTTGCCATTTTTAGGGTTCCGTAGTCACCAAGGAACCCTTATAGTCCGTCTGGTCGTCCGTTCGCCTTCGGCTTAGCTCGCAGTAACCATTACTACTAGAAAACTGTAATTCGGTATGAGTATATAAATCAATCACATTTTGGTGAGGTAGGCACAGCGAAATGTCATCCCGCTCGAATTTGGAGCAGCCCAACTGAGGAAGTACCTCCGCCTTGCAGAAGACCACAGCCATAATAACGCTACTACTTGCTCTGTAGTATTGTTGTGTTCCTGGAGGTGAGCAAGGTCGCCAGAGCTCCCGAGGATGCGTTGTGTTGAGAGCGAGGGAATTTGTTCCTTTAGCTGTCGACACGGCGAATCCTCAAATATATCAAGGGTCGGTAACGCCTATGTTACTCCTTTGGAGTTGCATGAGTCTATAGGCTGCGGTGTCCGCTTAGCATCAGACGGGCCGTACGCTTGTTTGCCACCGTCGTTGTATAAAAAAAAATCACACCGACAAAACAGAAGAATAATATCTGGAAAAAAAAAGATTTTGTGGCACCTAAAGTGGGATGTTATTCATTTTTCCCATTAAACCCATAGTGTAGGGTATCGTTGGATAGCTTGTTCAAAAATATGATCGGTTTTTCGAAACGATTTTTCAAATTAATGGTTCGTTTGCGAGATAGTAGGCTTTAAAGTGTCGCGTTCGCGTGTCGATGCAGTAACTAAGAAAGACAGGCAACTACGGAACCCTACACTGCGCGTGGCCCGACACGCACTTGGCTGATTTTTATAGGTAATGGTACGGAACTCTTCGTATGCGAGTCTGACTCGCACTTGGCCGGTTTTTGAAAATAGCATTTCAACGTTTTTTACAGTTTTCAAGTGAAGGCGCGCGCAAAATTGCCCCTTGAAGCGGAAAAAGGCGCCGAACATGGACATGGCCGTGGCCTGCAAGTTTTGTCCAAAACAGACAAAGTTTAGACAAAATCCTACAAAACTTAACGTGTTCAAATTCCTAAAATATGTATTTGAACCCCTTCATGTAAGATCGGCGTTACAGAAATAACAGAAATAAGTTTCTGTCAAAAATGACATTTTTGGTACAAGCTTTTATTGCCGACTGTACTTTTCTGTATACCATCATCGACTACTCATTGAGACGATTCAAACGAGCCCAAACTCAACGGGGTTACGTCGGTTACATAAAAACTGAATTCCCATAGCCACTTTCTGTCTCCATCATCAGATCAGCTCGATGGTATCATTAATATTGAATTGTCATCCAAACTATACTAATACCCAAAATTTCAGCTCAATAACGGCAAGTGACTGAAAAATGCATTGCCAATTTTGACGGACAACTTACTTATAGGTATACTTACTTACGAACAGGTCAAGGTAATATAAAGCTTGTAAAAAGAAAAAACCGTCGCAAAACCAAATATTTCCTAGTTGCAATTATGATAACGGCAACACGCTAACAAACAGCACGTAGACAAAAGACACAAACAGTTTTAACGTGAACGCGAAGATTTGTTAACGGGGCATGTTTATTTTTCATTTACGAGCCTTCCGGCAAACAGCCTGCTTTATTACGTATACATAGCCGCATGGCGACGAAGTTTATCATGGAAAGAAATTATATGAGTGTGCAAATTAATAAAATAAGGCTAGTATAAAAGCACATGAAAGAACACCTAACTAAAAAAAACTAATTGACACAGCTAAAACACTAATCGTTCATGAAAATTCGGTTTTGATGTGCAATTTGATGTGCAAGTCAGTATTTTTTGGTGCGCAATCGGTAATATTCGGTAAGCGATTTAAATTATCACATAATAAAATACATGTAAATCCTTGAAAAAATATAGTATAGGTACGCCGAGAAACCGCTACTCGTATTTGACCCTCAGATAGTGTCGCTGTATACGTGGCTAAGGTCAAATAGAAACATAATGGAATGAATGGGTGAGAACTAAAAACCATGACGATTTTCGTGGATTTAAAGTAGTTTTTATTACTATTTTCGTGGATTTCATTCGGATTAGGGATTGCCCCAGAAAGCTTTGCATTAGGTAAGGTTCAGTCGATGTCAAAGACCTATTAAAACTCTTTGCACCTTATATCATTGCAATAAGGCGAAAATGCCAAAAAAATGATACGTACAAGTTTCAAGCGTAGTCTTTCAGTGTCAAACTTACTCATCACTTCATCAGTCTTGAAACGACGTTTCAAGTCTGGTGAGTAAGTTTGCCACTGAAATTTGTTATTTATTAATAGTGATTTAAACATAAGTAATTCTTTTTGTGTTTCTGTAAAACAAGGTATAGTATTGAGTTTTTTTTTTGTTTCTTGATATTTGTATGATTAGACATTGTTGTTAATCAAATTTTTTGAAGTTTTCAAGCCTGATGTTTTTTTATAGGGAAATAAAAAAAAACTTTAATAATAATAAGAAAAACATAGATGTTGATTCTTGCCCCTTTTGTTAATACTTACCTCAGACACGTTAATTCTAGCCCCGTTCACGGGGAGTATTAATTTCCAACTTTTCCCAAAAAAACTGTTTTGTTGAAAAAAGTGTCTACTTCTTGACAAATTTATACCAAGTACACGATAGCTGAATACTTTAAGCATCATTAAAAAAAATATAGGTATGTGAAAATGTTAAGTCGTTTTGAAGTTATAAGTAGAAAAAAAAATATTTTTTGTTATCTGTGGCCCCGTCCTCCGAGTGTGTGACGTCGACTACATTACTTGCAACTATAACAGAATCACACCTCACATCAGGCTCAAGCAATGCGAAAATGTTCGGACTATATACCTACCTATTCCTAAGTTTGGATATTTTCATGTTGTTCCGTCTGGTTTTTCTTCTATAAAATATGCTTTCTACCGATGCTCCTAGCAAGTTAACAACACGTAATACGCCTTAGCAGCCAAGCATTTACGTCCGCGTGATAATCTACAGTAAAAAATTAATTGAATCTCGGGAGCGGGAACAGATGGGGTATTGTTGCCCTTAACTGAGCCTCTTTGTATCCCGCGGAATATTCGTTCACCCTCTTGAGGGCCTTAACTTTTTCGTTGGAGAAAAATAATGGAGCGATATTGTTTAAAAAAAATAAGGAACATAATTGAATAACATATTGAGACCATAATATTAATCCAAGTACCTACCTTATACTAATAGATAGAGTAGGTTTGGTATACTTTGTATGTAGTGTAGCATTGTGTCAGCATCATCATATCAGCCGAAAGTCATCCACTGCTGGACATAGGCCTCCCCCAAGGAGGTCCTGCCACAATGACCGGTCCTGCGCCAACCGCATCCAGCGGACTCCTGCGACCTTTATCAGGTCATTAAGCTAATCATAATCACCGAAACTTCTCATGCGATTTCTAAAATTATTTCACTATATATTATATAGAATCGATCTTTAGGATGGACATAGACTATATTTTATCCCGTGTCTCCGCCTGTGTTCTCTGTAGCGTGCGAGTTATTAAATATCTTTGTGCAAGTAGGCTGACTGCGAGTCGCTGCGCTGATTGCTGAACGACTCATGATATTTATCTACCTACATTTACTTACATATTTATAGCTCATTAATATTGTGTTAAAAACGCTAATTTATTTACACATGCATGTTTATTCGGTTTCATATCAGTGACACGTGATAATCATCGACAAAGCAATAAATCAGTTATTTATAAACTCGCCTGCTAATTTGCATTGCAATTTTCGCAAGGTAAACCAGTTAACAAAACGTTATTAATACACCCGAAAAAGTCATTATAAAAATGTACCCGAAACTTAAGTACTTGCAAACAATTAAGCCTGATAACAATCGAAAAGCGCAACCTAAAGCGGTACCAGGGAATCTCGACAAAAACCCCGTACGCTTTCATAATTCGTTTAATGATAAATAAACTCATAAATAAGTGAGCGCGAGCGCGAGAATTTGTTTACAGCTGATGTACATAAAGATACGGGGCTGCTTTGTCGCTAATCTGCTAACAAGTTTCAAGCGAATTTTTTTAATCCAACACGAGCGTTGTAATGAAGAAAAACTTGGGACGTTTTTTGCTTTTTACGTGTGGCTGGTTAAGTTATGGAAGTTGTTGCGTAACTATAAAATGTGAGTTTTGTTGCGCTTTTCAGTTTTAATCAAGACATTATGGAACTTATTATTTATATCTAAATAACAAAAAGATAATATATAATATATATTATATATAAATAACATAATTTATATTAGTCATAGCACACAAAATGTTACCAATACCTACCACAAAGCAAGTTTTTATATGACGAAAAACCTAAATAAATATTTTTCTAATACTGCTCCGATATAGGAACAAGTTACACAGCTATAAAACATTAAAAATATCATTAACCTCTACTTCATCAGCATCCTGTTCAAAATCACTGTAAAAGTAGTGGCTTAGATTCAATAATGAACACATATACCTAATAGGTATTTAAAATTTATTTCATACCGTATACCATACTAGGCACGTATTCTTTTAGAGCATTCTTTGCAAGCAAGAGGTGCACTCGATTGCATTTTAATACATCGCCATGTAATGATCCATCTACCTACGTCATCTGTAGCGTTGTGTTCCTTTCTATATTTTCAAAGTGAGCTGCGGCGCTACCACGAAAATCGAATCACGAAGCTCGTGTACTTGCATCCCTGTCACTTGAGTTATCTAAGTGCGATAGAGATAGAGATATCCGAACTTCGACATTCGAAGTTCGTAGATATATTAGCTTTGCCCTCAGAAACAGATTAGTTTGTGTAAGCGGATGTAGGTACCTAACCTAAGTCACGACGCAGGGTCGAAGACGAATGACACAAACCCTCCTCCGTGACAGTTTCAGTCCAAATTTCCAAATCAGGCCCATCTTATCCTCGAAGGGCCCCTAGTTGACTTTAACCCAAATATAGAAGATCGCGCGACGGGGCTCTTACAATTTAACTTCCGGCATATTTGGAAACTCATCCACATTTCAAATTAGGGATTCTTGCAAGACGAATTACGGAAGCTTAGCTCCTCAGCGCCCTAAGGAAGGCATTATGCGAGGGCACGTACCCGAATGTTTTCACGTATAGCCCCTCTCATCTCGGGACCAACCCCAAATAATATATCTGGCAAACTTTACATATATTTGTACCGTAAATCCTCGTAATATATCGCTCTATTTTTGTTGGTTGACTCTAAATTTAAGGCGAGGACGAGGTATTTAATGAATGTTAATGTTAACTTGCATTCGCGGTTTGCAATTGGTGTAATGTCGCTTGGAATTTTATCGTTTGTTTTGTTCTCTAGTAATGTAAGCATGGGAAAGGGCTTGTGAAATGCTCCGGAAAGGTCAATACATTACGTTCAGTTTACTATTCTGGACCCCGTTTCGCGTTCGCAAATAGAAGCATAGAACGTTTACGGAGAAAAACACATTTCAAATGTTGAGTTCATTTTAGCGCAAAATTGTCCTCAAACGCCAACCATTTTTCATTAACGTCATTTCTTAAGATGAACGGAGCGGTCTGTTTTACATAAAAATTAAGAAAAGATTGAGATAAAATGCCCGGCGAAGACAGATCGCGGGTGATACGTAACGTGAAAATGGCCAGGCTTTGCTCGTATTTGACACTGCGGATAAATTGATATTTATAAGTGGAAGGGACAAGGCCAGCACGTCTGAAGGGATTCCCTTTATTGCCCGGCCACGGGCCGCCTGGATCCTGTCTCGCCTCAGGTTATTATGATATATACCAGTTCTGTTTAACTTGAAAACGTCGAAAGTATATTTATTGAGCGTGGAGCCGAGGAATTATCGGCGCCCGGATGCAGGGGCGGCCATTATTATCCTTTTATTGGTATAATATTTAATTTTGAGCCTTTAGCTAGTCCGCACTAGGATGGACTACATATAAATCGGGGAATTATTTAGCGATAACCTATAATGCGAGGTGACCTTTTGAAAAAGTTTCGATGTACGTGCGTTGGATTATTATCGGAGCATACGTTGGGTAGTAATGTGTCGTTATAATACATTAATGGAAAAGTATACTCTTGTTACGAGTAAGAAAATGGTTTATATCCTTAATGAATATTAATATCTCCATAAAGTAAAATTGTAAAACACCCGTTACACAACAACATTATACATATAGAAGAGTACCTCGACAGGTAAGGCTTTCGAATTAAAAGGACCGCACTCCATTCGTTTGGAAGCTACGATGTCACAGATACACATAAACTTAAAACACCATTCTTTGTCGAAAAAGAAACTATTTATGCGGATGTACAACCGCAACTTTTTAAAAATCATACAGGATTGTTATCTTGACTTGTATTTCTCGTGCAATCATTACTCAAAGAGCGTACCTGAATTACATCTGTAGGTAGGTAAGGTATGCAGCTGTTTTTCATAGCTACAAGATCTATTTTGTTTTTATGCTCGCAATAATTAGTCTAATTATTTTACATAAACTAATTAGTTTACATTACCCGGTACCTACTAGGATGGCAATCTACATTTATACATACTTATTAATAAGTATATTGTAACTGTAGATTGCCACCCTAAAACATGGACCATGTCAATGATTAGAGGAACTCCAAGCATTGAACTAGTTATAACTTCTTATTAAAATACATAACTGTATAAATCTTCGGAAATGCTAGGTATTTAGTAAGTATCCTCGTGCCGCCCAATGGATTCGCCCGGGTTTCAATGGATGTTAAACCTTTCATAACATAATTAGTCTTATTTCTTTTGTTTAATTTTATTTTAGAGCAAATATAAATTCAAATCTATTGTCTAACCAACAAGATTCAAATATCACTGTAATTTTTTTGTATGGTGAATGGCACGAGTCGAGGGTATTCCTTCCTAGTTCTCCGTTGCGGCGATAGAAGTCCTTCGTAGCTCCACCGCCTCGATACATCACCGCCATCTATCGTAAGGCGTCGATAACTTTCATACGCCGGCCGGCACGCCTCACTCTTGGGCCCCTGCCAACGGCGACGGATAGTAATGAATTCGCGTATGTGATTAAAACTTTGTGTTGCGATCATATATGTATATGGAAATTATGAAATTACTAAATATTGAAAACATACCAAATATGGGAAGGTACTTACTTACCTAAGAGGAAACTTTTCTGGTGGCTTTTTTGTTTTGTTGCTGTTTTCTTCATTATTATTATTGTTACTAACATAGCTTTAAGGATCTATTGTCTATGTCATTTTGTTACTAACATAATATGGATCGCTGGTCTGAATTAAATTATTTTTATTTATTTATTTTATTTATAAAAAAGATACTTAGTTTCAAAATTGGCTTAAAGTAAAAAGATTTCCAAAGAGACTAGCTATGAAACCCGTTTAATTCTAGCCGTTATGATATTAAAATGATATTTACAGTACGACTACTGTTAGTTAAGACCTGACAGATGGATTGCCTTCATTTAATTTTCAACTTTAATCTTATACAAATAAAAAAGTTATTACTAAATCGGTAGATGTGGGTAACAGTATTCTGAAAAATGCTTTATCTATATGAAATTAAAGTTGAAAATAAAATGAAGGCAATCCATCTGTCAGGTCTTAACTAACAGTAATCGTACTGTACGAATTTACTTACACAGAATAACTTCAGTATTTATAAGCTAATTTATATTAATTATTAGCTATTAATAAGCTTTTATATTGTCAGATTTAATTATATAAACTAATAATAAAAATAACAAACTAGTGGCTCTGTGAGCTGTAGAACTCGCGGACCTATTTTTTGAATTTCGAAAAAGTAATTCGACAAAAAAACTATAAGTATGTATCTACTTGCTCACCGAATTTCACAAGAATCGATTGAGAAATGCGACCTGTAGAGGAGAACAGCGGGAAAGCGGGACATCCGGACATCCGGACAACAGGACAAACAAACGATTTTCGGCCCAAGCTGAATCATACTTCTTTCACTTCGCTCCCTCGTTCGATAATAAACTAATTCAAACTTTTTATACAATTCTTAGTAAAAATTAATCGTAAGTTCAATTTGAGAGCAAAAAATTAAAGAAAAATCCACGGACAAAATGTTAAGAAAAAGGTTTTTCAAAGAAATAGACACATAATAAAATAAATTCTACTTCCAACAGGTTATAATAGTAAGTAAAACAGGATATAATATTAGTTAGTAACAGTGTGCTAATTAATTAAATTAAGTTAAATAAGAAAGTTCATTAAATCGCGATTGGCTGTAAGTTTCAGGATGGGTCAGAGGTGTTCGGCGAAGGGGGCGCCAGCAATTATATCACACGGACATACGGACAATGGATGTTCCACCGAACGGCTGGACCACGATTAAATGGACAGACAAAAATGTGATAAGACATGTTCCTTCCTTCAAATGCAGCATATTTGAATTTTGATTTTGATATTTTGTCTCTTGAAGTTTACTTCAACTCTCTACAACACTACTTTTTTTTTACGCTTCAGCAATGCGCCACTGTATTTGAGACCTGCGGCTTCTTGCATAATATTTCAAAAAAGCGTTAAAATATCAGCTGCCATATTTCCATACAAAAAATTACATATAACACTTTACACTCTTGCGCTTAATACAAATATTTCAATTATTATTATACACGGGTCTAATGCGATGTTTTTTTGCAACGCGATGTTTTTTCGAAACTCGAAACGTCTGAAATAAGAGTAAATAAATATCTAGTTAGACCCGTGTATAATAATAATTGGGAAAATCACATGTTTGGAGAGTTACATTTCTGATCACATTTCAATATGATTTTCGCACTCAGTCGAGCGTTAACGCGGCGCACGAAACAGATTTAAATGTGATTGGTAGGTCGCAAGGGTTTTATACTATTTTTCATATTTAAATTCCATTTTACGAAATTCGAAATTTACGACATCAATACATTAAGATTAGAAAATTAGAGATGTAAGACTGGTCGAAAATATAGCAGACATTTTTTTTAATAATAATTATATTAACAAAATAATTCTAAAGAAAACATTCGTCCACTCCAGATGGACGTAAGATACCGAATGAGGAAAATGAAGTGAGGAATAAAAATGTCATGGCCCAATTATTTCACCATACCCACACGATCACACGACTCGTTGATGTATTTTTTAATTTTAATAACCAAAATATATAAAAATATACGCACAGTATCAATCAATAATAATGTTGTGTCATTACTGATACCAAATGTTCTTGACACCCGAAGTTTTACCATTGTAATACGAATATTTCTACCACAAAACAGTTTTAATTATATATATATACGTATATACGATTGGTTTTTATAGAAGTATGTTTATTAACACAGAATATTTAGGTTGTATCTTTAAAATTGCTGATAAATTAGTTATTTATGAGCATTTTTTCGACAACAGTTAACTAACTATATTGATGAAATGTTTCATTTCAATGGCAACACCGTGGTAGTGGTAGATTAGATGGAATATAATTATGTTAAATGGTGTAAAGCAGCGAACGAAAAAAAGATAGAATGCGAGTTCCTTACAAATTTCTACCCAAACACGTGCCTAAAACCCGGTCGGTATGCGCATCGTTTTGACACCCCGCCCCGCATAATGCCAATGGCGCCCATTCTGTGGGGCCATTTTGCGGCGCTACTTAGAATTCCATGGCTTTTTCGTTCGCTGCTATAGAGCAACAAAATTAGACCTGCCACTTCCAGCATCTCTAGATCTAGGCAGTGTCACCCAGCAGATAAAGGCCGCGGGGCCGCGTCACCCGACCTGATTTATACACCCGCCCTTATCCAAGATTACGATGACCGCGATCCACTCGCTTAGTTTAATAGTTGGCTCTAAGCTATTTTGGTTTAGAGTCACGTATGCATGTACCTACTGTATCGAAATCTGTCCGACTACAGACAGTATTAATAAAAGGGGTATGTTGTAAAGATTTTTTTTACACCAGAATATGAGGTTATGAAGTGTTTTATTATCGAAAATTTCGGTTCTAAATTTAATCCTGTTCTTTAAATGGGAGTCAAGATAGAACTGGTGTATCTATTTTAGATGATAACTAGAAAAACTTTCGTATTTCCTTAAGCTATATCCGAATGATGCACCCGGAAATAAATTCCATCATCATCCAACACACTGTACACACGAGAAAATTGTGAAAACGTTTCAGGTAAAGCCTTTCCACTTATGTACGCATTCAGAATAAAAGTTATGTGTTTGAATTTGATTATAAAGATCCCGTTGGATTTATGTGTGGTACCCGCGTTTCAAAGGGTGTGTATTTATTAAAATGCAAATTTTCGTACTCTCCTCCGGTGGCTTTAGATACCGCTATCGGGGCGCCGCACGCTTTGTGTACAGCCTGCAGATTTATACCATACGGTGGCGATTTACCCGGGTTACTCATTCCTAACTCGGCCGGTAAGGCGAGTGAGTAACAGACTGTTCGACGCTGTAATGGCGAAGTGGAGGTGAGTCCATGTCGCCCACACGCAAAATTACCGAGTATTTCGTCAGAGAGACAAGCAACCTATTAGCCTTACTAGTAAGCGTGCCCTTCTTCGGCTCCAAAATTGACAGGGATATATACTATAAGTAGTATATATCCCTGTCAATTTTGGAGCCGAAGAAGGGCACGCTTACTAGTAGAATAAGTTGTAGAATAAGTTCTGCGAACATTTTTTAGCTGCGCGTCGGTGAATGAGTGCAGTCTTAGGTACAGCGCGTTGTTTCTGATACGCGGTTCAAAATCTGCTTGGATTCTACCTACATTTAAAAATCTCCCGAAGATAGATGAGAATCTAACAGCACTAAGATGTGTTTCCATTAGGTACAAATAGGGGGTAGGTTAAAAATCACAAAGGTATAGGTGTCCAAAGTTTTATAACGGATGTTCTGTCCCTTTTCCGCGAAAAGCGCCTTCACATGAAACGGTTGTCATTTACTATGACGCTCGAAGATCGTGACGTCACCATCTTCTAGCGTTTTCTCTCTCTAACAAGCGATATGAAAACGGTTGTACTTCGTAATTTTTCGAGATATTTGAACTAGCTAGCTGTCAAGCATGCAAGGTGTCAAATATATTAAAACACAGCTTAGTAGGTACAGGCTTGATTGGTACTATATCGATTGACATATACTTCTTTGACATTGTGATTTGATTATACACAGAAATAACATGACAGATTTTTTGTATACGAATTGTATTTGAAATTACGTTTTATTTTATATTAATTTAATTTGAATTGTAGGTATATACATTTATTGTATATACCTTATTATATATATAATTTTCATTATTATTGCATTCCTCGACGATCGCTGTACGATAGGTAATATAATTTAAGTCAAATGTACTGTATCATGTGAAAATTGTACAACGAAATGAAATAAACTAAAACAGTCTGGTGGACTCGCATTTAGTGAGAATAAAAAAGGGCTGGACTGACTTCGAAAAATCATGGTACAATCTCAAAAAACATAACTCATAGGGTTACATAAGCACATGGGGCAGGAAACGCAAATTCAATCACGGTAGATTAGAGGGCCCTTAATATTTTAATGCTTGACCGTAGGCCCCAAACAATGCGTATATTTTATAACTACGTATATCTCGAGTCTAATTGGGGTCGCTTAATATGGCTTACCGACGTAAGTAGGTAATTTATTTCCTTTTGCAGAAGAGTTATGGCCGAGGTACATGGAGTTTCTTGGTTGAAACAGTGGCGTTAAGTGGGGCAAGCAAGTAAAAATCAAGCCGCTGCTAAAATCTTTCTATTACGTGCTTTGGATTTTTTTTCGGGATAATTTATGTTGTAAGACCGCTCGGTTTCAGTACGGTGGTAATGATTTTACCAGGCATTAAAAACGATTCACACTGTCAACTTTGATCTTAAGAATTTTTGAGACGGATCTTAAGCAAAAGCTCAATCCTGACTAATTCAGATTCATTTATTACACCATACACATTACAATATAGACCTGCATAAACGGCAAAATTAAAAGAATTTCTACCATAATCGTCAATAGTAATAAAATTATGATTCAAGTATAAATTCAAAATATTAATTGTATCTCCGGAAAAGGATCGTTAATGGTGCAGAATGCCACGTGCAGAGAGAGAGAGAGATAGAGAGAGGGCGTCATCATCTTCACTTCACGCGAGCCGGCACTTTATTTTATGTTACCGAATATGAAGGTAGGTGATAATAGCGCACAAATAGTGAATCAACTGCTTACCCTCACATAACAGCTATCAAATTCAAATAATCGACACGCTTCCAATCGGAGCAAGCGATCTCTACGCCTTAACACTGACATTAACAACACAATTAAAAAGTCCATCTACTTCACCAATCATCTGAAACGTCTGCAAATTTTCGCTTTGAACTCTAAGGCTTTGATTTAGCTTAGGTTTAGGTTGTTCTAATAAGGTTGTTGGTTTGGTCTGAACTGTCACTTTACAACCTGCCGCATGCGGACAGAAACTCTAACTCTCAACTTTATTACCTTGATTTAAAAGACATATTGTTGGTAAGTTTAAGATTGGCGAATTGGTTTCAAGTGTCCCCCGGCTACGCACGCGAGCGCGTCTCAATAAGGGGTCAAAAAACAAACCAAAAGTGTACTTCGTTTAACATGCAAATTTGAGAGCCTACAGAATCAGCGGCGATACTTAATTACTTGTTTAATCGTTCAATCTTTGTGAATTAAAGTGGGTGGATGTTGCTGGACGGTGGTTTTAATATTGAACGCATTCTGGTAGGTGAGTTTGCGGAATAATGTTGTAATTTTTGGTATTCCAACGTGTGTCTCTTAATTTCAAAGAAAATAATTCTAAATACTTACACAATTTTATTAAATGTACCTATAGGGTCTCTGTATGGTCCTACTTGTAGAGAAAGCCTTGAGGCATTAAGTCCGCCTTTTGTAGTTATTTGTTTAGCGCAATTTGTGCCATTATTCTCTAAATTACCTGAATAAGTAAAAATAACAGATAAAGTCTTTAAACACATATGTTGTGATCTGAACGATACAGCTGAATCGATTTGAAGGATCAGCCATAAAAGTCACACCCATACATTTATTTTCGTATTCAACGGATTAAACCTAGCCATTTCCCATCGTGCGAATCGCGTGAGCGAGCTCAAAATGTTTATCAGATTTGTACGAACACTTAACACGACTACCGGCGAGCAAATAAACAGACAAACAGACGAATCCCGGAACGAGAACGCGATGTTTAGCGATTCGATGCGTGGGCGCAGCCGTGGGTTTGACGTCCTGTTGTATTTTGATGTAATCGATCAGCGACTCTATTCAGGAAATTGTGATTTTTTGATGACAGCTTTTGATATCGACGGTTTCGTGACAGATCGAACATAATTGACCTTTCACTAAATCAATGATATCACATTGTAGTAACATTGTCGTTGTTAACGTTGTCTGGTGGAATTTCGTTTCGTGTGATATTTGAAGCGAAACATCCACAAATATTCGTGCTCATCACACGAATAAATGCCCTTACCGAAGTTCCTCATGTCGGCTTTAATAATAGCCTTTTTCCATTTCACAGTCATTTTTCGTTAAATTCAGCTTACTTAAGCTGACTTTAGTGACTTATGCAGTGACATCACTGGGCGCCGATTGGTGTTTTAAATTACGTTGCAATTTACGTAACTTATAATTAAAATATATCGCAAAATATATATAATTTCAGAATAAATCATCCAGTAATGCACATTTAACGGGTATCATTATTAGATTGCTAATATAATTTCTCAATATAATCTTAATGCAAGTTCTTGTGGAAGCACGGACTCTTGAAAAACAGGTGCTTGACCCATCATGGGCACTCAGACAGGGGACGTGTTAAAATATTTAGATATTAGAAAAACATGATTAATTCCCAATAGGACGCAAAATGGCGAACACAAAGTGACCTTAACCTCCTCCTCAGATATCCTTAAAGAGTATAAATTGGTTCTTTTCGACACTTAATTTTCCATTAACTGGAGGTAGAATAACCTCGTATTTCATCGAACAATTTACTTTCGAAAGTTGCATCTCAAGTTGATTTTATTCCGAGAATCTGAGCAGCTCTGAAGACCGGTAAGGTATCAGTATCAGACCACGCTATAGTACAGTCAGCATCAGAAGAAACTAAGCAAAATAACACGCTCAAAATAACCTACACAGATCCTTATTCTCTTGACATTAGACTTCGTGTGTAATTCATTTTGAGCACTAGGACTTAGTAACTTCTGCTGCTGACTGTATCTATATCAAGCCCTAACTAGTGATATGCCGTTCCCAGGAATATTCCCATATAAGGGAACATACGGGAATATTGAAATTGTGTATGTTTATATATCTTGCTATTAGGGATTCCATAATAACTTGGGCCCTTGATTTTTTTTACCAAGACATTAACCAGTGTAATTTACCCGCAAAAGTAAATTCCCAATGCTCCCGGGAATATTCCCCGGAACAATGGGAATATTCCCCGGAACAATGGGAATATTCCCGGGAAGAATGGACATATTCCCAGTTATTGGGAATATTCCCCCATCAGAAAAAAAACGAATTTTACCAAAGTACTTCTGAAAGTAACAAAAACGATACAAAGTTAATAAAAAACCACAATAAAATATTATACGAATACAAAATATGAAAATATTTACATAATAAATGGTAATTGAGATAAAAAGTCAGAATTAGTACAATAATGCAGTTTTTGGCGAATGGCACTTCATTTGTCGTGGCACTATTCATTTTATTTACTTTTATTACAACTTTAATTTTCCTAATTTGTATTTCAATATTCCCCGGCACATCACTAGCCCTAACCCATCAACTGATGACTTCTTTCGGTTGCCTTTTGGATACCTTCTCCAACTACGCATTGTTGCTCTGAATATTAGCTTCATCATATCAGCCGAAAGACGTCCACTGCTGGACATAAGCCTCCCCCAAAGAGTGCCACAATGACCGGTCCTGCGCCACCCGCATCCAGCGGACTCCCGACCTTTACCAGGTCATCAGTCCACCTTGGGGGGCCTACCCACGCTGCGCCTTCCGGTACGCTATTAGCGTATTTATTAGAATATTAGCTTATTTGCAAATAATCTTTAAAAAAATATATCTATTGTGCTATTGACTAAGATGAAAAAAATTGTGCAGTTTATTATTTGAAAAAAACCCTTTTTTTTTCTAAATCAAATCAAATATTATTTTATCAAATATTATTTATTTATAACACAACACAACAAAACACAGTATTACAGGACAAAGACAAAAGAAGAAATAAATCTGTGCAGTCTCACGAAATTTTTGTAATTTATACTGCTGTTTGTAATTCGCATAGTTCAATTTATGCATAATATACCTACGTCCCAGATTCAATTTTAATTGCAAGTTTCATATCAAGCGTATTGAAGTATATACACTCAGCAGCCTCGTACTTTTACGGTAGTAAAAGAAAGCACTAATAGTGAAGTGACTAATGTAGCCAACCTATCTAGCTCATCCGCGCTGAGATACTCCAATTAACGGTTATAGTACCTACAACTTAATGAATGAAAGCGTAAACAACTGCAGTATCATAAGCCCGTCTGTACCAACGCCCATAAATAACCAAACGTTAACCAAGCCAGCTAACTTCGACTCCGCCACGTCTCGCTGCGCGTATTCCACAGCCCAAATGAATTAATAGCAATATAGGTAAATTATTCCCAACCCAAAGAAACCATAATTTACCTAATTAGAAACTTACGTCAATATATCAAGCACAAATTACTTTCTCCTCGGAAAATTACGTAGCATCCATACCTTTTCTACGCAGAATTCTCGCAATTATTCCCGGTATCGAAGAGTCCCGCTCCCCCGTGATATATCCCTACCTATTCCGTACCGAACTGAAAATAATCATAACTTTGCTCATAAAAATCCAAAACAATAATGCATTATTCATACTCGCCACTCGACGTATCGTAATACCACCATAAGCTGAACTATCAGCCCCCGCCTCCAGTCTTGACCAAAGGATACGAACGGGTTAGGGCGGAGTGTCATCCGGGATCACGCTACGGTGGTCGGATAGTGGAATTCTGAACGGACATCGCGAGCAAAGTATGAAACTGTCTGAAAATACATAAATATTGTATTTAGGGGACGCGTATTAGATTCGAGCCATGGCTTTGATTAATAGCTTACAACAGGTCACATAAAATTGTATTTATTTGTTATTAATGTTTGTTTTCGTGTTTCTTTCTTGTCGCAAGTCTAACAACTCTTTATGTAATGACACATTATAATGCTCTCACCGTCTATGCGCATATGTATCATGTTTAGGTAATCGTAAATAATTATAGTTTTCATTGCTTAAAAAACGAGATTAATTCCAAATGCACGTTTAAACCTGCATACCCGTAAACTTCAAAACTGACTAACTATTATGAGCATATAAATACGTACCTGATACATATATGTAACAGAAGTAAAAAAATATGATTTTAAGGAAATAAATTTCCAGAAGAATCTTAAACTTAATATAGTCTCACTATCCGCAGGCAGGCTGTTTAGTGTTTAACCCTGTCAACGGCAAACTGCCATTTGTCGTTTTTACTACCTCAGCCGTCATTTTTATCGCACGCTTGTTATTAAGTGAATACACCTTAACAATGCGAAAGAAATGTGGCTCATAAACTGCGCGCAGATCAGGGAATACACTAGAAACTAATAACTTGAGGTTAAGACTGCATATGTATATCACTGGATTTTATTTTTTAATTTGTTATTGTTTTATCGATTAATTTATGCCTTAATGAATTTTATATGTTAGAAGACGTTTTGTAATCTTTTGTTTTACCGATCAATATAAATATTTCAGCCCGGTTTTATAAAAATCCGTCAAACCATTTATCAGATTTATTTAACTGAAATTACTTACCGATATGAAGTCTAACGGATTTGTTTTAAACGGAACTTTGATTCTGAAAATACCATGAATACGGCGAAATAAAGCTGCTTGCGGCAAGCGTAAACATGTTTACCGTCCTTCCCATTAAAACTGACGGGTAAACAATTATCCATACCAACTACACATACTATATGCTTTAGAAAACGTTGGGCAAACATTTTGCTCTTTACCTAGAAACAACTAATATATCCACAGCTTTTTTTAAACCTAATAATTTATCTGTAGAAATGTAAACGAAGAGGATTACTTTTAAAATTGAAAACCTTTATCGCTCGTTCCATTAATCGGATAATACATTATGAGCTTTTTATTCTTCCAAATTGCTCCCGAAGTCATTTCAGGTGTGTAAACAAATTTAAAAACAAGGCGACTTTGCAAAGTTTTTATAAAATAAATACTTACAAAGGTTTGTTTTCAGAGGAAGAGGAACGTACGCTCTGTAGGTAATTACTGGAAACTGATATTTGATAGTATTGAAATGGTTACTTTCCGACCCGGTTTTTTAATTTGTGACCAGTGGGTAACAGATTAAAAAACCTTAACCATCGGCGCCACCACGAAAATCGAATCTTCAAGTTCGTATAACTCTGTCTCTGTCGCTCTAGTATCATAAACCATAAGTGCGATAGAGACGGAGATATACGAACTTTGAGTTTTGATTTTCGTGGTTATAGCTCTGACTTTTCTTTAGGAAAACAAGATAGAGGTTTATAATCAAGCCACTCTTTTCCAGTCTAGTACTAGACAGAGTTCCCGCGTGTGTATGTGTTGTGTCTACATACGTACTTAAGTAAGTATGTAGACACACAGTTGGTACCAACTATTTACATACAAATACATGCTTCTATGCATGAGCATAAGAAAATGGCCTCACCTATTCATCCTGCGACATCGAATGGCCACAGCGAGTCAACTTTTATCTCGCACCATTGAGTGGAATCCTGAAGGGCTATTATTCGTAGCTTCCAATTTCAATCTCAGTTAGATGTTTCACGCATCCACGCGTGGAGCTAACGTGATAGGACGAGCAAACTTTATTAAATTCTTCTTTAATCAGTAATCAGTCATTTATATTCTAAACATGACATTTTGGAGAGAAAGAGATAAAACAAATTGAGGTCCTCTGTAAATTCTATACTTTACAATACAACAAATCATTTAAACACTCCTAATAAATAGGGTCAAGTCGCCTAGTGGGAAGCCAGCCCTGTCAAGCTAGTTTAGATTGACCGTCATTCAGCCAGATGTATACTCTTTGAGTAACCATTTAATCAAAATCCTCTTCAATAGTTAGGAATCTTACTTGAATTGCATTTTGCCAATTGTATTGTTTTTCGTCAATTAAATGATTTCGTAAGAATATTACACACCAGAAAGTTTATGCTCTGATTTTTAGCCGTTGGTTTTCTTAAAAGCTATACTATATCACTACACATTACGTACCTACCTATCGTCAGACTAGTTTTTGAACTAATTATTCTTTGCTATTTTGCTATCGCTTATTAATCCCGAGCAGACTGTACACCACGCGGTATTTGGCTGCCCTCTAACCAAATAGGTACCACGGAAGACGCGATTAATAAATCGCTTGATTTCGGAATAGTTTATTATTTTCTTCCTCTCACAAAGTTCTCTGAAGCAGTGTAGTGTGTTTAAGGCGGCCGCAGTGACCAGACGTCGCTTAGCTAAACATACAAAGCAATTAAAGTGTCGTAAAGGCAACAGTTAAATGTCCGCCCCAGTACTGCGGTCTATTAACTCTAAACGCTACTAACAAGAGGTATCTGGGATCTACATATATAATTCATTTATATCAAAACCGTTAAATAATATTTATTTTTCAATGAATTGCTACCTATGCCACGGAAATGTTTAAGAATATGACTCTTATTGATGTCCTTGTATAAATAAATGGGTCAGCGTTTAAAACAAAATTCGTCTTTCCTGTGTTAATTGTTAAGAGCTTACGTGCAAACAAATAATGTTTTTTATCGCATAGTAATATATAAAAGGAGACACCGATTATGCGGATTAACAGTCCAACCCGTCAAGCCCTTTACTTTGACAATGTCTACAGGAAAGACGCGCACCTAAATCTGTTTTAGACCCAAATAGTTTCTACTAAGCTAGGAATTAATCTGCATGTCTGTCAGTGAAGTTGAGAATAAATAACATTTCAGTAAAGATTACTAGCAAAAAACAACAAATTATTCACTCTTCTGCGCTTAAAAACATTACCTTTTAGGGAAGAAAGAAATCGTACAAACCCTCAACCAGATTTTGAAACTGCATCATAATATGCATGTTACTGAAAGCATAAATACTGATCGATAATCGTACATGCAAAATGTTACAATTCACAGAAAGGTAAACGTTTTACTCTTCCACCTTTCCTTTGTTATTTATTCTTCCACCGTGTAAGATAGTTGATGACAAACAACTATCTCTAAGAATCCAGTAGCCTGCGCGAGCCGGAGCAAACGTAACCTCTTTAAGCGCATTAAGTATTCCGCACTTATTTCTGTTTCGTCATTTATTATAAATAGCCAGTGCGCCGCTTTATTAAGATTCTTCGCACATAGTAATTTATGCTGCACTACAGCAGGCTAACCCGACTCAGATTAAATTGTGGGAGATAATTTGTCCTGGTTACTTAGACAGCTGGTTTGTAATCTTAAGTGAGTTCTGAAGGTTCCGCTTTTGAGGCCGATAAAACAAAATGTTTGGCGTTACGTGACTGTTGTCCACAAGGTGATTGTAGAGGTTTACTCGAGAGGTAATAAATTTCGAATTTGGAACACGGTTTTCGTTTGTATATATGTTCATTCGTATGCGCTTTACGGCCAGTTTTCTTAATGGTACGTGTCTCGGGGGATTTTCAAATATGTTGCGTGCAATGTCTTGATGAATTCAATTTAAATATGAATAGAAGGTTTAAGCGATCGTTTGTTGTTTATATTTGCATATATAGGTACTTATGCAATTGATGTTATGGTAGTTATGCTCGCCTCCGTCCGAAAGTTGTATCCTTAACTTTCGGACGGAGGCGAGCATAGCTTGGTTAAGTATAGGTGCTAATCTTTGTAGGTTACATAATTAATCAAATACCACATACAGCCTCATGACAAACAGAGTGAATGACAGATCAACAGACATTAAACACGTCAAACATTAGTACATAAGAATACATGGTATAAAACGTACGTAAAAGTACATAAATCTGTCATTAATAAAATAACAATTAATCAGTGATGTCGCGAAAGTAATCACCGAAATAGGCCACCGGTGATTCACTAAAAAACAAAGTGAACATTTTACTTGCGAATAAATTTAAAATTACGTTCTCAGATTTATGGCCCAACCTTAACAGAGATTAATGCAAGGGTAGACGCGGCGTCCCGTTGAGCCTATATGTTTTGTGGATAGGACATAGGACCATTTTACACTTATTTAGTGAAACTACCAATAGTTACTTACTATAGTAGCTCTGTGAGCTGTAAAACTTAAGGGTAGGTTAGTCTTTGAACTAAAAAAAATATTAAAAAATCCTAAATTTAAATGACCAAAAAAACCATCGGTTGAGAAATGCGAGCTGTAGAGGAGAAAGCCGGACATCCATCCGCCGGACAGTCATGCGAAAGCATTTTTTCCCAAGCTACAACGAAGAACTTCGATCGCTTCGCTCGTTGTTCAATGATAAAAAGCAATGCTAAATGTCTTTGGTATAAAACCTTTGGTGCTGTTATGTGCATGTGTGTGATGTGATGTTGCCTACAAATCTAAAAAAATATTGTGCAAATACTTAAATATTACATGCATCGAAAGTAGGTAGGTACTATTACAGAACAGAACCCGTATCGTAGTCGGCCTTATCACGTGATAAGTGACAAGATAGAGCGTCCGTCTCGTTCCATTGAACGGTGTCAGCCAGTGACGGACGCTCTATCTTGTCACTTGTCGTGTGATAAGGCCGTCCATGCTACGGGGTCAGCATAGGACAGCAAACTCTAGAAGCGTGAAAGTCTATAACTAGTATATATTTATTCCAATAAAAAGCAATCTAAATGTATCTTCCGTCCCTGTTACCATCCCAATGGGAAAGGGACAACAAGAGAAAATACAATATTTCTATTATCTGCGTTGGTATGTAAATGCTTAAAACAGGGGTTGGTTTTGACATATCTACGATATTAAATGAATCGTCGGGTTTGGTGCGGTGTTTGTCCCTGCGTGTAATTCTATATTTTAATTTCGTGACAAATGGTACAATACGCAATTATACAAAGATACAAGCTTTTTAAGACTTCAGTTAAATTATTGATTCGTATTCTGTCTGTACTGTAAAATTGGGTAAAAAGTTAGTCCCGACTCTAGACGTAACATTTAGAAAACATTAAAAGCATGTCCTGGTCTGATAATAAGTACATGCTATCAGCAGTTTTTATTGATAATTGTTATATATTCTCTATATAGACTCTAATCACTCTAATCATCATCATCATCATCATCATATCAGCCGAAAGACGTCCACTGCTGGACATAGGCCTCCCCCAAAGAGTGCCAAAGTGACCGGTCCTGCGCCACCCGCATCCAGCGGACTCCAGCAACCTTTACCAGGTCATCAGTCCACCTTGCGGGGGGCCTACCCACGCCGTGCCTTCCGGTTCGTGGTCGCCACTCGAGAACCTTTCCGCCCCAACGGCCAACGGTTTTACGCGCTATGTGCCCCGCCCACTGCCACTTAAGTTTAGCGATTCGGAAGGCTATATCGGTTACTTTGGTTCTGCTGCGAATAGCCTCATTTCTGATGCGATCACGCAGAGAAACTCCCAACATAGCCCCTCTCCATAGCCCTTTGGGTGGGTAGACTCTAATAAGCTAGCTAAATATTTATTTATTTATACATGCATGAAGAGCCATACAGCGTGACAAATACAACAATAGAATTACAGAGCCTTAAAGTTTCTAACATATAGAACTTAACTATCTTAGAAGAACAAACTTAGCCCAATTAGATATGCATTCAAAACAATAACTAGGTTACACTAATTACATTAAATTAAATGTTTATAAAATGCTAACTCTTAACGAACTTAAAGTCCTGATGCGGAGAAGCTGAAACCATAAAATATTAATGAACCTAATTAGCTTATGGTTCATAAATAAGCGGCATAATTCCAGAGTACATCATCTCGGGAACATGCAAATTGTGTGAGAAATAAAAGATGATAACGTTTTTATAAAGTTCCGGCGGAGCGCCTATGTGAGCTTCTGAAAACGTGGCCTTTATAGTGTACGACTGTTTATTGATATCTATGACAAAATGTCCACTATGTCAAGAATCAAACATTTATTCGTAACACAACACGACGCACAGTATTGCAACACAGTATTACAGTACTTACTATGTGTATATTTTTATAGGACTGTGCTATCCCTAAGCAATAAGTTTCAATCTCCACCACTTACGATATATATAACTCGGTAACGTTCTAGAGACACTTGAAGAGTTACTTAAGTTATTTAATTGGTAGATTCTCCTGGTTTAATTGATTAATAAAAATGTATAGATGTGTTATTAAATACTTAAACTAGTAAACTAAAAACCAAATGATTATGACAAAATACTAATGTTTCATAAGACTTCTTAGTTTACTTCGTAAAGTTGCTTTAAAATGTACTCATCTCTAGTTTAATATTAATAGATACCTTGCTTTTGTTACAGATCCGCACAGTCCACAGCGAGCACCGCTGCGTAGTCGTGTCGTATCCGTGTCGCGTAAAGGCTCTTTTTAAATTTTAAAATTATAACGAGTAGCCGGCAAAGAAGCGGCGTTGAAAAGGGAAACAACGCCAGATGATGATAAATAGCGCGTTAAATATGTAGCCTGTCGGTGCGGGACGTGTCGCGTGGTCTAACGAGCTTTGCTTGAAATTGTGAGGATTACACGCTTCATGTTAACTGTCGTGTGGAGTAAAGTAAATAATGCATTAGGAATTGGATATTTAGGAGGCAGGCTTTTCGTTCACAATTTATATTTTATGGATGCCTCATAAAGAGTATTAGGTTATATGAAGAGCCTAGATAATTTTACCCATGCATACCTATTTTCCCGGAGTTGTAAAAATTGTTGGTACCTAATCATTAGCATTCAGATTATGCATGTATTTGATAGATCCGGGATAAACTGTATCTATGTGAAAGCGTGTAAGCTTAAGTTGATCGAAATTAAACACACGTTTATATTTAGTTTTTGTAGATTCATAAAGGTATTTTGAGAAAATTAATACCATAAACCTTAGTATTTATAACCTAACTAGCTTCCGCCCGCGACTTCGTCTGCGTGGACCCGGAATAAAAACTATCCTATATTTTAATCTAGGCTATAAAATATCTACATGCAAAATTTCATCCAAATCGGTTGAGCTGTTTAAGCGTGATTGAGTAACAAACATCCAAACATCTAAACATCCAAACATAGAAACATCCAAACATTCGCATTTATAATATTAGTAGTATAGTAGTATAGTAGTATAATGTATAGTTATATTTTATACAATAAATGTTACAATTCCCAACTTGGTACAGGTATTGAACCATTGACCTATCTCCTGCGAGAGTTTTTTAGCCTAAACTCCCACCTATCTTAAACGGGCAAAATTATTCCGCGCCGCATTTTCCTAACGGCAGCGCCAATAAAACTCCTAAGTACGCTATGATTAGAAAAATAGCCGAACAATTTGGCTAGCACTGAAAAAAATGAGAACGCCCGTAAGCCGGCAAGACGCATGGCCCCGGACGTGTCTACGGTCGTAATTAGTCGAGATACTAATTTACATTTGTATTCAAAATTCGAGCTCTTCTCGCCATTCTCGGTCGTCTGTTTATTCTCATCTCGTTTTTTTAGCGGAACGTACCGCATTGCTGTGTTTTTCGCGTAAAAATTTACGCGACGGTTCCCTAACAAATGTCCCGACGCTGTCACCCAACGAACGGCCGGAACAACTCCTAATATAATATAGACGATCATTCGGGAGAGCGTTTAGAGCTTGATGTAGAAATTTGCAATATAAAAAAAACCGGCCAAGTGCGAGTCGGACTCGCGCACAAAGGGTTCCGTTCCATTATCCGTTGAATGAAAGGTAAATTGCGGTGTACGATTTATGACGTATTAAAAAAACTACTTACCTACTAGATCTCGTTCAAACCAATTTCCGGTGGAAGTTTACATGGTATAATGTACATCATATAATTTTTTTAGTTTTATCATTCTCTTATTTTAGAAATTACACACATTTTACCACTTTGGAAGTGTCTCTCGCGCAAACTATTCAGTTTAGAAAAAAATGATAATAGAAACCTCAATATCATTTTTGAAGTCCTATCCATAGATAACCCACACGTATGGGTTTGATAAAAAAAATGTAGTTTCAGTTCTAAGTATGGGGAACCCCCAAAATTTATTGTTTTATTTCTATTTTTGTGTGAAAATCTTAATACGGTTCACATAATACATCTACTTACCAAGTTTCAACAGTAGAGTTCTTATAGTTCCGGAGAAAAGTGGCTGTGACATACGGACGGACAGTCAGACAGACAGACATGACGAATCCATAAGGGTTGTTTTTTCCCATTTGGCTACGGAACCCTAAAAAATCTGACTTAGGATCCAATAACCTTATTCATAAACATAATTTATTTAAATTCCGATAATATTCGTTCTTCATTTTTCGGATCAACATTTGTGTTAATTGAGGTTTTTTAAGGTTTATGGATACGGCACTTACACAATTACTAAACATCTAAGGAAATAGCTGACTCATGTGTCGGATGTTGTCCGTCTGCCAACTGATATACCTAAATGTACCATGTACAATGTATGTATGTAATGTAATCGAAGCCGTCAAAAGCTCTTATTCCCTTTTAATAAAGACTTTTGACGTCTTCGTTTGCGCAGTTACTTTTGATGCTGACTGTACACCATGTACCAGTAGCAAAGCATCCATGAAACTGGGATTCCTACCGATTTGCCTATTCCAAGACAACTGAGCATCACATCACATACAGGGTCTCCCGGAACTCAACGATAACCTGGTACCGGGTGAGAGGCCAAGAAAAAATTAAGAAAAAAAAACCATGTCAATTCTCTTTTCATAACTACATACCTTGGCCTCACCCGGTAGCAGGTTATCGTTGAGTTCCGGGACACCCAGTATAGGTATGAAGATAAGCCTAACTAACCCCCCTGCTCTCGCATGTGGATAGGCTAGGCTTGACGTAACCGCCCTCCACTCTACCACTCGACACTACCTACCTCTATGCTTTCACCAACGGTCTATTGGAAAGAGATGAGCAGTCAGCTAGGTGCTACTATTTATTGTATGAAATCTGAAATCTCCATACCATCAATTATTCCAAACGATTAATTTATTAAGTTCGTAAAAATGATCACATTGGCCAGACAACAACGACAATGCAAGTCTACAAAACTAAATTATTACACGGTCGTACGCGTTAATTTTCATTTCGATCAGTAATGAAAAAGGCTATAGCCTAATTATCCAACTCAATAACCCAGCAAACTATAATTAAGTTAAACAAACAAAACAATATTAGTATGTAGGCAGAATAATGAAAACATGTTGTTTTTAAAGCAGCGTATTAAACCACGCATGAATAACGATCGGTCGCATTACACACAACACAATAATAAATGTTCAGAAATAATACGGAGCCAGCCATTAACGAAAGCACGTAAAATCCATTTGGCATTTTCATTTCAATTTTATTTAATTAAGGCTTTTGCGGGTAGGCTTCGTATGGCGCGGTATTGACTAGTGATTTTCAAATTTTAATTAAAGTACGGCATGGTGATCTGGAAATCAACGTTGTACTTAATTAATTTGCCTCGCAGTTTCATTTTAATTTTGATTATAAACAATTGATTGACGTTTTATTATATATCTCAGCGAGCAAACCGAACGAGGTTCTTCGTTTCAGCTTGAGGCAAAATTCTTTAGTATGTCCGGATGTCCGCCTGTTCTCCTCTACATGTCGCATTTCTAAACCGATTCTCGTGAAATTTTGTGAGCAGGTCAATCATTACTATGATAATATAGTTTTTTAATTGTCTATTATGTTTTTCGAAATACCTAAATTAAAATATTTTTGTCGAAGAGACAGGCTCACAGAGCCACTAGTTCGTACGGTCTGTAAAAACTAGTGCTCAGTGTAGATAAGCAAACGATTGTTGCCATCTTCAAATATTGCTCTCGTCTTTATAGATAGCTCTTTCAGTCTCAATAGCTTTGGCACATGCAAGCATCATTTCCGCACTCAACATATATGTTATCAGCCGTTAATCATTATTCGTCGGACAACATAGCGACACGACAGGCCAAGGTGGTCTGCATGAGAAATGCCTGTGCCCACAAGCCTAATGTCTTGTCAATCATCCGAGCAACCCGTCTATGTACGGTGAATACTAACCAGTTTTTTTTATTGCGCTCGAGTCGATTGCTTGGCGGAATGCCAATAAATCGATGAGTCAGAATCGAATAGATTTCCACCAAATTAAAGCATTCCATGTCTGCGGCGAAATCCCCGGTCATAATTGTACCGGGACATCCTGTCATATCGGTACAAATTTGCTTGTAATTATAGATTGTTTCCTTTTGGAATTAGGTGTTAAAAAGAAATGTAATGTGTTCGAGATAAACGTTTATTAATATTGTAATTAGGCATTTTTTTCTCTATCTATACGAGCGTCTATACCTATGGATTTCCACATATAGGTAGTCAAGAGCAAGTTTCGGGTACAGTTTGTACTGATATTGTTTGTGTTAATATTCAATTATTGTAGGAACGTTTTTTCACTTCAATTGAGTCGTAAGTTGGTATATCACTGTCTAGGCTTGCTCTACATCAATTAATACATTAACCAACTGCCATAATCAGTATTTTTTTTATTGTTATTGTGCTCGCGTGCGCCCTTTGGTTTGTGATGGCACGGCGATCCAGTCTGCGGTAGGCGAGATCCATCTCTATCGATATCGTCCTATCGATCACGTATCGGATACTTGGATAGACTCCTAATTCGATTTCCACTCAGGCGCCGGTGAAGTCACTCGTATTGTTTACAAACGTGCGTACGCGACTACTGGGACTTGGTTTTTGCGCAAGGAAATGTATGAAATTATAGGCACATATTGAATTATTTACACATATCCTTAACATTAACGACTGTAGTACGGGCAGATTCTTATTCGCTCACTAAATTTCGGATTTTAAAAAAGGTTGCTGATGACCAGTTTTGTCATCATCATATCAGCCGAAAGACGTCCACTGCTGGACATAGGCCTCCCCCAAAGAGTGCTGGTCCTGCGCCACCCGCATCCAGCGGACTCCCGCAACCTTTACCAGGTCATCAGTCTACCTGATAATCAGTTTAGGGGTGCGCAAAATTGGCAACCGTGGTTACCACAAACATGTGAGTAGGTAATTATAAAGGTACGCTTTAGATGTTCAAGTCAATCAATTTTTTTCTTAAAAGGTATACAACTGTCATTCATGGTACATTGTCACAAACTTAAATTAAAGTAGATATGCTTCTTAAACTTCTACGGTACCGATACGTTTATAATATTGTCAAAACTATTTAAAATGTTTTACACTATTTTAACTGAATCAACTGGTTAATAATACGGAACAGTGTTTAAGAATAATTAATAACCGTCGATTGGGTACCGCGAATAAAAATATGAATAACAGTTTCAAACCAGTTTAATACGAAGAAACACATTTGCGTCACCTCAAGTAAGCGGGTGGTAATGCCTGATATAATATCTGTGAATAATTGTAACAGGTAAATTTGCAAACCCAGTGTAATTTAAAAATATTCGGATATTCCTTAAGCTCTGTTGTCACGGACGAGAGTCGCATGTAACCGAATTCCGGCAATGGCAAGTTTATGGTTGGCATAACTACAGTGACGTGAACTATAATTTATCGTCATCTTTGCGAAGTCATTGCGTAAATCATGAATTTATGACAGGCCGAACAGCATTGTCTAGCTCCGATAGTGCCTTTGTTGTCACATAAACAAGTAATTTCTCCTTTGTCAAATATACTTAGTAGATTTTCGGCAATTTGAATAGCCTTTGTTTGACACCTGAGGTTTGGGTTTTATGGAGTTATGCAAATTTGCAAAAAGCGGAGCAAGGGCGGCTTTTATTTATTCGTTAGAACTAAAACCTATTAATGGGAACTAAAAAAAATAATAGCGAAATAATGGCTGTTGTAAACTTACCTTTTTGAGGTAAGAACAGTCGTTTCGCTACATGCCATCACCCGCAACTTTTTTACCGTTTTTTGTTAGGGTTTCAGCTTCGGACGCAGGTCTTTATTTATCCTATAACTAGTAATCGTTTTCTAGTACTACTCATACACAGAGCGATTACCATGTTGGGGAAAAACAAAGAGACAATGTCATTTGAGATTATTTGAGTTGGCCGAATTGCATCAAAGTAGCCCATTCAAAAACCAACTCTACCGTCCTAGGTAGAAGATTCCAATTCCAATGACAGTTTTATAAAAAGTCGGTCACATTAAATAATCTCAATCACATTAAGGGAATGCCTTGATTAGAATCCGCCACGCCCCCATGACAGAGACACGCTTCTGCCTTCCGCACACGAGAAAAAGAGATGCAACACTCTTCGGGAATGGCTTTTGTGGACAAATTTCGATAAATACCTAATTTACTGAAGTTTTATTCATATTTCATTAAGTGAGATTTTAGATGAGATAAAATACTATATAGTATTAACTTGATTATGTCATAAATTAATGTTTGTTGGAGTAGGATGAGTAAAAAAAGGAAAATAAAGACCCAAATTTTAGGCAATCATGTATCGATTAAATCAGATAAACAACCATATAGTCAAGAATCATATATCTGAAAATCAGACCTTATTGTGTCTACTATTTAGCCACAACGGCGTTTCAAAGCACGCGATAATTTCCAATGCACCCCCTTAATATCTATCTACAAAATGTCCCTCTCTCTCATCATTCCAATGAGGGTTTCCAGAATGTATTATGTCACCAGCTGGCAGCACCGTGGCGAGAGGTCTAGGTGTCAAAATCCACCAATCAAATTGATGATGATTAAATATGATTGGTGGATTTTGACACCTAGACCTCTCGCACGGTGCTGCCAGCTGGTGACATAATACATTCTGGAAACCCTCGTTGCATCGTCAGCCACTGTTTTGGAGCCCGGGGTCCGCGTACTTATCTATTAGCCCCCTTATTCATAAAACTTAAAATGCCTCTGCTAAATAAAATGTGCTTTGTCCCTTTCTTACGAACACAAATGTCAGTGACAGATAAGGACAGACGAATTTTAAGGCCATTTTAGTTAAAACAGGCTTGTAGGACGTTTATGAATACGGCCGTAAGTGTTTAGCTTAGATACGTTTAGCGGAGACGGCAGTTTTGCCGTATACTTACGTCGAAGTGTATTTGAACTGACAGTCACACCATTCCCAAAATCACCCTTGAGTATGACTGGATGTCCAGATATCTGCAGAGTAGTACGAAACTGTGTGTCTAGTCACCCTTATACTTACTCGTTACTATAGTCCCTGGGCGACCAAGCTCTGCTCGGGTAAACCTGAGAAAATACGGAGAAAACGAATTTTCCCAGACATGAGACCTAGCTAGATCGATTTTTCGCCCCCGTAAACGCCAATAACCCAAATGTCATCGAAATCGTTAGAGCTGTTTTGGAGAACGTGATTGCAAATATATATACAAATATTGCTAGTTTAATAGTATAGGATATAGTATTATGGATAGGTTGTTGTAAACGCGCAGCCACGTAACGTAAATATAGGTACAGTAGGTACGAGCTGCCCGCGCCTTTGCCCACATATTGTAAAGAACGCAGGTAAACCCGCGGGGTAAAACATAGCCTAATGACTATCCAGAACGTCCATTATACACGCAGGTGAAATAATTTTTGAATTCGGAGGAGTATTTCCAAGGATTACCCACTACATTCAAACTTATTAACTTACAAAGCTACTATCTCACAGACTTTTCCTCTTCTTAATATTACTACCTAACAGTGTACCGAATTACGACACTGATTACATTTCGTACAGAATCTAGGTCCATAAACAACACAATCACTACCTACCAGTATATGAGTCACCCAACCCTTATACCAGAATACTTCCAATATGCCCTAGTCATGCAACAAAGCCTAACAAATAAAGCATAGCAAAGTTAAAGACTTAATTAGCGGACGCAGCGGGGCACCGGCTGTCGCGTTTATCTTATCGGCGCGAGCGCACGACTCGCGCATGCGTAGCCGAGAGATGCTGTTATTATGCTGGGGATAAGACGGGTGATTTTGAATTAGGAGGGTAATGTTTATTGTGAGGAAAGTGTAGATAAAATTTGTATGTAGGGTTGTCTATACCAATATTATAAAGAGGAAAAAGTCTGTGAGATTGTAGCTGCGTGAAATGTAAGTTTGTATGTAATGGGTAATCTCCGGAACTTCTCACCTGATTTCTTTTTTTTTTCGCTTGCGTATAGAATGGACTTTCTGGATGGCCATAGGCTATGTTTTATCCCGCGAGTTTGCGGCAGCTAGTATTGAATAAAAGTATAAATCGCGTCATCATCATTATTCGCTGGTTCTTGTCTCCATTACCAGTTTGCTCTGCTACTAGACGTTTTTCTCTACATACGGAGTTTCCCATGTTATCTGCTGCGAGCGTAGCGCTACAAAATATTTGATACAGAAAGAGTTAGTTGGGGTCGGCGCAGCATGTCTTTTTCGTCCATTCTGTAGGCGTCGTCTGGTCACTCACATCCTACGTTTATACATCGTTACCAAGCAGTCCATTAACCTTTTCCTCGTCTCTTAGAACCCTTCACATTCATAACTAATACCCATTTATTCCCATGGCTTTCATTCTTCTACATCACATGCCCAATTGTCCATACCACCGCAATTACTCCAGGCAAAATACGGTTTTGAAAAACATTAATTTATAATAGCGTTTTTTTTGTTGATTTCATTTGAAAATGTTATTCTAAGATTATATATTCAAGAATCCGACAAACTTTCCACTCGGAAGTAATTATGTAGATTTCAATGAAGCATGCATTGTCTTTTTTTATACGATTTATCTTGAATATTATAGAGCAAATGTAAATGAACCAAAATAAAGACAAAAATATTTATTAATATTTTTTCTGACTTTTCAGAAGTTAGTTAACTTATCATTTTTTTGATGTCTGAAATTTTGTCGGATTTTGTCGCTGGGTAACTATTTAATTGATAATATATCCGTTACACATAAAAAATAAGCTATTATAAATTATTTCCAAAATTGACATTTTTTCCATACGAGTTGTCAGTTCATTTACTGGACTAAATATAGTTAGTAGCAGCCAAGGTAGCCAAATATTTCGGTACGTCTTTATTACTGTAAGAATAAGGGTGTGTACCGATATATTTGGCTACTCTGGCTGCTACTACACTCGAGAGCAAAAGTTTCGGGTCACTAGCATTTACTTCAATATCTTGAAAACGAATAAAGCTATCGTATTGAAATAAATTGAACCTTATAGACAATTTAATAGTCCTTCATTACACGTATAAAAACTTATTGGTTGGCGTGAAGTAATGGCATTAAAAAAGTTATAAACATAATGATCCCTTTTTTTTCAAATCAGAACTTCTAATTTTCGCAACTGTTTTTGCTTTTGTTTTTGTTCTGTAATAAAATGTATTTGTAAGAAGTCTTCCAGGTATCCAATAGTCATTATTAAAGTAGTAATTATGCCACTCACACCTGAAGAATGTACGAGAATCCTCACGATCCTGGAAAATGGGAGCAGTCAGCGAGAAACAGCAAGAATAGTCGGTGTATCGTTGTCTACAGTTCAGCGCGTTCGCCAGCGGTTTCTAGAAACTGGTTCGAACCTACGCAGACCAATAACAGGCAGACCCAGGTGTACGACGGCACGGGAAGGTCGATATCTAGTCAACTCTATGCTGCGAAATCGGTTTCTTACGGGAACAGCACTGACTCATCATTTTTTAGGGCTAGGTAGAATCAACCCTTCTGCTTGGACTGTAAGATGGCGACTTGCTGAAGGTAATTTGAAACCATTTAGACCCGCAAGTGGTCCGAAACTCGAGAGGCACCATCGTATAGCAAGACGAATTTATGCACGCGAACACTCGCATTGGACGATTGAAAATTTGTCAAATGTCGGGTTCTCGGACGAATCAAAATTTATGCTGTATACACACGACGGAAGGGCAAAGGTGTACAGAAGACCAGGAGAAAGATTTATGCAAGCCTGTATTGAAGAAAAGGTGGCATACGGTGGTGGTTCGGTACTCGTGTGGGCTGGAATTTCTGCGGAAAGCCGAACAGAGCTTGTACTGATCGAAAACGGTACTCTTAATGGCGTAAGATACGTGGATGAAATACTCAACAAGCACGTCGGTCCATTTATGGCAAGACTAGGTGAGAATGCCATCTTTATGCACGATAACGCCCGTCCCCACACTGCTCGTGTAGTGCAAGACTACCTTGATGAGGTGAATATTCGTCCCATGGTGTGGCCTGCACGTAGCCCCGACCTCAACCCGATCGAGCACGCCTGGGACGAGCTCGGACGACGTGTAAGACAACGAGATCCTCCTTTAATTACGCTTCGTGACTTGAAACATGCATTGGTAGAGGAATGGGAGAACATTCCCCAACAGTATTTCAGAAACTTGGTGTACAGCATGCCGAATCGCATTGCAGCAGTCCAGACAGCACGTGGGGGTAATACCAAGTACTAAACTGTGTTAAAACTACTTGTAAATATAAAAAGTTCAATATTTTCAGTTTTGGTTTTGCAAGCAAAATGACGCCATTTTTAATTTGTCGTTTTAAACATAATAAAATAAATGGTCAGTAGTAAATGTAATGCATTTTATTTTAGTAACATTAGATTGTCTATAAGGTTCAATTTATTTCAATACGATAGCTTTATTCGTTTTCAAGATATTGAAGTAAATGCTAGTGACCCGAAACTTTTGCTCTCGAGTGTATATGAGGCTGACTGTACAACGCAACTGGCCAACTCTAAGTGTCACCCATGCAATAGAGTATTTAAGAACAAAGTTAGGCAAGATTTAGATTTAGATTTAAGCCATATTGCTTTGACATAAAGTGCCCATGCCATATACTAGTACAGCGTCGAGTACGCGGACGTTTACCTTACTCCTTACTCGTGCCTTGTTTGATCCATTATTGTCACACCAATCGCACATCAATATAAAGTTCAATCAATCGTAACATTTTATCGTAACATGCAATTTTGGTTTTATTCTGCGCCTATTTCGGCCCCACATATTATCTATACATGACCACAAATTAAGAAGGTCTGACCATGGTTTAACAAGTTAAAAATGGCGTATTAACTATCCAGCAGGATATGTAGGTTACTTTACCTACCTTAGTTATTTTCAAATTAGGGTGAGGACCAAATTCTTGGCCAGTAATTAGCCTAGTTAATTGGTAGTAGTTAAAAAGTTCCGTTGTGACACGAAAATTAGCCATACAATTCTATGGTTAATTTTCGTGTCACAGCGGAACTTTTTAACTACTACCAATTAACCACGCTAACTACTGGCCTAGAATTTGGTCCTCACCCATTAGGTAATACGTTAATTTTTATTCCTTTTGTGTGTAAAGGGTCACGTATTTCATATTTCTTCTTAATTTTGTTGTTTGTCATCGCGACACCTGTTTGGTTCTGTCAGTGTCAAATCCTTTCTTTTTCAGCAAGTTATTATAGAACATCAATTTCAAAGTATTTATACCCGAGCGTTTTATATGTTTAACCAATAGATACCAGAAACGAATCATCAGCACCATAATTTAAATAAATGAGATTTATTATTATTATTTGTATGTTTTTTCCATATCTCAGGACCATGGGGTCCCAGACTTTTGGAAGCCAGCAGCGCAGAGGCCCTTTAAAACAAATATAATATAAAGCGAGGGATACACATGGCGGATACCATCTCCGAGCGCACAACATGATACACCCGGTGATGGTCCCCGCCAGGTGCAAAGACTATTGCAGTGCAACACTGTGCTGCGATGGAAACTAAGGTCATGGGTTATTGGGTTGAATGGTGGGTGGTCTGGAAAATGGGTTATGGGAGGAGACTAGCGGACACCTGCCGTGACAATTAGTCTCAAAATTGTGAAAAGGCAGGCGGTGACTCGCCAACTTATTATTATTAGGTAGCAACTTCCATGAAACTTCACTAAGTTGTTCTATTTATCATTTTATTTCACGAAAAAACATTCTCTGAATCTGTGAGCACACGTTGCTTGTTTTATAAATAAATTCGAATTTCAAATACATATTGCTATTCAGACTTACTACTCATACTGTACTTACACGTGTACACTTCGGATTAGCTCAGATGGCGGTCGCTTCTGCAAAAACCAGTACTTAGGTAGTAACCTATGCCCATTCTCGGAGCTTTCCTGGGGGTCCGTCTTTCCAAACATAGTACCTGCTGTTTGTATGTAGGTAGCCCTAGTCCTTATCTACTATGTAGTTGTATGGTTGAGTTGAATATTCTAGTATCTTCCTCCATTCTAAGGAATTACTGGATTCTAAGAAAGATAGGTAAACCTAGCTTTCGACATCAATGTGCCGTCGGTCAGATAAGGCACCTATGAAGGTTCATGGAGATTACACAATAAACAATTAATTAAAGATTAGTTGTTGTCTCAGAAAATTATCTATATAGTAGTTTGTAGTAATCAATCAAGTACTGAATCCGTCTAGTCTTCTACCTTCGCTATGGACAAAACACAAACTGGTAGGTGGTAATGTACATATTTACTCTGAAAATGATTTCTCGTCTTGCCTTAGTTTTTACGAACTTTCAATATTATTTTATTTATTTAAAAATTGTGTCGACAAACCGATTAAAATTTTTAGCACCCTGGAATTGCTGGTGTAAACCATCTTTATAAAAAATTTAACTGGTTTAGATTAGTTTTTTCTAACATGACAGTTTTGTCCCTTGGGTTTAAGTTTTATAGGCAATGATTTAATATAAACAAGAGGTAGGTTTACTTATAAGTTATAACCTAAGCTCACCATAAGTGGCACACTAAAATTGAGTAAATTGCACCAACTTGCCACTCAGTTTCACGCCGTTAATTTTAAACACGGGATCTCGTATAGTAAATGTATCTACCTCTTTTTCATATTAAAAAATCATTGATAAATGATGTAATATACATATGAACATCAAGGTGCAATGCAACAAGAAGTGAAGCGCGTCCTCATAGAATGAACCATCTGTATTTACTCAAACATTAATGAAGGCTTACTATGTATATGACATCTGACAGTTTATTTATCATAAAGGCAGCTACGGGTATCGGAACTGGATCGCCTGGGTGGCGGGTTGGAATACGACTAATTAAGATAACTCAATATGTCCGCGCAGCGAAATATGGGTGCGCGCGCAAGATAGATAGCTTTGTGCGCAGGATACTGTGGCAAATTGTCGTTATATCAGGTTATTCATTGGCTGACCGGAGCTTGACCGATGCGGTCTCGCTAGTTAATACTACGAGTAGATAGCCATATTGGAGCCTCCGTTTAAGGGTATTTTCGAAAGATTTGAAATATTTGGACGGCTGGCAGAAATACGCATGGGTAGAATAATAAGCAAGTTGTAACTAGCAGAATAACAAGAAGAAGCAGAAGATTGGGTGGCAGTAGGTTAGACTGTATGTGCTGTCTATGTCTGTCTTGTTTCATTGGTTCCTAAAAAAATACATTAGCGCTCGAAAACAGCTCTATACCAGGGAACGGTTCTGAATTCATACTCAAAGCGAAAAACCTGTAACTGTATTACATTCTAGGCAGGATTTAATATTATTTATTTATTTAAACTTTATTGCACAAAAGAAAACTTATCGTACAAAAGGCGGACTCAATCCCAAATGGCATTATCTACCAGTCAAACCTTAAGGCAAAGCGGAAAAGATTGTGGGCAGTATTATCACATTTAGTTATATATTTACTAATTTTAGCACTACCTTGACTGTTAACTCGTTCGTGCTTTTTATTATTATAGTAAAAAGTCACATTAGCTACCAACATCCTCCCACTATCTCACCTATGCTGTGGCCACACACGAAAATCAACAACAAAACATAAACGAAAAATACATGAAAACATCTAATTAGAGTAAAGTTTAGTGACAAAACCCGATATCTGCAGCATCGTCACGAAACCCGGCTCTAATAAAGTGAACAATCTCACGTTCCTAATTAGACCGTTCATTATAAGCCTTCCATGGAAGCCTTATTTCTGTAAAGCGGTCTGCGGGACTTAATTTTTGACCAGATTTTGTTACGGCAATTTGGGTTGGTTTATCGTTTTAATATGACGCAGGTTTAGTTACGGTTATGATGGATGGAGTAGGAGATTTAGGTTGCATCGTAATAATAATTGTATATACAAGAGGATAACTAACATTAACTAAATTAAATTAAAACCACGTTAAATCTAAAAAGGCCGAGGCATTGTACCGAGGATGCTGGCGGCATTTCCTCGTTGAATTGCAATGCTGATGCGTTGCGCGAGAAAGCCAAGTCACCAAGTTACGTCAACCACATGTTTCGCGATTTCCGCAAATAGTCAATATGTTAATTAATTAATAATTATGACGAATTATTCTTTACCGATCTGTTAAATATATTTCATGAAAACCATACGTTAAGATTATACAGTGTTGTTCACCCTTTCATTTATAATAAAGTCAACAACAGACTTCTAATCAAAAACCTTACTGTGAACCAAACTAAAAGAAAACTCCATAATCTGGATAATTCGCGTCAATTTGGTAGATTTTGTTTAGTTGGCTGTAATCTGGTTTCCTGCGGGACAGGCCTTGGATAGTGTAGGAACCAGGCAAACCCTTTTGAATGGCACATACTAAATCTTGAAGATTCTGCACACTTATGTTTTAACAAGTCTGTCTATGTAAAACTTTTAGAAATGTCAAGTTTAAGAAAATAAATGTTTTATGTTTTATATGTTTACCTTAATTAACAGTTTTGATTGATATTGTCTAGGTATACCACCGTTAACACAATCATGCACCGAAAATGCTACAGAATGTGTGATGTCTGGTTATTAGTATATTGCCAATCCTGTTTCCGGAAGTTTCGCCCTAAGGCCCGGTTTTATAAAGACGCGTTAGACCAAATGTCAGATAAAATTTTAGTAACTCAGTACATTTTTTGACATTACTTACTGAAATAAGGTAAAATATATTCTTTACTTAAACCCTTTTGTAGATCAGCAACAATCAGTTGATATGAACTAACACTCGTTCGGAAAGTAATTACCATTGCCCTTCCGCTGCGAGAGTATTATTAAACTGTCTAGGTCTACAGTACAGTCAACATCAAAAGTAGCTACGCAAACGAAGACGTCAAAAGTCTTTAGGTATTAAAGGCCTAAGAAAGACCTAAATAAGACCTTTTGACATCTTCGATTGTGTAGCTACTTTTAATGCTGACTGTAGACCTACACAGTTTCAATAATATCTAATCTCGGAGTGGAAGGGCAATGGCAATACATATATGTCAGGCTGTTAGACGGCTATTTACATGGAAATGACTAATCTCTAACTTTATTTACTCTTTAACTAGTTTGTTAGCGCATTTCAATGAAAAATTTGCGGCTAGGTGTAGGTACACATATGTTGAACTATGCATCATATTAGGCCCCCTGCGGTGTAAGGGTTAATTTAAGAGCACATCCAAATTTAGCCTAAACCTCTAAATCTATCTCCACATGTGCCGTAACTCACCCTTATGACAAATTTCAACCCTAAGGGTCCAGGGTTGCCGCTCCAGCAAATAGCTAAATAATAGGTGTCCCTCAGCAGGTGGACCGCTGCCATTAGTCTCGCGGTAATCCACGGTATACACCCAGATTTATGGGAGAAGCTGTACATGTAAAAAAACTTCAAGTATGTGTTCTAATCTGGCCTACTGTAGGTACTACGAAAGAAAGTACCAAAGTTGGATTACGGGGTGAAAATACACACATTGGCTTGCATGTGGCGGGATGTCTATGGAACTCGATGCTCCGTTTTGCCTATTTGAGTACATTTTTCTACAGCTCGCGATAGCGGCTTTCCTATGGATATATCTGATGCCACGCCGTGCACCACTGCTATTTAGAATACAACTGTCATTGACTTTTAATTATTGTGGAAACAAAAAGTGATATAACTGGTATTGGCATACATGCAATTGTTATAATATCATGATATTATAACCATTGCATGTATGCCAATACCAGAAACTTCATTAAGTTCATGAAGTTCCCGACAGTGGACATGGGAGACTGAAATACCCACAGTTTTGCTACAGGCTAAAAGCTAGTTTCAAGGGCGCTGATTTCATTCACGGCCTGATTTCAGCTCTAGTGGCCTAATCTTTCTGAAAGATGATAGGTAGGTACATTACTTTTGTTTTAGTTGCATTCAGTTGATCCTATTTTTCTACGTTTTAGTTTTTATTATTGCATATCAAGTATACCTATAAATACGTCTCGATTTATTTTACCAGTCGTTCAATTAAACACTGCTCACTTGCTCGGTGCTCAGAAGTGAATAGGTTCGCGGTTCATACCATTACTGAGACGAATAACTCAAACACGGCTTGTATCACCGAATATACTAAACTTCAGACGGTTCAGCACATCTCGAAAACGTTTGAGCATAATATGTACATTTTTCACGCAAATAAATAAGGTCGAAAATAGCGTAGCGGAGAATCGAACCCCACATCCCGTGGCGACCTCGCATGCAAACTTCCTGTTTGGCACGACACCGAGGCTACTCTTGACAATACCGACGCTGCGTTATTCCAGAATATACATAGGAACTTGCTTCACTGTTAGTCTGAGAAAACAGCGTGTTTCCAAGGAATGAACTCGATAAATTGTTAATAAATTAGACTGCGCTATGTAACAACGAATCAAGCGACAAATGTGTCGAAAAAAAGTAATGAATGCAGATCGATTCTAGGCATGATGAACTATGTACTCAACAGTTTAATTCAACTTTTATAATTCAGGAAACGCTCTTAATGCCTTATTATAAGGAGTTGAATCAAGCGATATATCGTCACTTGTATAAGAACAAGTGCACAAGAATGATGCGCCAAAGTCACTTTTACAAAATTCACAAATCAAGATTTAAGTTTGCATAAACGAATTAGACGCACATTAGTTGCATAAGATTTGAAACTCACTATCGAAACAACCGCCTACCATGGCGTTTAGTTCGTTAATTCGGAACACCACTAGCGTGAATATTTTCATATTGTTATTTCGTTTTTAGAAGATGACACCTAAACGTTAGATTAAAAAGTAGATTTTTGTAAAAACTGGGACTGAGTTGATCTCCTTTTCTTAATTCAATTTCTCCCGAAACAAAATGTAATAAAGAATCAACTGACAATAGTGTCGTATAGTACGCTATTGATTAATAAACTACGTACCTAGATTATGGATTAAGATTAAAGAATCAAGCGAAAAAATTTAATAACTTAAATACTTTAACATAGGTACCTTACTTACCTACATCATAATACATTCTAAACTTACCTATATAAAATACATATTTACAGCTTCTGTTAAAATTATACTCCATAACATAAATATCGGCCAGTGCGTGTGGGGTTCCATAGTTGCCTGTCTGTATTTGTTACATCGACACGCGCCCAGTAAATAGTGCGGTTGCGTCGGCCCAATTTGTACGAAAGTTGGCCTTAAGTTGGTCGACTATTACTAGGTAACTAGTAATGCCTTCTTAGCCGTGATAGTTTTCCTTTTAAATACATTATATGTACTACTGCCACGAATTTAAAGCCCAATATCTCGCAAACGAATCACTGAGTTGAAAAAAGAAACCCATAATATTTTTGAACAAGCTAACGATACCCCACACTATGCGTATAACGAGAAAAAAATGCCATCCCCACTTTAACCTAAAAAAATATTTTTTCAAGATTTTATTCTACTGTTTTGTCGGCGTGAATATGTGATTGATTATATGCCCATGCCGAATTAAAGTTTTCTATTAGTAAGGGTAACTGAGCTAAGCCGAAGACGGACATGGCGAAACTATAAGGATTCCTTGCATATTGACTACGGAACCCTAAAAAGTGTAAACACAACGACCATTTAAACTTTTCAATCTTTGAAGCTCATTTTCTCATTTTTAACTTTGTGTCGCTTGATCTATTCTTACATAACGCTGCCGCTGCGCTGTCCAATTGTATTCAAGTGCTGTGAGTTGACACACGTTTTAAGGTGATTATTTGATTGTTATTACGTTTAACCCTTTTGCAGCATTAGTATCCAGTTCAGTTGTGTAACTGACTCTCTAACAGTCACGTTTAGTTAGGGAAAATATCATTTCAACTGAGCGTAAAGGAATTAATTGTACAACTAACTTCATTTCATGTCAGTAAATTATAATGTCCCTAATTCTAAAATTGTGCAGATTTTCATGCGTTATCAGTTACAATTTACTGATACTGACTTAAGTATCAGTAGAATTTGTAAGTTTGATTCTTGATGATCTTTCATTTGATGTTGTATTTCAATCAAAAGTATTGGTGGTTTGTTGACAAATAAAAGCAGGTTTACAGTAACAGAATTTTATTTAATGCAGATCCATCTCGCACTATAGCAGATATTGTACAAAATTATAATATCGCTTTTCGTTTATATACGTAAATAGGTAATATAATGATATTACACCACTTTTCACACAATGACAATCATGAAACACAAACATTTAAATCATTTTCTACACTATCCCCACAAGGTTTAAGTATTTCTCTTCGTTTATAGCTAATTTATAATTAATTATATTACATTACAATAAATGGGCCTACCTAGTTACGTATGACAAATGCTTTATTAAGGACAAATTTACGTATTACATTCCTGAGCACGTTTCAAATTAAATAAATGAAAGACAAATCGCTGACAGACGAAATTTACACGACATTCCGTAAACAATGGCTTTCCAAACATATTAACTCTTCCTGTTTAAGTAACAAACATCGTAAAGTACTCATACCATTAAAATTACATTTGTAAACATATGAGTAAAGAGCCATAATATATTTAAATTTGCGTTAAAACCAAAGGGGATGTTAAAAATATATTTATAAATTAAACATTTTACCAGTAGAAATATTTACAAGATGAACAAGACAAGGAAACTTAGGAGAGGATTCTTTCACTGTTCGGCGACAAAAGTTTATGACGTCCAGTCTACTCAACATGTCACTACTAATGCCTCGTTCAAAATCATTATTACATACAGTAAAGGAACTTCTAGAGGTAATAAGATGAATCAATGACAGCTACGAAATGAATTTGGCACTTTGAAGACACGTAACATAACTGAAAGAACCTCAACCTAACTTCACTCGACAACTAGATTAAAGGAGACAATTTACGTATATGTTTATAGGAATCCAAAAATATTACAGCTAATGCATCTTAAAATAAATTATATTATCTTATTTTAGTCAGCTATTCGTATACTGGGCACAACTAGACTTGATTCTTGTCATTTCTCTGACTATAGGTAAACTATTTCCCTAAGAATAAATTAAGCTATCGACTAATAAAATGGAATAAATTTTCATACTAAAGCTTTTGTAGTTACGTATTTAGGACTTCTGGCGTGACGACGTTACACAACATTGATGCTATCAGTACCTGCTTCGGAGATTTATTTCCAATGTTTATTAAATTTACCATAACCACGGCATGAGAAGGAACGATACTATCATATTTCAAATTAAATTCTCCAGAAAATGCTACTAGTTTTATGTTAACAATAAAGAACATGTACTTTGTCACTAGATTCGAAACGAGATAACTTCACTACAGGCCCTACTCAGTTGTTTTAAGACATCAAAAGTGGAAATCTAAATGCTTAGAAATCTGCTATATTAATGTTTAAATTACGATGGACCGAGATTACGATCCCAAGCAAGTTTGCTTTTTCGTCACTCCAGTATGTAATACACATTATATTACATGATTTACATGGTTCACAAGCTGACACATATCACTGTATGTCTTAAAGTGTAATATGAACGTATACAGACGTTGTACATCAGATTTAGCTTATGAATACCTACATGTAACTAGCACTAATATATACATTAGAATATAAAATTTGTATTTTGCCCCCACCTCGTTTCACTGACAAAGATTGATTTACCTAAGGAGAATTGAGATTTCGACGCCATGGCAAGTACAAAGTTGTAGATGTAATCACGAAAAATCAGTAACACTACAGTAAATAGGTATTCGTCAACGAGAGTTCTTACTATAACATACATGAGAATAGTAACTATAAAGAGCAGTTGAAACCGATACGACTTTGAAGTTTTGGCAGATAAAGTGCGATCCCGGTGAGCGATAGGGGGCGATTCGCATGATAAATAAAAACACAATTCCATTTGAAGCTGGAAGGTGCGGCGCGGCGGCCGCGTCCGTGTACCTCAGCAGGCGTTCGAGATTTATATACGGAGATGCGGAACAATATATCACGGAATGGAACACGCGGAAACCGACCTAATCCTAGCATGGAACAGCCACCGGGCGATGCCGCACGATAGCAGATCGACCGCCCGATATACCGCCCGCTTCCACGTCTTCACCTCTCACTCCCAACACAGATGACCGCCGCTCGCTTACGATTACCTTTGAGACTCCCACTGCTTACGCAACTTAAAAACTTAATTAAATATTAATAGATGCCACTATTTAAGTCGTCTCCGGATTAACATAAATTCATACATTAGCCGAGCTAAGCGATAAATAAGCGGACACCAAACCGCGTATTTTTCATCCGAGCTTCATATAATTTATAGTCGACGATCATATCGCGACTGGTTCTTTTATTTGTGAAATAGTGATACGCGGAGTGTGCTCGGTAAGCGTTACTAACGGGAAATTTTGACTATAAATCTTCGGTAGTCGATTGCCTAAGCGTTCGTGTGGGTTGGCACAAAAATTTATTCGACAGTCGAGTTTGATATCTTGATCCCGCGACGTCAATGTGCTGGGAGTGCCGAGGGCATGAAGCGCGTGTGATTTAGGCGCACCCTACTTTTACAATGTTAACAAGCAAACTGAAGTTAACAAGACCAAAGAGGAGTTTGTAAAGAACAAACTTTAGGGTTCCTAACACCTACCAAGCCACTGAAAACGCTCTACGCGACGACCACCTGAAACAAAAGATAAGCGAAATTAATAAAATGCCAATTATGCAAAACTAAAGCGCAATAAATAATTTTATGCGCGGAGCAAATAATACGAGAATCGAAGCGACAAGCGTGCGTTTGAGATAAAAATTGGTCCCTAGCATACATCATTCAGTTATCACGGAATTATGCGTATAACAAATTGCATAAAGCAAGTAAATGTAAAGGTCGTTTATCAATTCCAAGTGTATGGCTTATCTTGTGGGCAACGCGAAAGGACAAGGCACGAAAACGTGCTCTTCAATTGTTTGAAGGATTGATGTTGATTTACGGTCTCAGAGCTTCACGTCATCGTGCTTAGGATGAATTTCATTCGTAATTGTCATATTAGAAAGTTCAAACTCAAAAAAACATGACTATTTTTTGCACCATGAATTGGTTTACAAAAAAATGCTTCCTTTTTTTCGCATTGCATTGCATACCTATAACTTTCCTTAAGAGAAACAATGCAATTGTAGTAGACTACATTGCTTCCAAGTTACATTAGCCTGTCCTTCATAATAAAGATCACCGAGCAAACGAATTCTATACGAATCACAATAAACGCAATAAACCTCCATAAAGAAAGGGCAAACTTAAAATGCAAATAATTTCGCGCAAGCCCCATGGGCATGTTAAAACCGAGCCGGGTTCTAACAGCATTTCATTATTTATCGCTTCAGCTCACGGAGGCTTTTTTAGTTAAAGTTAATTCCTAGCGTAATGCGTATTTGATAAAACGTATCTCTGGCAGGCAGGCTCCGAGCTGGCGCTGAAATTAAGATGTAACATGATGCGAGAACGAGCAAGAGCAAGAGATTTATTGCTATACCACTTTGCATATGCTGATTTACAAAGACGGGGCGATTTGTATGGAGAGGTTGCGGGTGTGATCGCGTTGAGATCGGTATGAGAATAACATAATGAGTTTATTTTATTGTTTCAGATTTGACTTGGTTGCAGCCAGCTTTTATATCCAGGAAGGAAGAGATGAAGACTAAATAAATAGTTACAGAAGATTTTTTATAAAACCTTTAGCCAAAGATTTGATGTCGACCTTATTTAAAGATTACAGGAGAGATGATATTACAGTTGATAAGTAAATGAATTAAAAGAAATTGGAGACTGAATAAGAAATGTTCACACTAACTTTTTATCACAGAAAGGATTAATTTATGAGTATGACCGTGATGGAAATTGTGCTACTCTCAAGGATGTGTGGTTATTGCAAGCAAGCATTGTGTATTAATTTGTTTCATTATTAAAGTACAAAACAATCTTTAGATAAAAATTTTTTTGAGATTGACAAGGAGAGTAGGTATAGGTACGCCAATGAATACTTTAATTTAGAATCACTGATTGAACGGGTAAAAAACTATATGTCAATACTTAGTCTCGTTTCATATTAAGATGTTCTTATAATGTAGTAAGTATGATGTGATACATCTTATTGTTATCTATAATTAGCTATTTAAAACGCAATTGTATAACTCTGGAGTCAACGAAATTGAGATGTTAAATGTGATCACACTCACAGCTCGCAGTATCAACAGCTCTATAAAGATCCGCATTTGCTGATGCGGTCCGTTCGGGCTGCGACTGTCTGGCGATACGAAGTCAGCAGAAAGAAACATATACCAGCGAACGTACCAAGCTAAGCTGTTTTCATACAATTGAGAAATGGTTTTCACGCAGATGTATTGAATATTTAAGTTGTAGGAAAGTTTCCTGTTTCTAATCAAAGCAACAAATAAAAGAACTTTGTAAACGTTGAGAGGGAGCTCAGATTTATAAATTGGGGCGAGAGTAGAGCTAAGTATCTCGCTCCATCGTATTGCTGCGTCTCTCTCGTGAGTGACTCCATTAGAGCAGATAGAAATAAGCAGTGCGAGGCAATCATTGTTTTCTTTAGAGTTTTGGTCCGAACTCACTGCATACATCTTTTAATTTTGGGTAGCCAGTACGCAGAGCGCATTATCATGTACCTACCTATAAAGAACTGACACGCGGTCAAGAGTTGTAGACCGCAAACCTTCCTTAGGTACCGTCCATATGTCTTAGCTAGACAAAGGAAGATCTAAAGCTTTTAGAAAAAGTCAAAGCGGTACAAAGAGCCTTCCCGGAGTTCGCAAGGAAAGTAATAAAGAAGAGAGACGCCGACCGAATAATTGATACGATTATGTGTTACCACTACAGAGCGGGCACGTACGGGGATGGGGACCAGCACATAGGAGGTGGCGTACTTTTACGTGTGTCAGCAGGGTGTTCAGTGAGCTAAGTTTTCGGCAGTTTCGAATTTGCAGAACTACTAGCGATGGCCGCTAACTATAAAATGAGCAGCCTGAATGTTATTGATGAGATTTCAATTACCTATTAATGAAAATCAGGATACAAGTACACAGCAGAAATTGACGAGCGATACGAAACATAATGATTACAACACTTGACCTCCTACATGTGACAACGGGCTCTGTTATTAAGCATATCTTTTCCAGATGTGCGCCAGATCCAACGACATCATAGTAAAACGAAACTGGATTTAAATCTATTCTAAAATTCCGTTTTCATTACCATCTTGTACAAACGTGGGCAAAATTGAGATGTTCAGTTTCTGGAGTATATGAGTGAAAATCGCGCTTCAAGACAATCATGGCATCAAGAACAATGGCCCGCCCTTTGCAGCGCTCCGTCAAGTGAGAGCGGCCATAAATCGAGTAGGACGCGCAATTTGTTGAATTACAGCATGCGCAGCCAGCCACCGGGCCGGCGCGAAATTAGCCCCACCGAGATAAATTGACGGCGGGCTGCTAAATAAATTATTTGGGAAAACCGAGAAAAAACGGGCGTCTTCCCTTGATAAGGGTTGCGAGCGCCGTGGAAATAATGAATATCGACCTTTGCTTGCTGCGCACTTATTGTAAACGTACTTATGCGAAGGTTACTCAGATGTTCTGCACGTTCACAGACTATCAAGCATTATAGGATAACAGTTTCTAGTACTTATAATATGGTAAACGTCCAGGTGCCCGTATCTGGCCTACACATGACACTTTAGGTATCAACTTTGAACAATAGTTGTCGACTATTAGGCATTAATACTTACCGTATTAGGATATTTACCTTGTTCGTTCCCAGTTCGTATAAACCGTTCGAGAATGTGGTCTAACGATGGTGTCGGACGATATTATGAACGCGTTCTCAAAAGATCAATAAATGGGTTTGAGGTTTAGTGCAAATCCTATACTTTTGCTTGGAATTTAATTTCTTACAGTTACTCAAAATGTTGTTTCCTTCCAAAAACTCTTAACAGTTACTCTCTTCTGGGAACTCCAACACCTAACTAAACTAAGTCATGATTTACTAACCCTAACCCTGCTGCCCTCAGACTGCACTACAGTATACACGTGTACCAAGCGGTGCTTACTTCAAAAGCTACCGTTTTTATCGCCGCTTAGATCACCGAGATAACGTTTCGCCAGTTCTGACCTAGTAACATGTTCTGTAATTAACCGTACAATTATCACCTCGGCGTTTTTAACACTATTTTTCTCACGCTTAAAAGCGGTAATTAGAACTTTATTTGGTTCAACACGTGGTGACATTAACATGAATATGTACGTATACACGCACTTTCTTAACCTTTACTTTTAATGAGGGTAGGTACTGCTTAGAACTTGTGAGTTTTGTGACAAATTACTGTATATTACAGAGTTACAACGGTCAATTAAGACTAAATAAAGTGAGAGAGGTTTGTACTGAACAAGAAGATAAAATAAAGAGTTTAAATTATAGAAAACTGCGAATGAGGCCAGATTTTCAAATAAACAGTTTACTAAATGAGTTGATTATACAGAGATAACAATTAATAACATCCACGCGTAAGTTTGGACAAAAAAGGAAAACAAATGAATCATGCTCCTTTGTGACATTACAATAGGAATAAGAACAACACATGGAAAATATTCCCGCGCTCAAAAGATTTTAATTTCCTTAAAAATAAACCAACGTTTCCACGGGACATTATTCTTCCCGATCTAAACTCAAAAGGGTTGTAACACCCTTTTCTTTCAACGGGATTAATCTTATTTGTATGTATATTCGAGATTTAGTCGGCAATAAGAAAGACGCATAGGTGGGCTTACAGGGATACATCGTAACTGCCTCAGTGCAAAAAGGCACAAGTTGTAAAATCTTTTCAAATTCATACGATCTTTTGCAACTGTACGGTGGAGGGGTCCGGAGTGTCTCAGCCTCCCCTACAAGCAAGATTTTATTACATTCGTTAACGCATTTTAGATTAATCTGTTAATATTTTATTTGTGTATGCTAATGAACACTATGAAGACCACATAAGATGTTAATTTCTAAACTATAAAAAAGTAAATTGAGCCGTCACGGTTGACGAGCTTCAAACACATAATATTTGGACGTTAATGGTTCAGAATGGCATTTTATTACTTTGATATGACACATAGACAAAGAGCATAATTATCACGTCGTTAAACTATTTATTAACGACTAATAACTGCCAGGGCTGAAGTGCGTTGTGGACGATGGACTAGCAACCTATCACTGCAATATCACATTTTGTCGATCTTTTATACAAACATTTATGCTAAAAGTGGCGCTGGAACATACGTTTCATGTGCTCTGCCTACCCCTTTTGGGAATAAAGGCGTGAATGTATGTATGTATGTATGTATGTAGTAAGAATAACTGCCAACTGCATGACATATCGTTAAAGTGTTAAACATCAAAACGTTGTCTTCCTTAAACACGTAACAAACATCGAAGTTACTTAGTATGGATTTTACAAAAAAAAAGACCTCGTAGTTTCATACAATATCAAAATGCCTTGCATTTTATAATGCCGTCCAATGCGTCCCTAATTTTGCCGCGTTGTTCGGTAGTTGAATTGAAAGAATATATTCTGATACGGGTTCCATTTTGAAAGTCGTGTGGGGATAGTTCCACCCCGCTACCTGCGCGGACGGTGTATTCTCATCCCCTCCGTGGTACACATATCAAACGCACACTGTATCTCCATTTTTTTTATAGTACATAACCTTCATCGGCCACATTTCGCCTTAACTTTTATCGTGTTCGGAAGTTTCAATTATTTTTATTTTAGATGATTTGGAAAAAAAACACTCGTGCAGCGTTAATTCAAAAGACGCTAAATAAATTGTCATTTTAACCATTCATGATGATAAGTATAAATAAACACACTAAGAAAATTCGAAAAACTGATTTTGCTTTCTAATACAATTTGCTTAGTAGAAGTGTAAGTATAATAAAGGGTAAAAAGGTTTTTTCCGAGCCAATCCGCCCCCCGCTCGGGTAATATATCAGGATTTTGCGACGGGCGAAGCTAAAATTTTGGACACTTTAAGCTGGACGTAAATTTCGCAAAACATGACAGGACCGAAAAAACCCCACCAAAAAGTTACTTCAAACATTTGCTTGTGTAACCTAAGTAGGACGAATAAACGAATGAAACAAATGAAAATTCGGTATTCAAATAAATGGAAATGTGTGAAAATTTAATTCTTACGTTGTTTTGTCCTTTTAATCCTTTTTTTGCTGCTCGGTCTACATTCTGGGACAAAATCTTTTTGATACTTGTTCCAAATAAAGTTGGTCATCCATATCGAGTGTACCTATGCTAAGCCACGCACTCCTGTTTGAATAAACAAGCATCCATCAACCACGCGCAATTTGTAAGTACAGCGACCTAACACTTGACTCTGGCATTTTGTTTCGCCACACCATTGTCAGTGAGTGAGTGCGAATCGTCGTGTTTCTTGCAAGTCTTGTTAGGGCGGGCGTTAAGTGCACCCGAAATAGCGCCGTCTAATGGTTGTGCATAGCTAGGTGCGCTGACAATGCTGCCCACTCCGCTGTCGTGTCGTGCGAGAATCTCACGAGAACTCGAGAATGGAACTGAAAATGTGGTCGAGAATTCTCGTCGAGTATGCGCGACGCTTCCCGACCTCTTGTAATCAGGCAGGGTGTCCGTTAGTGCAGCCAATGTGCCTGTGACCACTTTATTTGACTTAGATTATTTATAAGGCATGAGTAGCCTATTCGGTTTAACATGGTAAATAACAAAACACTGTTTAATATTGAACACTATGTAACTTTTTTATTTATTTCGCCCTCCATTACTCAAAGGTTGTCTGGAAGAGATCGCTCATAAGCGATAAGACCACCTGTTGTTTTACCTTTGTGTCCCTGTTTCTACGGGTATTCTTTTGTATCTTCTTTATCTGTCTGAGGTAAGAAAGAGTATGTATTTGCATTGTTTTGTAACGGTGTTTCTGTTTCTGCCTTCGTATAATGAGAAATCAGTGTACCTCAAGTGCCGATCTCAATCTGTTCACCTATCTAAGATAGGTAGTCGGACGCTGCGTAACCATACCAGGGCTGTTATTCTTTACGCGTTCATGCGTCGCACCTCACCCGTCACGCCTAACGAAACTATACCTCTAATCACGCTTTAATTAAGCTAAGAACCGCGGCCTCAAGATATACTGCGTGGAATGGAACGATGGACTTTCCCGCAAGAGGGGGATTATTGAGCGCTAGTACGTCACATTTTCCAGATAAACTATTTTTTTTGACGCGATTTTTTTTTTAACATTTGTATGGAGCTCGTCGCTCCAGTCGGCCAACGCTCCATGCGTACTAGCGCTCAATAATCCCCCTTTTGCGGGAAAGTCCATCGTTCCGTTCCACGCAGTATTTATGGGTGAGCGTTGAGGTGAAATTAAAACGACTTACAGAATACCGGGCAGCAAAGGTATGAATAGCTCAAAAAAGAAAGCGTGGTCGCACATCGCTAGCATTAAGCCAGAAAATAAAATTAATCTATCGAAAGTGAGAGTTCAGCGACAAACGCTTTAAAAACTTCCGCGTAATTCCACCGCCGACAGATATGTGGCGAGTTTATAGTTCGAATAATTGGCCTCGTTGATTTAAATATTCATCGGCAACAGTTTCGGTGTTCGGAAGTAATCTATATGGGGTGGGTTATTATTCACGCGACGACAAAGCATTGCATTATTGCATTCTTTGTAAAGAGTTGCTCGGTAGATGAAATCGACGGAAAATTGAATGACGTTTGAGAAAAAATAAATTCACGGAAAATATTATTGTTTAATGATAACCTCGATTCTCTTACAAAAATTTACGGCAAACTCATTATATATAGATACTATACTAACTATTACGTTATTTATACAATCTACAAACAAAAGCTTATAATTGTAACAAACTACAATTTCAAGAGGCCGCTTATTATGAAAAATTAATTAACTAAAGCAAGTAAACTAGGCAATAAATCCTAAATCTTAGTCCTTCTAAAATGGAGTAGGTTTACACAGCGTTAGGTCGTCAAAGGAACACGACGCAACTGTACGAGTTGATTACGATTTTACTACAGCTTTATCAGACTAAATTTCTGCCGAATTAATTTTAATGCTGACTTACAACTCTCTGAACCAGACTCCCACACGAATAAGTAGGTATGGAATAATTAACTGAAACAGCGATGTGGCAGCAGACGATAAAATAAACGAAAGCACGAAAAAATTGTTGCCAAATATTGGAACGAGAAAAACTATTTAATCCGAAAACTTCAGTAGTTTGGTACGGAGCACAATAAATCAGGAACTTGTATCGTGCCTCGATGCCAAGGAAATAAGATCGACTTGGCAAGTACGACACAGACGGTGTGGCTGCGGATGCATAATCTGTCACTGTTTATTATCTGTGCTGTTCCGGGCTTCATGTGTTACTTCAGAGTGGAGAACATCAGGAAGCTAAGCTTTATGCATGTATTTGCACAGTACCGTCATACAATGACAATGACGTATATTACATCATTCAGGATAACATTAGAATTGTAACGGACAAATTCGACTCCGTTTCTTCGTCTATCTGGGAAATCAAAGGGAAATAATTGCAATTGTTTTTGCGTTTTAAATTGGTTTTCCTTGAAATCGCATGACGGTTAACGCATAACTATCATGTTCATACCTGGAGGGCAATCTCCAGAAAGGTCTACAGCTAAATCATGGTTTGATCTGTGAGTATGAGATATTATTAAGAGTCCGCAGTAAGCTCGGCCGAATTTAACCTTCCCATACAAACGCTCTCATTTTAAAACTGCGTGTTGGATTGTGACGAAACTTTGCATATACATTGACGTGAGATATATCTATGTCTGGTATATGATTCCAGTTTATAAAACAAATGAAATACAGCAAAAATAAGTTTTGTATGAAAAACTTAAATTCGCTGTATTTTTTTTTGCTATGGTATTTGCAGCTACGTAAACTAATTACAGACATAGATATACCGCATGTCATTGTATATGCGAAGTTTGGTTACAATCCAACAAGTAGTTTTTAAATGAGAGCGTAACTACGTTTGTATGGAGAATCGAGCTTACTGCAGACTTAAGTTCTACGATAGAAAGCATCGTTTTTGCGTTTTTATGAGATTATTGTAAGTTATTACCTTTCGGATGCTTTGATATCAGTGCTAAAACATTATAAATTATTCAGCACATAGTTATTAATTGATAGCACTGATCACTCCTAAGAGTGCTAAGTCAGACGTGTTAAACCAAGTGTGTTAATAATTACGTGCGACATTATTGTGAACGGCTCTCCACGTTGCGTGCGTGAGCCACTCCCAAGCGAATAACAATGCAGTGCTAACTACTTGTTTATAAACTCTTAGTAAAACGCTACAAGATGAATCGATGTCAGTGACGATTAACAGTTTTTTGCGCGGCGAGAACAGTTAAGATAATCATAGGATAGGTATAAGACTAGGTATTAGATCTGATTGAACAATGGACTATAATCTAATTTACTACTAAGAAATGATGACACTATTCTAGTGATCAATGGTGACTCCCACATTTTATGACTGCGCGACGGCTTTTCTAATTAAGACTATGTAAGAAAAATGTGAGAATAGTGATGTTTGTTTTAAAACAAGACAGTAACTATGAAGAACAACAATACTTCGTGCCTGTGAAACTTTTAGGCAACAATATACAACTTTCTGTACAGATAGTAGATATATATAAACTACGAATTGCAATAAAATCTTGCTCTCGACTAACGCAAACAATAAAATTATTTATTTGAACAAATTCCAGCAGTAACAAGATTTCGGTAAAGCAATTCGAAGAAAATAATAACTGTTCGCTCGTAAAACACCCGTGGCTCTCGAATGCGATCTATCTCTTTCAAAAGTAAGAGAAAAATATGGTTTAAGAAGGGGAGAAACGTTGTCTCTCGAAACTGCAAAAATAATTGCTCAAAAGGGGCGACAATATTTTCTCGGATAGGGTTACCACTTATTTCGCAGTTGCAGCTGAGACTTCAGGCATTTACAATTTCCAAAACGTCTAAGAAGTAATTTACAATCCTTCATTCCGAAGCACGCTAGGGTGACCATCCGAAACTATTTCCCGGAAAGCTTCCTAATCCTGAGATTGCTCTTTATTACATCAAATCACGTGATCTTACAATAAACCGTTTTTCATCGGAATTATTTATGGAGGACCCGTGTTCACACTTTTCCTTTTTTTTCCCTCGTTCCTAAGAAAAATAACAATCATGACCATTGATCAACGTCAGCGGGACTCGTTACCGAAATCACGTTTATCATAGATCACATTTGTCCAAGGCTTTAGGTATCACTCGGGTAAAGAACGGCTTAACTTCCGCATTTAGGTCATTGGAGTTGCAATCCTTTCAGGTTATGAGAAGGTAGGTATTTCTTTGGCGGCGGTGAAGTATTAAAGCGAAATTATAAGGAAGGTGGTATAGAGAAGAGTCGCGAGCCACACACGACGAATTACGAGCGAGCGGGACGCGGGTTGAGTTATGTGACCGTAATATATATTTTTTATGATATATTTCTAATAGTAGTAACTATTACAATCTAGTTTCATGTAACTACACTTAGGTACAAAAACTGCGATGCATGTTTAAGACTATGGAAACGCTCATGCCTGGACATACCTAACATACCTAAGCAACGCTATATTGTTATATAATATATAAATTACAAATTAAAGGAAGCGAGCCCAACTCGACCGGCGGCCACAGTCATACACCCGGTGGTCGCCGGTTCGAATTGGGCTCGGAGCATACAATTTTGAATTTTTCCTTTAATTCGTGTACATTTTGTTAACAGACGTTACTGCTTAATTTAAATTATTTTTTGCCATATGTTATGTTAGGGCGAATTACGAATGGGCTTCTGAGCCGCCGTAGATATTGCCTCTCCATAAAAAAGGATCTTTTTTATGGAGAGTCTAACTTCTAGATAGTGCGTGTAAAAGTGCGCGAGCGATTTGCGAGTGTACGTATTTATGCTATGCTGTAAATTAACGCGGAATACTGAACACAATACCATCATTACCCAACCACATCTCTGTGGTTTTAGTAAATAAGTGAGTAGGCATTATAAGGCTATTTGTTTGGACGACAACCGAAATGTGAAATTGGATACCTATTTGCAGTCTTATTGCGGTATTTACAAGGACAGCACTAATTAGACCCCTCAAATAACCATGAATGCAGTAGATCTTCAGTGTTACCAAGGAACACTTTCTCATAAGATGGCGCCAGCGAGCCGCGATTTGTCTAAAGGGAACAAACAACACAGAAATAGTTTGGTTGACAAGTTTATGGCGAAGCCGTCTCGCTGCTAAACGAATTGTTAGTTTTATTTAAAACATGTGAAATATGCGAAACAGGAGCGTAGTTTCCAAAATCTGTGTTCTATAAATAATAATATACTTACTAATCTCACTATTACACTAAGAATGGGAAGGGTCTGCCAAACTGGTCACGCTTTAGACTATTGCAAAACATGCTTTCGCTAATATTTCTCCCTAGTAGTGGGGATGGATATTTGTCACCTGGACTGTTATTCTTTATGCACGCATGCGCACCACCTAACCACGCCTAGCGAAGCTAGACCTCTAACTACGCTTAGTTACTACGAATCTCGGCGTCAAAACATATTTGTGGGTGAGCGTTGAGGTGAGATTAAAACACGTTATATAATATGGGGCTGAATAGGCAGGCGATAGTATTGACAACATTTAGCAACAATTCGTTTGAAATAAACGATGAGCTAATTCACGTCTGACTTTCGATTAGGCATCGTTCAAACGGATCTTAGGGGTCTCATTCTAAGAGTGTGTCGTGAAAATTGTAAATAGCAGAGGTGTCTCTGCAAGTCATAAAATTTCTGCATTTGTGAACTTTTATCTCTACCTAAGTACTGAGGAACTGAAATAATCCTAATCCTAGCTCCACAGCATTTTTTTAAAGCAAATGAATCCAGCCATTCTTAAAGCTACAAAACTAGTGATACATTTCCAAAATGCTAAAAGACTACGTCGCTGCGCGCACTTACATAGGTCGTATCAAACAAAAGTTTGGTCACGCTTAATGCCTTTACGACTGCCGGGGGTGACATAAAGAAAATGAAAAACATTTTGTATTATTCTTGTTGCGCTCTTACCCGCGTAACTTCAGCGGGCATGGATAGGCTTAGCGAAAACTGGCGATTTCGTCCGACTAATCGTGTGATTTTTAGACGCAATTTAGTAAAAAAACGGGAGAATTTTAGAATCGTGGCTGGTGCAGGCTAGATGGGATTATAGTACCTACCTACTTATACCTGTCTCAAATACTTAACATCAAACCGCGATTAGAATGGGTTAAGAATAGCTTTCTGTACATACATATAAACATTGTCGTATATGGCAAACGTCAGTTGGATGGGATTAAAGGTGTCAACTTTCAATCGCATCCTATAGTCGCGCTTTGATAATTAGGTATATAGACAGTTACCAATGTCATAAAGTGCTTAGTCTTAATACTACATTGACAATCGAATATTTAAATTAAATGTTATCAATCTAAAGTAGGTAAGTAAAAATTCGGATTACAACGGTGATAAGAAGATCTTTGTAATGCTTCCTGGTGTACATGATGACCTCATAAATGTATAGTGAGTAGTGTTAAAATATTATAGTCCCTAAATAGCGCGCGGCTTCAAGTTGTAGATGGCTCGCACTGATCATTTTTGTAGAACAAATGTGCTGTCTACATCAGCACATTATCCCCACAGCAGGACTCCGTAAGACATAATGGAAATAACTATAATAAACCAGTTATGCAGTATCTGTATAAGTTATCTGTCTATTTAATCGTATCTACGGCATACATTTAAAATAACGTCCTATAGTCCTCGACGTTTCGCCGGCTTTAATTCGAATGGAGAAAAATCCTCTTAGTTCGAGTTTAACCCATATTGCAACGAAAATTGTTTTTCAATCTGTTCAGTCGGTGGTCTGCGTCGGAACTAAAGCTCGCATCCCTCCGCCGCCGTCTGCTTAGACAAATATCTACACAAACTAGTTACGTGTCCGGACTGGGCTATACTAGCGTTTAATATTTATCGGCCGTGTCTGTAATCCATCTCGTGTTGATATACTATCGGCGTGGGTTTTGTCTCATTCCGTTGTTCGGGGAAGATGGCCGTTACTTTACTCGCTTTTTAATATGTAATGACGCAGCGGAAAGTTCGTGTGTGGAGCTTAAATTAAATGTCGTTGTGTAGCGTTTCGTTTTTTTTCATACAGTTAGTCTTCCTCATGATGTACAGTCCCAAAGTAAATATATCTGTTTCTGTAAACCTGTACCTAACATAGATACCTACTATAATTCAGAAGCTTGCAGAAATAAACTCTTGTATGACTGAAATAATTTTTTTTATAATCACGTACGATATCCTTGTTTTTCGAATAGATACCGAAACTGGATAACCCTAAAATCCATGTATCACGTAATTAATGCATTTATATACTGTAGTTAAAATTGTAAGTACGAGGAACGCATAAATGTACCTCGTAGACGTGATAATTATGCATAGTCATTAATTAGTAAGGTACTTAATTGATAGAATAACTCGTTGATTGTTAACTTATTATTATGAAAAAGTTATCCCGCCTTCTTAATTAAAATAATAGCCCAGCCTACATTCCTTTCGTTCGTTATTTTAGGCTAATTGTTTTCTTGTGTACCCCATTAGGAAGGAACTTTCAACCACTAACGAAGTACCTACGCTACGGTGCCAGTCATCGCGCGCACATACCGTACCATGCAAGTATTCAAATATCCACTACTTCAAAGTTGTACCAAAAACTAAAAAGGCATGAACGCACTAGAGGTTTCATACCCATATGCCTTTCTAAACGCTTCAGTTATTGTTTTTATAAATGTATAAGTTACTGATAAGGTTTTCTCACATAATTAGTGAATGGGCGTGATTTAAGAATATTTAAATAGACGGAAGTTTGGAGAGACTGTTACTTGTAAAAAATAATTAAGTGCTCATACTATAAAAAATACACCATAATAAGTTCTAGCCATTGAACTACTCTGTACTAGCGTACATTATACCTCAATAGTTCTAGCCTTTTATGTTCAACTACGACAGTAAGTAATTATTTATTTGATAAATAGCTACTCTGCAGTCGATTCAGAGTATGCCAAATTAAACGAAGGCAATTCATTAATATTAAGCACAATTAAAAATAATATTAAAGTTGTGGCAACCCTGCCTACCCTCTCGGAACACGGCGGTCTAAGTAATTACTTTATTAGTGATGTCAACGATTAAAAAATGCGTGTCAGCCCTACAGGGCACAGGCTGAAATGTTTACTCGATATATGTTAAATTATACCTACACCGTATCTAAATTTATTAGGATTAGTAAAGGTAGTCTGTTTGCCTTACCTACTAGGTACCATTTTTTTTTCACTACACCACTTAACTACACCACGTAGTACTAAACGAGTAATTTAAGCGTTCGACCAGTACGTGATTGCACCAACACTGAACAAGCCAGCATCCCGGCTCTACCTGTAACGCCCCACAGCCTCGTAATAACATTTTATGACCATTACCTTTTAAGCACGGATAAAACGCTTAAAAAAACAAAAAAAAGGGCCACAATTGCGTTAACGGTATTCCATTTTTTTTTTTTTTAAATACAATAGACCGTTCTTTTCGAATTATGCAACACGAGAATGTGTTGACGTTTTGCATCCTTTTTTTCTGGTTACCAAGAATTGCGTTTAGAAATTTTAATTTAAAGAAAGCGCAGTGCATTCTAGTATCGTTCTAGGAAGGGATGGGGATGTGCCAAAAAGAGATAAAGTAGTTTTATTGATCTATACCGACGTTCGGGCCGCGCGAGTGTGAGTTGAATGAAACGAAGATAACTTGCCGCCCCAACTTGTTCCGCCCTTGTTTATCACGCTCCCTGTTGTATATGTCCGTCCTGCTCGGGCCACGTGACCTAAGCAGGGTGTAACTCACCCTACGGCGGCCATAACTTACTCATAGCGATAGGCGGTACGGTCGCAAAAAACATGTCTACTTATTTTTAAAGTGCTTTTATTTTTAAGGAAGTTAGTTTTGAGATCAAACTAACTTGCCCTTATCAATACCTAAAACATTTTTTTAGTTACGAGGTAGGTTTTTTTACCTAAGCAATTTAAGTTAGCAATAGTAATAAATATTCTTATACGTCAACAATAAAAAAATAAGTAGACCGTAGTAGTACCTTATTTTTATTAGGTACTAAAATATGCCACACTTGACTAACTGAAGACAATAGCTGTGCTTTTCTATTCATTGGTACTTCTTTCGTCGCAGGCATGAAATTTTAATATAATTTTAGGACATATTTCCCAAAAGAAAAACAGACCGACAAGGATCTGATTCAATAAATGTTTTGATATAAAACACGAAAAACAACGTCTCTTTTCCTAGTCTGACTTCACTTCGTACAATGTGCGAGATTCTTAAACATCACGAAAAAAAAGAAAAATCCATAACCAACGCAGTATCTTTTTATTTGGCGCTGCTAGCCCAATGTGCATGTCATAAATTACCGTCTCTCCCCGTCTCTCTCCCGCGCCTTATTAACTCTGTTCAATACACCCGGGTCCTATCTAATTCGTTCTGTTGTAAAAAAAAAAATTTGAAATCTGTCGTAGATACAGACTAACCGCAGAGGAGTTGATGATAGAAATTTTGGGTAGATTAAAAATACGAGAATCATTATATAACTTTTTTTTGAAAATGCTCTATAACGCGGCATTTGTTTAGTTTTAGAGACAAAGTACCTGCAACGATTGTTAGCCTTTCCTTTTTTTAGTTTGACAAAAGGGAAGTAAAATGTACAATTTTTTGCAACCTACATACTAAGATTAGGGAAAGTTCCAGTTGATCCTCTTAAATAATATAGGTACAAATCGGTACAATCAATCATCGTAATCCATTTTCAGAATAATTTTAGTAACACTATAAAGAGAAGGTTATGTTACAAGTTATGATTAATATTACAATTATCTATTTTAATGGCTTAATCGTTATTTAATAGGCAGCTACAATGAATAAACGGCGATATCTCATACTGCAAATAAACAGGTTTAATTACCCAATAATCATTAAACAGCAGTAAAAAAGACATCTGAATCACTCATTAACAACGCCATCTGAGATAACAATAAAACGAGAACAAAGTTCAATAAACAAATCAAAACATCACCTCAATCGAGCCGGGCAATCAATATTATCACTTATCAGTTCTAAAATTAAATTAAAGTGGCAGTAAAACAATGTTTACTGGAATTAATTTTAAGTGGTAGTAAAGTCGTCGGACAATCGCGGGAGGTGTTCGGGTCGTAAGCGCCGACTTAACGACTCCGATAATCGTGTCGTAAAACAAATAATTAGCGTTGTGAGTCGAACGTCGGCTGCCGTGATACGCGGACGAGATTTTTTGCCTTTATCGTCTTGTCAATGGTTTACTGTTATTGCAACTTACTGCTAAATACTGTGAATGTCGAGTGGGAACGTTTTTTCCCTTTTTTAAAAGCATAAGTATGTTATTTCCTAGTACGAACAACGATCAAGGTTTCAATAAACTTTGGTTTTCTGATACTATCTATTTAATTTAAAACTGAAATTATTTTGAGCTCATCAAGCTTGAACTTATCGATTACTCATTTCTAATATAATTTAAAAGTACAAGGGAAATTATCCCTAGTCTTGACAATGTCATGCAAAAAGCTCGAGGGTTAATAACGCTCACCCAGCGCCATCTAGTAACGAGTGGCTGAACTATGCACGGACACATTTCATGATCAATACAAAAAATTCATCTTGACTTTAAACGTAAAAAAACGTCCAATAAACTTACACTGTTGTCTACTGGATTGAAAAAAAAACCTTCATTGAAAGGACTTTACTAATTGTATTTAAATAAAAATCTCGAGCTTATAGGTACTATCATAGCTTTCTAAGCAAATTAAAGGGCTTAAGTTGAATTCCTAGCAATCGGCAACAAGTAGAAACACTAAAGAATACAAGAGCCTTATATTACCCCATCATCATCAGCTAAACGCTAAGTGACACGCCACCATCATGAATGAAGCTTTATAGCTCCATAAACCACCACTGGCGGCAATAAAGTGATTTATCCTATAAAATAACAGCTGATCGCCGTGATTACGCACAATACGAGCGAACTCATAATTTTACAGCCAATTTACAAACAATAAAAGTCGTTCTCTTGTCTTAAACGCCCATTCGCCCACCGATATCTCCATATTCTACGCTCGGTCGTAACTCGTAACGTTTATAACCCAATAAAACGGCTCCCTTGAAGCTCTCAACTCATACCTGTCGCGTATAGATGGCGCGTCGGTCAAACTCGAATAGCGCCATCTGTGAGTGAGAGCGCGAAGCTTTTTATGAGCCATTTGAGGTCGTCACGTCGTAAAGTATGATGCTTTATGGGCTCGGTTGATGCCGCTAGTGTAGCCTCTGCAGTTGATTTTATTGGATTCAACGATGGTAGTTGTTTGCGGCACTTTAGAAACTGAGTAGTTGCGAGACGTCTTTATTTTGTTTGGGTTTTAGTAAGTATTGGTTTATGATAGGGGAACATAATAATACGGGTTTCTTAAAATATGATACCGATTGAAAGCTACATAGGTATATTTAAAAGAAAACTAATGTCTAGAATACGTAACTTTGATACGTTTACGCATAGGTACACATAATCAACGAGTTAAATTAGAAATAAGAGCCAAATCAATATATCTTAATCTAAAACGTCTATTATTTTATAGTAGGTACTTTAATTCAAAAATGAAATGCCAAATGTCCAGTGTCCACGCATGTTATTGTATTTTAGAGACTAAAGTCTCCAAGCGCCCAGTTCAAAAATAGAGCGAAACAAGCAAAGAGAGAATTCAGAAGTGTATTGTCGTGTTATATGAAGTGGCTCGCAATATACGAACTGTAAATTGCATCATAAACATTTTCGCTCGACGCGTCCCGGCTCCGCCGGCTCGAGTCGTTAGTTACACCAATCTGCCGCGAACGAACAGTGGCGTTGTCATACATTGATACGCACGACATCTATCGAGGACTGCTCGAACTTTTAAGCCTGAACTCCAGCGAGACACCAAAGCTAAGAACATTTTATAACTCTTTATATCTCTTTTATTTTAGAAATACACTGTATTGGCAGTCGTAGGATTAAGCTGTGAGTTTTAAAACTAGTCTTAGAATTATGACAAGGCAATTACGTATGTGTGTTTTGTTTACAAAATAAACCATTTGCCATTCATTACTAATTCTGTCACTAGGTGACGCAACTGTATGTTTAGCATTGAGCTGTTTAATACCTTGCCACGGTTTTCGGCTTGTTTATGGATCTTATGCCTATCATTGCGATAGTTTAAATCCACCAATGGGGTATCTACAGTTGTGAGTACTTAGTACGTTAACTCTTTCATTAGGTAAGTACAAAACTTGTAGTAGGTATCTGTCGGTACCTAGTGTATTGAGATTATTTGAGTTGGCCGGTTTGCATCAAAGAGGTCCATTCAAAAAGCAACTACCATCCAAGGTAAAAGATTCAAATTCCAACCAGTTATATAAAAAGTCGGCCACATGAAATAATATCGACCATACCAATGTTATTAAAATATCTCGTACGAAAATCAAATCGTTGCAATCAGCCTATTAAAAAGTACCCACTAAACCTAGAAATCGCGCTCGCGATCAAGATCTAATAAAAGGTAGTACCTGTTGACTATTTAGCAAGATCACTTCACCTGATAAGTAGGCAGCTAGTACCGTTAGCAGAGGCAGTATAAATTTGACCGAAACAAAACGTTACGATCGCGTTTGCGTTTTACCCTCAATTTGTAAGGGATTTGACAGCTAAACGCAAACGCGGTCGTAACGTTTTGTTTCGGTCCAATTTATACTATATAAATTTATACTAGAGCCTACTATACCTATAACAATTACTGCATCAGTGGCTGATCCACTTGGCTATCATCCAATCACGATGAAGAACTGGCCCTAGGATGCTTGCTTTCATCGGGATATAAGTACCTATGCATTATATATACAAACGAAGGCTGTAGGCGGCAGATACAGAAAACAATCGTTAAATTAAAATGATATTATGATAAGTACCTACCTATGAAAACTAGTGGCTCGGTGAGGTGTAGAAATAGGGAACCTGTCTAAAAAAACGTTATAAATTTCGTAAAACGGAATCGACAAATAAATCTTTATAATTATTGAACCGGCTCACAAAATTTCACGAGAATCGGTTAAGAAATGCGACTAAGAGGAGAACAGCTTGACAAACGCCGGACATAGTTACGAAAGCTGAGACGGAGAGCTTCGTCCCCTTCGCTCGCCACAAAATAAGTAAGTATCTATCTACCTATAAACTTATCAATACCATGTCGTTGTAACTAACCTTTTCAATATTTCCTGAAATACTCTCATACCTATTATGTTTCGCATTCATCTGATGTATGAATGCGAAGAATTTAAAATCGTATTAATATGAAGACCGAGGAGAACATTTGACGATATTTCACAATTTTTTATTTTATTTTGTACCACGTCGGTGGCAAACAAGCTTACGGCCCACCCTTGGTTACCGTAGCCTATCGCTTGCAACTCCAGAGCTGTTATATGCGCGTTGCCGACCCTTTTAGAATTTATACTTAATGAAAGTATATGGTAATTTTGGAGAAAATTCATGTTTCTCCAGACATACAGGTGATATGATATACGTTATACAAGCCGATTATTAGGCCGGTAGGTATGGTTGACAGTATTTTATGTGGTCTTTTTGTAAAAGTGTACTTAATTGGAGTTGGAACCTTGGATGGTACAGTTGCTTTTAATGTACTATTTTGATGAAATTCGGCCAACCTAAATAATCTCAAATATAGGGTTAAAACCCGGATAGTTGCCCCAGGGGTATAGTTGTTTCGATTGCAATAACTAGTTTCACGAATGAAACACTTTATTTATCTATCAAGAGACTCTTCAACTACAACTGAGTTGACCGTGTTGCATGTCTCTGTGCGATTGCATGGGACGGCTGGTGCAATCAAAGTTTTTGCGGGATCAATGTCCTCTTTCTCGACGGGGCATCTATCCTAAACGTAATTTACATGGATTAGGCTAATATCCCCTATACATGGGATAGTTGTCCCAAAATTCAGAGGTCCGCTAAAAACGCCAATACTCTGGAAATATTAAAGATAATGTTTATTCCTTTCATAACTTTGAAGATAATAAATCAAAGTAGGTAATACCTACCCATTTTACAAATAAAGAATCTTGCTTTTTGTACACAGAAATATAAAGTAATTTCAAAAAGTGGGGCATCCATCCGTGTTTTACCCTACTGTAAGTGTTGACTACGGACGAGCTATGCTACCGTGCTAAACAAGAATGGCGCGGACTTCATGCAGCAACGTTAAGAAACCCATTTTGTGGAGAAGTCCAATACAGACTACTTAATCATGTCCAAACGGCATGAAAACGCTATAAATTATTATCTTTTCGCCAGAAGAAAACACCTCATCTTATCTCACGCACCATAAAGATGCATAAGAAATGGGTAACTTCACTATTACTCTTTTAACGTTATCTGGCACCTAGGAAGTTATCCGTTGAGGAAATCTTACCGGATTTCTATGCTCTAATTTAGATAGAACAGGACGTTGGGAAAATTGTGCCGTAGTAGGAATGTTCTTCAGAGTTCATTTACCCTTTAACACATTCCCTGCCAAGAATCGCTACGCGCTACGCTCGTAGCCGATCCCATGGTTTCCCTCGTATATGTAGCGTAAAGCGACTACGGCGTAGGCGCCCGTGAGCCGGGTTCCTGGCAGTGAAAGTGTTAACGGACCAGGGGACCGATTTTTGAATTTCGAGCGCTTGAAATTTTACACTATTATTTTCGCATGAACCCAATAATAGCTATTTTTGAAATGACCACTATACAGCTAATGATTGGCTATCGATACTTTTGCGTTTCGTTGTATGCAAAAACTAGATAATTACCGGTTTTTCAAATTTGAAGTTTCAACATACCTAATATATAACATAGCACTTTATTGGAAGTTGTCTATCTATAATATAGTAAATTCATTAATTTAAAATATATTAATATGCGTTTCATAACAGAAAAAAAACAAAAGTAAGTAGTGAGTAAGTAAACGAAATGCTTATTTTCCCGCCAATAGACTAACGATCTTGGTTTTCAACCACAAAATTCGGCAAGAAATTAAATATAATTAATTGTACACCAGCCAATCACTTAGCATCGAATCGATATATTGTCTAAAAATATACCTATATTTTAAATTTATAGTCAGTCCGAAACTAAATAGGTACGTAAACTACACTGTATTTTTTTTCTACCGACAGAATTGAATACGAGTGGTCAATACCACTCGTTTTTCAATGTTCTATCGCTCGTCTTAAAATAGCATTGCATCGTTTTTGACAGTTTTCTAATGAATGAGTCGAGCGCTTGAAAGTCAAAAATCGGTCCCCAGGTTAAAACTAATTCATAATTCAAGTCTCTTGCTAAGGATCTAAAAATTCTGCACCATAAAAAATACAAAAACATTACCTTAAGTGGTAATGTTTGCCATTAAATTGAGATTGTTCTCTGTAAATGGTGTGGTAGTAAAATATGTAGGTAGGTACGTACAATACTAAAACGCTAAAACATACCTTGTCACCATTTATTGACTTTAAGACAATTTTTAGTGCGTCAGCGTTATGTAAATACACTTATTTAGCCTCTCTGAGTGTAAGAAATCCCTTTAAGTATAGTGTCTTATTCAATCTGTCTCCAATATATACATATATTACATACTAGCTTCCGCCCGCAACTTCGGCTGCGTGGACCCGGGATAAAAACTATCCTATATTTAAATACAGGTTATAAACTATCTTCGTGCAAAATTTCATCTAAATCGGTTGAGCCGTTTAAGCATGATTGAGTAACAAACATCCAAACTTTCGCATTTATAATATTAGTAGGATAAACTTACAGCTTGCAGAAAGTCACGGTGTAGATACAAAAAAAAAAACATTTTGAATGTATCATTAACATATGTTTCCAATAACGTACACTGCAGCAATACCCCAGTCAACTTAGTTTCCGAAACAACTATCATAACGCAATCATAAAGCCAGATTAAACCTCTCACATAATACACCCCGAAATCCGCACAATCCACCAAAAACCTAACCCAAAAGTTTCCTACATAAATCCAATCTGAAAAGTTACCCGATATCTGGGTAATTATAAAAGCGGGGGAAGTGACAAATCCCCGAATAAAACAACAAGGAAATAATTCCGGGGATAAATCGGCTCGCATCACCCCCTTAGTGTGAATAGAATAGCAATTATTTGGTTGACTTGGTGCTGGAGCGCTACTAGTCGAACTCGATTGTTATTCGCTTGCGATTTTAAATCTAATAGGAAAATTTGGCGAACAGGTTGGCTAACTCTGGAAGTCTGGGCAGTGAGAAGTAGATATCTAACTAGTCTGTGTAGAGTAAAAATTGTCTTTTAGTGGAATGAGTTACGAGTTGGAAAAGTTTATGAATGGTCATTCATTATATTCCCTACACAACAGCTATTGTATTAGTGTGTGTTCTTGAATATTATTATTCCATTGCATTCCTTCCCATCGGAGACGACGATCGACTTCAAATATTTGTATATATACAGTTTTGTACCTTAAACCATGGTGATAAGGCAAAAAGTGCATACATTAATTTTAACGTGGACTCTTCCACCACGCCATCTTGAATACCGTCAGGCCCTTACCATTTATTATTATAATTAGTCGAGTGAGGTGTTGGTATTAATACTATTAATAATCTTCACACGAACGATTGTAAGCCAAAGCAGGCCGATGAATAAGCAGCGTAGATTTACATTTGTATGTGGTCGTACGTAATACCAACCAAATACGGAAATTATTTAAGTAATAAGTTATTTTGAGTACCAAACAAACACTATTCTTATGGCTTAAACATATCATAAAAATATTTGTTTAATGGAAGTGAATACGAATCGAGAATAAAATCACTAGTATCACCCAGCATCCCTTTTAAGAACCACTCTTAATAGATCTACCCTTCACTAATATGCCAGTGTTCTACTTCTACTAAATCTAATAGGAATACTTAGTAAAAAAGATTATTTTAATTGCTCAGTGAAGTTTAAATAAAAATATGAAATTTGCATAATATTGCAATATTTTAAATATATTTAAAATTCTGATCAAAATTAATTAAACTCTACCTTGTGTTTACGGCACATTAACTATTTATGTAAATTGTGATTTAAAACGGTTTTTTATAGAGCAAAATCTTCATTAGTTAAATATTCTTATTTGTCTTTGATATAAAGTAATGTATGTATGTATAATGTAAACGTCCGAGTGCTCGACGCGGTACTAGTAAATATATGCACATATTAAAATTAGAAATTATATTTAAGTTTACGTTGATAATCATTGCATACTTAGAACTTTGAATATAAATTAGGTTAATTAAGTTTGGAGTGCATAGACCGGTAAAGATTTCATAATAAAATTAAATACTTATAGGAACAAATTAAGTAACTGTAGCAATTTGGTGGATTCATTATTCAAAACAACAATTTAACTTGTCACATAATAAGCGTTTAATTAAGAACTCCTTTATTACGTATAGGTACCAAATGTAATAATTATGCTCATTGCACTTTGATTGTTAAATAATATATAAAATAAAAAACACTGTTTTCCTTGAATCTATTTCAATATTAATGCCTACGTATTACTATATAGATTATTTTACTATCTAAGAACTCTGCTGCGTGAGCAAGACAATACAAACTACCTTTTCTTATCTAATAACATCAGACAATGGTCTCGCAAGGAATTTTTGTCGCAAGCGAGCGTATAGCGATAAATTACCGTATATCTCGGAAGACGAATGGGGGTCGCAAGCGGGGTAGGAAAAAGTTGAAGGGCTCAACCCTTGCCTAGCGCCCTCTGGCGGGAGTTTAATGGAGTTTTATATACGTGATCGAGTTGAGAGTTATATTGGGCACATGCTTCTGAATATAGGTCGTAATGTGGAATAGCGAAATTGAAAGCTCAAACCTAGTGTTTTTCTATTCAGTACGCTTGCCATTGCAGACTTTACAAATATTATCTAGTACCTACCTTTTTTATAGATTTTCCTCGAGTTTTTTTTATAGGTATTAAGTATTAGGTATTAATTACAAAAAAAAAAAGTATTTCGTGGTAGTCGGATATATGTGTATACAAATCCACTCTATCTAGACATAGATAAGTCAAGAACGCCGGTGTGTTAAGAGTATTTAAATTAACATTACACACGCAAAACCGGTACTCTATTTATATTTTTTTTATTTGTTTGTATCGCAAAGACAGTTGCAAAACCAATATCCCGCGTCCAAAGCAAAAGTGTATAAATTAGAAAAGCAGTAAATTCATTTGGTCGTTTTAATTGAAATCGCAGCACTTAATTGAGTGCGCCCCGCGCATGCGTGCGGCTGATTTATGCCAATTGTCTATTTAGTGAGCCCGCTTCACACCTGCATTTTCGGAAGGGGCTGGCGTGCAAGCACAATTAGTGTTGCTTAGTTTGTATGTAAATAAAGTAAACTTCCAGAACTTGACAATGACCCAACATCTTGCCCTCAACAAATCCTAGATTCCTGATCTTTACGAAGGCACCTTCAAAATAAGAGAGAATGTGCTATTACTGAATAAGTAAGCTTCGTCTTAGGCTCTGTCGTCACTAGAGTCTGGCCATCGAAACGTGATACTGAGATTTATATGGCAACTTTTTATATGGCAACAGTAACATGATTGTCAAATGTGTCAAACGCTTTATATTAGTAACGTATGATGTCCTAATATTGATACTTGATATGGTAACTAAGAGAGTAACTATTCCATACTAAATTGGTCTGTTTTTGCTTTCTTAGAGAAATAAAGGGTAGCTTACTGCTAATATTATTCACATTGAAGAATATCATAAAAAGTTCAATTTATCATGTCTCGCCAAATTTAAATTTGGAGTGGTTTTGAATAATCTTCTTAAATATAAAGTAGAATGAATTTAAAGATTATTATTTCATATAACTTTACTTCCTTCTGTTTGATCATTTGCATTTTGATAATTGAAGAAAATTAATAATTGTGCAAGTATCACTATTATTTCATCGCGTTATACACAGTGTTGCAACACGCTGTTTTTTTTTAAATTTGCCGCGGTTTTCTAGGATCATCTTTCCCTGGCCAGACTACTATCAGGTGAGACTAGGGTATATCACTGGTCAGTCTTTTATACACACGTTCAACCTCAATTCAGTCGTTTATTTTAAGGCATTAAGGTATCAATAATTGGCACGCCCCCTTTACTCTATTGTTTATACAAGAATATGTATATGTAATTTGCCTTTGACACAGAAACATCTCCAATGCATTTGCATGGCAACTCTCGTGGTAACACATGCTGATATCGAGTTATTGACCATAAAACACCAAATTACACCATTTCCAATCTAATAAATATATCACAAATGCATTAACACATGAGAGCAAAGCTGCCCAAACCGAACTGAAAGCCTTTTAAGACAACAATTGGTGAAAAAGGAACATACCTATAAGTTTTAAATTGTTCTTGGTTTACGGTAAAGTGGTAAATAAATAGCTAGAAGCTAGAGAGTTCCCATATGCTCTCTGTATTCTTAAAGGTGTATTAAAATCATAATTTACTCACATCACAGTAGGTAATAACCTTGTATTGCTGGAGGGGAGAAGCAAATAATTACTGTTTTTAATTGAGTATAATACAAAACCATTATTTTGTAATTGAACTTTTTATCGTTTAGTATATACTTATATTCGTAACCGAAGTAAGTCTACAGTGTGTGGCCTGTAACAGGGGCAAATATTTAAAAGGGCGCTTCCTTAGAGCATATGTAGTAACCCCCTTGTCCTTTGTTTTATTTTATTTTTATTTGGAGTGATGTTGATCTAAAGTTATGACCTTCAAGTAATGTATCATGGCACCACGAGATCGTAGCACAGCAGGCAATAAAACCGAAGTGAGTATTACCCACAATTCCTCACTTATCATAAATGAAAAGATATATTGTAAATACATCAGGCACCAATATTAAACATAAAAAACCGGTAGTGACTTTATTATATTGTAGGCTGAACCGGACCAGCAAGCCAAGCAAGGGACACTTATAATCGTTTCCGATAAAATAGAGACAGGTTCCGAAATTAATACTATAATAACGAAGGAACGAAGCCCTTGGGCACAAAATTATATATTCAATAATAAATATATAATTACTGTGAACGACAAGTACGCTCCACCAATCATGATCATTACGCGCGAAAGCCATTAGGTAAGTAGCTGGCAGTTATCGGAAGTGGGTATTCTGTAATGCCAAGTGGCCACTGGCCACGGAGACGCATGTCAGCCAGTAGTTAGCATAAGCGACGCCACGCCCACCAAATGTCACTCGAGTGTTAACTGTTAACTTTTCAGCAAGTTTTTTCGCGTATTGCGTGATTGTACGGTGCATTAAACGGCAGTTAGGGTTTGTTTATTGGGTTCACTGGATTGTGGTTAGGAAAAGCTTGTGTCGTTACGAATTAACAAAGTTACATTGCAATAGTTGCGTGTAGACTTTGATAAACATCGGTGTGTATGTAGTTAAAGGAACGCAAAATGTACCCATAGAAAATCTAATTATGAGTTCAACCCCTATAACCACAAGACCATATACGTAGATATCATAAATTTAATACTTAGAGACAGTATATCTCTTTGTCGGTCTCTATCTTGGACCGCAACTTTGATTTCCTTATACGACATGACTGCTACTTTTTACAAGCTTTTATTTAGTTTCACCTGTTTGTCATCAAATCTTGTAAGTTAAATTGGACCCACTTCCCGGTGACCGATTGAGCTGAAATTTTGGGTAAGGATGAGACTTCAATATTATGGTACCATCAAGCTGATCTGATGATGGAGACAGAAGGTGGCCATGGAAATTCAGTATTTAACCCCGTTGAGTTTGGGCTCGTTAGAATCGTCTCAATTAGTAGTTGATTATGGTATACAGAAAAGTACAGTCGGCAATAAAAGTGTACCAAAAATGAAATTTTTGACAGAAACTTGCGTCTTAATATACAACGTGTTAAAAAAATAACGCAAAACCGTTTAATGGCCGCTCCACACGATGGGCCATCCTGCTGGCCCAATAGGCTGGTGCAGCGTGTAGAGAGGGTAGTGGTGTCGGATGGCTTATGGCGCGGCGGGTTGGCGATGGGATGGCCACGGTGTCGGTTTTTCGGCCGCACATCAAAGGGAGTGGGCCAGCGATGGCGGTACGCATCTACAAGTGCGCCATTCCGCAGTGCGCGGTTGAGTGTGTACGTTCGTGCTTTGTATTTTATTTTATCGAAAATGACGTATATAATACGGAGTTTAAATCTATCACGAATAGCAAAATGCTCAATGCGAGACTGAAACAGTATCTTTTGAAAAAAATCGTACTTTTCCATAGCAGTATTCGTGCAAGATCAATTGTAAATTAGGGATAATTAACGTATTTTTAATCATGACACCATTATGTAATTTGTGTAAAATAATTATTGTTACTTGTATCATAAAATAATATAATCTTATTTTTAATTTTGACATTGTTACCTGATAATCAGAAGGGAATTTGTTCGTATGTAATTTGTGTAATTAATGTAATTTTACCTATATATGTTCAACACAATATCCATTGTTATTAATAAATAAATGAAATTAAATACGTGGCCTCAACACGAAACAATAAAGTTTTTGGAAGTATATCGGGGAGAAAGCGCAATATGTAAATATTAGGTAAATTGCCGCAGCGGCTAACGCTTCGACGTCCATCTCGCAAAACGATTCGATCACAACTGAATGTCGCCATCGTGTAGTGGCGTTCAACCATCGCATGGCCATAGCGCTGGGCCATAGGATGGGCCATCATGTATAGAAGCCATCAGGGTATAAGAGGCATCGTGTTCTGATAAGAAAAAAGTAAATTTTTTTTTTACGCGATTTTTTTTATACATTAGTATGCAGCGTTGTCCGACTGGGGCGACCTGCTCCATCATCATCAAAAAAAATCGCGGCAAAAAAATATTCTCTTACTTTTTTCTTATCAGAACACGATGCCTGTTTTGCGTTATTTTTTTAACACGTATTTCATGTGGACTATCTTTGGACTTCACCATATAGGCACATAGATCGTCATCATCCTCTAGCGTTATATGCATATAGGTAGATATAGGTCTAAACTTTTAGTAGACCAAAAAACATCATTCAATTTAGTGATAATTTATTTCGACTAGCTTTGATTAATTAACAAATCGATCCCAATAAACCACTTCTCACCGCCACTTTACACAGCAATAACTAGGAGGTTTTACGACATCGTAAACTAATAAAAGTTGGAAGCTCGAACAAGCCAATAGATAATGAACTTTTATTGGTCAGTTTTACAACATCCCTCAGTGGCTGTAAAGGGGCAGTGACGGTTACCTACTCTCCGCCTTTGTTGCAGAAATTAATGGAGTACTAGTGGATTGATGAATGGTTAGAAATTATTGGATAAGCGTAACATTTTCTGTTTGATTCTAATTTTTACATTGGCAGTTACTTACATCCACCCGCCCGGAATCTTTTGTTGCTGAAATTACCGGATTAGCGAATTTATGAATAGAGTTATTATGCTGATTATGTATTCTAGCTAAATAGCGCAATATTATCTGTGGATTCGATATCCATAATTTCATTTGCCAGAACGCTAGTGTTTGCCATAGATAATCATCATCTGAAACAGTATTAACATTTTTAGGACAAGGATTTAGGTTTGTTTTATAAAAAAATTGTGTGCTCGTATTTAACCACAATGAATGATTATATGTACAAGTACAAATGTTTATCCACAAACATTCGGAAGGCTTAATAATTATGAACGGTGAAGCTACTCAACTGCCTACAATGTAGCGTGTTGATTAAAATTGTCTAAGTTTATCCATTTAGAATACCACCAAAATGTCCAACTTTATATGGAAGCATTTCTGACCCACTTTACGTTGAGTATATTGTGCGATTGCCATATTTCATTAAAACTTTGGCATGTCCTTATACAAATGCATAATATATTAGAATTGTAAAAAGTTAAAATTACAATTCAACCGACCTACTAACTGCTCCGCAAGTTCGTTGTAATCTAAATTCGTGTTTAGTTTGTAGGCAAATAATAGTAAAAAAACTTCAGGATTATAATCGTATAATAATATCTAGAAGTAACTTGGCATTCTTAGAAAGGGCCAAATACAAATACGAAAGTTACAAAGGCACAAACTTAGGAACTCACCAACTAATATTAGCTTAGGTGTATTCGTATTTAAAAAAACAGCCATAGTAATTTTAAACCAGCCATATACAGTTATTCCACATGTACATTTATAACTGGCCCGATTATTGTGCTGCAATTAACATTTCGGGTTACCAATTTAAAGTGCTTATTCCCCGACAATTCCCGAAGTGACTATACATGTATCCGCGACAATAATTTGAATGGAAAGCGATATTTTGCAACTCGTAGTACATTTTGGATTGGGCCAGTTATTTATGAGGGTATAAGCTTGATAACGGTTGGGGTTGGTTTATTAGCTTATATGTCTCAGTTTTAGTACTATAACTTTCATTGTTGTGGGCGAGAATTAAAGTTTTGCTGCTCGTTGCACTGGGTGAAACACGAACAATTATTGTAGGTACCTACATAACTAAATTATTTATACATGTTTAGTTAAAATAGTTATTTACCGTTCAATATACAATCGAGGACGACAAGTTTTTTCGGTATTTTCTGATGCAGTTAGTGCAAATAAATTACATGAGCACCGTAGCTATATTATTATATATAACATATACATTATTATTCCTTGATATTAACTTCTGTTAATGTATGTAGGTTTATTATATATTTAACATCTGTAATGTGGGCTGCTGTCGCCACCGAATCCGCCAACGATGATGTAGACATTTATTTTAATTCGCCCGTTTATTTAAAGAAACACGGATCCGCGCTAAAATACAGCCTATGTCCAACCCGAAAGTCCTTTATATATAGCATTGTGAAAGAATGTTTGAATCACGCGCGCGTTAGGTTATAACTCAACAGGCATTTTCCCATACAAAAAATGACATTTAGATCTACCTGACGAGCGCATAACGCGTTACGTGATCGACCTGCTGGAGTCATCCCTTAAAAAACAAACTTAAATCGCAAACTTTACCCCGTTGCAATATTAGTGCAAGTATGTACCTATTTCGTTCTATCTTACCGTTATAATATATTTAGCTTACCCAATACCTATAGCCTATGTCCATGTGTCCGTTCTAAATACTGAAATAATTTGGGAGTAGTTCCAGGATTAGGTACCCCTTACCTTACATACCTACAATGTAGATTCGATAATGTACTTATAATAAAAATATGTGTATGTGTGACCTTTACTATAACAACTCTCGCGCTTTGTACACATACTTAAATTATTATTTTTCTCGGGTCTACGGCGATATTTATTTACCTTAATTTCTGACTGAATAAAGGTACATAAATATCGCGTTAAACCAGTGAAAAATAGTAATTTAAATATGTGTACATTTACTTCCTAGCAATCCGTTATATTTAGTACCAAGTACCCAGGAAGTAAACAAATGAATCATTATTGGAAAACAAAGGCCTGTGACATGTTCCCAAGGCACAGTTAGCGGGTCGCGGCGATACCATCTCTCACGAACCACGAACCACACGTTCGGTTGGGACTGATCCCTATTGAACGAATGAAACGGATTTCCACGTTCGATCTAATTAAAAAGGCAGGAGAAAGGTGTATTTTAAAACTTAAAAATATTTACTAATATTGATTATTTTCAGGAAAAATTCAGGAAAGTTTTTTGCAAGTCTTACCTATGTCAACTTCTTCTGTGCCTTCGGAATCCTTTTCACCGAATTCTAAGTTAATTCATAATTTGGTAGTTATGCATGCGTAGAATGGTTACAGGGGAACAATTAGGTACTTACTATTAGTTAGTTTGGGTTTTCAAAGATTTGTCAACACTAAAAAACGGCCGGACAGAAAGCGAGTGCGAACATATATGTATGTTCCGTTGGATCAATTTTGCTACGGAGCACTAAAAACGTTGGCAAGTACGCACTTATTTATCCAACTCCGAAGTACCATTTTATTCCTCATAAACATCAATTTCATTCCAAACTACTTTAAAACGTACGTGGCCATTGCCTTCACCACATGATTGAAACGTATCTCAATCATAATTTAGCATTGCTCCTGCGTCTACGCATTCAGTTTATGACCGGCAATCATAGCACGTCATAAATGTAACATTGGGTGTATCGCGTAAATCAGAAAATGTATGAATGTGTGCATGTCTCACACGACACGAGCCCTTTGTGTTGCAGCTGGGTGCAGTAGGGTTGACAACTCAGAACTAATGTCTTTTTACAAATTTTTTTAGGTTCAGATGTCTAATTAAGAGAAACAAAACGCATTTTAATCAGGCTCATGTTGAGTGAATTTAAAACTGCATTAATATCAGCTATATTTTCTACCGTAAGTAAAAACAAACATTTATTTACGGTAAGTATTTTTTAATATTATATGCATGCCTATGTAGTTACCTAATGTTTTACAAAAATGCTGAGGTACTGAAATTTTTCTCTACATATTTTATTTTCTTCTTTCTCGCAAAATCGAGCATACTTTATACGAATAAAAAATATTCATACACCTTAACAAACGTCAACGCTAAAATTACATTTCCGTACCTACATACTTTAATAGAAAAAATCACAAATCAATTCTCCCTTCTTCATATTTAGCCCCCAGGAAACTTACTTGACGTCCACGTCCGCCATGAAGAATGCAGTAACCCACATACATGAGACGGAGTAGCAACCCTACGTTACCAACTGCAGTATGTATAGTATGCACAAGAAAGGAGATCTCTCATCTCGCTACAGCTGCGCGGCTGCCCGCGTGTACATAATGATATACGGAGCCTCAAGTGACCCCCCTCCCGCCGCGCCCGCCCCCCACTCACCCGCCCTACGTGTAAACCTTTACCAAACAGGTCCGCGACAGGGGCCTTATAAAATTGCCATATTTTAATAAGAAACCACGGCTGAATATAAATTAATTTAACTTAATAAAAATAAAACCGTCAGAGACCATGTATTATATTATTCGTACATATATTGATTAATCGTTCATACATTATTCAGTATATCTCTAATTAATTCGGGAATCTTCGGTGTTGAAGCTTAATATCATAATGATCACGATTATACTAAAAATTACCTCAGCTTATGTACAATTTAAATAATTAGGTATCAGCTTTTGCGGGGCAATTTTCAACAGTTAACCTTGAGGGTTGCCGGCCGGCTCATAAATTCCGTAACTGCATCGGACAAAAACGTCGCGAATGTCTATCGGGTTGTGGACGGATTAAATTGAATTACGATCATAATTGATGGATAAAAACTTGCGTAGGTATTGCTTGTGGCATTAAGAAAAAATGAGACACTTCGTTAAGGAGCTGAGATGCGTTTCATACGCTCGAATAATAAGGGTAGCTTCCAGTTTTTACCGCTGCATCTGCCTTTAGAACGTTTGCGCTTTGGTATGCTATAATTAAGTGAGAAACATCGGTCGGCGGGAGCCATTATTCTTAATCAAAATTTACCCATATGAAGAATAGACACCAGTCTATTCTTCACATATATATCTAATACAGATAAACTTAATAGTTATTATATTATTCACTAAGCACTGACATAAATAAGATTAGGTAGCGCAACTGGCAATTATTCATTTAAAATATTTTATTAGGACGTTGTATAAATACTTATACAATAAACACAAAAGTTTGGGTCGACACGCAATACCTCACTAAAATTGAGTCGTTTAAAAATTCGCCTCTCGCGATATACGTGGATATCAGGGCAACCAATAATTTTTCGTATCGCCGAAATAATTGCCTGCTATCGTCGAATTGGCAGGCGCAGGTCGAGGACCGAAAAGATGGCCGACTCATAATGGAGGGACAGCAAAATATGTATTAGCATATATAATAAGGAAAATGATTACTTCATTATGTTACTACTATAGCCATGGCCAAACTATCTACCACATCGCGTCAGTCACAATAAAGTTTTTAAAATCAGCATGATATAACTTTGAAATACATAGTAGGTAATATTTACTTGCTTTTAGTGGAAACTGTTAATGACTTGTGAATGTGAATAGTCTATCAATGAAGGGAACTAGAATATCTAAACTTTATTTCGATAAATCAACGGTTTTTATCGCATATATTATTTATTTATTTATTTATTGATACATGGAAAACCAACAGCGCAACATATTTATAGACAAAATATAATAAATATATAAGTATCTCGTTTATTTCATGAGCAATAATTGCGAAAACCGATGACAACCATTTCTTCTGATACTCGTAGCAAAAGCATTAAGTAAATATAATGCTACCCAAACTTGTAAAATACATAATCTTTTATCGTATATGGTTCTGACAGAACTTAGAACATGAAAGTTTCTTTCCGAACAATTTAAAGCAAAAACAGTTGACGTCCAACAAATACGATTTAGTAGGTACTTATAATGCAGCGATTTGTCTCTGAGCAATAAAACTCCCTTGTTACCTACTTAATCAGACTAACTTGGTTTTCAATAATAGGACACATCCGAGGGTTACTTGTATCTTTACAACCTATAAACGTAACAATCACGTCTTTATATGTAGCAAAATGTGTGTAAACCACATATTATAGGAATATATCGCCATAACAGTAACCATATCGAAAGCTTTCAAACGGTGAAATTATCTACTTTTTACACAAAACAAATCACCATCATCCTAATTTAACGAGTTGACGCGTACGTATAATGCTATTCAGCATTTTTCAACTGTGGAACCGAACCAAATAGAGTATAAAGGCATTTGTATTTTTCTTTTGCGGACCGTACCGCGAGCGTATCGTGGAATTCAGTTTTTAGCGAGCGTTTGACTCTCTGGTCGCCTTATTCGGTATCGAGATGAAACGGACTATGCTATAGTCAATTTAATTAATAGACCTTCCCGCCGGCTGTTGAAGGATAAGTCAATGAAGTCATTATGCATGCTTGAGATATAACTATACTTAAGAGGTGCCCCCTCAACTCGTTATGTTGTTTTTTTTTCGAAATATGATTACGTGATGATATAATATTTACGGGAGAGATTTAAAATAATACATTTTTAACGAACAAAATGCCAGCTCTATACACCTTTATGACAGTTTATTAACTAAGTACATATCAACTGTTTTGATGTAGATACTAGGAACCATCTATCGACCGATAGGCATCAGGGCATTTTGCACGCTTAACTACAAAAGCGGAGACAGTCGGGAAACATCAAAGACCCTTCAAGTCAGGTCCGGTAAATTAAAACATTGCAAAACAGCTATACCAAAGAAGTCACCCTTGGGCGATTTCAAAAATGGCGTCGCGCGTCTGGTGACGGCGACGAGTCAGTTTTTCGCAACAGTCTCCACTCGATAAATAATGTCGCGGACTTTGGCAAAAACTCACCTAGGGTCCTGTTCGGTGGCCGGCGGCGCGCCCCGCCCCGCACCTTCCCCCGCTCGCCCTGTCCGCTCCCTCACTCACTCCGGTGCTTTTTCTGCTCATTCCGCGGCGCCGGCGCAGCCTGCTCACTTCCATTATTATAGACGTAACCCTAACTATTTACACCGCTATTGGCTAAATAATACCTACTTATATTTATGGCAATTTGTTTAATTTCACCGACTGTTGAAACTGCAGGAACACGATCACGTTACACTATACTTATGCGAGAGTGTTGAAGGGTACACATGGCGATGGCGCGGATACTGTCACACACGAGTCCGCCACATAAGACGACACGACACAATAGCGGGTAGGTAATTAATTTAACTTACGACTCTTTACTTAGCTTTAAGGGTACGAGACCGGGTCTCTTTGGTAGGCATATTTGTACAATATAATATAGTTCGTCTCGCCGACTCTGCCGAGCTGGGGGCGCTAGTGTCGCAATGTCAAACGCACTACGATACACCTACACTATGTAACACGGAAGAGATTTCTACAAATTGCACTGGTTTCCATACGCGAACATCTTCGACGGTAGCGCGAATTAAAATATTTAATTACAAAAAAATCAACAAAAACAAAAACCCGAAACACAAAAATAATACGACCCGTTTCTAGTCTAGCATTTAACCGTTTATTGTTCCCTCAATCAATTAGAAAAACATTGCGTCTATTATAATAACTAATAAAAATAATCACAACAACCGAACAACACTTAGGTAGATAACGAAAATAATTACAAACAATGTACAAAACACAAAGCTAGGGAGTGTTCGGCGGACTGCGGTATAGATCCTATATCACTTGCGCGCGCGCGGGCCTAGTGCTCGGGGTGGCCCTGCGCCGCCGCAGCCGCCGCTGCCGCCGCCGCCGCCTTCTGCGCTTGCGCTTGTTTCTCTTGCTCGTTTAACTCTTTTATAGCCTGGATCTCTTTCTTTAATTTCATCCTTCGATTCTGGAACCATATTTTGATCTGTCGCTCCGTGAGACAGAGGGCGTGCGCCATTTCTATGCGTCTCCTCCGCGTGAGGTAGTGATTCGTGTGGAACTCCTTCTCTAATTCTAGCGTTTGATATCTCGTGTAGGTCTGTCTCCCCCGCCTTCTGAGGCCGTTCGCGCCTGTAACAAAGAAAAAAACGAGATTAGTATCATCATTTTTTTGTAATCAAATCTGTGGGAAGCATTTGAGGATCGTTGTGGCTTTGGGAATCTGAGTGCTGAATGGGACGTTGTCGCCGCAGCAGACGACGGTACAATTGGCGGTGTGGACAGCTTCATTTCGTTCAAACGTCGATATTGATAAACGGCGCGGTCGTTCCTTTTGCGCGCCGCCAAACGACCGCAGATACCGGCTTGATTAAGTTAAGAAACATAAGCGGCGTAGGATGAACATAAATCTGCTTGTACAAAGTATCTCTACATTAAAACACATCGATAGCCTTTATTGCTTATTCGGAGCTACCTCGAAAATGTTTTCGGCGTACGTGTAGTCCCTGTGGCTGGTACGGTGTCGTGTCGAAAAATTCCGAAAACATAATGAATCATTATCGACCCACCCCTATACTTGAATGCCTATTGAAACGCGTACGGAGAACTCGATCTGCGGCCATGATAAGTAGGGGCCAATAGCCGGGACTCGCGAAAATTCGACCGCCCGTAGGGCTGACACTTGCTCCAGAAATGTAAATAGATGTCAGTACATAAAATAAAATAAAATTTATAAAAAAAAGTGTGGATTTGGCTAGTATGTAAAACGGAAGAAGAAGAAGTACCTACCTAGAATCAAATATCAAAATCATCAAAGATCAGTGGATTTTAAATCTTAAACAATATTAAGTATACCTTGTTATTATATTCCTGAAATATGTTGAATCGTTGACGTTGATAATTTTTTTTTTTAATAATCTCATATTCACTTATTATACTAGTAGGTAAACAAACCTTTAAAATCTTGCACTCTTCCAATTTGATTGACGATGCTTTAAATCTGGTAGCATATGCTTGCATACAATTAGATAATGTAGTTGGATTAGTTACGTTAGGTATGTAACTATCGATTATAGATATTTTTTTGACCAGAATCTGAATTGTTGTAATAGATTGATTAAGTAACAATGTCTCTTGACTCAGAGCAGTGTGAAGCGTGCAAGTAAAAATATTTTTTCTGATTTATTCTGCACAATTCCCGTGATAACCCTAAACAGCGCCGAACCTGAGGCGTCTTGATTATGTACCGAAAGCTTTCATTGCATGCCGCGGGTTGCGTGCTCTTGCAAGTACCTACAGGTCGCATGCTGGGCCGCTTGTTTTTTTTCCCATGTATGGTACGGTAGGCTATAGGTATGCTCGCGAGTTAATTAAAATCGTGCCATATCTATCGTTGCTACGTGGCATGGGATGGGTTGTTTATTATTCAATCTTTTATATGCACCCTTCTTTTAGCCCTTGAGAGAGAAAGTGGGGCTGAAAAACACGAACATTAAATATTTATTTTAGCATTTTTTTATATCTTTTTAATCCTTTTTAATATTAGGGTACAATCTTACACAAACCGACCACCTAGTCCCAAACTAATCAAAGCTTGTAACATACTTATATATTTAGATGAATACATACTTAAATATATAGAAAACATCCATGACTCAGGAACACAAGTAAATGCCCTTACCGGGATTCGAACCCAGGCCCTCTTTCTTCGTATGCAGGGTCACTACCAACTAGGCTAAAGCGGTCGTCAAATATGTACCTAAATGTTAGATATATGCTCCTTTATGATATACTAGCTGCCCGTGCGTCTTCACCCGCCCATTAAAACGAACGCAGGCAAACCCGCGGGTAAAATGTAGGCTATATCCATCCAGAAAGTCTATTCAACACAGCTATCTCTACAGTGTCTTCCTCTTTATATTCCTTTCATCTGGTTGAGAACGATCTAGCGTGACTTTAAATCGTACGAGCAGATTCGGTTCACCCTTTTATATTGAAAATTAGAAACTTACGCTACAAACTTACAACTTGGACTTTTCCTCTTTATAATATTAGTATCTATAGACTGAGATCAACGAAATTGATATTTAAGTGCTCTTTTGTCGTGATAGACGCCTACCTATCACGACAGAAGAGCTGAGTACGTAGTTTCTAACGTAAATATTTAGTTAAAATGTTGCGGTGCATGTAATATGGTTAGCGAACTCTAAAGATAACATTATCATACCAACAGGCTATGTAGACAGTTGCATAATGTTCAAAGTAAATAACAAACACGTGCACCACTCATTGAATCCACTCAAACCACACATTGCCCGTTGATACCAAAATACGAAAATAACCCGGGATCGAACTCACAACAATCTTCTCACAGTAAAAGGGTTACCAATTTAATGGCTTAATTATCTCAAGTGGGTTCATCGACGAATATTTCCGATTTTGAGCTTTAACATTTAATAAATAGGGATGGTGTTTTATATTGATTCCGGCAGAAGAATGGATAATCTTTAATCTTATGTTGGCATATTGCACGACATCGTGTGAATGGAAATGCCTTCATCTTTTAGAATTCTCCTGTTACACTTCTTTAATAAGTTAATAACACGCTGAAAAATATATATTAGCTAAATACGAAGATATAAAAGACATATAAGTAGGTACTTACAAGGACTCCCCAATAGTTAGTTGTCTATATAGAATCGTTTAAAAACAGTCTGCACCCAAGAAGTTCTGCAGTCTAGAATATCCATTTTGTACTTTATTTCCCGGCTGGAAGGATTAGTGGTCTAGATATACATATTTTATTTGTATTTACGAGCTCCGTCGTTCCAGAGTTAAGTGCTACCTTTTTAATAATTAACAAAAATTCATTGGGCTACTAGTGGCTAATTGAGTGACGCTAATTGTGTAAGCCGTAAAAGCCTGAGGGTACTACGTAAATTGCACCAGGCTTTTCTTTCCTTCTTGGTTAGGGACTTAATGTAATTTATACGAGCTTTTGAAATTTATACGGGGTAAAAATCGATTTAAAAAATCTGTAAATGCTGTAACGACTGGGTTTCAGTTCGACAGCAACTTGTTTTGACAATGAGTTATCAAAATTACAATAAAGAAAAAATAAATAATCCTTTGTTCGTATATATTGTAACGATATAGGTACTTTAACAAAATACGAATGAATTAGGTAAGCATTAAAGGTCAAAGTTTGCGCCATCCACTTGAATTAAAACGGTAGCATGACATTAAGTACTACAAGATGGCCACCAAACTGACAAAAAATTCACAAAAACGTCACCAAACACCACATGTCGCGCTAATTAGGGCGACCATAATTTCGGTGTCAATTTGCGCCTTGTAAATTCACTTCAAAATCCGGAGGACGCCATAAAAGTAATAAACATGATGTAAATGGCTTCATTAAGAACGCGGGCGGGGTCCGTGACCTAGCAAAAACGACGTGTAGTGACACTACACAGTGAAAAAGCCTTAATAGGTATATAATGACGGCAAATGTTTCCGTAAGAAACAAATCTGGAAATATCATCTGCTTCGACGCGGTAACGGCTTCCATATTGTTGGGGCTGAAGATTGTGACGTCGTTTAACGTTTCCTGTTACGTTTGATATGGCGACGTAATGCTTACGTCAGCGTTTGCTTATTCATATATCGTTGGGGGTTGCGTAATATTTGATTGCTGAATGTCAGTAGCTCATATCGTGTAAGAGGTTTATTGACTACTCGTCTGAAATGAATTTCTTAACTTGTCCGTCAGAACAAAAGGTTGTTAAATAGTCAGTTTTTCAACGCCAAAAAAGGCATGACCATAAAATCAAACCATGCGTTTTAAAAATCAAAAGAATATCTCTTCCACGGAAATCAAGCTGCGACCGTTCCCAAGATTCCCTCGTACAAGTGTCAGCCCAACCCGTTTTGCAACACGTGTCGCGAAATAAAAGAAACTTGTCCGCCTCCCCCGTCCCTCCCCACGGCGACAAAAGGATTGCGCTTTCTGCCCAAGTTATATTAGTCGTAAAGAATTTTGGACTAAGATCTATAGCTTGTAAACGCAGTAACTCTCAATGGTCCCGCAATTGCGGGAGACATTCGCAACAACTGTTGTTTTGCCTCAACGTTTTAATTGTTCCTAATTCGTAAAACTTTTCCATGTGATTTACAACTGTTGTTTTAGTGGATCGGCGGCTTTCGAGGGCCATTGGTCGTCTTTTTACAAACCCGTGAACATGTGGTTCGGGGCATTTGACAACGCTAGAAGTGGTTATTTACAATGAGGAAGTCGTTAGCGAGTTTTAATGGTGAAAACAATTGTTAACGCACTTTTTTAGATTCATGTTTCGAAAAAACAGACTATTATTATAAAAATAGACTATATTTTTTGCAGTGTTCCGGTTGAAAATGTTCATTGCAAGACGGTTGTGGACTAAGAATATCTATGTGACTAAGTATATTATTAATAATTTTTCGAGAAAAGTTAACATTCTTGATTATTTTATTTGGTGTCACCGTCCCTTTAATTCTTACAGTGTCTTTAATTGGCAATCATTTGATATGGGGTCCCATAAAATAAAACGTATTTTGAGGGTGTTCCAATTATTAATCTGAGAAGGGACTGTGAATTTACTGAACAGCCTTCGCCAAAAATCTTATACGTTTATGTCACACAGTCTCAAGCCTCGCAGGAAACCACCTCCCTGGTCGCTATTTTTATAAGTATAGTTAATTTTCATTACGTTATCTGCGCGAGCACTGAATATCTAGATTAGATTCATCTTAGATAGCGTTGCACCGGCGAGCGACCAATTGTCGTTTTTGCATATTTCAAAGGAAGGGCTACATTAAAACTGATCACGTCGGCAAATATGCCCACGCGGACAATTTTCTTCGATAAAATTATGTAAAGTAGATATTTGCGAGCCGGGTCTAATGAGAGATAACACTATGTGTTCCAACACGCTCTACTAGTCAGTTGAGTGTCTAGGACTCGTCGAGACAGCGACAGTCTCGCATATTACATAAATTACATAATATCTAACGCATGTGTGTAATTTTCTGGTGAAGTACATAACTGGATTAACATAGAGGTCGCAAGGCAGACACGGTAATTTGTGATACAGTTTAAATAATGTTTACAAAGGTGCCCTTGCGCTAATAACGGTTTATGTATAAAGAAATAGTTAGATATTCTTTCATACCTACACACTCGGTCGTGATATTATGAACGGCTAAAATTCGAGAGGTAAATACTAGGTACAATATTTTCTCGTAACCTACGGCAACCACAGCGATTCCTTTTGGTCAGAATAAATTATCAGGTAAAATCATATTTGCACGACATCACCGCATAACTTTCCGAAATCACAGTCATCCGACGAGATTCTTATTTAAAAAAAAACGAAATTAACATCTCATCGCGCAACGAGCTCAAATAATCACTGCCTCTTTCGGGCACAATTTACTTCATAACATATTCGACCAACCGGCTCAAGGAACGTAATCACTCAAATTGGTAACGCGAAATCGCAAATTACAAAAGTGGCATGAAAACATCCTGGTGGGACAATCCGGCGAGAAATTCGTGTACAGCAACCTGCACCTACCGGTACATGTGTATGTGAGAGGAGGTCCTACAACTTGGGTGGTCCCGCTCGAGTGTGCTATAGATGCGTTCACGGGTGCCGGTTTATTGGTACCTATACCTGAATTAATATTTAAATAAATGCTACGCTGAATTACGGTATCAATACGCGGCGTTATTAAACTGGATGCAACTGCGGCAAATAAAAGTATGTATGTAGAAGCGATTTGTGTTCATCGATTACTTTTTGAAGACGATGAATTCTTTGCATATTTAAATATACAGTTACGCTTCATATTGACAGGATCTTTTAGGTCCGATTTGACCAAACTCGAATAAGTACACAAAACGCTAAAATTATATTGAATAAGCTTAATATGCTTTCTGCTCCTGTTTAGTCGAATTGTCATGAAAGACGTATACATCCTTAAATAGATTTTTCGTAACCGAAGCGATGTCTAATTTCGCCAATAAAATCAATCATGTTTCTTATAGCTTAAACCGAACGATCATTATAAATACTAGTATCCTGAAAGACACGGAAGTCACGACACATCTCGCTATGTACTTTTAATAGGACATCGCAGCTAAAGGCTGCAGCGCGGACTCCCAATCAGTCCACTAGATGTGTATCGACTTAAGACGCCGCTTGTTATCTCAAAAACGTAATATGAATAATACATTAGGCCAGTACTCAGCCACTTAATTGACTGAAAGGCTCGAAATGAAGCGAGGCTTTCGTCGGACAATCGAGTTGCTTTTTATATAATCGATGCGCCGGTTTAAAATTCGATTCAGCAATACCAATATATATATAGCAAATAATCGAATTTCAATATTATGAACCACATATTTTTTTATTGATAAATTATGAAGGATGTAATAAAACTGATTGCTTATTAGGCTTCAAATGCCTGAGGTTGCCATAAGAAATTATTTTATGAATCTTTTTTAATATCGTCGCTGATAAAATTATCTGCGATGATATCAAACTGTTTCTTATCCTGAATTCTTAAAAGTGACATTCTTCTGTGGTCTGTACAAGAACTAAGAATCGAATAATTGTAGTAGGTAGGTACCCACATAGCAACGTAGTCGGTTATTTTACTAGATGGCTATCTAGGCATTATTGCAGGTAATTCAATTAAAAAGCAATGAAGCTGGGCGTTCACTATCCTACGAAGGTAGGCAGTGTAACAAATTCGATGAGTCTGAAACTAGTACCTCGTCAGGGTGGGATATCTTTTAGAACCTATTAGAGGACTTAAATACTTAGGCATTTATGTGGGGGTATTAGTTCATATTTTTGAAATCTCTAAACCAAATCTAAGTTTCCGTTATATTTGGTCTTTAACCGTTTCTTCAAATTTTATTGATAAGCCTCTGGGCGGTAGAAAAAGGGTACCTGCATTATACAAATAAAGAAAAAGAATGTAGTGACCATTAACACTTTTATCCGGCGATAATTTTTGAAGCGGTTCTTCTCGAAAAACTGTTTAATACACTGAATACTACATTTTACATAACCAATACATGTATCCGACCCGCAACACCGTTTAAAGTAATTGCGAAACATAACCTGCCACTAAAATCATCGTGCTCTCGAACGTCGAATTATCATTTTTGCACCGCACCGAAACCCGGTTTATTCCGGCTCTCGTGTACCCCTAGACGATAATTTCGGTAAATGCAAATTGCTAAATGATGGCCCGAGATCGACATTTCGATAAGTGTCGAAATCGAGAGAGCTCCCGTTAATGCAGCACTGCAATTACACGATCTTATATATTTTTGGGTGCGCGGCCGACCGTGTCGTGCGGTCCGATTTCATTTTAAATCACGTGTTATTTATCAGAAAGTAATGACAGTTTTTACGAGCAAACTAAACGATAAAAAAGTAGCATTTTTGATTTTATTGTAGCAACTGTAGCAACTCTGAAATTTTATTTTCAAATATTATCAATATTGAATTTTAAAACGTTGACCCTGCCAAATTGTATATGTACCCCAAGACAATATTCGCATTCGTCTAATGCCACCTCGATATATTGGTTCAATATCAACCCATAGATCATAGTTAATTCAATAAAAATTGGATGGCCCTGGAGGATTAGACCAAACCCTGACGTATGTGACACGTGAAAGCTTCAGACTATTTCTTCTGGAAGGGGCGCCGGCTCGCCCTTTTCAAAAGTAAATTTAAGCAGCAGATGCCCGTTTAAACCAGCTTTAAAGAACATTAGTGTTCCCGCGGCAACCTACGGCCGCATCCAAAATGAGAACTCAATCGTTCCGAACACTCCGATGATGAATATAATCGAATCCTCAAAGCAAATGCAGCTATAAATCAACGTAACATCGATTTCAAGTGAAGCGAATAATTATTATTTGTGCAATTTACATACACCAACGACAATTATATTTGGAACGAGCAGGGGGCGCGAGTTTTAAAATAGTTTCACGAATCCATTCACGCAAATAATTTTAACATAAAGCTAAAACCGACGCTAACAAGATGCAGCTGTCGCGTGTCTCAGGCGTCACGTTTTGAAAAACTCGAGTTTTCGAAAATAGAATATAAAATGTGTCACTCCTTCCCCGATAAATCAGAGGTGATTAATGTATCTAAGTTAGGAACGGAACGCACCGCGTGACGGGGCAGTCCCTCATTGGGTGGCGAGGACGCCATATTGCTCGGAACTTGTAGCTGTCAAACTTTGAAATATGGCCGCCGGCTTTCTCTGCGTACTGTCTCAAGTAAATTAAACCGTATGAATCTCATGCGAGCGTACAACAATACCTTATAGTTTTAATAAAAAGCTCCATTGTTATGCTGTTTAAGGTGGACTTTGTCTATGAAAAAAGTGACCGGTAGCAAAAACTGTACTTTATTACACGGTAATTTTAGAAAAAAATACGTATTGTTCACAAGGTATAAAATAAAATTATATATCCCGTAAAATTTCACGGGGTCATAAATTTATAATTTGACATTTTAAGCCAAAACATTTTGTATTTTTATTGTGATATTTAATTTATAAGCTTGATAGATGTGACAGATAAATTGATCCCACACCTTTTAAGTGGGTAGGTAGTATGAATAGCCTTTTTTCATACGTAGCAGTGTTTTTTACATGCTTGTGATGCTTGCCTTGATACCTGAAATACATTTTCACTCTGCCATTATTAATTATATTATTAAACTTTATCCGATGGTAATGACACATCGTATCTCCAGAGCCGACTAAAGGGCTGTCGAGCCGACAATTTGCGATTTGTCTTAGTAACGTAAAGGCGAATCATACTGCACCGGTCGTAATCTTGCGCAATTTCATATTATTACGGAGCGGTAGGCAGTTGGTACGGATAGCAAGCGCTTCGACACCAAAGGAGTATATTTTAGAATTAAAAAGCAAGCAGTTATTACCCTATTTGTTTTCTTTTTGCTCAGGCAATTTATTGGTTATGTTGTCGATTTTTGTTTACATAAATAGAGTAGGTACTCTATTTATCTAAACAAAATGACTAGGACTAGACTAGGTAGTCTAGTGAAAAATAGTTACATAATAGAAAGAAAAGAAAAATACCAATACAGCGAATAATAATCAGTGATCGGAATTGCTAGTGCCATTTCGGGGAATATCGGTGCGTAAGCGTAGTATGGATAAGGTCTTTAGCCCGGGGACTTGAATGAATATTTTAAGTTTGCATTTAGTTTAAAGAATGTCTTAAAGAACCCCGGGCCTAACGATTGAAAATATGTTTAGTTGAATGCCCTAGAATTTTGATATACGAGTATTACAGATTTTTATGCCCTGAACATAATGCTCTACAGGTGCTACGACTGTCCCTTTCAATGTTTCGACTGATTTTGTACTGAATAAAAAAAGTATTAGTACTTTAATATTTTCCAATTATCCTCTATCTATTTAATAAATGACATTAGTTTAAACCTATTTTGTGATAAGCTGGCCAGTTAAATAGTGATAAAACGATTGCAATGTCATCTTCATAATATATGCACGTCAATGTCATGTGCAGTTAGTACCATATAAATATAAATTCAATTATCGCAGAAGTTAAGTAAGTTAAAAAGTAAGTAAATGAATGATGTATTTACAATGACTATTTTTTAGAGTAGGGGAATCTCAAGTTTTATCCATGTTATGTACAATGTTTAAGGTCATTTACCCGAAATGGCACTACCCATTCCGATCATTGATAATAACCTACGCAATAGGGAATGAGGTCTTAGTACAATAACGATACCTACTACATCACAGTATATACATTTTTCTAATTCTGAAATTGATACCAAACACGATTAACTCGAAGTTACCTAAAACAGAAGTTCTTTTTCTTCTGAATAAAACTGAATAAGGAATCACTTTATAATTCAAAATCATTGTCACCCTAACGGTAGTTTGCGAAAATTTGACGTACTTAGGTATGTGTCTTTGACGTATCTACTTAACTTCAAGAAATGTAGGGTGACCAAACATTCAGTGTTAACATTATCATTAAATTTAATTAACCAAACAGTGATTTAATTGCATGAGACCTCATCCATTGAAATCTGTTTTGGCGGTTTATCAATACTTTTCGACTCCTGATCACGGATTAAAAATCATCGTGTATATTTTTCAACAACAAAGTTATGAATACATTTATAAATTTACAAACAGTTGATTAAGATGCCAACCATACAGATTTCTTCAATAGGTGCAGTAAAGTACCAGTTGAAATAAAATCGTGGAGTTGCAATACTTCGCGGGGGTTTCATTAAATTGATGGCCTCTTAAGCCCACTTAATAACGCGGCGATCAGCTATTGACACAAGAATCTATCGTATTATCCATTTACGCGTATTTTATGACGCATTGACATTCATTGAGTGGAAGATCGATCCATAGATACTAGCATTATCCGTGGATAAATACTTGACATTCTAGACGTGCACTAATAGGTTAAATATGTAAAGGTATCAACGCTGATGAATTGGCGACGGATATTTCAAATAGTAACTTCATTTAGGAGCTTGGGTAAAATAGGAAACATTGTGTCATTTCAAATAATTATATATGAACATATGAAACAATAACAGGTGTTTTAGAAACACAGCACACAAAGGAGATTTTGGAAAATAATTTAGTTGTATCTACTTTTATTTAGCAGGAATACAAATGACACTTATAGAATAGAACTAATAGCAAGACACTGGATAGGCTATACTTAATATAAGCAAAGCTTTCTAGCGAGACCCACTAAGAAACTTAATAAAGCCCACTATTAAAAGCCTTTTAACCACAGATCCCCAAATGTAACCGCACCAAATCCTCCTTCACAACTTGAATCCGTTTGAAAAATTTAAATGATCGAAAGATACAAAGGCTAAGTCACCTGGAAAGTTGGTATTCAGCAGAGTTGGGCGTTGCTTTGTAAGTTAATTCAGACTTAAGCAAAGAAACCGCAGCGCCGCGCAGTCTGACGACCGACTTAAATCTCAGACGGGGTTAAGGCCTGATTACATTAACGAAATTTAAGAAGTTATAAACAACAATATTTTGTAAATATCAATAACTGATTTTTTAGTAGACTTACTCATGTGTGCGTGACGACTGGATAAGTACGCGGAGTAAGAATAGAATGGCCTGAACATTACACTCACTGTATGTTACAGGGGAAAAAAACATTCTTCCAAATCAATTGATCCGCCGGCTTTGTTGATGAACAAAATACGGAAAATGAATGAAAATTAGATAGGTCTGTATGACAACACTAAACACTGAAATCACAGAGCAAACGATAATAAGAATGACGAATGAAAGTAATATAACTACCTATAATATATAAATAAATATATAATAGCTATTTATGAAAGTGACACACCGCGGGATGTTCATTGTACTGCTGCTATTATACCTGTCATAATTGATTTTATATTTTTCAAGTAAGTTCCTTACCTATTGAAAGTTGTAACATAGGTATGTTACAACTTTCAACAGAGTTATGAACCAATAAAGAAAACTTACTTACGTTGAAAAGTGAGTTCTTAAAATGCTTCTATCGAATTAGTTACTACCTAACTCAACTGTTCGCATGTTTTTTTCATAACATTTAAATCACTGCACACATTTTTATGTCGCTTTTAGTGAACTTAGCTTGTCATTTCAGAAATTTACGGTCTCAGTTTCATCACAGTATCTAAATTCAACGCTTTTTAGTAGAAGAGGGAAAATAGCACGAAATAGTCAAATAAGAAATATTATGAGGATAAATTGTATTCTTCAACACTACGTATATTATATGACTCCGATTCTTGGCTTTAACTTAAATCCTGTGTGCATTATGCTTAACTGTAAGTTTCGTAGTTGAGCCAAGGCAAGGATGCGCCGAGATTTTGCCGGCATTCGAAATAAATATTCCAGATTTGCAGTCTGAATTCAACGCTGAGACGTTGGTAGTTGCAGTTTCATTCAGGACTTGGTTCCTTGTATCTTTTGTTTACTTAAATAGACTGATGTAGTTGGCAATTAAACGTTTTGCATAGTCCTGTTACAGGAAAAGTTACGGTGTTCTACGAAGTTCAATTTTCAAATGTAAATCCGACAAAGTTTCCTCTTGATAAAGATAAAACTGACAAAGTGCAGTCCTCCCATTATTTATTGTTCTACAAATAAGAAGATCGACTCAACCTATCACGTCAAAGTACGAGTACAACATCCATAAAAATGTTCCCCCAAACCTGTGTCAATAAAGATAAAGGAAAACTTATATCAAAACACGAATAGGTACGTGATAAGAAAACATTTATTCGCTATGTTTAATGCATGATTTGTCATAATTTTCCAGCCTCCCCGTTATTTTGTTGCGAGCGAGGAAATGGGTGCGGATGATTTATTACATATCTTATTTATCTCATTTATCTCGGCGGATTGTTTAGGGGAAGCATTGGAAGCATTTTCAGGTTTATTAACAAATATGTTGCAGAGATTGCGGTAGAGTAATTGCTATTTATATTCGTGTAGTCCATTTTGCCTACGACCACCCCAAATATTGCAACCTTATTAAGGTACTTACATCTACAAAACGTAAGTTTTCAATATTTAACTACTATGCTTTCAGGTTTTGTTTTTGCTGCCTTATTCTTGTCGCTTAGCTACCAACAGAGTAAATTATAACCCAGGCCTTTAGGTAGCTATTATTTACATAATTTATAGACAAGTATAATAGATATAAATGACGTATAATCACCGGATGGATTAATTTCTACATTATGTAAATGACAGTTTACAAAAGTTAAGATATTAAATACACAATCGCTTTATTGCTATTATTACGCAAAAATACTTAAAGGCGCGCAAATGTAAGCCTCAGCGCAAGTAGACCATAAAAAAGGTATGTTTTTATTTGCGCCTTTAAATTCATCCCCCGTGCCATACTAAGCGGTGATAAAGCCGCGAATCAAAAGTTGGCAATAAATAACAATATGGCGTCCAGTGCCCCGTGTTTGCTCTCGCCCACATAATCCGTTCGTACGGCGGTAAATCCATCCAGCACTGTCGCGTACAACACTAAATCATCATAAGAGAATCCCGCTGTTATGTTACCTATAATGCGAATATCGTATACGCTGCATATCATGATTAAGTTCTATTTCAATCTGCTAAGGCAAACATTGGCTATTTAGATAGGTATTCATCATATTCGGCTTTGTTTTAGTAAAGGGAATATTGAAAAACTCATTGCCGTAGATTTTGTAGGTCAGCTGCAGAAAATCTTCTGAGGCGGTTTTGATTTGAGGTGTCTCTTAAAAATTGTGGTCTACCTTTAGTCCTTTCCGAGCAAATTTTAATCGTAATGTTACCCGGAAAGTTAACAGCGTTTGCGAACTAATAACGTTAAACCTATTCAGATTTATGGGCCGATCGCCCAATATCGCATGGGGCTGAAAAAACGCCAATTTATTCGATTCTTTTTACTCGATTTTGGCCCCGGCAGTTACTGAAAAAGTTTGCATCGTAATGCTATCGTGCGGCATTAGTTTTGCAGTTTATCAGCGTTCGCGCTGTGGCGGCTTTGAGGGATTAATCTGGCGGTGCAGCGGGGAATGCAATTGTGAACTTTGGAGATAAAAGATTGCAGCTGCAGTAGCAGTGGCTGAGGTTACTAAATCTTAGATAACGACCAATGGAAATGTAAATAAACAAAGCTTTGTTGAAGGAGGAAGGAAACAAATGCAACTATTTTAAAAGAATTTTCATGACTTGACAATCGTAGTTCTATTTACTAAGGGCCGATTTTTCAATCTCTAGATAAAGTTATCCGTCAGTTAAAATTATCACCATCTTTTTCTTAAGTCATATGAAAGTAAAGGACAGAGCTAACATTTATCTGACAGATAGGTTTATCTGGGAATTGAAAAATCGGCCCTTAGGAGTACTTACAAGGAAAACAAGTGAGTTTATACTTTTGGGCATTTTTATTTGGCAATATGTAATAATCTCAATGTGTAACCCAACCAAACCTTCAATTACAAGCGATGTTGCGAACAAGGTATTCAATGGAGACCAAGAGATAGATAGATATCTATTACCTAACCACGCACTACGATTCATTGAATAAATTTTCAAAATAAACAGGAGTAATTATCTGTCAAAATACGGAGTTATACCCACTTATGACAGGTAGTCATCATCATATAGTTAGTAGCAGCCAAATATATATATCGCAAGACGTTTTTATTACTGTAGGTAAGAGCGTCTTACAATATTACTATTTTGCGATACGATGCGTATTTAAATGAAGCACCATTTTATACCTCAATGTGCTCTGAAGAAACGACATTATCTCAATATATCTTACACAGGTACTTACCTACAGACAAACCCAACTGCAATGAAAATGTAGAAAACCACAATTGTATAAAACCATGTTTGTTCACAAAACACACAATTTTTACCAGAGTGCCGTGAGGCATCGCTGCAATTTGGCTTTTCCGCGCAATTTATGCGTACCATTCCAAAAGAGCATAAGTCTCTGTATGTGCGAAAAGGACTTTCTACGTTCCGTTACCGGATGGTGGGATTTATGCGTGTATCAGCGGAAAGCGGACAAACAAGCGGAATCGTGCGGAAAGATATACATTTTTAGTCACCAGTGTATAAATCGGTCAAATGCGTAACGGGATTGTTTTGATGACGGATATTTCAATATTTATCTAGGAAGGCATCTAAATTTTATTTATAAACAGACAGTTTTCGATTTATGTACTGTATACCTACCTACTTGTATTTGTCGTCGTCAGGCAACACATACATGATTTACTTAAAGTGATTGCATGGCTGGGCAAGGAAAAGCAGATGTAAAAATAAAGGAAATTCCTCCTTCACAAAAATTCCGGCAAATAATCAAAAGAAAGATGATCTAATTATTAAGTTTAGTTTCCTTGCAATAACGAGTTACTCCTATTCCAAGACTTTCAGTTACCTATTCCAAAGGATTTGAGTAGTCATGGCTAGTCTTTACTGCAACGAACAGCGGAAACTTTAGAAAACAGTTTAGTGAAATTCAACTTGACATCCGCAAGCGACAAGCACTAACAAGAACATTCCCCTAATTCCGCCTTCGTTGGCGGGCGCGGGCGCACGAGCTACAGCTATCACTTCAATCTCTGTATGTCCAATAAACCGCTGACGGACGGACAGACAGGGCTTAACAAACGTAACTGATCTGCGGACCTATTGTTCGAGCCACACACGTTACGGCCTATACTGACAGCGTGTAGGTACTTACGAGTATATACTAGTAGTACGTTGACGTATCGATAAACGACGGGTTCGTTGGCTGCTTTCAGTTCGCTGGACATGCATTTTTACAGGAACTCGCGATAGTGCTGCCGTGTAAATTATACTAGTCAATATAAAACCCAGTTGAAGAAAATCAACAGGTATTCGTCGTTTTTATCGTCGGATAAACAAAAGATATCTGTGAAATATTATCATTAAGTGACGATTTCTTTATCTGTATTCACCAATAAACGCAACTGAAAGTTTCACCGACGCATTAAATACCAAAGAGGCAATAGCTACTTAATGTTTAATTTATTTAGTCATTACCGTAAACTTTATAGTAAGAAGTGACTTCTAAGAATGTAGTAAATAAAGATGGAACTACGTAAAAACAGCAATTAAACCAACGCTCGTGCAACAAAGTACGTCTTATTGATAAGGCCAGCAATTTCCCCATTAACTCACGTTAGAATTTATATCATAAAGTCCACATTAAATTAGGGAGATAAACATCTCATATTCACGCAAATGTGTGGTTCGCGAAGCCTTTATTCAATAGAAGTGTTTTACGGGGAAGCACGGAACCATTTCGGAGTGGACCAGCGGAGTCACAATGGGGGGCGTAGAATTAAACGTCACAGTGAAACTGGCTGAAGAGTTTAAATTTTGTTCTCTACGTGTCTAGAGGCATGCTGCGACGATACTTTAGTTTTGAGAATTACTGAACCATACATTGTCAGAATGATATTTCGGTTTTTACAATATGGTAGGTATCTTCTCTGTGCGTTAGGTTGTTTATCTACGCATAAGTATATCATTAGTGCTCTAAAGTGCGTTTAGAAACCGTAGGAAATGACCAGCATTATTACAACCGATTTTACTATGAGCTTTCTTGTCTGTGGTAGTAGGTAAAATCTGTACTGTAATATTATTACAGTACAGATTTTTGTAAGGTTATGAGTTTAAATTTGGAACCGCTGTCAAAACTCATATGGGTCTCTATTCTAGTATTCATAGATATTAAAACAGTTATCGATGCGAAACGTCAATTCAGTATGTTTTTTTACTATAAACCGCACGATATTTGATCTCGAGTGACATAAGAATAGGGACTTCATTCGTTTGTCTATGATTTAAAAAAACACTCTTGACGTAGGATCTATCGATCTACGGTTTCTGAACGCATCTTGGAGCACTAATGATATGTGCCTAGATAAACTACTATTTTGTGTTGTTACACGTGTGTAAAATATCCAAACTATCGTAAGGAAAGATGGTAGCTGCGTGAAAAAAGTTTTTTCCAAAAACACTCGTATCTAACTCGTAACAAAGACACATTATAATCACAATATCACCCACGGCAATACCGCAGCAGTCTCGTTATAAAAAATGACAATTAAAATAAAATCTCGATCGAAACAAAACAGTTCCGCAATAGAATCCGGCATGATTCAGTACCGGCCGCGGACAATGCCAATATGAGCTACAGCTACAAGCGCGCCGGGCGATACGTCAGCTGGCCTGTTGTAACCTCGTATACCTTTGTACTCAATCTATCTGAAGAGATCTTGTACCTATTCCGATACTAAGATAAGTAATGGGTTTCCTTCCACTTAGGTCTTGGGAAAATAATTTTCTAATAATTCAACGTTAGAGACGAGTCCGCGTTAGCCCCTTAAGATATGACGATACATTTTTTAGAGATACTGTTCATATAATACTGCAGGAACGTACTAAACAGTCCTTTGCAGCACGCTAACGCTGGATTCGACTAAACAGCAATAAAAATCTAATTTCTTCCTGAGATCTTGACGGTTAGTTGTACAAATTGCATAAATTACTATTGGTTCATGTAATTGGCAATAAACACACATTTACACATAAGAAATGTGATTAAAAACAATGTGCCGTAACCGAACCAACAAATATTATCCATGAAGTATCTTGACGTATGTGTAAAACTGTATCCAAAACACAACCAGCCAGATAGTGATCTAGGTGCGTTGTTAGGTATTAAATTGGCCCCGAACGACATTTACGAGCATATTGCCGCTAGGGTGCAACGTGCGAGCTATCACTTACCCCCACCGGCTAATTCACCGTGACAAATTAACAACGGGTAAATTTAGGTCTAGGTGATATAGGGCCGAATGTCTAGCTACATATTGAACGTCACGTACATAATCCTATGCTATATATAATGTAAATAGACATAGAAGGCTGTGATCTCTACATTTGTACTTAGTGCTGGCAAAATTATCTATGCACTAATAGTTCCGGGTCTGTCATAGATAGGTTTGCAATTAGATAGAAGTCTTGTATGTATATAAATTACACGTATTCTTATTCTTGAAATCAAAATCCTTAACGGGAATAATGTTTGCTTGAACGCTTAATAAACATCTACTTAGTGAAAGCTCAAATAAATTATACGAACAATAAAAGGAAACGGACCATCGCAGAGGTGACGAGTCAGGCTTCCCACATATAACTCCCACCTATTCTAGCAACCAGTCTTTCTAGTCACAATATACAATAATATACGTACATTTCGCTTCCTAACACTCATAAATAAACCTATATAACTAGACACAGCTATCGTACAACACATAAGGAAGTCTTGCTGAAAGAATTAAGATATTATCCGACTTGTAGTACCTATGTGACCTAAATTCTATTACCTAAATCAGCACATTTCTTAAGTCATAAAACCAATTAAATGTAAAGAATGTCATATAAATCGAGATTTAGATAAAGTTCTTGTATTAGAGATAACGAACTAAGTGAATAATAGAAAGTCGTGTTGAGGCAATCTGAAATAGGGCATTGTTACCAGGCAGAGACACCCTGGAGGCTGCAGACTAGCTTATGTTATACGGAGATAAACGTTTAGGTAACGTGAGGGCCACTTGGCCACGTTAGTATATAGAAACAGAATGATTGCAATTCAGCGATATGCGACCTAGGATATACATTTAACTATATACATGTATATGACATGAATTTGTTTGTATGAAATACTTCTTTTTTAAGAATGAAGCAATATGCGAAATTAAAGGGAAATCAATTTAAACTAATAATTAGTATAAAATTGCCATTAGTGAAAGTCCAAAAAATCATGTTAATTGGCAGAAATGTAATAAAATCCTTGGAATCCGTAGGCAAAGTTACGTGTACATGTGATTCATGCAAACTTGTCACGATCCAATCAGGCGGATTTACGCACTTCTGTCACATTAAACGGTAAGATTTTTTGCAGTCCAAGTAAGAAATTAGAACAGCCTTAGTTCCGTTATTTTCCATGTTACAAGGTAAATCGTTGACCCATATTCTCTACATACAGACGTTTATTTTGTCTAACAATAGCACTACCTGTCTTTGCCAAAAAATGTCAATGACTACGAACAATGGCTTCATTTTGCACAACCCAAACAAACTGTTCGAAAGCTTTTGCTAAATCTTTTAGCAAAAAACTTAACGGTCATAGCCGTACATTATTATGGCCAATCGTAAAAGTACGAACAATCATTTTAACTTTTACCTTTGTGTGTGGATAAAGGGAGAAAGTTGCACAACGGTCAGTCCAAATGTACCTATTGTTTGTCTTTTGTGTGAGACAAAACAATTTATTTAAAGAAAGTTAACAGTATTTTCAATATTTTTTACGTTTTTGATTGTTATGGTTTTCTGAAATGTGTGACGACGAAGTAAAAATACCGTCTTTTTTATTTAGAAACTGGCGTCATCGTCAGTCTTAGACGTGATTTCCGTACTTCGTACTCTAGTTATTTCGGGTGATGTTCCAATGTTTGCAAACTGCAAGAAGGCGCTTATAACTATTTCAAGAATAGAAATATAACTGCATGCATCCAAACTTTCTGATAAAACAGCAGGTTGATTGACGATTAGAGAAGAAGATAAAAGAATGTTAAGTTTAACCATTTTGTTAGTTTAAAACTGCACGGAACCATAATTGAAGTATATCCTGGTATATGGCGAGAGGAGCTGGTCCTGTCGTGCCGGGGCGCGGTCAAACGGCTTGTTAGCGAACAATGCCGGCGATTGTAATGAGTACGTAGGTGCACAATACAGGGCTTTCTAATAAAATCCAGGTGAGCCTCATTTATACTTGGTTTCGACTATTGCTCGGCAATGTTACTGTGCAAGGTTTTTGATTATTTGACCAAACTTACAGCTTCACGAAGCACTAACACAGTTGAAAACTTCTTAAATTTTGCAGGGTTAGAAAACTCAATGCTAAAATATTCTACAATAAATTATCAATAGCCTACAATTACTAGAACTTGGATTAAAAATTCTAGGCAAGCATTAGGTACCTAAATTAGGAATAATATTCAATGGAAGTTAGATAATAGATAGTAACTTAACTTAGTTTAATTACCACTGCTAATAATTTAGCAGAAAAATAAAACGGAAGAAAGAAAACCTTAAATCAGTCAAGATCGTTACTGAAATTAAATCAACTTCCTTATACTCGTTTCATGAATTAAAACTTTTAAAGAAAAATCTACCTCAAGTTAGCGGAAACGTAAACGAGTTCGGAATACTTCGGAATAAATGAAATGTTCAACTTGCAGTCGGAACACCACAGTAACTTCTCAAAGGAAAAGCCAATCGCGTAGATTAAATGCATTTCAGCTGCCAACTCATCCATCAAAACGTTTATTTCAGACGCAACGAGCGTAACTAATGCACGACAAGACACGTTTAGTGGACGGCGAAGAGTCGTAATCGAATAATGTAGACATTAACGTTTGTTTACATGACAATAACGCATTAATAGCGACGTAACGATTGTTTAAATTATTGATTTTGCGGAGGGTGATGAGATTTGGGTTCTGTCGAAAGACTGCCTACATCATAATCACCCCAGCACGTCTATCATGCGACGGCTGCGACATACTCTCGATTTATCTCGCACTATATCTCTTGTTCTAAGTGTTCTAATAAGAAAGAGCCGGATAGTGCGAGAAAAATTGAGAGAACTCGCGCGCCATCGCGTGATAGCCGTGCAGAGGCACCCGCGATCCGCTTTGGTCCCTTGTGTAAAGAGTTGGCGGACACAGGTTTTACGAAAGCGATTGCCGTCTGAACTTCGAAGCCAGAAGCAACAACTATTTACCTACATAACTGAAAATAATATTCAGTTTTAAAATGCAAGGCAACCACACTAAAAGCGCAAGCAAATAAAAGATTGATTGTATTCTTCCACGTCAGAGCAAACGTCACCTATACGCCCAATACCTTAACTCGGTGATGAATTTTTGGGTAATTTTATATCCAGCTTCTAAGCTGAGGACCCACAATACTTATACATAGCTAAGCTAGATTTTCCTCCGAAGTTGCAAGACGAAGTTTGTTTTGGCTCGAAGAAATGTGGCAAGCGTATTGCTACTGCTCCTTTTTTAAATGAAATCGAATGATTAAACCTATATCAGAGGTAAATTTCGTAGGATGTAAATTGCACACGAAATGTTTGGTTCTCCTTCACAGACCCCTAAAACATTAGGTACAGCGTGCCTGTAACAGTCACATTCGATATGCCAAACGCGATTTCTTATTCGTCCATGGAAATTTTATCGTTACCCAATGTGCTGTGAATATGCTAGAATTTTCATTTGACATTCACGTGACTGCTAACTGAATAGTAAAATACTCGTAAAATACGGCGATGTTTTAAGCAACAACGTCGGTGCACATATACACAATACACAGTAGACCGTTTCTGTAATATTGAAGTTAAAGGTTAAGGTTGTATCTATACTAAAATTATAAAGAGGAAAAGTCTGTGAGGTTGTAAAATTTGTAAGTTAATAAGTTTGTATGGGTAATCTACAGAAGAACCGCTTATCCGATTTCAAAAATTCTTTGACCTGCGTGTAGAATGGCCTTTCTGGATAGTTATAGGCCATATTTTATCCCGCAGGTTTGCCTGCGTTCTTTGCAATACGCGGGTGAAGCCGCGCAGGCAACTAGTGTAATGTACAAAAGTATACTTACCTAGTCTTTTTCTTTCCCTTCAATAATTTTCTACCTACGCTATTCACTGCTTATGTTTATCAAATTAAAACTTGTCTTGACTATGGAAGATTCTTGACGCAAATAAGTGCGTGCATGAATATCATCTGCAATGACTGCTGCATAAATTTAGCGTTTTAATATGCATACCTCACCCACGTTTAATTAGGTACCTACTTTTTACCACATCATCTACACGGTCTAGATCTGAAGAACATTCTTTCTACTCAAATGCGAAAGAGAATCTTAAGGGTGAATAGGACCGCTTTGACCTATAGGTAGTTGGTAGTGACCCTGCCTGTGAGCCCGGATGTCCTGGGTTCGAATCCCGGTAAGGGCATCTATTCGTGTGATGAGCACGCTTCCTGAGTCATAGATGTGTTCTATGTATAAAAGTATTTATTTATCTATATCAGTATATACATATATATATGGTCGCCTAGTTCCCATAGTACAAGCTTTGCTTAGTTTGGGTTGGGACTAGGTTTTCTTTTGTAATTGATTGTCCCCAAAATATTTATTTATTGTAATATCGACCAGCGTTGCGCGGAGATGTGTTTTAAATAAATGCTTGACAGTTAGGTGTCAAATATATGAAACCACCGATATAAATAATCTAACATGTCTTACCAAACGCGTATATAGGTACCTGCAGCACATGCACGTTCCTCGAGCTATTTCTAAAACGCAGGTACAAATTTCACATAGTGTAATAAACACCGGAGCAGAGTACATAAGTTTCCACCCAATGCTTGAGTGTAGTGCCGTATACAGAATTTCCACCTAATAAAAGGCCGTGTTACGTGCGAACCTTAAGCTGGGTGTACACCGGCGAGCCTTGAAGCGAGCTTAACAAAAACATACGTGTATTGCATTGTAGAGTAAACATTCCCGATTAGCTCAATCCCATGTTTGGTAACCTACTCATTCCAGTACAGGTATCTTTAATATAAAAACAATTTACCGTATTAAGTAAATTATGCGCATAAAATGCAAGACTTTTTAATTGCTTTTTATTCTATTGCTGTTTCTAATTTAGCAGACATGTTCTATATTTCACAGGTGCGTATCTCCATATGCTAATATTCTGTCGGGATCCGTGTGGACCGGCCTTTAGGAACTCTATTACGAAACGACCGATTTAAGGAGACCTACCCTGCCCTTACAGGAAGTGCCAACGGGAGCAAAAATGGGGGAGATATACGAGCTGTCATAGCTCGTGTTTGATTGGTTAAGTAACACGGCGAAGTTTCACGTTGAACGTTAATTAGTGCGTGCCTCACGTTCTCGGGCGAATACGGATGTGTGCGGGCGAGATTACGGTCTCTGACCGAATTAATAAAGAATAAATCCATACATTCACGTATTCGAAACGATCTTTGGACTAATACCGACTGAAGCAACCAGTGGCTGACATACTTAGATTTACTCTGATTTTCCGATCCAGAGCGCTACAAGTGCATGCGGGTCCTTTCATAGGGTAGTTTCATTTTTCCAACCCTCATCAGAGCGACGACCGTCGTTTCTAAATGAAGCTTATTTGAAATTTGATATTAGACGTTGATCATTGAGACTTAGTAAGTCCAATCAAAAGTTGTGCAGTTTTGAATGTCGATATATGCACGAATATGTGCTCCAATTCATCTCGATAGACAAGAATTTCGATTAATAATCCTTAAAATCGGTTCATCCGTTTTCGAGCTACGATGTCAGACACACAGATACATGTTAAACTTACAACAACCCTCGTTTGCGTCGGGGCAAAATACAACCAGAGGGGTGATCACGTAACTTTTCATACGCACGTTAGGACAACTCAACTGTAATTTCAGTGACATTTAGATCTATCTGACGTACGTACAATGCGTTACTTGATCGAGCAGGCCCCGTATCATGGTCGGCCTTATCACGCGATAAGTGACAAGATAGAGCGTCCGTCACTGGCTGACACCGTTCGATAGAACGAGACTGACACTCTATCTTACACTTATCGCGTGATAAGGCCGACCATGATACGGGGCCTGTTAGTGTACATTGAAGGAAACGGGGCGCGTTCTTATAGGTTGAACAATCTACCCCGTGTAGGACTGTATTCAACGCCACTATACGAAGCGGACGTCGAGATTGATGATGGAAACAATTTATTGTCTATTATCGTAACTAACACCACTGGGATCAATTAACGGGAAGCTATTGCAAATTAGACTAACTACGCAGAAGCTACGTATCTAGATTGTGCTAGTAATTAGGTAGCAATCTGGCAATCAACGTAGGTAACGTGTTCGCGGCTATGGGGGTCTTTGATTGAAATTTCAAGCTTCAATAGCATTTCAGATAGCAGCATAGGGCAGCCATTTTGTAATTAAATGGAGTTAGGTTTTAATTAATTCTGAAACAAGTTCTCTGTCATGGCACGGCGAATAACGGCACCGAACTGAAATGTTTTTCCAATTTCTGTGTCCTTAAATACATGTATTTTATGCATAGTTTCCGAAGTTGAATAGATACAAAGACCAAAGCACGTTTTGATCAGCGTGAATCATTGCACAAATATTGGCACTAAGTAACTAGCCACAGCATCCTTTGCATATGATTGTTGCAGGACCTTATAAGTTCTACTTGATTTCTGATGACTGTAAAGCTGATTCATATTTATGTGACGTGGCATGTCGCGACAGGACGATATTGATTTGATAAATTTAGCACGGTTAGATCCACACTCATCTGATGCGCCTTGACGTGAGGGCTCCTTGTGTCTGACGTTGGTGCGCATCAGAGAGCGTCACGTTAGATACGTACAGCTTGGGCGGCTTGATGTTATAAGACCGCCGTCGCGTCGCCAATCGCCAAACCAGTGCGTCCGCGGCCTGAATCCGGCTTGAAGTCATAGCAGACGGATATTATTTTCAGTGTCGATAAAAAATGTTATTGATGCCGTAACTACCTACATCAATGTAGCAAAAATTGAATTCAACGGGAATAAATGCAATCACAGACGCGCGTTGCATGTGTCTAAATGAAATTTCTAAATTTACTCATGCGAGACTGAAATCAAGGGTAAAACTGGTATGGGGCGTATTGTATTCTAATTAAGGACGCATCGGCTGGCTTACGCAATGTCTCCCACATGCCTAGCCCCGGTCCTGGGTTGATGTTGACAACCTCGGCCCTCATCTGAGAAGAACCAGGGTTAGCCAGACCTCCGATTACCCGTTGCAATCACAAATCCCGGCGTAAAGATACACCAGCCGTGAGCGGTGAGGTTAGGAGAAACCAGTTGTGAATATAGGCTGAATAGTTGCACAGTTTCTTCTTATTCACCTGCTTTTTAGAATAGCAGCGTATTAATGCAAAAACAATTATTTTTATTTGTTTGCATGAGCTGGTAAATACGACGATTTGAATAATGTTGCATATAGAACTTATTCTGAGATATACTAAAAACAAGCCTTTACAATAGGTAGCAATAGTAACCAAACTGTAAGTATTAGTTCTATAGCGAGTTTCCCTTATAATTGGTTAATAGTATTTGCATGGCTGACGTAGGCGCAGTATATCCTACTCAGGGCTGGCATAAACAAGCTCGTCGAGTAAGCTCCTCCCGGGAGCATGTGTAGGTGTGTTCTGCGTTACAACTAGACACAGACACAGGTATATACATATATTGTGTTTATTTCACAGGAGGATATCGTATGGGAATAAGAGATAATACAAGCCTCGTTGAGACTTAGTCCCATAATAATTATTTACCTACTTAACTATAGTGTTCAGGTGACGACTACAGCTTAGCTTTGTTGGAACGAATGCATTATAATCGTTTTTACATTATGTGTGCCATGTCATATAAGACTTAGATATAGCGAAGTCTGCTGGCTAAGTATGTTTTCTCATTGGCATGAAATGGCAGTTTTTCTTCGGCGATAAACTTCAAACCAATTTCTGAGACATATTTTATATAAATTATCAAAATATAGACTTTTACGGCCGTATTCATAAACGTACATCAGGCCTATTTTAACTAAAATGCCGTTAAAGTTCGTTTGTCTTTATCTGTCACTTTGACATTTGTGTGCGTAAGAATGGGACAGAGCACATTTTATTTAGCAGAGGCATTTTAAGTTTTATGAATAAGGGCGTTGGTCTGCAGATGTTTTCAATGATCAGGTTTTATACGGAACATATAAGGAATAAAACGGCCAAAGATTTAAATCGCTCAGTTAAATTTCGCTAGCTTTTAACATCACCTTGCTGAAGTAGTTTCCATAAAAGGAAAATTCTATTAAAACTTTACTCAATATATTTTTAACAAAGATGTACTTACAAAGCTCTTTCCAAAATTGCGTCTATTTACGAAATTGATATGTAGGTACTTACGATTAAAACATATCATTTTCGTTCATAAATGTAATATGTGAAACGACATTTAAATAAATGCAGTACAACATTGGATTGCTGAACAAAAAATACAACTATAAGTACCTAACAAGTGAAAATAAAGATTTTTCAAAAATCCCAACTGCTTTTTTCAAATTTTATAGCCTATGTCACTCCCACGATTAAGAGTAATCCAACGACACCTCATATGTCGAAATCCGTCAAACGATTTAGGCTGCAGGGCGTGCCAAAGAATAAGGTCACATACATACATACATAAGCTCGAAAAACATAACCCTCCTCTCCTTCGGCAGTCGGGTAAAAAGCGACTTTCAGAAACAATGGAAAATATATAGAATAAAAATCCCCAGTCAGTTTACCGAGTGAAAAAATATAGGCACCTAGTCGTCATGAAGAAATAGCGAAAGAGTCCAACAACGTCCATGTTTAACAAATAAAGTGCTTTTCACTTGTAAGAGAACACCAACTTTTATAAAGGCCGGACGAGAGTTAGTTCGAGACACTTCATTAAAGGTATCGTTGCACGTTTGCCCACCGCAGTTTACGACCTACGTGGCCATGGTAGGCCCGAACAGGTGATCTAATTGAATTTTACAATGTCTACTCTACTAACCAAACAAAAAAGCCTTTATATCGAAGTCATTACCACGCATTTCAGTCCTTATATTCGTACTATACAGCGACACAGTGCGGACTTGAACGTATCGAGAGAAAAAAAAACATTGAAACTTATTAAGATAACTGATCATTGGTGATGGTGGTTAATGAACACCTGTATAAGATGGATTAAATAGGGATATTTATGGGCCGCGTACAACAAACGTAATTAAGTCATAATCGTTGTCTAAAGGACAAAGAGGCTTAAGAACTTTTATTATATAAGTACTTAGTACGAAGGAATGGTTAACGACCGCTTCAATGGGCATTATTTAAACCGCAATGGCCGGTAGGCAATCCCGAGACCGCAAAGTAAAACACGTATTGATTGTCTGTACTGTAATGTAATAAGGCTTCGAGGTAATATTCGGGTATAAAATTAATGAGGGCAATCTTTCTCGTGTCCCACGTAAACTCGAGAGATTCCCTAAAAAAAATCACTCAAAACATTAACCTCAAGTGGTGAATTAATAAAGAGATAAATAAATTTAAGAGCACGGGAATGTGGGTCCGTCGTTACGGGTCCGGTTCGCTTTATGTGCATATCGAAGATGGATGGCGCGGGAGTGAGCACGCCGAGGGGGAGGGGGAGTGCATAGTCCCCCCCTGCCGTCCCGCCAGCGCACGGTAATGGCCGCGACCACTCGCCCCGTCAGACGACAAAAATGCCATAATAATGGCCCCTGAATAGTTTTTACTCTACCGCTCCAAATACCCAAAGCCCTCACTACGTGACGGCGCTCCGGACATCCCTCTTTTATTGAGAAATTCGTCAGTTTTATTCCCTTTTACCAAAAAACCACATGTCCAAAGGGTGGAATCCGGTTGTGTCATTTCAAACACTTGATAAGTATCGCTTTGGAACTTTTTCGGTGCCGAATTTCAGTCGAGCTGCTTTCGTTTAGTATTCGGTGAATGCTATTTTTTGTTCGTTGAACTTAGCACGGTCACCTTCAGGGGCTTAATTGTAATCCAAGAAGAAACCAGCCGGTTCTGTGGCTGCTTTGGTATTCGCTGGACAGTAGAATAGCTACCTATAATTTAAATCGATTATTTCCATTTAGCAACGAATTGTATAAAACAGGGTAACAACCTAAGGGCCACGGTGCAACAGAAAGGCTATTCACAACTTAAAATCTGAACAGAAAGAATAATTCAATATAGGTGTCGGTACTCTCGGTATTGTCAATATTCAAAACAATCGTATTGCAAAGAAGAGGTACAATCAAGGATTAAGTGTAGTATATATAATTTCAAAGGCACATCAAGAAACCTATACCCGCCCTTCCAACCTTTTGTATGTAGAGTTGGTGGTAAAAAGCGTCGTAACAACAGCCTCGACATAACGCAACCAAAAATCTGGCAGTCGCAGCGAATGTCGTCTCAGCCCATCAAATAATTCCAAAACCAAACAGCTAATTAAAAACAACGATCTGCTAATAATTGGCCGTGTTATTATCGAGCGGCGTTATTGAACGTCACAAAAGGTGGACCAATTAAGAGTTTCCCCGAATGGCCGAGCATGGGCAACCCAGAATGATAGCCACGCCAACTGGCCAATTACTGCTCAGAGCCAGTTCACCGATTGATAAAAAGTACCCTTCGCCCAAACAAATTTCGGAGCGAAATTTTTGGTTATCGGACTACTCGGGGCTACTCGCTTTCCGAAAACCAATATCAGGTTAAGTGATGATAATTATTGAGTAGCGGCGAAGTATGCCTAATAAAGTGGTCGGGACAACTACCGTTAAACCTTGATGTGTCACCAGGAGTTTGGGGTTTATTAGTTCTTGTAACCGAAAGACTTTACCCTTAGTTAAGATTTTCAAATACATAGGTTCAAAATGTTATCTTTTAGGAAAAAATTCTACGAACATCGAGCCAGTTTCCAAACGAGAGATGTAATCCGTCGAAAAACAACAGAATTCGAGACCGATAAAAAGCCAACGACAAAGCGAGTAGAAATCAAGAATTTTTACGAAATCGCTTTGATTTACGATCGGTGTGGCGCACCGAAAAAACTAGTTCTCGCTTCATGTATGAACCATGACGCGGCCGCAAGAACAATCACCGAGAATAATTCATATTCGGAGCGCGCTGCAAGCTTCGAGTCGATTTACGGCTCGCCACTCGTGTTCCCGACCGGTATCTTAGTTACTTTCAGAAATAATTGGATTTCGATTATGCCACAAAAAGGCATCCGTACGGTCCGTACCTACGTCATTACTGGTGCCCTTTTACAGGCGGAATAAATCGTGATTGGGGCCGGGATGTGTAGCGCTATCTGAGATCGTTCGTGTCTAACGCTTCAATATTCGAGTTTAACGAGCCGTTTTCCTATTTAGTTCCCATCGGCGGCTATTTGAAGGGGCGCCGGGTTCTGCGACACCTGTATGCGTTATTGTGTCGTATAAATCGTGCTCTCGCGATTCACTCGCTCGCCTCCTTGGTTTATTGAACCCGGCTCGGAGATAAGGCGCAGCTTCCACCACCGAAAATCCGCACAAGCGGGCATCATAAACGCTAAAGTTATTGTGTGTCGGTTTATTTCTTTATGGCTAAGGCTCTGGACCGATCTCACCAGAAAATGTATAGAGAAATAGTTCAGCGTCTAGACTATTAGTATAAATCTAATCCCAGAAGAGACTTCCATACGGGGTAGCCCGGGGTAAACGTCAGCATCCGATGAGCCAGCATTTTTCTCGGTTTGCTTACATTTGCAATAGTTCATTCAAGAGCTCAGCTTCTTATAATTAATACAATTTAAATCACGACATCACCCACAGGCCCAATGTAGCTGCGAAACCGGGTCAGGATAAAACATCGTATGGATGTAAGGACAAATGATTGGTTTTTGACTAGCACTGTAAAGCATTAAACAACATAGGTACCTATCATCTCGAGAATTCTTAGTTTTATAAACACTGTTAAAAGTTTGGGAATATGCGTGAATAGTTGGCAGACACTCCTTAGGCTTTATTTAGGCGAGATGCTCATTACGGTCTTGACAAATTTTCCATTTCAACTCCGCATATAAGTCAAAAACCTTAGATCGATCTCCCCTATAAGGGTTTATTTAGGTGGACACAACTCCTATTTATTAAACTCGCGATGCTATCCTAAGATATAAAATTAACACACAATAAATATTATCAGCAGTAGCATCTGCGCGTTGCATACGCTCTCCTAAAACGTCTATTTTCCGCGCTAGCAATGGAAATGTCGCCATGTAGATAAACGGGTGCGCGCGCGCCGGCGGGGTGGGGGGAGCGGAAGGGGGACGGGGCTCGATCTAATGAGGCGCGCCGTGCGCGGCCGCTGCCCTCTCGCACGCGCTGTCTTTATGTGGGTAGGTATGAATTTAAATGAATACCTAAGCTTTCAATTGTAATCATTATGAACCCAATGCTAATTGTTAGGTCACTGGGGCTGCAGTGCGGTATTGCATGAACGCATTATGCTCATTGATTAACAGGCACGCCTACGGCTTAGATAAGATTGTATTCTGTGCTCGTCTGCGATCTGCTGATATTCCCACAGTTTTGACCAGGTAGAGTATCATCATCTTCTCCTAGCCGTATTCCGGCCTCAGTGACTGCTAATCACTGCGGAGAGCGTCGTTGATGCGCCCAGGTAACTTACATAGCCAATTTTTGCGGCTAATGAGGTAATGAGGTAGGTAGAGTAATAGTGTGTAGGTATCTACCTAGTGGGTTGACATATCTATGTCAACCCACTTGTCGAGAAAAAAAGGAAGGTAGCTAGATTTTTATTACTAACGCATTGTTCTCTCTCTCATACATTAGTATTTTTCGATTAACTATGTATTTAAGTAAATCCTACTACCTATAATATTGTAAATGCGAAGGTTTGGATGTTTATATTTTGGATGTTTGTTACTCAATCACACTTAAACGGCACCAGCGAAGATAGTTTATAGCCTGGCTTAAAATACAGAACATTTATCCCGGGTCCACGAAGACGAAACTAGTAAAATATAATATGAATACAATTCTTCCGTGAATGCGCATCTTTAGGTCATTATAAGCAATAGGTAGTTAACACAGAAGACAGATAAATCAAGATTAATATTACTAAAGATCAGTCTCTTATATTAAGGCCAGTATTTGTATAAATCAGAGGATTTTGACTTAATGCATCATTTGCATACACATAGTTAGTCAATTTAATCAACCGTACCTATATTATTTTATTAGTGCTTCCACAATCGAGACTATAAAAGAGGGTAAGCGGTTAAGGACTCTTTATTGCACACCCGAATTGAAAAGTTCTTTCTCTTAATAAATATTAGCAAACAGGCACTTCGTATGTAGGTAGTACCGGCACATGCTTTTAAACGAATTGCTTCGCATAACAATAAAAACGCCTATACGCCCTTCACACATTCTAATGCTCGTAATGCGCCTTCATTTGTAGAGGGCCAGCACGCAGAGGAAATATTTTCCCAAATCCATACAGCCCTAAGGATCTCATAAAGCAGCCGTTTTCCTCACGCAAAAGTATGGAAGTGAGATTTATGGCAGGGACTTCGGCCTGAACCCCGAGGCTTTGCTATGATGAATTGACACTTTTTCAGCGTCGCCTACAAATTTCAACTCCAATATACGCACTCTGAATTAATAATGAGAGGTAAGAGTTGTCGTTATGAGTTGGAAACTTTTAATGTCTCCAATGAACTAGGGCGTTCATAAATTTCCATTCGTGAGATTAGTGGTTCTTTCCTGGGAGTTGCGTCGCCTTACTACGTTAAGGTTACGTATCTACAAACTTAATTAACGGCTGAAAATTGACGCGTTTTTTTATCAGTTTCATTGGTAATACTTCGTCTAAAGAGGGTTCTGGCTGAAGCGTATTTTAATTTCACCCTCATTATGCCTTTTGTGGAAAGCTCACGTGTGCAGCGGGCCTAAAAAAGTATAAACACATTATAAACATGAACGGGGCCGCCATGGCCGCTCGTCACGGCATCTTCACTCGCATTTTTGCATACCAAATACAGCTTTGATTTGTAGCCCCCACCTTATCAGGCGTTCTTACTAGAAATGCTTTAGTAACCGGCAGCCCGGGAACGTTTTTGACAAAGCCACTATGCTAATGCGAGCGCATTTAAAACTTTTTACACTTAACAAACACTTTTCTACCAAGTTGAAGGTAATAACGCCCATCATGCTATTTCGCAAACGCATGCTATAACTAAACGTACCTACTTACAAAACTTGAAAAGATATGAAATCATTAGTCGTTTAATAATTAATAAACATTGGAAACAGATAGATATACATCCATATAAGATTATCATGTCTTAATTCCACCTCAGGGGCTTTGGGCAATCGTCTAAATTATAATAATAAGCGGGCGTGAGCACTCCGATGGTCTGTCTTAATAAAGCCATTATAAATATCTGATACCTCGTGCGTCCGTCTACACGCCAAATGCCAAAGGGTTACGTTACGGCTTCTATATTGTATTATTATTGAGCCATTAATACAAATGTGTAATATATTACCAGCTTGTCAATATTTAGACACACTCTGCTATATAATGTTTGTTTTAAGTGCAGAGCGTTTCAAGCAGAAAACTCGTTTTCAGGGAGGGCCATTATTTTAATGAAGGAACGAAAGGGCAAAGCCATAGTCGTGTCGATTGAGAAGCTTCTATTAAACAGAACCCTTAAATATTTATCAGAATAGAGCACAGTAAAACCTGTATTTTTGCAAGTAAAACAAACATTTAAACGTAGGCAACGAAACAAAATATCCTCGAGGCCGTAGCGGGTGATTTAAGCGGCCGGCAGCTAACAATAGTGGCCTCGTATGAATAAAACGTATACAAATTTAATCAGAGAGAAATCTATTAGTAAAATGAGAAGTACGGAAGGGAGCGCACCTATACATATTCAACGAGGTGCTGCATCACGAACGGGCCAATTTATGCGGCAAGCCCTGAGAGTATCGTACTTCTACCTCGGCCATATGTAAAACTGGAGTATTTCTTTGCCCGATCAGGTCGTCACCTGCTAAAGGCTTTATTTATACGTTATGGAAGTGGAAATTCAAATTGTGGTTTACTTGCGACACTGGGAGCGATTCTGTGTATTTTATTGACATTTCTAACCTTTTGAGATCGTGGGTTAGATTTGAAAGTAGGAAGTGAGGCGATTATCGCGATCATAGATTTCACGATGGGTTGCCTTGACCAATAATTTATTTTCCGGATACATAAACAATTGAAAACTGTTTTAGGCATAAAACAAGAATGTATGAGATAATGTGGCAAGGGAGTGGAGTATCTCACACCACTGAGTTATCTAATGACACATGTAAGCTATAAGTGTTTTCAAGCCTTATAAAGTTAGTAAGAAGACAAGAGAAAAAACTTGATATTTTATAGATATCTTAACATTTACCACATATGTCTATTTATAGGGAGCGTTAATGATTTTTTATATCTACAATCTGTCACCAAAGTTACAAATTGCACGTCTAAAGCTCATCGTTCATTTCAAAAGCGTTGTAGTTAATAAACGATCTTCGCGGTAGATATTTTCTCTGATACCTAGCGAGCTATAGAAGGCATTATTGCCGACCGCCTAGTTCGCTCCAAGTTTCCTTTAAAGTATTAATCAAGAGTCGTGTAACGTTTACGTTTTTTTATTAAGCAAATGCATCTGTCGCTACGAAACTGTTTATTTTAGTTTTGGTACAGTCGGCGTCAAAAATATGTACTGTACCTTGACAGTTTTCGAACATGTCTTTGTCGGTCGACGAGGTATTTTTAAGCGATTTTCAACTACTTACCTGTGTAATTATTGATTTTATACGATTACGTGATACAAATTTATATACCTATCGTCAATAAGATGCTTTATTAGAGCAACGATTTTTTTTCCGATAAAATGATCTAAATGGCTAAGAAACAATTTTTTTTTATATTCAACGCCGATGAGCTACTCAAACTTGAAGTTCATGCATACTTGTGGCTTAGAGTAAGCACTCCTGCATGCACTTTAACAGTAAACTCCCCATAACATATGGTAATCTTTCGTTAAACATGAAAGGTTGTCGAAACGATCATATCGGTAGCGACGACTTTATCTAGCCAGACTAAGTGCCGAGGTCTCCTTTCGTAGTACATTTCTAGATTAAACGAGAATCTTTGGCATTCTAGGATCTTGGCAAGTTATTGCGTTCTACAGTTACTTCGACGAAACATGAACCGGCTAGGGGATGGTAGGTTGATATTGTTTTATTTAATTTGATATTAAAAAAAGCACTTTATGACAATGTTGTAAAGTTTGTTTCAGCTTGAAAGCAGGTTGTTGCTATTTTAAACGGGTCATGTTAAAACGATCGCTTTTAGATTGGCCACCTTAACTACCAACTGAATAACAACTAGGCACCTGTTTGATATTCGTGATATCATAGTAGCACAATTTTCGACATTACATTGTCATAATATGAGCTACATAAAAACCTATTTAAGTACATATTTAATATGTTTCATTCGAAAATGTCGCGGGAGTCCGCTGGAGGCGGCTGGCGCAGGACCGGTCACTTTGACACTCCTTGGGGGTGGTCTATGTTCAGCAGTGGACGTCTTTCGGCTAATATGATGATGATGACGACGATGTTGATGATTCGAAAATGTTATGCGGTATAAAAACTAGTTCCTAAACATTGGATTGATAGCTGAACTTGGATAACGATGACTGAGGCGTAATACTTATAAACATGTAGGTAAATTCGGTTATTCGCTTACCAATTGCCTTTTAAGAATATCTTAAAAATGTATATCATTTATCTGATACATCCGTCAAATACAGAGTGTTTTCAATTATCAGTCCGTTTCCTTTAACGGCTCCACGCACTTCAAAAGTCCATAATTTTAAATTTTAAAAGGTTACTATTTCGAGAGCGGTAAAAAATAGCTGCTCAGACGTGCGGCTCCTGGGCTTCAAATAGATGACAAAAACTTAATAAGGTATATAAGGTAAATACTATATAATACAAAGTTTTAATAAAACCCTTATTTGGCGAAAATAATGATTCGTTGACAGGTGTTTATTTTCCGTTTTTCATGTCCAAAAGCTAATGTAAACACCGCAAACGCACAAAGAGAAAATAGGTACATGTGCAATTATACATTCACTTAATACAATGATGTATTATTTTATATGTCATGGCATTGACTCATGATTCTGGAAGTAAATAAAGTTCTGAAATGGCAGCTGCCATAGGCGCCAAATTTTGCAGAAAATGTACCTAATTAACTTTGCGACATCACTTCTGCCTACAAGACACAAGAAGGTACCTCCTAATGTCGCCAGTATCCAGTAATGTACTTCTTTTTGGTTCAGTGTTTAAAAAATAATTGTTTAGTTAATTTTTAATTGGTCTGATACCGGGTTAGAGCCAAGCCTCCATCTACCTTTTCGGATCCAACCGATCTGCCCTCCGTTTTATCATCCATGTTATAAAGTGTCTTTAACTTAAAATCTGCTTCAGCGTGTCACATTTAGTAGGTAATCCCAATATTCTTTAAATAACTTGTTATCATCATCATCATCATCATCATATCAGCCAAAAGACGTCCACTGCTCCAGCAGTGGACGTCTTTTGGCTGATATGATGATGATGATGATGACTCTTTGGGGGAGGCCTATGTCCACATAGGCCTCCCCCAAAGAGTGCCAAAGTGACCGGTCCTGCGCCACCCGCATCCAGCGGACTCCAGCAACCTTTACCAGGTCATCAGTCAACCTTGTGGGGGGTCTACCCACGCCGCGCCTTCCGGTACGTGGTTGCCACTCGAGAACCTTTCCGCCCCAACGGCCATCGGTTCTACGTGCTATGTGCCCCGCCGACTGCCACTTAAGTTTAGCGATTCGGAAAGTTATATCGGTTACCTTGGTTCTGCTGCGGATAGCCTCATTTCTGATGCGATCACGCAGAGAAACTTGTTATACTAAACAAAAAAATTAACGCATGTCGCAGATAGGTGTTCGAATAGACATTCCATATGTACGTACCTATAAGTCTAATATAACGTGCGATTTACACAACTAAGTATATGCACGAGAGTCATTCCAAAAGATCCTTTTACTTTTATACTCAATGTGAGACGCAGTAGGTATCTAAGTAAAATTGAATTCAGACTACATTGTGTATAAACATTAAACTGAAAACTTATAAGGATAACCAGCACCTTATAAAACAATCGGCAGAGTCCAATTTAACTTTACTAGAAATCGTATTCAGATAAAATAAATAGCAATATAATACTGGCCTGGACATATTTGAATATCTTGGCGCGCATCGCATCGCATTTCCATTGTTACCTATGCCGAGTATGGACTTAATTAAGCAGGGGAGAATCTACTGGCGTTTGTCGTTTGTCCAATTTAAACCGAAATTAAAATATAAGAAAACATACAGGGAATTGGCCACGATTTTCTTTGGCACGATAGATGTTTTAATCGTTTTTGCTAAACGTTGTTTCCTGAATTTGTAATACTCGCGTGCTTATTTATTAATATATAATATAATCGAACCACATAGACCTAATGACAGTAATGACAGCCGTGAAAAACCTTCGTTTTGCTGTACAGTAGGTAGGTACCTACGACTTTTTTTCTTTGCCATGATTATTTCAAAATGTGTACACAACAATTTGCTTTGCTATACTGTCTGTTAATGTAAACTTAGTTCACCGAGGTAAATAATTATGAAAGAGAACCTTACTTAGAAGAAACTTTTCATTAGTTAGCACCGAGTATAAGTAGTTAATTATTGCACGGAATATGAAGGCTAAAATTGTTTAACATTCTATATTGCAATCAATATGCAAATGCAAGAAAACAATTTAGACAGTCCGAATTGCATATGAAACAATAACAGATATACATACACATAGCTATTCTCTAGTATTGTATGTTTATTCGCTTTCAAATTTGGCTGTTGGGAAATCAAGATGGTAAACTTGTACCGGACTGGCTACTGTTTGGACCCCCAGGAATAATAAACTGATGAGAATTTGAACGGAGTTTGGGAAATTAGGCATCGAAATTTACTGGGAGGCTTTTCATTAAGGGTGTTGTGAGTTGGGTTGGTACCACTGATTGGAACCAGAAATTGTATTAAACGATGAGAATGCTTTAAAGTAAGATTTTCTTACGAAAATCTTGATGTTTTACCACCATCATTGGCATATGTATTTATAAACGTGGAATACACAATTACTTTGTTACGCCGAAGGGGAAATCCATTTAAAAAACAAATACCTACAAAGATCAATAACAAAACTAGATGGTAAAATTCATCAATAGTAACTGGACCTGGAGCTTAATACGGGTGTAGACTAAAAGAATATTATTACTCAAAAGAAAGAAGGCAAAATCTCATTCAGATATCTCAAAGAATTACGAAGCTACAACCGTTTTAATATTGCTTGTTAGAGAGAGAAAACGCAAACAGTTTGTGACGTCAAAAACTGCGAGGCTGCCGCAGAGCGCGTAGCGCGCGCGGAGGGCGCGTTGATGGCGGCGCTGAACACGATAGGGCACGGCACGGCACGTTGCCGTCTTCTAGGACGTCACAAAATGCGAGCGTCAATTGTTTCATATGAAGTTACGTTTTGCGAAAAGGGGACAGAACGTACCCGTTCTTAAAACTTTGGCCACTTATAATTTCGTGATTCGAGTATTTAACCTCTTGCGTTGTTTTTTTCTCCATTTGACTACATTTTTAATCCTTTTTCGAGCCAATATGACATTATTGATAATTTTATTTAGTGTCTACACCGCTATTGGTAAAGCCCATATATACAGGTTCCATTTCCGGTAAAATGTATGAGATTAAAAAAAAAAAATGCCATTATGAGGTATTAACTCTAAAATCGAAGCCATCTCTCATAGTTCCGGACTTCTCTCTACTGACCCATTTGGATTGATCATCCTGTATATACCTCTCGAAAAACGAATTTTAATGGACGATTAAATTTTACCTGTGCAAATCAGTTACTTTTTAGGTGGTTAGGTTTTTTTTGATGTGCTTATATGCTAGATAAATCATGTTTTTACAGAGTGCGGCCTAATTTCAAAGCACCCATTGTAGATTTTAATTTTAAATAAAATAATCTTTAGAATAAGGAATTTATTTAGCCTTATGCTTCCGTTATACTACGATAGTTAAGTCAAATTGCAATGTTCACATTATCTCCTTATATGGACGTTGCATTGTAGGTACTTTCAACAGTTTCAACCGCCACAGTACATCTATATAAATCGTATAAGTAACTCCTTTACACGCTCTGCCGATTGCAAGTGTTAAAATGGCATAAATATCATTCTGTTATCCAACCTTTAATCAACCTCTACATGATTTATGTAAAGGCTATTAAGCGTATTTATGATTATGACGACGATGATGATTAGGCGTAATTATAACATTGCTAAGAGACAAGATTAAATGCGAACGTTTAACACATAATAGGAAAAGTAGATGAAGTGGAAACGGCGGCAAATATCGCTTAGATTTATCCTGCGATTAATATACCTACCTATGTACAGTACACAATATATGTTTTCATTACACGTTTTACAACACGCTGGCATACTGAGCTGTATAATAGCTTATATTACGCCATGGGAGTACAATGGTTTTTTTCCTAAATTGTATCTGTCACTCGTGCGTTAATTCAAGAATCCTACGAACTTTCCATGCGGACGCTAATAGGTATAACCTACATAAATATAAGTGGATCATTTATAGCCTTTATTTGTACGATTTATCTTCATTAATAAAGAGCAAGTATAAATTAACTAAAATTAATGTTAATATTTTTCAGTAACTTATATTTTTGTATTTTTATTTACAAAATTACTAAAATTATGATACTTACTTAGCACAGAAATATCCGTTCATATTATATACCCCGACGCAAAGAGAGGGGTGTTATAAGTTTAACGTGTCTGTCTGTGTATCTGTCTGTGGTATCGTAGCTCCCAAACGGATAAATCGATTTTCGTTTAGTTTTTTTTGGTCATAGATAATTTTATCCCGGGTGTTCTTAGCCATGGTTCATGAAAATCTGTTAAGCCGTTTTTGAGATATTGGACTTGGAAATGAAAATGTCGGGGGGTTCCTTAACTTTTCTCAGTTGTAGTTATTTAAAGTACTTAATGATAGTAAAATGACTGGACTACACCTATGTCGGATTATAATAACAGTGTATGGGTATACGCACATAATCACATAGACACATTATGGTACACAGGTATACATTTACATTATGCATAATTAAATTAAATTCTTGAGCTGGTGGTATTAATATGATTATTATCATAACGATCTCATTAACGCGCCAAGCTGAGGAATGACAATTTACTGTAATTTTATTGAAATGGCCAAATTCCCACATCAATTATACATATAATGTCGGTAATTTAGATCGTAAATCAAATGAACATACATACAAGCACCCCATTTCACACTTGTTCGTGATATTAATAGTATGTGTTTTGTTTTAGTTAGGTATTAGTGGGTATGTGAGCTGAAGAACTCAGGAGTCTTTAGAAAAAAAGAACATTTCAAAAACTGAATCGACAAAAAACAACCATATGATTACTAAACTAGCTCACAAAAATTCACGAGAATCGGTTGAGAAATACGACCTATGGAGGAGAACAGCCGGACATACGGAAGCATTTTGGGCCAAGATGAAACGGAGAACTACGATCGCTTCGCTCGCACGTTCGAAAAACAAATAAAGTATCACAGCCAATAAAAGGTTAGGTAAGTAAGTAATGCATTATTGATCAACTGATTGGAAATAAACTAACTGAATAAGTAACATTACGTTGCACCACTTATCGCAATCTTTTGTGTTGACAATTCTAATTAAATACCTGAATGTGTTTTTCTCCAGAAAAGGAACTGTTAATTACAATTGTATATAATACTCTGCATTCAACTAAGACAAGTTTTTCTACAGCGAAAACCGCCTGGCGCGATTCATGAGTGGACAGCGGTTAATTGCCAGGATTACTCCGTTTTATACGTTCAAGACAAACAAATAAGCCACACTCAGTATAATTCTGTGCTTCTTTATCTCAAAAAGAACATACATTTACATCGTATGAGTGAGCCGCGCTTATTTTTTAATCAGCATGTAAAGTTTACCATACATCTGTACTGATATATACTATGACGCTCTTTTTAAGTATATAGACTCGCGGACAAAGAATACGGGTTGGTAAAATACCGTTATATTTCCTAAAATAGTGCGTAAGAGGTTGTACAGTTAATCCTGTCATGATATTTATTTATTTTTACATATAAACTGCTAATAACAGTAAAAAATATAACGTTACCAGGTTTAAATCGGACTCCAAACCCATGAAAAAAAACAACGTTAACGGAGCGAGAAACATACATAACTCAGGAACAAAATATTCGTGCTTATCACACAAATAAATGCCCTTACCGGGATTCGAACCCAGGACCTCTTGCTTCGTAGGCAGGGTCACTACCAACTAGGCTAAAACGGTCGTCATTTGGAGCAAATGTGATATGTACTGGTATATAATTTCCATTTCATTGCGATAACGGTGGCCTATCTAAATCCGAATGAACGAACATACTAGGTACTATATAGGTATACTAACCTAACGTAAAGTCACTGGGAAACATTTTATTCGACTGTAGTAGACAAATATATATTATTTCATTCCTGACTATTGATTCCTCAATGGGCTGGTATTCCATAAACGATACTTGATAGAAGGAAATACCCCCACTTTTTCGCCATGTCTTTCAACATCAGAATGAAAGAGACATCAAAGTGCAGATATTTCCCTTATCAGTCAAATACATGTGACCGATAGAGTATTGAATACCTCGTCTGTGACATCCAAAGGATCCACACGCATCGCCGTCGCCCGTAACTCGCGCCCTACGACCGCCGCGCACTTTACTGCAGGGATATAAATTTAACGCTTACGTTTCGCCTCGCTCCGCTAGTTTAATTAAGCGTGCCCATTGTCTGCATGTGCGTAAAGACGTCCAATACGGCCTGTTGTTCTTGGACCACTAGATAATGGACTCCTACCGGTTAGTTAATGTAGGATTAAGCTGACACTTTTGAGGTTACATCTGTATATAAAGCAAGCCGTAGGAACAAGGAACGAAGCATTTTAAACATCTTTATCAGAATAAAATAAATGTTTATCAAGTCTCTGAAGATAGAATATTATCGGATTCGCATAAACCAGCTTCGTACCTATATTCATTCATCCCTATTGGCCACCAATTATCTAGGTACTTACCTATGCATTTTATTTTACGGTAACTAAGTACAGTCAAGTTCTCCAATATCTACGCAGACAACCTTTCAAAAATATCAATATAGAGCCTTTATTGTTTCTGACATAAGACACATGTGGAGAGTTGGAGAACTCGACTGTACCTAACTCGTGGCCACTTGCAACTGCAGAGTTTTGTCATCTGTACCTACGTTGCCGATATTTAACTTTTTTCACTATGAACAGTAAAATAGCATCATCGATACAAACCAACAGTGTATCCTGAGCAGAGCCTTTCAAAACCGAGTGAAACTGGACTACAGAAATGAAAATGCATCAAGGAAGACAAAAGAAAAACGATCAAGACAAATGAGTGTCTCATAACTAGCACACAGATTATTCACAACAGCTATCCACATTGGGTGCGTACCGCATAAATTCCTGGTCAAAATTGCGCAAAACAATAAGTCAATAAAAAAATTCGCTAACACAGTTAATTTGTACCCGTGCTCCCTACACGGCAGTGAAATTAAATTTTCAAACGGGTGACAGCCATATTATTTTTCCCGGAGACAATTCGGTTTCATCATCCGGACGCCGGTGTGCCTTATCGCCAAGTTTATTTATGGACTTGCCTGAATATTGTACGCGTTTTAGACCCAAAATCATGTTAAATTTGTCAATTAAGGTGTGTTTTTTCACCCCAACACATTAAAATAAAATCACAATTAGGCAAGACTTACCAAGAGACCTATTCTGAGTAAAACGAATTAAATTTCTCAATACCAATCACTTCACTAACGCCACGTTTTTCGCTCCAAAGCAAACTGAAGCTATGGGTACCGGACTTCGAAGGTGCCAAATGCATTTTTTAACTAATACAACTTTCTCCCAAACAATGGCGGGTTTTGTCCAGCACTTGTGCAACAAAACAAACTCTCTCCCACTTTTTGCCGTTCCGTAGCTATCTATAGAAACAAAAAACTAAGTGAGTGCACTTTAAAAAACACAGTAACTGCACAGACAAGCTATCCGATCGGTCGGACCATCATGACGCTACTAAAAACGGTATTTCTTTATCCAGAAATCTCTTAACGAGGTTAGTTTAGGCAAACTTTTGTGATGTGTTTTTTTTTGTTCGCTTTATTTGGGTCCATGTGTCCGTTTGTTATTCCCCTTCAAGAATTCGAAGTGAAGGGTTACGCTATTCTCGCAGATAAACGGTGCGCAGGAGCGAGCGTGACGTAACGATTTTGTTAATGTCTTCATATAGCCGGACGAGAACACGTTTGGAAAATAATTTGAATATCAAAATGCAGATGGCTTCTTTCCGAGCCTCGGAGCGCTGAGCTACAAGTTAATTAACCTTAGCTCATCAATTTTTTTTTTTTTTCAATTCATACGTTCATTTTGCAGATTAAGTTATAATAATTATTTATTAGTTTATTTGAAAAGGCTGCCAAATAAAACAATAAAATATCTATATTTATGAAATTAACTAAGTACATATTTCAACTGCTTTTGTGAATGTTTCAACAGGGTGCCCTTCGCTTGATCTAAAATTTTTTGTTCTAAAATTGTTTGGCCTAAAATGTTTAGTACCTATAATATTTAATGGTATACTTATTCTTTAGCATAAAGATTTTTTGCATACATTTTTCGGCCTAAAACATCTTTGACCTAAAATTGTTTAGTATATTTTTTTATGACTAAAAGGTTAAAAGTATAATATTGTTAAGTATAATTGTCGGTAGGCAAGGGCGTAAAATTAGGTTAGGGCAGCTAAAAAGGGGGGACGGGGGTGAGGGCGAAGCCTCCCCCCCCCCAGAAAGAGGGTTCGGGGGGCGAAGCCCCCGCACTAAAAAAAACAAATAGTCGTAACAATTGTATTATTTGGTAGGTTAAGTTAGGGTCAGCTTGTGTCCCTTAGAGCGGAAATAGGCACCCCGCGATGCGGGGTGACGTCGGCAGGCTGGCGGCTAGGTTAGAATTGCGACCTTTACACAAAACGCAAAAACGTCTTTTTTCGTTTTTTTTTACCAACACTGAACCACGACAAAATTGAAACAATTGCAAACTTACCCGCATTGCCTTAACTATTACCATGCGGATTCAACAGTACAATGTATACCGGCAACTATATTCATCGACGAAACTTTGCTCACGTGTTTATACTAGGCGTTAAATTTATCAGCGCGAAGAAGGATAATTTAATAAATGCGACAGTTTGGATGCGATTATTAGTTACACCAATATTCGGAATACCAATTTTATGCCTAAAATACATTCGACCAAACAATGTTATTCCCAGTCATCGGAATTCTCGTAGCATTTTTGAGCTGTCATAGGGACTTCCCGTGTATCGTGTACTTCCGATTATACATGTATATCGATAAATACTAAATACAATAGGTATAAAATAATTATGATTACGAATATAAGTAAAAAACATGCAGTCTTATCGCGAATGAGCGATCTCTTCGACATAACCTTTGGATAACAACTTTGAGGAATTTATTAATAGAAATTAAAATAATAATATTTTATTATTTCTTATAAATAATTTTTGGATTTCTTATGGCTATTAAACATTTTTCGAAAGAAATTGCAACGAGAATTCCTATTGAGCCTTATGATATCATGTTATGTACTCGTAGGTACTGGCCAATAATCTGATGACCTTTGATTAGTAGTTTTATTAAAATATTAACTATAATTTTTTCATTGCTTTCATTGCAAATCTCTATTTAACACTTTCAGCCACTTAAAAGTTGTCTAAAAGAGATCGCTCATTAACGATACGACCGCCTGTTGTTTACCTCTACTTTTAATCTTCTTTGATATGTTGTGTTGTGCTCTATAATGTATCGACAAAATATGTATATCGGAAGTCGATAAACGAGAAGTCCCTATGTCAGCTCAAAAATGCTACGAGAAATCCGATGACTGGTTATTCCATACAAATTTTAAACAATTCTCGGCCAAAAATATATATGCAAAACAATTTCGGCCAAACAATTATCGACATAAAAAACAATCGACCAAAGATTATTAGACCAAAAAATATGTGCCGAAAAAAATATCGGACAAAAAATTTTAGACCAACAGATATAGACCCGTTTCAATAATGTAATTAATTCAAACTATGCAAGAACCGTCCAAGTAAGGCCTGGCCAGTGTAATACTAACTCCCTGTTAAAATGAAGAAAAATTCCATATGACTTACCTACATAAATATATGTCAGTCTATGCCGTGAGAATCTCTGCAAAATCAAGCCATGATTAGTTAAACCAACATTACAACTAGTTATCTTGTAGGTAATATAATTATTTCATTACTGTGTACCTACATTCCAATAAAACCTAGACCCTATACAATGGTCAAACCATGACTACAATGCATAAATCGTTTTCAGTCAAACGCCATATATCCGAATCTGGGACGATGCATTCGTTCAACGAACGGATTCACTGAGCGAAACACCCAAATTTATTGGGTTAGTAGTTGCCGTAGGTCGATAAAACTGCCGTGCTCGCAACGCCGTAACTCCACTTAACTAATCGAAAAAAAAACGACTTTACATGTAAAGAAACAGAGTAAACTTTCCCTTGACGCCCCGTTTGACTGAAAAGAGCAAGCAATACGCAGTGCAATTTTGTGATATCTTTTTCACTCTTTCAGCCTCGGCGACATACGGACGTTATAGTGCCGAATTAGCATATTTATTGCTAGTTACACGACAAAATAAATTTATCTTAGCCCATTGGGCTTGCGCGGAACCACGCTTATTCAGTTTCAGGGTTGGTTGGTAAGCGGCGAAGAGCGGATGGCTTATCATTTGACTTGCAAGTTTAGAGCGTTAATGACTCGTTTGCAGTTGGCTTGCATGGCTTTGGCCCTATTATCATATTAGAGATAATGGGACCAAGTTACGTAAATTACCTAAACGTTCAATCTATTGGCCAATTCATTTGCGTAACCTACGACAGCTTTTAATTAGTGGTCCAAAACATTTTTTCATATAAAATATCGCAGATTTTTTCATTTCCTATTTATCTAGTTATTGATCGATTATAGATAGAACCTACCCGTACCTATTATTAACCCTCAAATCAGTTGCGTTACGAAAGCTCAATTGATAGGACCATTCTTTGTAATGAAAAATATACTAGATGTAGGTACCTATTTACAATATTTAGTTATTGATCTATATAGGTACCAGTATATCTATTCCCAAAGGAATTATGACAAAGGAACATAATAACAGGAATACAGGGATTATTCGGTGTTGTGCTATTTTCACCAGATAACTAGAAATTTTATTTATATTCGTTCTGGATAAATTCTAGTGAATAGATATGTTTAGACCATTGACTTACTATTACTACGTATAGACTGCCAACCCAGAACATTTTTCTTGACGTCTTCCAATCAGGCCGCCATCTTGGAAAATCAAAGAGTATATAAACGTAGTAGATGCGACAATTTTCTGAGTTCGGATTCAGTTATGGCTATAGCGGGATTTAATACATTCTTATAAAAAAAACTAATTATTTAATATAATAATTTTAAAAAAACTAGTATTTTTAAACTGGATATCTTTATAGTTACCGAGGATGCACTATGATGATGCAATTTGTCTCAGCAATTTGTGTCATATTTGATGACAAAGTCCTAATTTAAAGTCCATGCGGATCCTCAGATATCGATTTTGATAGCAATCGTAGCAAGACAAACAAACTAAATTACGACCATTTTCACATTGGAAATTGATATAATAATTATATTCTCCTAAATTGCTAATGGATTCATATTCGGAGACCATACTCGCATCGCGTTTTATTTGTATAAGAGAATTTACCTAGGATTTAAATAAGTAGAACTTAAGATATATTTAAATTAGGAGAACTGAACGTTGCCACTAAAATTATTCATAAAAACGATTAAATAAAAAAATAAAACAAATGGTTGCTGCTATTTTGGCGCAAAAATTCTGATCTTTATAGCTTCAAACCAGTGAATCTAGTAAGTTTAATGTTCTACTAATAAGGCAAAATAGTCTTAGGAAATTGTCACTTCTACTTTTTGTAATCTTTGTAATAATGGCCGCCATTGGCGTGTATTTTGTAAATTACAGTAAAATTCATGTTATTTCAAAAATCAGTGAATTTGCCGATGAAAAGTGATCCCCGTACTTTTACTATTGTTGGGTTTCTTGTTGGTGCAATAGCGCAATGCAAAAGAAGGCATTTTTTAAAGTTTTGAGTAAAAATTGCACTCTTAACAACCGCCATCACTGCCCGCCACAGACTAAATCAACATACTCTCATGAGAGTATGTTGACATGCGCAAACTTATGCTAGGTGATGTCTACTCTAGTAATATAACTCAATGGTTTAGACTGATAAAAAATTAATCCCGACATCTGTCACTTCGGTGAATTGTATTACCTATGTAAGTATAATTATTTAGGTAGTTATCGAATGCAATTAAATTTACACAGTAGATCAGACCATAGATACCTATTTACACGGTGGAAATACATAAGTATACACATGTACCTGTATAATTTTCCCGGAACCCTCATTCGAGAAACAGGCTCACACTTGACCCTTTCCTTCTACACATATTGTAGTTTCCGCTTCATGATAGGCGGGTGTGGCTCTAGCTTTAGGGAATCCCGAAGTATCCATTTTATTTGTTTTATGTGCGTTCACTTTCTTTTCGCGATGCATTACGGAAGTATGTGAATGTTAATATTTTAAAAGACTATACCTACCTACCTATCCAATGTCTCTGCTATAAGGTCCTACTGTACTTTAAGAACTATGTAACTGCATTCCGGAACAAAATAAAAATCTTTGAATCTACCTTACTCAATTCTGCATTACGTTTTCTTATCTAGGTATGTGTAGGATTAGATCCAGACACTTCTCGACTGTGTGTGTGTGTGTGTGTGTGTGTATGTGTGTGTATGTGTGTGTGTGTGTGTGTGTATGTGAGTGCGTGTGTCCGTCCGTCCGCGTGTGTGTCCGTGTGTGTGTGTGTGTGTGTGTGTGTTTTTTTCTCTAAATAGCTAGGTCAGCGATTCATAGGCATTCAAGTTTTATAAAAGTTGTTTTAAAATTGCTCGTTAACAAAATTAACCCGTTCCTCTTACTCAGTAAAATACAATACCCATTTAGTAGACAAATATTTACTCCTTACCTGAAACAAGACAAAACAATCGTTAGTATTCATAACAATAGTTCGTAAAAATTAAAACATAAATTATAAATTCACAAAAGGAACAATTTCGATCCATCAGTATAAATGGTTAGCGCTACCTGCCCTCGCATATACGAAGTCACAAACACATACGCATCGTAAACGCCTCTGACGAAACCGGTCCGAACGCCGACGGCATACGAATGTATTTCCTAACAACACATCTTCCGTCTTTCATCGGCGCCAAAACATCACATAAATTTATCTCGCTCGTGCCCTCCGAAGCAACTTCACGGCGTATGAGCGCTGGCCAATCAGCGCGCGCCGAGCCATCGCCATATTGAGAACGGCGACTGAGCTGCCACCTGGACGAACTAATGCGAAAGTAGTGACGCTATGTTTCCGTATTGTTTTGCGTGATTTTCCTTGATTTTAAAGGTTTTTCTAATATAATCTGTGTGAAATCAGTGTCTAAGTGTGTGTATTGGTTCAAGTTATCAAAATTTCCATGTTTTTGGCCAAAATTAGTAATGTTATTGAAAGGACGCCGTCTCCAAGGAGCCCAAAGCTAAGTTCGGATCGTGGAATGCTTTATTATAGAAAACATTATATTTTTGGCTCAACTATAAAATAGCGCTTAGAAATTCGAGAACAAATAGGATCCTTGATATATTTATATTTATAAATTGTTAATACTTTATTTAGGTATTTACTGTTTTCATTTCTGATTTTGAGGTTATTTTCCTACTAACTGATTATTCAGTGCATTTTCGGTTATAAAATCATTAACGCCGACGCTTAAACAATTAATTTGGTGGATTATTAATTTATTTTGTTAAAATAAATAAGTCTTTTAAGTATCTTATCAGAAATACCGGCTGGTGATTCTTAGTGTGGTAAACACACTGCAAAAATCCTTAGTAAAATATAATAGTTTTACTGTATATAAATATAATATATAAATAACTGTTATTTCTACAGAAAATAAGAGTAAAATGTGGGTTTTAGTAATAATAATTGCTGATCATAAAGATTTTCGACCGCCATATTTAGTCTTGACATTATTGAACCTAAACTTTTTCAAATACCAATGGGCACAAATAATAATATTGTATCAGAAAGAAGTTAATAAAACTAGTTTTAACTTAAATAAATCATGTTAAAAGCGTTTTTTAAAACATTTTTGTCGAAAAACATTCTTCGAGTTCAGCCGCCGACGGCGCATGCGTGAAATCAAGTCCGCCTCTTCAGACTTAAGGCCATTCGTTATTATAATGGAAATGCTACTTTATTGCCTATTTATACGGTAAGCTCTTAATTACGAAATAATGCGAGTAGCTAGTTCTTCGTCTTTTAATTTGACTTTCTTAAATAGGTGAGAAAAAATATGGTCATACAGGGATGACAATATGAATAGCCGTCCCGTACCTAATAATGTAATAAATTCTTAATCTCTTTTTTATTAATAATTAAATTAACTTTCAGAATAAGTACCCGCATTTTTGCAGTAAGGTATAGCCACCGCTTTTGCCGCTAAAAGAAAAACATTCAAGCTACCATTTCATTCAAAAGTTTTTATTAGCAGCACATTTTATTCAAGTCGTCGGACTAAAATCAAAGGTGCAGATAAAACTTGGAGTGCACTCGGCGCGATATTGTAGAAGTTGGGCGTCGCTACTGAACTGAAGTGGAATCTTAAATAGGACGACGTCGTACAATTGTACCAACATACATACCTACAGTGAAGAATGTTGGTACATCTTTTGAAATAATTGTGCGGTAAAGGTTACCCACCGTTTTCCATAATTTTATGATGAGCAGAATATTTTTTTAAGTTTTTATTGTGTGTTGCCGTTTAAAAAAAGTAAAATTGTGTTGGTTAATTCATTAAGTAGGCATATTAAACAAATTGTACGCAAAATTAGGTACACCAAATGTGCCGCGAGATGTGAATAGGTATACCTACAAAGTTTTTTATATTATGCTCCAAAACGTTTTATAGTTCAAATATAATTCAAAAAGTGACTACCGCAATTTAGACGTTAAAGATGTTACCTGCGTAATTTAAATAACAATAAACATTTAAATAACCCCGCTGAAAGGCATTCGTTAAGCGCTTCCGCACTAGAATTGTAGAGATGCTAACTATTTATACAGTGCACCGCTTGCATTACACAGATAAAATACGCTGCCAAGTTCTTGGGGCAAAAGAAGCGAAACGAAACGCGAGATTTAGTGTGGAAATTTTGGAAGTAAGCCGGGACTGCGTTTGTGGTGGCTTACATTAATCATGCGATGGAAAAATACCCCTGGCGACTTACGATGGAGTTCCGCTGGACGCCATGCTGTACCTATTTAGGTACATTCCTAAAATATTTATGTCCTGAACAACGTTTGTTGTTGTTCAACTTCCAGCTTTAAACTTGTTTAAACAATGTGCTATTCATTTGTCGCAGTACAAATTGAAGAGAGTAATATATAAACCCTTCGTTGAACTACGAATAAATCAATTAAAAACAGGCGCACAGGCTATATACAAATACAAACAAAGCTGCAAATCCATCCAAAAATTAGCTAAGCACATGTTAAACATTCTAATTTGTACAAACGAGCCGGACCTAAGCCTACTTAAACAAATTTACACCGATCGTTTCTCCTGAAGGTGACCCAAATTACCATGAAAAAAGTTTAACATCCCTTTATTTCAGAACAAACAGAGGCTGTTCGGCGGGAATCCCGTGTAATCCGACCACTTATCACGGGTGCAAAATGCAAATTCGAGCGGGACCGTTGTACGCAGCATTACGAAAATACCCCGAATAGGCACGTCAGGTACCTATATTGTCAAAGTTCGTGAAATATCAAAGGATAAACAGGTTAATCTCGGGCCGAAACTTGCCCGAGGTGAGCCTATTCGCTATTAACCCGAGCAAGTGTTATGCTTTAAGTGTTGTAACTTATTAGGTGCATGCTTGGTGTGGAGATAATTAAATCATACGTAAGTATCAATGTATAATAAATAATCAATGTACATTGAACAAATATTTAGCTTAAAAATGATGAGTTCTTCAGTTATCAAATGATTGCGCTGTTTTTATTTAAAAAATGTGTAATTTTTATTGTTAGGTTTAGAGTAGGTATCAAATTTAACTATTTTTTTTTATTCTCGTCTTGTTTTTTCTATTTGGACTTTAATCATGTGTTTCTGAATCTAGTATTTTATCGGAGGTTCAGAGGTAGTGCATCCTTTTTGCGGGCACATCACTAATCTTTGTTATATTCTTCTCTCCATTTTGAGTTGTGTTCTTATGCAAATAAACTATGTTCTATTTGTATAATATTTCTATATTATTAAATTGCGTTCACACGACAAGTGTCTCAAGTTAAATGTGTACATTAATTTTCGATTTAAGCAAGTCTCATTTATACAATTTTCAGCCATTTCAAAGTAGCATACAGAAAACTCTCATCCACACGTTCCCTCGACGCTAAAGCAAAAAGCGGTAACTGATTTTTCGCATCCACAGATAATGAACAAAAGCTAGCGTGTACAAACGCTGTTAGCACTTGCGCACTTTTCAATTCACCCCTTCGAGTTTATTGATTGGGTTCTGAGAAAAACTTGGCACGCCTTTATGTCAACACGTGTACAGGCGTGCATTCAAGTCATTACTTGACAGTAATGTCGAAGTTTAACGCCGCAAATCAGCTTAACTCGTTAGAGAAATATTTCAGACGCTTTTTCTAAATGTGATAACTCTGACACTGTTCTGTTTAATGAGACAAAACGAAATGCGCCTGTATTGGAAAATAATGAAGTACCTAGCGTGTTTGTAACTTGTAATAAGTATTGAAATATTAGGCTATAAAAATCTTAATCACTTCGATAAAACAAACGATCATTCGTTGAAAAAATATATAAACAAACGTTGCACTCGGTTCATCAAATTCTTAGTTCATAATGTGACCATTCAGTCTTATTTCGCTTTAGTATCCCATTACAAATGTTGTATGGGCATGTATGAAATACGATGCCTTTTACTCCGCGTGTTGCGTTATATTTGCTCTAACCAAAGTTTAAGCGTGCTCTAACGAACCTTTCGGAACAAGTCTCCACACTCAATAGGTATAAATTAACCCTAGAATACAAGCCACAAAATTTATTAACCGTAAGTAGCATATGACCTGAATTTAAAACGATGTGTCAATTTAAATTAATAAGCCTGATTACGAAGCGTTGTATCATGTATATTGTTTATTTAAAAGCAACAAGTTATCGCGGGTTCACATAATACTTTCTGGTGCTATGTAATTGGTAAACGAAATGGCTACATTTGTAAAAAAACATATTACTATGTGATATAAATGTAAGTGTCATCAATGTTCATTTACTAAATTAAAAAAGGAGAAAATTTTAATCGCTTATATAGAAAATACTGACTGCCCACACCAACAAATACTGACTTGCACATCAAAATTTAACAACTGCACAGCAAAACCGAATTTTGATGAACGATTAGTATCTATTTTAGATGTGCAAATCAGAGTTTTTTAGGTTGGTAGGTTTTTTTTGATGTGCCTTTAAATACCTACTAGCCATAAGAAATAGCTAAATGTAGTTTACATAATTTCAACGTGCCAAGTCATTAGGTACTGCAGAGAATTCATCTGCGTTATATTTTTATTAAAACTAAGGATCTCAATGCCTGTAACTAACTAATTAATAGAAGGCTAACAAAAACGGTAAGCATTTTTCATGAAAAATCTCTAAAATGCTTAACGTTCGGACCTTTAGATATCATGATACCTAAAGATTACAATGATTAAAATTATTGTTTTTGACGGATCTAACGCGATAATTGTTTACCTATATTTCTGACGTTTCGACACGGGCTGCACCGGTCATGCATAGTAATGGTAAATAAACATCGTAGACCCGTGAAAAACAACAATTTAAATACGTGTAGGTACAAAGCGCGAGTGTTTAAAATAGTTTAACAGTGGCATTCCCTACATTATTCTTAGGTACTAACTCATGTTCAACTTTATATTGACTGTAATAGAAGGGTAGGTAGTTGACTAAATTGTAAACAGCATTCTGTGCATGGACAGCTAAAAATATGAGTCCTGTGATATATTCATTTAAATGTAGCAACTTTTGTACTGAACCCTTTTTTCAGCAAATAAATGATTATGATTACAGCGATATTCTAAATCTAACCTTAAAAAGTATCAGTGTATGTATTGTACTATTACTTTATTATACTTAAAACATTGCAAAGTGAAAACAGAAATAAAAGAGAAGGACAGCGAGCTTATCCCTTTAAGGGTTATCTTCCAGTTAACCTTTGAGCAAATGAGTCAGCAAAAAAACGTGGAAGATGAGACGATAGACAAAATTGTCAATTTTGTACGAAACCAAAAAAAAACAAAAACAATTAGGTAACAATGTAATAAGATTCAACTGCTGAGAAATATAACACAATAGACGAGTTTTCATCCACCGTATCGCCGTCGATGCGTAGTCTCGGCTCCAGAAGCTTAACACCTGTTTGCAAGCCGCTCCGCTTTCAACACCTGCTACTGCACCGAATTCATACCGTGAGTTATGATGATCAAATTAGGAAAAGCATTTATGAAACAAAAGTCTGGTTCATTAGGTGTGTTGTTTTATAATATAAACTTGAGCCATTTAACGCCTACTTACTGATGATTACGTTAATCTTGTTATTATATAATAATTATGCGTGTTGGTTAAAAAACCTTTGAGGAAAAAAGATAATGTAGGAAGCAATAGTACATTACTACAGAGGCCGGGAAGTAAGGGGGTTGCCGGCCGAATACATATAGACGGCCGAGCGTAGCGAGGACGGATAGTTATGAGGCCAGCAACCCCTTTTCACGCCGAGGTATGTATAGTGCTTTTCTCAAACATGCAATGAAATTAATTAAAAAAACTCCAAGAAATCAAACTTTAATTTTCATGGCTGAACACCGTGATCCTGTGCCTGTAAAAAAGACCATCTTGCAGGCCTTGGCCTCCAATTTTGTATGAAATGCCATTACGGGTCTCTCGTCTCGCTGCGCCCGAAACGTGACACTTCGAAGCCCATTATGAAGAACACAACGTCAATATTTCATTGCATTTTTGAGAAAAATAAATAACATACCTACGCAGTTATCATAACCTCATGACCGGTTATCGTTATACTAAGTAAGAGATAGTGTCAAAAAGCCTAATTAGTCTTCCAGCTCCAGCGTCATCGCCACTCTAATCCGTCATAACTCAGCCAAATCGCGACTGTTTACGCGATCCCAAATCCTGCCGCTTTCAAAACGAGGCGTTAATAAGATTATAACGTCATATGACCTCTATTTGCGACTCGAATTCTATTGCAATCATATCTCAGCATCAGTGCGTCTCGGTTACACACGCCTGGCTATGCAGTTACGAGAAAGAGAGGTAGGTACCTACAGGGACACAAACGATTCACTATCATTTCAATACGTCGAAAACGCGTCCCGTCATTGGGCCCCATGTTTCCAATTAAACGTACAGTTTGAAATAAGTACTTACGAATTCCCGTATATTATAGATGAATTATCGAGAACATGGAATTGCATTTGTAGTGGTTGTACGAGAAAATAGAAAATTCAAATATAGAATGCCTGTAAACATACAATACTACTACATTCCATGGTCTCGTTAATTTACAGTATCTATACGAAAGTATTGGGTAACTATAACTAGTTAGTAAAAAGCCGTTACTTTTGATTTAGTTCACACATAACTCAATAAGTTTATGTGACGCGAGGATAAAAAGAGCTTGAAGAGTGTAATAAAGTGTTAAAATAATGTTAACGGACTTAAAATATGGAATAACTAATTTGATATAGATAATATAATAGTGTAGTTGTAGGAAATAATGTTTCCAATTTATTAGCCATGGGCAGAATTAATATAAGTTTGACATATACCTATATATTATAGTCTCTAAATTAGGTAGGTCCGCGTTTTTAAATGTTGTTAATTAATGTATTTTTTAGCATATAATACTATAATTTCTATACTATTATTATTCATGCGAAAGTGTGTCTGACTGTTTGTCTGTCTGTTACCTCTTCACGCTTAAACCGCTTCAATCAATTTAAATGAAATTTGCTATAGAGGTAGTTTGTGTCCCCGGGAAGGACATAGGATAGTTTTTATCCCGGAAATCATCCCCTAAGAAGGTGATATGGGGGGTGAAAGTTTATATGAAGCTACGAAATAAATGAGTGCTACGCGGACGGAGTCGCGGGCAGAAGCTAGTAATACTATAATAATGGCGTAGCCAGTCAGGGATTTAGAATCTGAAGTTTAGGTACAAAGAATGTTTAAATTAGTAATTATTCAATATACATTCACATTTCATCCGGTCATTACAATTTAAATAAGTATTACCCAATAATGACTCGGAAAACATATGTGATTGACAGATGGCTATCTCCCGATGAATAATTAATGAGTAATATGATAATTGCATCACTGTTTATTTTAACAGACATCAGTGGGTGTCATATAAATCGCAGTTTATCGACGTCAAATTAGATATGTCGCGAAGTAAGACTAGAATAGTTTGAGAATGAGCTTTAAATATAACAAGAATATTATTTTGAGAAAAAAAACGTACAATATTATTATTTATGAATAACCTGCTGTTAAAGGTTTAACTTTCGATCGGCAAAAGAGGATTCTTTTACTTGTATGTAATTATTTTTTAACATCATTTTTCACTATGTCGGCCGAGTTTGCACAAAAGACTTATGTAGATGAACGGTATCACTTGCCCGATGCCTCACTCTACTTAGAAAACTACATAACACGAGAGGAATGAGGCACATCCTCCAGTCAGATCGTATTAACACGATACAATTTAAACCCCGTCTCATTATCAGATAATAACAAATCGTTTAAGGGCCTACGTACACACCGGGAAATGAGCGAGCGTTTAACCTGCTTATGCGAAAGCACGGGCACACAAATCTACTTAACGTACGCGGGTAACGTACCTAAACGTATTTACAAATTTACAATATTTCTGTTGCGATAAATTGGCGCACTAAATTTGGCCTCTTTAGCCCAGGTGAACGCATATCTGCATATTTATGTTGCAGGGAAGCCTCCTTAAGGGGCCTGTGGGCTTAAAAATGGAGGGAAATGCTGCGTTTTTTCACCGCAAGTTTTAACAAGATCCGCGTTATTTATACTAGGGAGGGATCGCGGAGATTTATCGTTAACCGTGACTGATCAGAGGAGTTGCTTTAGAATACGGTTGAGCCGAATTTAAATTGGCTGTTTTGTAGGAGCTATGTCAGCGGAGAGCATCGTAGATATCAGTTTTCAAAATGGGTTCTCAGTCGCTTTGAGCCCGAAGATTTTGAGATTAGGTTAATCCGAAATACATTCAAATTTATCATGTCAGTTAAGTAACATCGTGAATTATATTTATAACAATCTAATCATGACCTGAACTATGAATCGGTCTAATAAAATACAGGGACTAAAATATAATCTGGCAATAAAATCCTAAATTATCACCATCAAACAAAGAATAGAGAGAAATTACAGGGTTAAAAGCCACTCATAAACATTAGAAACTGATAAGCGCTTATGTCACAACAATTAACTCTTATCATTGGATCGTTCATCAATCACTATTAATGATACAAACGATCCGTCACATTACCTATTTTATATATTCATTAATATATTTAGAGAACGTGCTAGGTTATTTTGACCCCTCAAGCGGTGAATATTCCCTCCGTGGGAGGCAGTTGTCCAGTAAAGAGAGGGGAGAGGCGGGTCAAGTGACGCTGGGTCGCTATCGGCATGCGAATCTGTCAAAGGTGAAGAGGGGTCAAGATGATAAGCGAAGCGTTGACAACGCATTGGTATAATTACGATTATTATATGAAGCCATGTGAATTTAAGTCGAATTACTAGTGTTCCGTAAACAGTTTTCGGCAAGTTAATTTTAATTGTAGGTATTTATGGTTAGTATATGGTTAGTATTTAAAGGCACATAAAAAAACCTAACAACCTAAAAAATACTGATTTACACGGCGAAAATACTAATCGTTCATCAAAATTCGGTTTAGATGTGCAATTGTTGAATTTTGATATGCAAGTCAGTATTTTGGTATTGACCGTGTCAGTATTTTTTTTTGGTAAGCGATAAAAAATCCCTTTGTATTACATTCTGTGTTTGTTTGTCTTACCGTAGAAATTAGGTAGCTTGAACGTTACAAAGTCATCGCGGAGTCGTAACTTAGGAATCATAGGAAGGTTAGCAATCGCGAAAATCGATGAACTATAATAGGTAAGTATACCTCATATTGTAACACTTATCAACATTGGAGAGTTTGTTCGACTAGAATACTAAATCTATAGCACCTAGAAAACTATACTGTAGTGAAACCACATGGTCAAATAAACAGCAGTGAACAATTATTTTCTAAGACAAAGGAAATGCTCATTAAAGCCGCGTCGGCAGCGACTAATTACAAACTGTCTTACTCGGAAATTACACTTTCAACAAGCTTTCAGTCCAATACAAAAACATAATAATAACTTGAATGGAATATTTTATAAACTATATTCTTCGTGTCTACTTTTATAAATAAAACAAATGATCATCAATGCAAGAAACTGATAAAACTTATCAAATTTATCTACAGCTTCAGAATTAATTGCTTCATTTTCTATATTATTAATTTAATTCAAAAGACGAACAAAAAAATCAAATTTTCTAATTGGCTTTCTATCACTACTTAGTTAAGTATCCTGAGATAAAAGTTACGTTGAAAATATCAAAATGAAAAAGACAGAATGAAAATATTTCCTTAATATACATATTGGTAGGTATAATAGAGAGGCACCTACATATTCGAAATTCAATGACATCTTTTAGAATTTTTCCTATTTTGTTTAAAACATTAAAGGAAGACAGTCTGTTTCCAGCACTGAAAAGCGAATAAGACAATCGAAAACTTACTCAAATTAATGAGCACTTCGTAAATAAATGTGTACAGTTTTTTGGCTTAACTCGAGATTTTTCTGGCTAAGCCCAGACGGGAAAAAAACTAGCGCGGATATTTACAAGGCTTAAATAAAAGTTGTTCTGTTAAAAGAACGCGCAAGAGGTTTGGTGCAGACGCCAACTAAAAGCCTATTTTCAGACAAAAACAAAACAGCTAGTAACAATTTGAAACAATCGACTCCAAACGATATTAAAAATAAAGTGTACGAACATTGTAATACCATCTTGCTGAGTAAAACAATCGATGCAAAATGCAACACATGTCACTTGTGTCGATATGCATAAACGATTCCTATGAATTATGTAAAGGCTTCGCCGGCCACGGGTGTTACCCGACAATGAACAAAATGTCCATACAAAAGACTAAAAACAACGCGGAACAAACAGAACATAACCTAATAATGCTACTCACGTAACTTCCGAATTGGCCGTTGTTATTCAAAATTCGAACCCAATTTGAGCCCCAATGTTGCCAGTTAGAAATTCTATTCGAAATTTGAATTTTAATAAAACAATACCGTGTTCATGTATTCATGCATCACATCAGAGCTTGTTTGCACGGCCTCTGTGCTCGCAATTTACGTCTCTCGTGGGAGACGAAGAGTAATGTCGACGTGGGGAGAAAAAAAAAGTTCGCTACGAGTTGGTCGACAAGTTCAGCCAATTATAACTGACAAGCGGCGCAGGCGCGGCCGCCTCAATTTCAAGCCATCGAGCAACAAGCTTTAGCATGGCTATACGGGACACGTTTTTTTGTCATTACAAGTCGCGCTAACGAAGCTAGACACGATTACGAATGGGATAAATTTTAATTACCGGTCATTGATAGAACCAAAGCTCAAAGACTACCTACGTTACTGTGAGAACGAAAGCACAATTTCACAAATAACAAAAAGTTGAAACCTAAAATCCAATTCAAATTCTACATTAATTATTAATAAAACGAGCATCAAAATGCACCACCTTACTTATAAAGCTGGAAAACTCAAAAGTCTCGAAATGAATCACGGCGTGCGTTGCCCGTGAAATATTACACCGACACTGGCACCATAAAGCAACGGTGTGGCAGAGGCGATACAACGATAGCGACAGGGCCGACAGACACCACAGACTCGCCTCTCTGATCACCCGCTACAGGATGATGCGTTGCGATACCTCGGCTTCTTTCTTGCAATATCATGCCTAAACAATTGTGAAGTACCGAAAAAAAATTGTTTGTTTGTGCAAACAGCTATACAACTGATTCTTACATTTCTTACACCACCACTGGCACCGTATATAGCAACTGTATGGCAGAGGCGACACAACGATAGCGACAGGGCCGACAGACACCACAGACTCGCCTCTCTGATCATGATCACCCGCTACAGGGTGATGCGTTACAATAATAATATATTAGTGGACAATCTTACACAAATCGGCCTAGTCCCAAACTAAGCAAAGCTTGTACTATTGGGTACTAGACGACGATAAACATATACACTCGCGGTCAAATATTTCGGGTCACCCTAAATTAAATAACTGCAATAGGTTTTTTAAAATATTTAATACTTGTTTTATTTACATAATATGCTATTCTTTACAATACCCAACTGTATTAGCAATTTCCTGGATCCTATCATAAAAATATCAATATCCAAAAATCTCGATTTTTGCGATATCTCGCTCCGTTAACGTTGTTTTTTTTTTCATGGGTTTTTACGAGTCCGATTTAAACCTGGTAACGTTATATTTTTTACTGTTATTAGCAGTTTATATGTAAAATTAAATAAAGATCATGACAGGATTAACTGTACAACCTCTTACGCACTATTTTAGGAAATATGACGGTATTTTACCAACCCGTATTCTTTGTCCGCGAGTGTAGATATAGATAAATAAATACTTAAATACATGGACAACATACATGACTGGACTGGAACAAATATTAGTGTTCATTGTCACAAATAAATGCCCTTACCGGGATTCAAACCCTCTTGCTTCGTAGGCAGGGTCACGAACAACTAGGCTGACGCAGTCGTCAAAAACGTCGGAGACATGCCGTCTGGGCGAGCGGTCACCGTAGCCTATGACGCTTGCTACTCTAGGGGTGGCGCGTTGCCGAACCTTTAAAAATGGATACACTATGGGGTTACTTGAAGAACCCCGTACTGTAGGTAAACCCTCGGGAAAATCTCGGCAGGGCTTCGTTTCTTCCTGCCTCGAAGGCTCCGGTTGTGGAACGAGCTCCCATTCTATAATTGGAGCGTTTGAGGCAGGATTTTTTCCTGAAACCGTACAGGTTCTTGCAATATCATGCCATGTGCAATGCCATTGAGAAAACTTCGTTTGTGTAAAAAGCTACATACTTGACTCATCTCCATATTCATTATGCTAGATAAATTCTGAAGAAATTGAGGTCTGCTTTGTACTACTACCTACCTACACATCACTGGGTCTTTTTGACTCGCGGGTGTGCAAGTTTTCCGCGGCCATATCTCACTAAAGTTGGGTACATCGAATACTTTGACGAATTGGTTAACGAAATAAGGGTGCAGGATTTTTCCATAGAAACCGATCAAGCATAGGTACCATGTAACATACTACTCCAGGTCAAAGGCGTTAACAGACTTAGATACGATTACCGACGCCGGTTTTATTTAACCAGTACGTACGCATCTACTCACTATTTGTCACTGGCCTTTACAATCTTTACCAGATTATAATTTTAGAAGAGGTGCCATATAAAATACTCAATTTTATATACGATTCAGTTTTTTCGGGTTGTAGGTAAGTAAGTACCAAACAACGTGCACGAAATACATCAGCCTCTATCCACTAAGAGATTGTGTGAAACGCATAATAAAATAATCTTACCATAAAATTTATTCCAAAACGGTGCCTCCTGTATACAACTCCCACATATTTTACTCACCAACACAGCGACGTAATGAAGCAATTATATATCGATATTTTTATGCATAAAATGCTTGGCGGATATCTGGTCAGGCCGACCGCCACGGAACGCAGAAATAAAACAATATAACAAAGCCGAGGTTATTGTTGGGCTGCGAGGCGCGGGTGGGTGTGTGCCCGTCTCCGTTATCGAGCTTTTAACCCGACGCGCGACAACCCGCGACATCGACACGATTTATCGCCTCACTAGCCCACTTCTCATTCCTACTTCCCAACCGAATAAATCCCGTATCTACTGAAATTATAAACTAACTTTTCATCAATATGATCAGTTTTCTTGAATGCCTCGTCTACGGATTACCATAAACCTTTATCTCCCAAGGTGATTATATTAAGGTTTAACGAATGACGTTTTCTCATCGTTCGTGACGTTTTCGATATTAGTTAACACTTTAAAAATGCGGACGTCGCCGCTTCGGCGAACCTTTGAGACGGTAACAGGCGGCCCTGCCACATACTTCACTGCATACAATTACTGCGTGTTGTTCTTTTCTCTCGTGTGTCGTGATGTGTGGGAACAGGATAGGAGAGTTTGGTTCTGCAATGGAGACGTTTTGTCCGAGTGCTTTATGTTTGTCTCTGGGACATCGATTGAGCAGAGCCGTTCATCAAGCGCGCTCTAGTTTAAAACCCTTCGTGGATAAGACTACTTTGGGTCTGTATCAAATCATGTAAAAGTTATTATTTTTTAGAGACTAAATTCTGAAGGTGAATAAAAGTAAAAATACTGAAAAAAGTAGCGTGCATGCCTATACAATAGTAGGGTAAGTTTGTTCAACCCGGCTTTAGTTAACTCGTGGCCTCGGATTTATGTGGCGAACTTTGAACTTAATTCTTTGCCAGTGATACTGACTTCCCTTTTCTGCGACGTGCAATTGTTTTCTGGGTTTTTATAAACTCTTTAGTTACACCATACCACAATACAATACGCAATACCACAGAACATGTAATATGGTAGATACACTAGATATAAGATGCTTAGTCAGTAGTAGCTGTACGTAATTAGCATTCTGAAGGTTGTCGGTATTTTTTTAATATATTTTATTTATTCCAAAAATGGACGATGTAGCAATAGTGCATTTATAAAATAAATCATAAGTCTAGAAGCCGTATACGACGGAAAATTGTATAACGAAGAACTTACTTATATGCATATATCTACTAGTGCATATTTTAAATGAAGCCGCTATTCAGAGCACAATAATCGTCATTTCCTGCGAATCTTGAAATCCGACATCAAAGCGCCGTGGTTACACATAAATAATGATAAGACACATATATTTCAACGGCAATGTGATATAAAATGGACATTACGATGACATTTTTGTTTTACTATTTATTTCAACTCATACACTATTTATTTCGAGTTAAGTAACAAAAAAGTATGTTAATTGTAAATAAGTATGGTTATTGAACTTGGTTTTATGTGGACATTTGATTTTATACACTATGAGTATGACACTTTTCTTGAATGTCTTTATTATGTTGGTTATAGATTTATTTGTGTTGAGTGCTAATTGTCGTAACAAACTAATTATTTTATTTATATACTAATAAACAGTTTATCTGTTTTGTTTCGGACTAGTTATATTCACATGTTACGGGAGGTTATCCAGACTTACCTAACGGGCACATTAACATTGTACATAAATAACTAGAAATCTGATAATATATTAAATCTATCAAAGAAGTATTAAAAATATAAGTAATAAAACAGGCATTTTTATTTTAAAAAATGTATCGCCATAAAATTTGGAATATTTCAAACGCCATTCATAGCTCGTACCCATACGACGCCATTATAAAACCCGTGTAAAATGGAACATGGCTCGATCGATACTTTATCGAGCCCCGTTAACAGTTAGGCACACTTTCATTCGTTCGGGCCCTGATAAGATGCCCGAATACTGGCTGGACATTTATCTTTAAGATTAATGAGCCAATTTTCTTAGTTGCCCATAAAACGAATCGCTAGGCCGACCTCGGCCGCCATCACTGTCACTTATGGGTTAACTTTCAGTAGTCCGACGTATAAGTTAGTTTTGTGGAAGTTAGAAAATATATAATTCTTTCTGCATGTGCTCATAGGTACATTAATGTCTTTGTACAAGAAAATCTAAATAAACATGATTATATTAGTGTCTTTGCATTTTATCTTGTTGTTATAGTTTATATATTTTCCATGTACAACTATTTCCTACATTACCAGTGGCGCCTGACTGACACACATTTGTAGACCTAACATTATCTACAAAATTTATGCATCAAAATGACAGCTACATAATTTACAACATTAAGTACCTACTTGCCAGTAAAAGCTACCTCACGCAGGCAATTTTCTTAATCGCCGGTTGCTTACACCTGTATCGCATTTTTATAAATAATTACCATGAAAACTGTCACATTAAATTATTTATTTCAACCATTGTCCTTAAGGGATTCTGGGCGCGATAAACAAGGAAGTAATTTTAAATGCAAAATAATAATTATGCCGAAAAAATTCTTCCCCCGTCCCAAGGGAAGGATAGCAAGGAACAAAATGGATTAAAGTGTCAAAGGTGAAATAAAATACTCTGTACTTGAGCACGTCTGTACAACGTCATCCTGCGCATAACCAAATTTAAGCGGCTTCCTTTCCGAGTTGCGTATCGCCCTGCGTTTCGTTGTTAGTGTTTTTTTTTCTACAGAGCTAGTTTCATTTTGCTACTAAACGATTTATTTTACATTTGAGCGTCGGAAAGTAGGTAAACCATCTAGCACCTACCGACCAAGTCAATTAAATTAGTTTTTGTAACTAGTTATATATGTGCGAAATTAATTGATATGCAGTACCTACACATAAATTTACTCCTTTTCTTCACATGCATTATTATATTGTAATTTGTCATTATAAAACAATATAGGTAGTCACATACCTATCCGAATAATCAATATTTAATTAAATGTATATAGGTAACTTTTAGTCCATATAATTTAATACTTAAAATGGTATGTTAGAGAGAGACAATCGTCACTATGACCGGCCGTATTAGCATTTAGAACGGTAAGTAAACATAGTAGACGGTTTTGTGAATGGAGCCGCGTTTATGACTCGGTTTATGACTTGTTAAGCGCAAGGATCGCTCGTAAAATTCTTCAAAGCGGTTAGTTGGGTCAACCTGCTTTTTATGTACGATTTATTAAACGTTTACGTTTTGTTTATATTGTAAAGTTTTACGACCAGAGTCGTCAAATGAATTTTATTATGACCCTAATTAGACAAATTTGTTAATGCCTTTTTTACATATGAATCATAATCATTACAGACTTTTTTTACTCGTTTTTATTAGACGTACTAACCGGTAACACCGTTGGGTTTTAAGTAGGTTATTAAAAAATTTAGCCAAATAATAAGACCAAATATCTAACACACTTTAAATATTACCTACCTACATGTAAGTCCATATACGAGTATCCACCTAATTAAGATGTAGGTATGTTATGAGTTACTTTAGAGTAATTACTTATACTTATCTTTTTTAGAGTTTACGTATAGAAGATTATAATCGGATGCTAAGATATAACTTACAAAATTCAAGTATGTACAACAAAACCGTAGTATCCAATATGTGCGGCGCTTTGTTTTCGCCCACATAAATCGAGCGGTACACGGGCCCGCTAACTTATTTTTGTTCGTACCGCGCAGGATAGATGGATCCAATTCCAAATTATGTCTATCTTGGGAATTAGCGGGGATTCCAGTTTATCCAAAAAACGTGCGGGAACTCGGGGAGGGCGGGGGGAGTTGGAAGTTATTTTGGAATTATGATTCCGGATGCGTGGCGCGGCGTTCGCGCCTCGTTCAGATGTAATATCGGCCGCTGCAATCGTTTAGGTTGCATCGGGGCGACGGTGCGCTGAGATATTTATTGCCGGTCCTGCTTGAGAATCGTATAGTGTTTCAGGTTTTTTTGTTAAGGTTAGAATATGACTAATAAAGCGGACATCTACCCGTTTAGAACGTGAAAGTGATGAAACTACATTTTGACTAAAGTTGAAAAATTAAAGCACCTTCTGTGCTCATGCTTGATAATAAATGTATTCTAATTGTTGTGCTCCCTTTCTGTAATTAAACTACGTCGACAATAAATACTAAGTACACTTTTAATTTTTATAACCCCTAATTAAATATAACGAACTTAGGGACGCACAACACCTCAAGCAAAAGAAATGCGACACCAATTTTACTAAACCCCCGGATTCCGAATCCAATTCCAGTACGTCTGCAAATGAAAACGTCTGGCCAAAAATGCAGGACGTGTGTTTTAATGGGGTGTCACCAGGGTTCTTAAGTATTCCACCGGCCCACCCCATAATACTCTCTCCTTAGTCTGCCACGTCCTCCCCTTGATATATTAGTCCCAGTTCGTCGTACATAATTTTGTAGGGTGGTCGCTTACTCCCTCACTCCCCCGCGGGCGTACAATACGAAGGTTTTGTTTATTGATGTATAATAAATGTGTTAAAAAATTTAATGCCACTTTGTTAACGTTGCGAATTGACTTGTCTAGTGGAGGAGTTATTTCCATCCCTTTGATGATCAAAGGAAACAAATGTCATGCTTTGAAATATCATTATCATATGTTTATTTCCGATAGCACATTTATTTCAAACATTAGATAAAATGATAACACGAATTTTTTACATGTTTTTTGTCGCCTATATTACTGTTTAGATTTTTACTTTATATCACGTTAAACTAAGATTTATTACCACACTATTTTGGTTGGTGTATAAACATAATTACTTATACCGGTTGGGATTTGGTATATTTGTCGCTCCCTATTCCGGAAAATTTGCCATGTTTAATTTTTATATTAGGTAGCCTTACCTAAAAAGACGCACACTATTGGTCCATCGATACCGATACCCACAGATTACAATAGCGCAGCGCAATCAATATCAGTCCCGTGTATGCGGTAAAACTTCATTAGCAATACATCGGAGAGCCGTATATCCATCGTGGTCACGTGTTAGCTACCCTGTTAGAAGGATCGAATATGTGCCCAGCCCATACTCTATATTAGGTATGTATTCGTTATACCTACGCCTAGCAAATAGTAATAGGTATCCGCAATTAATTTTACTTTTCTCAGTATTTAGAATTTTTCAATAATGAACGTATTTCGATTATATATAACCATTTAATTTATAGTAATCAGCTATACCTATCAATAATAATAAAAAACTAGATTAACCTTCTGACCCGCGATGCCACTAAGAAAATACATTACTAACTTCAGCAGGTAATTTAATAATTCATCGCGAAAGTGAATACCTATAGTGACAGGTGACGATATATTATACAAGGACAATACTGCTAATACCTTTTCAAAACTACTCTTCCAATTTACTGAATTGATACGAAGCTTACTTAAATCAAGTTAATTTAATGAAATATATCGACAGCCCTTCCTTTAATTTACTTTGTATCGTGTTAAGATTCTGTAAACCGCGTCACACATCATCCAAATGAATATGAATACGTAGTTTAAGATTTGAATGTTCACCGCAAGACTTGCCCCAACCCCAACATGTGACATGACAAATAACGCCAACTTGGGGAGAAAACTTGCTTAATTTGACTAATGGAAGGCACTAATAAGTAGTTATTGTTTTGGCAAATTAATAGGAGAGCTTTATTGCAAATTAGGTTGATACAACTATGTAGAGAGAAGTGCCTTATTTGAGTTTGATAGGTCGATGCAACATTTAATCAAAGTCTAAGTCAAGTGAGTGATCAACATTATATTTTACTTATTTGTGCAATATTTTTGTCACTAAATTTTTGAGATACTCTTTCACAAATTAGCATCCTAGTTTTGATGACCCTCAAATCGCTTGGATAAATTTGTTAGCGTTCGTAAAAATGAAAATTTTAGGTACCTTAGGATTGTCATGTGGACATAAAACGCATATAGTCAAAGAGAAACAAGAATTAAACTATAAAATGTAATATTGAGTCATTAGAAAACAATATGGCTTCGTCGTACGTCACCGCGCCCACGGCCGTCACCGCAAACCCAGCTTGTTTATGGGGACCCTACGTTGCGAAATGCCTATACATAACCCATTGTAAGAAACTTACTACACTTTATTATAACTAACAGCCCGGGCAGGACTAGGGTCAGAAGGCATCCCGTGACAACTATTTTATTAAAAGAGCTTTTATAGATGACAATATGGCCGACCGTTCTACTACAGATTGTGTAATCTTACTCCGTGAGGTCAGACGAGAAGCATTTGTGTAAATTCCTCAAGTATTGCTCACAAGTTTCTCATACGCGTGACATTTCTTGAAACAATTCAACATTTAATATAGGCAATATAATGTCAGGTGAACACAGACGTGTGGCAACCTTTCGCTTTGTAGTGTGATTTCGAAACGACTTTTAAAAGATTTACATGGCGTACTCGAATTAGCGTCGGAGGGGTTAATTCCGCAAGCAGTGCTTCGTTTATTTCAGCAGAATTACTTGAATGACAAAGAGCCTGAAGTTAGTTAGCAGAACAAGTTACCAGGCTTGAGGCATGCGTGCATAAACCATCGGGGCATCCGATTAAATTATTTAACGTCTTCATTCCCCGTGGTGAGCCGTTGCATGCCGGCATGCGGATGTGGGGGTACATGGCCGTTGCGTGTACCCGTCTTTATATTTTATAAGACGGTACATAGAATTTAAATAAAGAATCGCAAGTTCAAATCACGGAACGAAACGATTTAGGCGACTAGTATCGGTAAGGAAAAATGACGAGGTATAAAAATGTCGAAATGATGTTTATTGTCAATAAATAAAAAAGTCGAAATCGAAAATTGACGGAGTATAAAAATGTCGAGATGTAAAAAGACCGAATATAAAAATGACGAAGTATTAAAATGTCGCCATCCGGTTGCCTCGCAGTCACTGAAAATACGTGCCATTGCTTTAACTACGAATATTCGTTATAATTTATTGCAATTTTCTGAAACTATTAAACCGTATAATCGATCAACAGAAAAGGACACGTTGATCTCAGCATCAAAAGTAAACATAATGATTTCTCGACCTTTTTATATACTTTGACTAAATAATACTTCGTAATTTTTCCCAACCGACCTTTTTATTGTTCGGCTTTTTTACATCATCACGTCATTTTTATTTATTGTCATTAGACATTTTTATACCTCGTAATTTTTCCTTACCGACACTAGTCGGCTAAATCAACGAAACTTGTAAAGTGATATATTTATTGCGTTATTGTTCTGGATACGGAGAAAAGTGACTAAACAATCTCACCTTTGAGTCCCACTAATCTGATGTTTGTGTATTTTCAGATGGAGATTGTAACAAGACTGGGAAATATACACAGCTAATCATTCCAAGGAGAAAATACGCAATAATAAGATTAAAGCAAGATGTCCAAATGGCTGTTACTGAACGTAAAACCAGCATCATCCTCCCGGTTCTATCCTAAAGGAGCCCTTGGTCCACTTTGGCAACTTATTACTCAAGCTAAAACCAATTCATAAAAATTAAATGTTAATTAACTCCCAGCAATAAAGCATTGCAATTCGTTAAAGAGGGCACTAAATGTAGTATATTTAATATTAAAGATCTCCAGGTAAGCGGGAGAGGCTGCAACTCGCTGATAAGAAGCCCCTACCCGCCCTAAGCTTTCGGGGGGCGTCTTAAGAGGCGGCCATACTTCAAATTGCGTTTTACTTAGATATCTAGTTTGATTCATTGCCGCCTTTATTGCATTAAAGGGCTTTGATAAGATCGCGACGTTGTGTGACTTACGTTTATGGTAGAATATAAAAATTGGTAGATTCATACATAGGTCCATACCTGGAACAATAAAATACAGGACAATGAATACATGTTAGTCATTATAATTATAATCGTCCGTCCGGCTACTGACTGTTATAATACATTAAATAAATATTTGCGGACAACAACAAAATAAGCAGAGCTTGTACTATGGGAACTAGACGATGATAAGCATACTTATTTAGATAAATAAACACTTGAATACATAGAAAACATCCATGACTTAGGAACAAATATCCGTGCTCATCACACAAATAAATGCCCTTACCGGGATTTGAACCCAGGACCTCTTGCTTCGCAGGCAGGGTCACTACCAACTAGGCTAAAGCGGTCGACAATGCTTTGTCTATTTTAGTAATATAAAACTAGCTTATACCCAATAGAGTATACAAGTGTTACAAAACACGTCCGATAGTCATAATCCATAGATTGGAAACATCGCCAGAAGCGAATATCGCGGCAGATTAAACATCCAGAGGCCAAATGAACGCGCGATAATTTACACGACGACCCCCGCGTATTAGCTGTATCCACTAATGTCGATATTGTCGATATTCGGCTTTCGATATTCGGCGCTTGGCGATATTTACGGCCCGGCCGACGCATTAGACTGTCCGTTCCTAGGTAAATTAGCACAGATGCTCTGATTCATTTCAAATTGGCTTTCAGGGTGAAGAACGGTCTGGTACGGATTGGTTGAATTGGGTTTAAAAGTTCTACCTATTTGCGTTTTTTAGTTGGAGCTGCCAGCTAATTTACAATTAACTACCTAAGAGCGTCGTTGGGGCTTAAGTTTGAATCCCGTGGCGGTCACAGAAAACGTAATGAAGATGTCTTAATTTATATTTTGTTTCTTTGTTTTCAACACTTTGTTTAAAACAAGAGTTTAGTTATGTGTTCATACATTAACAATATAAACGCTTTCATAACGGCAAGGTTTTAATCGGATTATAATAACTTGTTATAAGTATGAACTGTGGCTGGTGGTAATACATTTGCGATATCAGGTTGCATGATAAAGTTTTTTTTTAACCGCCACTTAGATATAACTCAACGAAACAAACACCTATATCACTCGCAGTTATATCGAATCGTATTGCGAGTATCGATTTTGTATCGTTCGCCGCTGTCTATGTGTCTACGTGCTGTACGTGTCTCTGATTTACTGCTGCATTTGAGATGTTTCCAATTTGTTATCTTATATTTACTACCGTTATAACACGGATCCATTCCAATACATAGCAAAGCATATTACAGATAACGCTTGATATTTTTGTTTGGTACACTATATTGTATGTATGTATAAAACGAGCAATATATTTATTAGTGAAGCTTAATTAAGTTCGATTCGATTTTTATAAGATATTCAGAATATTATTTAGATAGATATAGAGTTAAATCGCTTGCACAATATTCTAATCGGAGAATAATATTATAAAATATTGTTTCATCCACGAAAAAACGCCCCACTCCAAAGAATGCTTATGGACATAACCAAAGTAGTAGGGCACGCAATGAGAATGACTTGTAAAATCTTATCAGCCACGACAGTTGCCGCTTTGTCTCCCTTGAGTAATAATACCTATTACCATTTACTAAACAAAGTTATTTTTTTGGTAAATAATACTAGTATTCATTGCACATGCAATTAAATAGCGTGTAATGGTGTCGAGGCGTCGAGATCGTTGGTAGCGGCCCGCCTCGATGGGTATCAGACTTGACGCATGCTAGGCGTTAGAGCGGCCGCACGTGCGCGACTAGCATGATCTAGCTACGGTCTTTGTTTAACACGCGAACTGGTTACTTATAGTCCGAGTTGAGTAAAACGGCAAGATAGTCTATCAACACGTTCTACAATGACGGCTGAGTAAAACGTCCGGATTCTACCGCGCACTGATCCTTTTACTCCATCAGTGTTTAAGGATCACTGTCATTTTCTGACAGTTGGTATCAGACATTTTATGACAAGACTTTATAAGTATACAAACTGTCTCAAGGTAGTTTCGACACAGAATGTTCGTAATTTAGAACTATACTATACAGTCCGCCATTTGGTCACATAAAGAAAGCGGCGGTCGCCATTTACAAACACTAGAATACATTTAGCGACAAGCGAATTAAGCAGGGTTGCAACTAAACTGCAAAAAACGAGGTTGCTAGACTGTATATTTTAGCCCGTTGTGGATCAATACTGATATCAAACCAAAAACTTGGAGATCTCGTTATAGTAGGTATTAGGATGATGAACGAATGTAAAAACTATCAATTCATGTTGTAATACATATTAGAATAGTTTAGGAAGTTTCACAAGGCCGGGAAATAACCGTATCGGCTGCGCCCGGCCTTCCGATGACTATCGTTGGGCCGGGCCCTAACGTGCTACGCTGCGCGATAAAGAACGGTTGTCTGTGAATTTGTGTGAGTTATTAACTACTAAGTGCTTGTTTTAAATTGGTCGTATAATCTGATTTGTTAACGCCTTACCAATATTTATAGTTCGCTCCTTACTAAGAAGCTAACCATAAAGTAGTTGTAAAAGTGGGCTCAATCAGAAGGGCCGTATTAATGCCGACCCGTTGTGGTCACGAAGGAGATTAATAGGATATTTAACTAGTCATTGTTGGGCTTTATTAAGTTCTGAACTTAAGGGCTTATTTAGAAGATGAATCTTTAGAGCTACAGCGTTATAAATACCTAAGACGGGTCTTAGTAGGATATTACTTTCGATCATGCATATATTTAGTTGTGTTGATTTTGCTGTTTATTTAAAATATGGATAAGCCTTTTATAAAGTAAAATAATAATGAATGTAAATTCAAATCAGAGTTCTGGTTAAATCACAATTACAATATGACAGCACACATTTCAAGCGACCAGGACATTGCGGTTGTCCGTTATTTTTAATGAACTGCAAATGATAGTACAAAATTCACAAATGTTGCATTTTCCAATAATGAACCGGATAAATTATCTTTAGTATAAATAATCCGTGCCAAAGGGTGGTTCGATGCGCCGGCATTGCAAATCAACCCCTCCCACCCCCTACCGCCGCGGGCTGTCGACGGTAAATAAAGTTCACGTTTTAACAATAAAATGCATTTTCCGCAAATGCTCCCAGTGAATTATTGTCCGGGCTTTACGAGTTTAAAATTATTATGAGCATGTGAAATTTTCGATCTCGATAATGCACTATTTTCGATACATTACACTAAAAGTATTAACTACTGATTTTATTGGGCGCTAGTGCATGATGCGCAATGCATTTATTATCATCACAATTAACGCAGTATCCCATACGTTAATGTATTATTAATGGTTATAAAATCATTCTAGACTGCGTAACTTGTCAACCATACATTAACTCTCCTTACAAGAAACGTGTGAGTGGGCAACACTCACATTAATGTAGTTAAGGGGGACATTTTTTACAGATTTACCAAAACGCCCCACCGCATCCGGCGCCCTAAAAATAACACGTCACGTACCGACCCTAAAAATACTTATAAAGCATTTCCCCGAGGAAAAACATTGTTTTATTACCAACAAAAATAGATCACGCGGCTTGATGGAAAACCAATGGCGAGCGAGCACAGATGGCGACGCGAGCGCCGAGATAGCACAAATGTGAATTACGGCATTCGATATTTGTCACTTGAATTATAACTCCCGGCGGAACCCCGGATGGGCGAAATTGCCACTCGCACCTCGTTTGTCGATGATCTACTTTTTTCGACCAACGTGAATATTTTCTACCGCCGTCCCGTTTGTCGCGTGATTTTTCGACCAACCCGAATATTTCCTGCCGTACCGTTTGTTTCGCTGAGTAATGCGAACAGAAGTTTTCGTGCTCTAATTTTAACTCGCTAAGGTATTTTTCATTGGGAATTATAAGGTGACACGCCAACGACCAATATTTTTATTCGTTGGATTTGTCCTTAATTACGTGGTAAATATACCTTTACGAATCGGACACTAGCAATCCGTTTAATGAATTCTAATAGTTAATATTATACATGTCTACAGTAACGTGCGCCATATACTAAATAAATGACGGTCAACAGTACCTAAAATGAGTTTGTTGATTTATTTTATCCTAATATTGCTGCCAATCGCCACCACCCGGAAGCAATAAGTAAATATCATTATAAAATAACGGACAGTTACACGGAGGAAACCAATTTGGGAGGTATTTGTAAGTGTCAAATATGTTTGTGCGCACCTATTTATTACGAGCATCCCTCACGTACGAGTAAATAACGGAGACACTGCAATAAAGTGAAAAGAGATACCCGAAAAGTACGGGGAACTGCGCCTTAACAGCGCGGCAGAGCAAAACGAAAACGATCCTTGATTTGAGGGTGTTAGAGTTGTTTTCGTGTTGTAGAATTTATCGAATAAACTCTTCAGTGTTAAGGCGGGTGTATACAAGTGGAAAACTCGGTGCGCCACGTGCGAATGATTCATGGCCGTCCCTTAATTAAAGAAGATTTTAATTGTATCGGATGTCTGTGAAAGCGAAAATAATGCACTCCTAAATTGGGGTTGGAATTCGGAAATTTATACTGACTCGGTGGAAATATTGCTTTGCGTGTTTAGCCTGCGGATCCAATCTGGCGGACCTTTGTTAGGTATTCGGAATAGGAAGTGGATTTCATTTCATGGTATGTTTGTAGTACAAATACACAAACCGAATTTCGGTACCTGGAACCCACTACAATAAATTTGGAATAGAATGAAAAGGCAGAAAAATAATGATTATAAGTGGGACACATTTTACAAAAATATATTCCAAGGTGTTCAAAATATAATTGACCATAAAATAATTTTATTATGTGTTTAAATTAGTGTAGGCTTTTACTAATATTTAAATTAAATTTGTAAAAAATAACTTTAAAACATATGTCTTGCAGTGCCATCAGAATAAATAAAAAAATCTTTCAAATTGTTCTGTATTGTAAGTACGCTATAGCCCATGCTTTTCAATATATTCAAGACATTTTAGCAATATTAAGTAAACTTTTAAGCCAGCTTAACGGGAGTGAGCCTAATATACCCTCACTTTTTACAAAATCCCCATTTTCCGTGACTTAAAATGCCCTAAATCGAGTAAATATATAAAGGCAAGGCAAGGCTTTATATAAAGGCAAGCTGCCGCCGACTTCAATATCTTTCTTAATTACAAAAGCCTTTGTTGGACGTATCTGATCTATGTAAACATGGCAAGAGGGAATGTTTTAAATAGGAACAATACGTTCCGCTTCGAATAAGCAAAACTCCTTTAATGAAAGAATACCTAAGGGTTGGGTGCTGTGCCGGCGACACTACTTAATTGCTTCTGTTAATTGCAAGATTGCAGTTCACTAAAGGGGTTAGTTATTTATACACGTATTTTGATAGTAAAAGAAGAACCTGAATGCCTTAAAAAAACGTAGCCTATACACTAAATGCTTTGATACTTATTGCCTTGGTGGTTTTGTTTTTGGCCTTAATGCATTCAGTGGTAAAAATCTGTAACTAGAACTACAAACAAAAAATATTGTAGGTATCTATTTATGTTGCATTATTTACGGAATTGGAAAACTAACAATCACATAATAATCACAAATTGTATCAGTTTCTGCATTGAGCACAATTAGTAAAACGGCCAGGCTCCGCGCTAACCATCAAATTTGCGACGCATTCAACAAATTCACACGACTGTATTCTGCATTTCGAACAGTACTCATTCCGACAATTTCAGCGATGAATTTCCGAAGCAAAACCGATGACGGAAGCAGTGTAACGATGCAGCAGAGCTCAGAGCACTTCATTTCCGAAGCAAACTGATGACGGAAGCAGTGTAACGAACCTGTAAAGCCGAGCGTACTTCATTTACTGAACAATGGGCCCGGTCCCAGAGCCACTGGGTAAATTCACTGCCTCACTCGCTCCAGCTCCCGGAAAATTGGGTGAAATCGATTTAAATATCTCGAATGTGACGGCTTATCTCGATAGAAGTTAACCCATAGAGCCGACCTACTATGAATGGCATTGAATTTACGAAATCCCAATGGGAATGGCAGAGTTAAGAGTGCTTAGCGGCTGATGACTCGTATATTCCAATACTTCTTTAAATTATTTTGAATTTAGTGTAGTTGAACACGCAGGGTACCTATCCTCCGGGGTATCTACCAATTTGCATTACTGGATTTCTTATGACGAATAACAAATGATATGTTTCAGTTTAAAATTCTGACCGAAAATGCCTTGTTAAGTTAGCATATATAAGTACTTTCTAAATTTTATTCCTTCTTTAAATGTAATTCAGACACTTTTAAAAGTTTACTTTTAATGAACTAAATCGCCAATTCCTTGCTCAGTGGATAATCAAGAAGTGCTAATTAAGGAAGTGTGGATCTGAGCCCGCGGGATCTAGATAGGGCCTACAGGACTGTTCCCTCTGCTCAGGCAACACGCAACCAGATACATCTACACTGTAGCTCAGGTTTCTAATTAAAGAAAAACCGTCTATTATAACTTAGCACTTTATTATCAGAGTAACAAAAGGTCTGCTCAGATGAGAAGCAACGATATCTAAAGGATAATAGGCGTACGTTTACAATTTAATACCTACAGTAATAGAGATATCTTCAACCGAGCCAAAAGTAAACTTTGCCCCTCGTCTAGTCTCGTTCACACCGCACCGTAGAATTTATCAGGTCTAACAAATTATCAATCAGGACTAAATCGCATCGCCAATTTTGCTAGCCCCCAAAGACCCCAAAGCAAGTGAAGCCTGCTTAACTCAATCTAATAGAATCACCTCGGATTGCTTTCCGATATTTACCGATTTTTCCCCTCGAGTCGAGATCTGGGAGCGGTATCCGAAATAGGCGTGTACCGGTAAACGGTAACGGGCTGTAGGGTTACATAACCTTTTGGTTATGTAACCCTACAGCCCTTAATTAACTAATGTTGGAATCTAATTAACCATTTGGTAGAAGGTGGCACTTAGTCAGCTTTTTCAGAAATTCTTCGTTTTCTGGAGGCACGGCCGTACCATCCTTTTCTCAAAGCAGTTCAGGCCATTTTCGACCCCCCTATAACTTCGTTGTGGATAAAACTAGAAGCCGAATTTTCAGTAACCAAGCAGGCATTGTATAAACACGGTATATTTCAACTTTCATTCAATTTGAATCAGTAGTTTAAGAATTATAACTATTCAACGTTTCTTAATTTTGTCAGTCACTTACTGCCTGACTGACTGACTGACCGATCATCAAAACTATAAGGCACTTCTAGCAGACATAGAAGCTTCAAATTTGTACTACAATTAGTGTTTAGTATATTAATCTAGGAAAAACTAAAATATTTTGTAATTTCGGACCAGTTTTCTAGTTACACCAACTGCATAAATAAATCACACAATACTAAATAGTTTTAAGTATGCAAAAATCCATAAATGCAGTAGTGTGATTGCCAAGTTGCAGAATTTCATTTAGAATGCCTGAGACTTGGCTCTATGAAATATCTCACAACTTTTTACGGTGGAAGAGTTTCGAGACTTGGCCTCTTTTTTACATGGAATGTTTTTATGGGATTGTTTTTACTCAGAATCAGAAAAAAAAGTGTCCGGAATATACAATTACAGATCGTGAAATTATGAATCTCAAAAATTCATGTGGGTCTTCTATTTAATTTAATTTTACCTTTGAATCGAATCCTTAGTTCCTTTTGATCAAGTTCAGTCGTTGACGAATAAACATCGCCAGTAGCAGTTGAAAAATATTAAATATAGGCAGATGGACAGACTCAGGAATTGAATCGTTCTTACGCCATGATTTCACAATGTACCTACATACAAAAAATTGTAAAAGCAAAACAAACCCCAAGATATAGTTGTCGCGATAATATCTGAGGAGTCTTAAATAAATAAAGAGAATAATTCAATTGTGCACAGTAAGTTTATTGGATTGATCATGCGCAAATATTTATCGATGGGGTCGGCAGATAGGGTCACAATTTATTGTAAAGCAAAAACAGTCGTACGTACGTAGGTAAGTTGACAAAATGACGGTAGCAATCAGACAAATTGGCTCCGGCCCTAACCGAATTAATATACGAAGGTTTTGCTCAGGGAAACCACTTCGATAAGAAAATATTGGGGAAGAAAGCTCATACGGCTGTCGATTTAGGATATTTATTACAAGGAATATATACAGACAGTCTCGTACGGTACAACAACATTTTAATAAACGTTTATTTTATCGGGATGTTTAAAGGTATTAGATTTGAAAATTACCAAAAATTGCTCAAACCAAGACGAAATTCCATTTTCTCGAAGACATACATCCTCCCTACATACGCGTGAATAAATATTGTACAAATCCACCTTTACTTTAGCATAAGCAGTAGCTATGGGGAAGAATTGCGTTTTTGCCTCATTCCGAGTAAACGATGCTTAAGAAATTTATTAGGGGATCGAGTTTAAGATATGTTTCTCTTAGAACTTATTATTAGATAACTGTTTACGTTTACTATACGTTAATAAAATATAAGCATCTGTTAATTCTTATGGTGCCAAAGATTTTGAGAAGAGAACTGAAGTAGTGCACGTATCTGTTATGTTCTTTTTAAAATGAAATCAAATCGTACTTATATAATATATACCTGGGTCGTTCTTCTTTTTTACCGACAAATAACTGCCTTTTTTTGGTTTTTGAACTATCGACAATTGTGGTTTAGGAGTGCGATTAAAAAAAAACCATATGTTCATTAGGACTAATTAAAGTCGACTTTTCGGAAAATATATATTTTTTTATTCTGGTTTAAAAAAAAATGAGACGAAGTGAACCTTTAGTGGGGACCACATTTTAATTTACCACTCTGTCACTGCATTCTACGAAATATAAACGTGTAAAAAAAATCTGGTTGAAGAAAGAAAAATATGGAATAATACTAATCAATAAAATTTTACGAACTTTCATTCGAACATTATAAAACCGTAAACATCAATAGACAAAAGAGATGCCATAAGACGACGGACAGTCTATATTGTCGGTAAAAAAGAAGAACGACCCGCCTATATAATGTATGCAATAATCTATTTAAATACAGCATATTATATTGTAATACAAATTATCTATTAAATGCTCGCTTTTCTTTGTCTCTGTACTGACATTTGTTTGCGTTAATATCAAGATTTACCTCCTTACCACTTATAATTGTTAAAAATATCATATCCTTCGTGCTGGCAAATGTTTTCTGAATCGTTGCCCAATTGTATTGCTTAAATACTCTAAACTGAATACACATAGCGAGCGTGCCATAAACAACATCTGCTCGGGAAGTTCTGATCCCCGCTCCGGAAAAACTGATTATCTAATTAGAAGAAAAGCCTCCGCTTCTTAAATGCGGGCTAATCACGAATTAATGAGAGCTTGTACCCTGGTGTCGCAGCGATGATAATTCCTCCCTGCTGCGCTAAGAACCTCATTAATTATGGTGGAGCCCGCCGGGCCCTAAGGTTGCACCCCTTTGTGATAAGCTAGTCGGTATAGATAGGCACTCCAAATTCGTACAATAACATCTCAATCGACCGAAATGATCAGGAATGATGAAGATAATCACTAGAAGACTCGGCCAGCCTTAAACTTTTTAATATTTGACTTTCGCTTGTAAGATCATTTTTTTAGTAGTATGATCTTATTTGTTCAGACACTCGATCTATACCTATTGGAGAAGCAATTTCAATAGTTCCTTAATAATATATCTCAAGTTTATCATATTTAGAATGCATAGGTAAATATTTCCATTTAGTCTTACTCGAGTACCTAATAACGACAATAATGTCTCTATCATGTCGTTTCTATCATGATTTTTGTCACGTCCGGATTTGGTATATTACCTGCTACCCAAACATCGTAACTTAAGCAATAATTCTAGACGAAACCGAAATGACTGAAGTAGAGTTAACAATTTGCCAAGTATAGGCGTTCGGAATGAACAGCCGCGGTAACAAACGACCCTTAAACAGTTGTTGCAGCACCTAACGCTTCCGCTCCCAAGCCGCACTTTGATTTGTTGTTCCGTTCGGCTAAGTTACGTCTTTGACGCTTTGGGACATTCCCCACGCCATATGCTGAGGATAATCCCTATCAGACCCAAACTATCCTATATATCCTAGCTTTGAAACTAGAATCAGCCTGTAGATAGGAATATTTTTAACAGTTCAGGCAGCGAAAAAACAACAAGCAGAATATTATTTAGCGCAGTCTACAGTTTGAATGAGATCCTAAACGGGGTCTTTGTTGTTATGCCATGAATATAAATCGTGATAAATTCCACGCGGCACGGCGGAGGGGCGGGGAGGCAGCCTCAAGGGCTTTTCTTAAAAATAACTTTTGTCAGGGCAATTCGGAGGAGCGCCACGATTTATGGAAAGGTGGTGTCACCCCGGTAATTAGTTTTTAACTAGTTCTGATAAGGGTCCGCTGTGTTTTATGCGCGAACAGCCATAATTTTAGTAATGTCCCGGATTAAGGATGAGTTAAATTTACAACTTGCAACATCTGCGGTCACGAGCAAGCAAATCTGCGTGACCGAAAACGAAACAGACTTAAACGGACAATTTTATGATAAATCATTCGACAAAACAAAAGCGTTCTATTCCAAGCAATTGTCCCTGAATGTCACAATATTGTTATTTTTTTCCATATTTCGCGCGTTTGCGGACCTTCATATCACATGGGCATATGATTTATGTCCGGAGAGCAAAAAAAAGTTCTCCGAAGAAACTTCTTTTATTCTCGGAGAAAGTTGCGTAAAAAACTGGAGGCGCTTAGAAAAAAGCAATTTTCTAGCTCAGGTGTGTAAGATGTTCTTTATCTAACTTTGCATCCGAACCGCTTTGTTTATTGCGGCACATTTTTTCGAAGTTTTGAACATTTTATTACGCTGTACCGTGAAAACGGAGCGAGGAGCGCTTTTTATTACTGATGCCGTTACGTTACGCACCTTTTAAGAAGCCGACTTTGCAAAGGAATATGACGTTTTATGACTATTGCACAACGGGAACTGCTACCTGTCTATTGTGTTTTTTGTTTACCGTTACGTAACAAAACTGATAAACAATAGCCCAATATAATATTTTAAAGCTTAAAAATGTTTGAAACGGTACCCTTTTAATGAACACCGAAAATATAATTTGAAATACTCTTTATGGCCGGCATAATGTAGCCAAGTGGGCCAAAAAATGGCTGTCACCGTCTGGCGTACTGCATTAGCATGAAGGGTGTGAGGCAAGGAGGCTTTATCAGGAGGGCCTTTCCTGAGGGAGGGCCAAATAATGCGATATTGCTCGTTTGTGCGAGCTCCTATTTATCTATTAAAAACGCGAGATTTACGCGAGAATATAGGAAACTTTCGCAAGTTTATGTTGTTCCGCCGCTCTGGGCTAATATAAAAGATTGATGCGTGTTATTTTACTCTTGCGGCGTCTATATTGGCGAAGTGTTTTACGCTGTCTCGTCATTTAAAGCCAACAAACTAGAATTTACATAAGGCATCGCTCCAGAATATGAACGTTTTATAAACTGGACCGCTACTTTAACTTTCAGTTTCCAGTTTTAAATGGAATCAACTCATCTAGTGCCAATTAATGAACAACCTCATTTCTAGTTTCTACCGAATAATTGCAACGTCTAAACGCTTACGAAAATTCTATAAAACCGCTCCATTTTATCATAAAGACGTTAGTATTGAAACAGCCGTTGTCTGATCGGCGGAGTCACGACGCGGCGTGAATGTCGAAGATTTCAGCCTGACTGACAGCCTGACCAGAATGCAAGCCAGCCAGCCGGTCACTGGACTCTGAAGGACGCATGTTACATGCATGAGACACTAAGAAATGGCAAAACTGATTAACACTTTGTACAGGTACTTGAAACCCCGGTTGAATAGACGACGCCACGTCCAAACAAAGTTTTTTTAACACATCTTTTACAATTAAGCGAAATTATTAAGCGTAAGTACTTTTACAGACTTTGACAGCTTTATAATCCGTATGTAAATAGCCAACGATCACGAGCCATATTTTTCCACGCTTAATTATTAGGCAAGTCTAACTGTTGTCAAAGTATCAAGTAGGTATCCCGACGCATTGTTCACTGGTGACAAATTATACCGGATAATACCACACTATCGTGTGTCCGCCCGAATTTAGCACAGAGCCGAGCCAATATTCTATATGCTTATTTTAAAGGGTCCTATATGCTTTCCAATGCAGTGGCAGCAACGTCCTTTTGGAACAGAACGCCCTTGTTGATAATAAACATGCATCGCAGCCTACAATAATACCTAGCTATTAAGTATATCGGCATCGACACAATTGGTGTAATTTAGACACTTGATATCGTCTGAGGTTAACACTTTTAAATTGGGGTTTCCCTGGGATTCCGGTCACTTGATGGTAATTTACACTCATTGAGTACCATCAAAATTTAATTGAAAACTGTATAGTTTTGATAAGGATTTAAATTTATCATCGATTTTCTCAGTACGTACAATATAAAAATTCGCCAAATGTTCTTGCATCATAGGTTCATAGTATGTAAAGGGTAATAACTGAAGCTCTACTTTTTTATTTCACAGCGCGTCTTTGATATTTCAGTCTCCAAGTGTCAAAGATGTGTAAGGATTACAACACTGCCACTTACATCACTAAATAAGCCTTTCACTTTCTAACGAGTGTTTCAATATAGGGTGCTTCAACTTCAGACCGTTTAAAAGACAATTGAATGCTTTTCCTTTATTTTGTACTCTAAGTATTTTTTATTTCTTATGCTTATGGCGACCAGAAATACTAACATTTAACTAATGATGAGTTTCAGAAAGGTGATTACAAATAGTGTTTTTATTAGTACTACTTGTTATGTATCATCTAAATAAAATCAATGAACTTACTATATTCGCGTGAAAGCCATGGAAGGCTAACTACATTTACTTCACACTTCCTTCCAAACTTAACACTTTCCAAACATTCCCGACCTACTTATCCAACTAAACTGCACACAGTATCTCAACTTGTAAAGATCACTGCGAGAGGAGCTCTCCGCTAGGTAATAAATAATACCAGCATGAGTTAGGACCACCTAGAGAGTTTGTTTACTGCGGAACAGCGCCGTATTGTGGCTGCCTACGCCATACATTTTGCTCGGCAAATTGCTCCGTTCCCTGTCTTAATGAACGGAGATTCGCGTTTGCCTAATTGGATTTATTATTTTATGATTTTAGTGCGTATACGGTTTACAGCCTAAATGACTCGTGACAGGGATATTATACCTACGTGAACTCTTAGAACAGTGTTCGGGTTTGCGTGAAACCGGTATTAGGTATAGCATTTTCGCCAAACGTCTGCCACTAATGTATTTTGGCAATTTGAATAGGCAAGTATATAATACGTATAGTTATAGAAACCAACAATATATTAATAATATTTAGATAAACACATGGTCCTTAAACTAGGTAGGAAACCCAATAAATCAAAAATAATTTACCAGGTTAGATACCTAATTCAAACCGCAGCTCCACCATCTATTTACAAATAAAATAAAATACAGAAAATTCTAGAATTCTTAGTCTTAAGCTAATCCTAGAGATCCGTATCGTACAACATACCACCTTAGGTTATGTAACAACACTAATCGAACAATTTTATCAACTCTTACCAGCTTCGGCTATTATCGAAAGCGAACGTACCTGCAATCAAAACAACAACCATTAACTAACGCAACAGCTTCATGGGATTGTACTATTTCATAATCAACAAGTAGGTTGGACAGATTAGTACCAATTACTTGACTTGAACTAATAAATCTGCATTTCAAATTGAATAAAACTACGCCCATTTAATTACATAATAGTGTTTAATTATCACATTTAAATAATGAATTCAGACCGGAGCACGCGAGTCGCCCGCCATTCACAAAACTTCGTTAATGGCTCATTTGAATACAATCTAGACACATCAATGTTCTAACCCACTAGAACGTGTTATTATGTCGTTGGAGATCACTCAACCGTGTAGACATAGTAACTTAACATACTATGTTGTACGCCTCGTATCGAGAACGCACGTGTCAAACGCTTATCGCTTTAACCATAAAGACTAAATTTGACAAACACCCGCGTGCTCTCAAAAGACGACGTATACACATAAGTAGGTAAGTACTATAGATAACCAATGGTTATGACAGTTTAAATTAACTATCTGAATAATTAGGTCTGTTTCACGTTCGACGGGGTCAAGGGGAAATAAACTACTATATATCCTACAAGTCTTGCTATGAAAGGTATTATTTATAGCCGGTACTTACCTACCTATCTATTTTATTCCGACCGGACAACGTCAACGATAAGTTTGTCAATCGGTAAAGCGTATTGGAATTCTACCAAAATATGAACAGAACACCAAGGTCATATACATATAGGTAACGGTCGCAAGTAATAAAGAAGATTTTTTACAATGTACGCTTTATAATAAACCAGTCACGGTTGGAATTGGATTGTCCTTGTTTACCGACTTATTGCAATTTACTTTTAGGCGCGATAGGTAGGTATTTGTGGCGAGACTGTCAGCTACCAAAGATAATAATAGAAATGAACTTGTTTCGTCGTCAGTCCTTGGTATAACGAACGGAATTAGGTACTTATTCGATTTGGCAAAATATAGGTGAATCAGAAAAAATTTGCTCAGCTGTGGCCCATCGTTCACATGCGAGCCGCGTCACGTAAACATAAAGTTCGAACTTTGGCACACTACCATAAATCAAGGGGCGTTATACGCCATGTTTCATGAGCTTGCACCGTCTCTTTCGCTCTTACATACATTGCCGTGTCCCCCTCTCCCTCTAATGCTGACACAGGGACCCGGGGGGCCGGGGGAGGGGGCAGCTGTCTAGCCGTGACGTATTACCCGACCGCCGGTCGGTCAGGTCAGTGCGTTAACTCAACAGTGTGAAACGTTTTCTTTTTCTAATTTAAAAAATACTAAAAAGGCATAAAAATAAAGAAAATTACTTATTACCAAAACTAGTGATGCGATAGTGAGCATCGACAACGACATCTAATTAGTTGACAGACGACGCTATTATGTACCTATATGTCAAGTACTTAATGCAAATCGTTAGTTCGATTCTAGAATAGACAATGCGAGGAGAAGTTTATGAGACCACCCACACATCAGCGTGTTGTACGTGGGGTCGCGATCACACACAGAAGAATATTTTAGCTTACAATTACTATGTAAGGAGCGACTTATTCGCGTCGTTAACTGTTTTAAATAGCGACCAACATTTTAAAACCTTGAACATATTTAACAATAGAAAATACTTCCTTATTTTTAGTTTAATTGAACCCAGCTACTATTCGTATGTGTGTTACTGTTTTTTTTTGTCATCTTACCTACTTTACATTTTCAAATTTCGTTTCAAAAATAAATAGTGGCGCGCTATTTAGGTACAAACCCATTATTTGCCCCTCAAATTGATTTCCAAACTCGTAAGTTCCAAACAAAAAGGCCTCGTTTAAATTGTACTTAGTTTTTAGCACATAAAACTGGATAAGTAGTTTACTCTCCTCAAAAACAGCATCGCGTGTCTTCTCTTCTAATAGGTAAGTTCCACTTTAGATAACCGCCAACAGAACATTCAACTGAAACTAAAAGCCACCTAGGAGGTGCTCTCTAGTCGTGTGCAAATGAATGGTGGTTAGCACGTGATTAGACCGCCAATTAATTCAACCGCCAATAAATATTATGCGCATTATGTTTATCTATCGGCTCTGGGACTAGGGTGATTAAATCGTGAATCACTTGGATGGCAGACAAATATGCATAAATCTGGCTTAAAAAAGTCTAGACGGAAGAAGTTGTGTGCTAATCAGAAACCAGTTGGGTCAGTTTGCGGCCGGTACGTATTCAAACAAGCGCATACTGGTATTCTTATTTGTTTCTACTAATTCGTTGGCCATTAAAAGTATCGCGCCCTTGTTGGACACCTCATTGGGCGGCTATAAATACTGTCGTTATCTCTCGATATCAACCGGCACTTCTCCACGCGACCTACCCCAGCTCTAATGAATTACACAATGAACTCTCATCTAAATACAGAAAAAAGCTTTTAAAGGCATATATCAAAAATGCCCACAAAAGCCTACTAAGACAGGACCCACAGATTTATTACGCTCCCTTTGTTAAACACGTAATCTCCACGTGGAGCCGCGATATAAAAGGTACCTAAATGAAAATAAATGTAGTTACTCATTCTGTTGCCTGCCTATTTACTTTGTGCCCGGGCATAAATTAGGCTCTGTTTAAAAGTAATCTATTTTGAAAATTACCCGTTAAATCACATTAGGACAGATAACACGTTGTTTGGGGGTATGTGGTCAACAAAAAAAATATTGTCGGCCGGAGTGGTCGAGATTTGTTGCCTTCGGGGTGGTACTCCGTCAATGGTGTCAAGCATGTGGATATAGATTCCACAGAATAGAATAGGTACATTAGGCGCTCCATGAAAAAAAGATCATTGTTTTTTAAGCCATTTATTGCACAATTTGACCGGTTACAAAATATTTCCCCAGTAAATAATGGCCATCGAAGTAGGTATATGTGGGTGAGTATCGAATTTAAATTAACAGATGATTAATCGTCCACGTTTCGGACATCGATACGTCGCCTCATGTCGTGCCAGCGGGCCATTTTCGGCAGTTTCCGGGTCTATCCATCTATAGGTATGTTTGTTTGCCTAATTTATATGCGTGACGGTCCCTTTTTATTGGAAAACAAAACAGCTGCGCGGATTAGCATTTTTTTTGACAAATAATATAAATCATCAATTTCTTTGCATCGTACTATATAGTACCTACCTATAAATAACAAAAACGAATAATAAGTAGGTCTTATGTTACTTTTGTTTTAATTTAAATGTTCTTTGCTAAGCGAGAATCGTATTTTGCGCGGCTAAAACGTTATTAGAGTCCTGAAACACATACCTACCTAAATTAAACAAATGCACAATCCCAAGGTACTAATACAATAAAATAATAAAAGCCGGCGGGCAACAAATAGGTATTAGTGATGCGATACACTCGATATGCTACATTGCAATCATTCTTGTACTTACATTAATACATACCTTTACCGAAACTATAATATGTAATATTAGATTTTTATATTATAATCACATACCTTGCCTATTCATCGTCGTCACATACCCAGTGGAACAGGACAAGAATATCGTAGACCATTCTGGTTGGCTAACAGGTTATTCTGATGGTTGTAGGCACCATGTTAACGCGACAAGACAAAACGAATTAAATAACTGGCTTCGGGCGATATTTCACCTGCTGTTCTCAAAATGCTGACGCGATCGCGAGATACCTACTGTTTAGTACTGTTTTGTTTCAAATATTAATAGATTAATTGTTTTAAAATTCTCGTTCAAGATTTGCACGTCTTGACTGTTTAGTCAAGACGTGCAAATCTTGAACGAGAATTTTAAAACAATTAATCTATTAATATTTGAAACAAACTCGGATTTTTACAATATAATTTTATACTTACCTACCTATAAATTTAGCATTATACAAATGATTCGTAAATAAATATAAAATATTTATCTTCCCACTGTGCTTCGAAAATGTGTAGTACCTACGTGACTTATTGTAAGAGCGACAGCATAAGTGTTAAAAAAATAATTTATATCTGCAGTAAATTTGTAGGTTAATTATTATTTGGCTACTTATATCGATACGTGCCTCGGCGATTAGCGCATCACTAGCTCTCGGGTGCGAGCCAACAAATCATACAGATAGCATCTTCTACAAATTTGAATCGGATCTTATTTATGATTTGCCTTTTTCACGGCTGCGTTTTGGGGAAAATTCGAACATTAATCAAAGATAAATGTTACTGGGCTTTAGGTATACCTACCTACCTTTTTATACCAACTTTGTAAGTTATACCATTAAATAAAACAGTATCGAAATGGAAATATAAATATCCAATGTTCTTTAGTAATCAAGTGAGAATATCGAATTGGAAATTGTCATCGAACATCCAATAAGCCAAAAAATATTAATTCAATCGGAAAATCGGAAAGTTCCCACGGTATTCAGTTCATTATCTACAACAACATAATAATCATAACAAAAGCATGTACGAACCACCGTACTTGGTTAAACAGCAATCGCATAAACAAACCCCAACAATAAAGCCAAATAAACGCTCGAGCACGCCATCGAATCGCACCTTGAATCGCACATAAAAAGCCCATGAACACCGGTCGAATTGAATAGAGTGCTACTCGGCAGGAGCATCCAAATATTGCATTCCCAACCGTACTCGGTCGGGTAATATCGAGCACGAGAGTAGAGTTCGTTAGGGCCCATAAAATCGTTTACGAGCTGCCGAAGAGCCGTCTTCAATAAACGTGCCATAAAAGTTCGGTTACTCGACACTAGATGGCGACACTAGTGGCCACTTGAAGCCGTTGCGACGATTTTACTGCCATCTATGGAGCTTTTTAAGCGTTTAAAGACTGGGAGAAAAGGATGGTGCGTGGTTCTCGCTTTTGCGGGATTGCAGTGAAGTTTGGAAGGCAGCGCTGGCGAAAGACCTTGCCATGCGCACGGTGAATTTTCTGGTTGTTATTGTGATGTTTTTACTTTTTGCAGATGAGATCACGAAATTTGTTTATTGTGTGTATCGTAATTATTTCCATTACCTCCGTCGGCGCGTCAGACCACGTGATTCGGTTTTGTAGTTAAATTTCGTTCAAAGTTTGACTTTTGCGTAGGTACCTACCTTGTTTTATATTATATCATTCAGTCCATTAATGGATGTCACAAAACTGACGATCAATCTCAGGTGAATCCTAGATGTTCCTAGATGAATGAATTTGTCGAGCCGAACACTTCATTAGAAATGTAGGTAATGAATTTGAATTGTATCATATTATGTTAATTTTATTCTTAAGACATTCTAACCCAGAATTTTAGTTATTTATTCAAATTAATTGTTTTATGTAATTGACAATGTATGATTAATAAAAACAAAGACATACCTACCATTAGGGTTGCCAGATGGTCGGGATTTGGCGGGATTCTCCCGAATATTTGTATGGCCTCCGGACTCCCGACAAAGTAAAAAATCTCCCGAAAAAACAACTTCATTGTATCAAACAAAATTTGCATATTGTGCGAGTTTACTGAATAACCTTTACACAAAAGACAGAAAACTAATGAGTATGGACCTAATAAAAGCTGAATTAATGATTCGTCTTTTAATGAAAACTGTGTTTCAAGTCGTCTTTAAACAGCGAAAAAGGTAAAAAAAATGCTGAAAGCTGTTAGTAATAGTAAATACAACTGGCTAGCCCAAAATAAATAAAAAACTACTTATAAAACTTTGTTGATTTTTTATATTTTAATATGGGTAATGAGAAAACCATTTTGTTAGTTTTTGTATGTAAGTAACAACAATTTTCAATGTTGTTAATTTTAATATTTTTAATAGTTTCTTTAATTTTATAATTTCTCCCGATCAAAGTCCCTTAATCCCGAAAAATATTTTTTTTCTCCCGATATTAGGGTAATTCGATTTGGCAAGCCTACCTACCATACATACCAGACACCAATATTAAGTCACAAAACAGACAGTTTAAATGTGATTTAAATACTTAGGTAAAACCATATGTTATGTTTGACAGTCCAAGTTGAATGAATATCCCAGCCTATGTGTAGGCTGTGTGTACCTAATGAATAATTTATAATAGAAATGACTAAGAGACTTAGGTAATAGAGACCATATTCATAAATGCATATTCCGAGCATTTGATAAGTTTCAAATTCAGTTTCTCATAACCATATTTGTCCTTTTTATCAGACTTAGGGTTGACATATGTATTTAAAAAAATTGAAGTAAAATAAAAATTAAGGCCCTAAGCCCGAAATCGGCGATGGCGGTCAATAATGAATTTGACATACTGTCAAAATTACTATTGACCGCCACCGCAGGCCGTGCCAGTTTGTGCGAGAGTGAAAGGAGTTTCTAAAGCTTAGTTTTCACCATTGAATCACCGATGGCCGGTTTTACGGGGATTAGGCCCGGGGCACACACGAGGTGGTCTCATTAGAGGACGCATGTGATACTCTTGCGCTTCTCACACTGATTATGGCTCCGCCGGAGTCACGATCCACGATTTGCTTGGACTGCTAAACGCTTGCCTAGTGCAGGGCTATAAATGTCTTTTTTTTTTTAATTGTCAATCTTTATCGCACTTGCCGCACTTGGCGTTCGCGGAAGCAGCTGAGGGCGTAAATTCAGTTCATCTTTCATACCCTACTCGCATTTCAATATGTTTTTCTAAACAAAAATCAATATAAATATTTATTCTGCAAATAGGCCACGAGGGCACACACATGTTAAATGATAATTTACTATAAAAATAATAATCTTACAACAATAATCATTTCATAGCTATTCGCCAGCGATATTAAATTATATCCTCTAGCCGGCCAGCATACAAGAAAAATCGTCAGTGAAAATTGAACCAATTACAATAGAAAATAGAGTTGAGTTTATTTGATTACATATTTACAAATACATCACAAACTTACTTCCTTAAAGTTTAATATATACCCATTATTCACAACCAATAATGAACCATATGGCGTTAGAGCAAAGTTAGTTTTGTTATTTCCTAAATTCAGGAGACTCAAGGTTGACAGATACAGCGCATTGGAAACAGCATTCATCAGGTAGAAGTAATAATTAATCAATAACCAAAAATTTTAAGCCGATAATTTATAGACAAAGAACTAAACCGACGGGCATGTTCTCAAAATAAATCTCAATAAAATTGATCTCATCTTAAATAACATCATCTTGGCTGGAGTTCGCTGGATGTAGCGTCAGCACGGTAGTCACCCTAATAATAAGTTAATTGTTACCTGTTATTATCTAAGTATATATATAATAGTTATATACTTAGTATAGATTACTAGTACTACGTGTTTTTGTCAATTTCCGTTAATTGTAAGGGGGCATAGGTTAGATCAAATAAAGTTAATTTCTCCAAGACAGTAGTATCTTAACTCTTACTGTTATCTAGATATTCGATATTTTATTTTAATCAGATTTGCAGCTTTAACCACTGTTAATGCTACATTCAATTATTTTGTAAAAAATATTTAATTTTTTTCAAGTAATAATTATGTTTATTTGTTTCTGTGAACGGAAATTCCCGGGAACACCGTGTATAATAAAGAGGAAACGTCTGCGAGATTCTAGCTTTGTAAGTTTGTATGTAAGTACCTACCTACCTAATGGCTGGATGTAATGAATACTTAGGTTTTATTTTTTTATAAAATTGTATTATGATCATTAGTACCTAAGTATTATTGTAATCTAGTATTAAAATGTAGTGTAGGTAAGTTTTGCATGCCATATAGTGGCGGAACATACATACATGAAATTTGTTTACCACTGACGTCAATTGTACCATCTTTGTGTATGTTTCAGCAAAATAAATGAATATGAGTATGACCACTTATCCGATTTCAATAAATATTTTACATATGTATCTACCTACATATGTCTCTGGTCACGTGTCTGTATGGAAATAGGCTATATTTTATGCTGCGGCTTCGCTTAAGCGTTCTTTGTAACTCGCGGGCGGAGCCGCATGGGCAGCTAGTTAAGTTACAATACATACTTAATAGATATTTCATTGTTTTGGTACATTCAGGCCGAAGACACAGTTTCTTTGCGATGGCAAATGGTTTTTGCACCATTACTTTATGGAAACATAAATGTTGAAAAAAAAATTGTTTTCCACCCGTAAACGTGTAAAATCAACGAAGAAGTAAGTATAGAAGTAATTAATTTGAATGTTTATCCGCACAACCTATTACAGACCGAACAATGTTGAATATTGCGCCGGCAGCTGTCATTCTATAGAAACCTGTCAAACGTTCCATACGTTCAGATTTTAACGAACTTAACTATAACGCTAAGTTTACATCATCAACCTATAGGTATCCACAGGTCTCGTAGACCAGCTGGAACGGGCTCTGGACCACCCATGTCCAGTGCGAGTTAAATGAGCAAAGAACTTGAAATCCTTTACGAGTCCTATGTCGCAACTTCCGTTGTCCATATTCGAAACAGTCATTTTAATTTTTACCTACAGTAATGCTTACTTAGAGGTAGATCAAATAACAAGTGAAATTAAAAGATTTTTCAAAAAACCCAACTGCTTTTTTCAAATTTTATAGCCTACTCCCTGCACGATTAAGAGAAATCCAACGACACCTCATATGTCGAAATCCGTCAAACGATTTAGGCTGCAGGGCGTGCCAGAGAATAAGGTCACATACATAGGTACGAGTACATACATACGCTCGAAAAACATAACCCTCCTCTCTTTCGGCAGTCGGGTAAAAACCAACGGCGTTTTCCTTAATTACATTATTAATTCACAACTTTTTGCTGTAGGTACCTACTGTCTCTATTTATGTATTTCGATGCCTTTAGATATATAAAAACGTCTGTCAAACATTTCATAAATCACAACTTTTAATGCCTGAAAATTGGTTTGTCCCTGTTCCTTACGCTTTTGTTGGGGAGTAATAACATATTTAGAAAAATACAAGTTTGTTAACTTTTATTAACAAGAGTGTAAAAGTCTCAAATAACGAAGAAGTCGATAATTATTGACGCCGATCAATACATAGTGTCGTGCGGACGCTACCCGCCCAAACAGGTTTCCCAGGTATACCTACATAACGTATTGTTATCTCTCGTCAGCATACCTCAGATTGTTTTGCATTTAATTATATAAACTGTAAATAAATGCAACGATTTACGAACTGCCAAACAACCCTAATTTGTATTTTTATTTTGCCCCGGAGTTTGACAAATTGCTAATTTCCGAAGCGTTAAATGGTTTTTAATCTTATTTATGTTCTCCAGGTTAAATATTGCTACATTGATAGTAATGGGTATTTTTTACGCCTTGATTGATTATTATATGCTAGATCTACCTACCGATTGCTGAATTTTTATCTTTGTATTGGAAATAAGTAGGTACCTACTTAATATTTTTGTCGCTCTTACACATTCAGTTTTAATTGTACTAATTGTAGCTATCTTACCATTTCTCTTTTTATATATTATCATTTACTAGGCCATAAAAAGCCATTTCAGAATTCGTCAATAGTAAAAATCTCCAAATGTACAAAATTAATTATCGCCGTTAAAACCTAGTAGCATTTAGCTATTGCGGCGTGTCTGATAGTGACCTTTAAAATAAATTGCTAGTAAATGATGGCAATTTGACCGCTTCTCGAACCATATGCGAAGGTTATAAATAACATAATGAGTTCAATTATCCGCCATCTTTAAAATGCAGTTCGGCGTTTGCACGGCGAAGGTAAAAGAGCAATTGGAATGATCGAACAAATGGGTGAGAGTGAAATGTGAAACATTTAAATATTCGATATACCTATTGGTTACGTAAATATTATTTTAGTATTTTAACAGAGTTGTATCTCTTAGATCTCGAAGTATATGTATATGTACTTATGTGAAAACCGCTAGAGACATTGTGTTGGCCTGGGCACACATCGAACACTGCCTACTTTCGAAGGCGCAATATACAAATAAGCACCTAAGCATCTTAAATTAAAAGTAAATCTAAAAAATGCCGTTTTTACGCTTTACCCTTTTTACTTTAACCTTTTTTCAGGCTCTCTGTAAAAGCACTAGCTGACCGCGCTGTTCCGCCCGCGTATTGCAGTGAGCGCAGGCAAACCCGCGGGATTAACTATAATATATGCCTATAGAATATCGCTTCCAAAAAGTCCATTCTATACAAGGGTGTTCTTTATTATCGGATAAGTGGCTCCGGAGTTTATCCCCTACTACATACCTACAAACATACAAACATGCAATTCCTCTTTTCTGACTGTCTACAGACTTTTCCTCTTTATAATGTTATTAAAGACTAGTATAGATAAGACCAAAATCGTTACTGGATTAAAACTTAAACCGAAATAAATTCAATTAAAATGATTAACCACCGGTTAACCTCACCTCGTTATTATTTCCTTAATAACAACAGAACCTTCGGAAACAATGGAGTTCCCTCAAACTTCAGACGTCAGCTATCTCTCGTATCTACACGCGAACAGACAGGCGTACAGACAGCAATATTTTGCACAATTATGTAGATAGCTATCGTGTAGCAAAGTCGAGGCTTTTACCCGCATATATGACGCATCCAACCTAGATCCATAAGAGTTATGGCTGTTATGAGTAAATCCGAATCGGATTTCAAAATACTTGCGATTTATAACTTTGAAGTTGAACTGGATAAGATTTAACAAAATGTTAACAATTAAGTAGCCGCTATATTATTATTATTTACTAAAGTAAAAGTCCTATTTACAAAGGACAAGGAAGTAGCGATTTATGATAAAGTATCGATGCAAGCTAAATATTTTTTTACATCAAAACAGATATTAATAAGTAAAAAAATACCCAGCAAAAAGGTTAAATTCCGAAATAATTTCCAGGTTCAAGTTCAACTTAGCCTAGTGACAGGTGTTCTTGCAAAGAAATGAAAGTCCCGCGTACGTTTTTTTTTAACATGTTGAACATGTCAAGAGGGCCAGTACCGCGGTGGGTCTGATGGCGCGATGCCTCGCTTCGCGGGGCGTCGGCGCGTTGTAACTCATTTTGTATCGTTGTTTATTGAAAATTAATTGTGTGAAAACACCACACCGGCTATCGGTTATCAGCAATTGTAAATACCAGTGCCTTAGGAATATTTAAATGCTGTTAAACGTTTCTGGTTTTGAAGTTTTAAATGCGATTAAAATTTAAGTTTAAAATGTGTGGTACCTTATACTACACAAAAGAACCGGGCCTTACTGAAAAGCAAAATTCGTCTTTCCTGCGGTTAGTATTGAGCTTACGTGCATATAAATAATATTTTTATTAATTGTTTGAATTAAGTTCAACCAATAATTTGGCTTTGTAACAAAAACGTTATCCCCCAAACATAATTGAAGTTTCTGAAATATAGAATTTTACCGAACTGATCTTGAAATCTTGTATGATCAAATTGACACTGAAGGGTGTGATAACGGAAAGAAACTGTAAAAATAAAGATAAAAGAAAAAGAAAGTGCTAACTGTGACAAGCCAGTAAAGGTTACCTGAATATGTTGGAAAAATTTCAATGACGACCATAAATATGATTATACATGAGCTCGCTTACAGGTCGGTATTACTAAGCACTCATCATTTTGTATTCAACAAAGTTAAACGCCTTTCAGATAGGGATCAACCGCGAAAGAGCAGATCGGCATAATGATATGTTCAGGAATTCAGCGTTTTCGAGCAAACGTGTTAACTTTAGCACTCCCGACGACACTCGGTTTAGGACAAGAAAATAAATCGAAGACAAAAGTATCAAGAAAGAAAGCCTTAAATCGTAGCCGCGAACGTGAAAATAACCTTCATTGAATTGATCCAAATGATTTCAAAATCGAGGTCTGATCAACCCCTGTGGCCAAAATTTCCCCTTTTATTTTACCGTCTGATCATTCCGTGAAACATTATCTCCCAACATCTATAATAACAACGTTTAACTTTTATTTTTACATCCACCGTGTTGCGAAATATCATAAGAGAGATGGTCCGATTATACCATAGATGTCGAATCTAAGAATAGTCGTATCATGGCATGCTCCTTATAACCACTATAAACCAATTGGTAACACCTTAAAGTCTATACTCCAATAAATAACGTCTGATTTATGAAAATTTATCATACTCTTGAGGTTTAATTTTGAAATGATCTCCAAACGTTCAGAAAGTGAGTAACTGGATAATGGATGTCATCGGATTTGAGACCTTGTGTTTTATAGGATAGGAAAAAGTTTTCCTCGAGGGAAGTGGCGAAGAAGACATTTCTGCGGTGTGAGGCTAGAAGTGTGTCTGCGTATTGTTTTGATAAGCTGCAGTACGGGTTCGCGAGATTTATTACTGGTATGATTTAATGCGAATAAACTACTCGCCTTGCGGTCGCTGCATTGATGAATGCGCCGCATCTAGCGCTCACCTATATTCTTAGCTCATCTATCAATTAACTAATAATCCTCTCAATAACCTTTGAGCGTGTGCTTTAAATAATATCCAATGACAGTCCTTATAAACTACGATCCGCTAAATACCCAAGCGGGTTATTAACGTGCTCCCCATATGTCAATCAAACAATTAAATTCAATTATTTTTCCTACAGGTCGTAACTTTAAAATTAACCAACATTATTTAAGCATCCGGATTTTTTGCAACAGTATAATGGGTATGTGCCGCGTTCTTAAAACATCAGTTGGTAATTATTGCGAGTCCTGAATGAAATTATAATAGCAGCTTGTGGGTCGTTATTTGTAGATTGGCAACCCTGTCCCTCGAGGGCCAATGGGAACGTTGTAACGCGGCGCCTGCGCGGGCTCGCCCGCTGAGCTTGAGCAGAATTAACGAGGAAACTTGCAACACTCGCGTTACTTAGGTACGTGGACGTTAGATTTGAAGATAAAAATTACTAAGCAGTGAATTTGGCCAAAAGTGTCGTGTTAGACTTTCAATCAGTACCTACTTATGTAAATGATATTGTAAATTACGTTCCATGTTCATTTGGTTGGTTGGTAGTCTATGATATTTTTATACCCCTAAAGTGCTTTCTCAAAGTAACTTACACTGTTCCAGTAGCACAATGAAGATTTAACATATCGGCATGGCAACAACAGCAATAACAGCCTAATAAAATCTGTTACACAACGATGAGTGATCCAGGCGACTGACACGGTCGTTGTAATTCGCCCGCTCCGTGTTCGTTGGAAACGACATAAATCAAATGCAGTTGGTAGAGATTTGCATGTCACAACTGTTGAATTTATTGCAGTGGCAAGGTCGGGCTACGGTCTTGGCTGATAGCGCTAGTTATGTTAACAATAGTTACCAATTTTGTACGCAAACGTACAACTATTAAAAGATTCGTATAAATTCTCAAGACATAACATAAGTGTTACACTCATAAATCGTACGATGCATACATTTTACCAGATACCGCCTGTTAAAAAACTAGACATACCCACTACTTATTTCATCCCTTGAAAATTATACAAAATTATCTAGTATTACCTTTTATAGTGTTACAATTAAAAAGTAGACGTCTGATGAGAGGACGATACATTGTATTAATCTTGAATGTGTTTTTAAAATAGGTACAAGTATAATTTATTTAACAATCAACACGTGACTCTACTTACAGACGAACAAAACCGTAAACAGTTAACTTGACAACAACAACAGAAATAGCCACGAGCCCGTTGAGACTTAGGCTGTTACTCGTATTAGTGGATACAGGTTTTTAAATGCATGTAACTGAAGGTAACAATTAGGGTGGCCGGTAAATCAACATTAGGTCTACGGGAAATGCCGACGATTACAGTCAATCGATCGGTTGGTTTGTTAGTCGCCTGGATTAAAACTAAAAAGTCGCTATTTCGATACAACGATTACACTAATAAATGCAACGAAAGATATCCGTATGTATTAATGAACAGTGTTTACTAGGACTTGAGTCCCTAAGTGTCACAGATTTTAATTAAGATAAGTATAATGCTCTAATTTGACACGGCTGGCTAGGCTACCCGAGTTACTTTGAGCAAACTCACGTCGTTAAAAAGCTTCATTGTGCTGCAAATCATGTTACTAAAATGTACAATCTGATCTTAATTCTCTTAGCCTCACTCAATCCTAACAGAAATAGCCCTATACCTATTACCAGAAAAACGATAGGAGCACTTAAGGATAATAATATAATAATTCATATGAGAATAACCCTTTATCAAGCGTCCGCGGCGATGTTAGCAAATTGTGCTGCGCCCAAGCTGGATACTGGCGTTATGCACGCCATGTATTATCATACTGTCGAACGGTGTCAAAATGCATAAGGTACGAGGTTTTATCTAGGTATAATAGGCCTATCCTAAAATTAAAATAAAAAAACGTGTCGAGAACATTATCCACGAAGAACAAAAAAAGCGGGTTGCTTAAAACATCTTTGATCGGCCGGTTATCGTTAAATATGGCGCCGGTATATAACTGTCATAATATACAGAACTGTAAAGCTTGCCATACAATCTGATTTTCAAATTTTAACGGTTGTTTTTTTTTATATAAATAGACCGACTGTTTGAAACAACCAAGGCTAAGTAATGTCCCAGAAATAGAAACTTGCAGAACTTAATTTGTATAAAACCAGGTGCTTTAGCTTATAAAAAAATTTTAGTTTAAGGTTCACCCATCAAAAAGAAATTCTTTCAAGCATTATACATATTTTAAAATGTGATATGACTTCCAATAAAGTACACACAATTTGAGTGAGTGACACTTGAAAAAATAAAACGTCATAGAACTCAAATTATCACATAATAAAATTCGTAATTGACATCATGCCTTCAAATCGTAATTAAAAAGCATTTGGGTACCTACATCCTTAAATAACTGTTAGGATGACAGTGTTGTTTATTTTTAAATATTTATTTGTGTGTAATGCATTTGTTAGGATTCACGCTAATATAAACTAACTAAGTATTTAATAGAAGTAGCTAATTAATCATCATCATCATATCAGCCGTAAGACGTCCACTGCTGGACATAGGCATAGCTCATTAGTTTGTATTTAATATCATCCATATGGGATTTGGCAAGAATGTTGGCACCAAACAAACCCATACATACAAGTCTAACACGACCACAGTTGATAGCGATTCACATGATAAATTTATATTTTGTTGCAGATTCTACGCAGAGGATAGACAATATTTAACAGGCTGCGACTCCCGAAACGCCAGCGGTGACGTATGAAGCGTATTCCATATGGCACTTACACACGCAAACCTGTTATAAAGACATAAATATCGGGGCTAAGAGCTACCTATCAAAACACACATTAAATTAGGTCGGTGGGTAATATAATCGAAATAATAACCCTCTTTCAGGGTAACCCCCACATTTAGAAGCACCATTTTAACATTGATGACTAGGAAATATGTTGAAATGAAACACAGCAAATATAATGTTTATTGTTTCTTACTCTCACAGGCACAGAACACTATCGAAAAGGACATATATGCATTCATTTGTTAAAACACTTACGCCATTAATAAATATACACGGCAGTTTTCAGCGAACTGTGGGAAACTGAACAGTTGTTCCATATTCCTAAAACTAGTACATTTTGTGCTGTTTATCACTTTTAGTCTAGACACTAAACCAACAATGCTCGGCTAGCATTTTCAGCCTCATATTAACCCTTGGACTTGTGATTATTGATCGTGTTTTTTTACAGTTTAGTAAATCATAGTTAAGACAAAAATTCCAATGTTTAGTTTTAATTTTATTTTATTTACATATATTCAGCACATAGTCGCACCTCTCAAGAACAATAAATTAAACAATACGTTTTAAAGTGAGTAGGTAGAGCATCTCACAAGACAGACCATGCCTGTAAAAACAACTGTTGTAAGCTTACGCTGGAAACTTAATGCTATCATAAACACACCAAAAGCGATATAAATTATTTATCAATCGCACCAGTCAGCACTTGGATAACAATAAACAATGGTAAAACATTCTGTACAGTCGGACACAATACGCAGTAGGAGTTTGTGCCTATTCCGCTACAGTCATAACTCATAACGGCGAGAACGATACAACGCTTGAAAGCAAGAATACTGGAGCGGACTCGACGTAGCACGAAGCTCGAAAATGCTTCCCAAATTCGAGAATGTATTCTTAAATAACGCATGCAAATGTGGGAAGGTACCGCGATTATAAGTTTTAATTTTTGATATATGAACGTGTTTTGCTTGGTAATTGTTCATTTAAAATGAGTTATATTTACTAAAGTCACCTAATTAAGCCTTTTATATTTATTAAACGGTTATCTATTGTAATTTCCCAGTTCGCGATCGTGAGACTATATTCCAAACGGGAAAACAACAATACAAGTCCAAACGGAGATTCTTTGCGGGCAACATATTATTTAATTCAAAATTAATGATAATTTTATTCCATATTGCAAAGACACCCGGGAATTTCCTAACATACCATTATCTCTTGTGAAAATGCAAGATTTCATCTCTAGTTGGTAATAGGCGGTAAAAAATATGTTACTTATTTCTTAATTACGTCTCTTAATGTTATTCATATTCATATTATTCGTATTATTTATTCAGTATTGGTTATACATTGTCAATATAGATAGCAGTAGAATGCCAATATGTAGGTACAGATAGTCATATTAAATCAAATCATACAAAAAATCATAAAATTCATATAAATTAATTTAGGTCAATGAAATTAATATTTACAAATAAATACATATTAACGTTATCCCTTACATTAGATTCCACTCGCTTCCTTACACGTACTTACTCATACACTTATCGTTTTCTTGTACCTATTTTAGTCGAAACAAATATTGTTATAACCCTGAGAACCTTAGCTGCGCCACATGCTAAAAATCGCCCGTACACTACTGTTTACAAACACGCAGAATCCCAACGTTAACCATAAGCATAATACTTACTACATCATACAATTCGTCACATCCCGTGATCTAGTGGTACGGGTACTTTTTATTGGGTCCTTGAACTTGGTTTACAATTGGGCGGTCGATAATTCAGCTACACGCCGCTTACGGCTCTAATGACCTGTTACAATTGCGAGTGATATCATTCGTAATAGCAGTGTTAGGTAAGTAACGTTACGAAGCAGGTGACGGCGTTAATACGGACGGGCCGAGTTAGACGTAGTTGTCCGACGTAAGAGGAATATAGGCGGGTGATGTGTTTTTTGTTTTTGCGAAGCGCGAAGGCGAAGCTGTTGATATACCTAACGAGACATACGTCTATATAAGGCTAGAAAATTACAGCTTTACAATCCTACTAATATCCTACTAATATCCTACTAATATTATAAATGCGAAAGTTTAGATGTTTGGATGTTTGTTACTCAATCACGCTTAAACGGCTGAATCGATTTGAATGAAATTTTGCACGAAGATAGTTTATAGCCTGGATTAAAATATAGGATAGTTTTTATCCCGGGTCCACGCGGACTAAGTCGCGGGCGGGCGGGATTCATAAATTTCAATATAGGTTTTTGACAGCTGTTTCTTGGTACGAAAATGGAACTTCTAAAATCGTGTTTTTATTTCGTAAACCGTTTTTCGTTCAATTTAATGTACTGGCCGGTTTATTCGAGACATAATTCGAGCGTCGAATACAACGCTGTTCAGCTTCAAAGCCCTCGGGGTGCAAGGTAACGGAATTATGGTACAGAGTGTACCCGATGACAGAGACGGTCACCGTACCTTACTTTCTCACAGATCGATGTCCCGGCCATAACCGACTTAGCTCCATTAATTCAAAAATGGTAACTGATTTGTATCCATTTGAATTTCAGAGCAATGAATCAGGAAACGTGTTGGGACCACTTTTCAAACTAGTCGGTCTCATGCCTAGTTGTAGGTACCTACCTGATCGTGTTTTTATGATTAAATGCACAGTTACGCCAGATAGACTAATGGCATTTGTTGCTGGCTGGCGATTATGACTTTGACTCTCGAAAGTTATTTGTATATTCCTAGACGAATAGAGGAAATTTAAATCATGTCTATGCATTAACTTTACTTGATTACGAGCAGGTGTTACGTAAAGACTTTGCTCGCCATTTACCCTTATTTATTCATCTTTGAACTATCTCTAGAGCGTGTTTGTACATTCGATTTCCTTTTAGTTGAGCATTGACTATACGAGTTTCAACTCCGATAAATTGTTATTCGTATATCTATATAATCTATCGCTAAAATCTGATTGCACAAGTTGCGTTTCAACTTAATAATAATATGTTTATATATACTGTTTCAATACTAGGCAAGAAATATAGTATAGGTACAGTAGAGATGTCCAAGTGTCTAGTAGCTGAAAGAAGCAGGTTTTTATTTGTAAAATGATACTTTATATTATTGTATTCATAAAATAACTGTGGTATACCTAAAGCAAATGCTGGCATGACAACGGCAAATTACTGATCTTTGACATGGGGAACAATGGAGAGGATTTATGACGTGTAGCGTCTGTCGCGGATTCAATAATCCTGCACGTACGGCCCACGATCGCAAAGATCGGTTCATGTTCATATTGGCCACCTCGGAGTTTTGAAGAAAAATCCTTTAAAAAAGTTTCGTGTTTTAAATTTTGTGGTATGTGGTAAGCTGGCCGCATTGTGGCAGTAACCACAGACGACCACAACCACTCTGCTATTTAAGAGTGATCCGACATAGTAGAGTCATGTGGTAGAGTCTATAGTACATACTAATAGAACAGAGGCACTAGTCAGTGACGTAAAATTACAAGAAAATCATATGTTTATAGAAATAGAAATAGAAGTAGAAAACGTTTATTCGTGACACATACAAAACAATAACAAAAGTGAACACAGAAACAAAAACAACAGGTATGATTATGAATAAATTAAATAATTCATTTAATAATACTAAACAGTATCAACAAAAGTGGAGTGTAGTTTAGTGTAGGAAGGCATTTTATGCGGCCAAAAATATGCACGCGCCCTTACATTCAATTCTTTATAATGTACCTACTTTGTATAATTGTAATTGATTTGCATAGCAGTGCAATCCATCACTACATGAATAATGAAAAAGAATGAGTTCTCTTGGTAAAACGTGAGTGACATCATTTTACAGGCTAAAGTGGAACCGAGCGGAATTAGACTTGGTATGAATTCATCGGCATTGTTATAGCAACAACAACCAAATTGATGCTTGGCTCGTTTTTATAGCAATACGAAACCTCCATGTATATACAATACATACAATATCTTGATTGATTGGACGAATATACTATAACTTAATGATTTGAAGTTAAATGGGCCAAAAAGCATAGATACACTCGTATGTTTTCCTGTGCCATTGTAGCGTAGAAATTACTCGTCTATATATTCTACAAATTTTATTGTAAATACACAAATGCTTTCTTAATGACTTCCACATATTATAATTTATATTAACACTTTGAGCGCTTATATCAGAAAAAAACTTACAGTAAAAACAATCATGAAATATTCCATTCTACTTAATAAAACGTTCAAATAAATTATTAAAATTTCGTATTAAATTCTGACCGTTAAAATAATATTGAATAAGAATGAATTTTGTTTTTCCTATCGCACCTAAATCCAATCGATACCTGTACATTTTAGAACAGTAAAAATTCCTACGAACACATTAACAGCACGTTCTACGAACGCGATTGTGGCAAACACGGGCTTTTAAAAAATGCCCATTGACCAACAATTGCCGTGGTTACGCAACGTTTTTTGGACAATAAAACCGTTAAACGCTTTATTAGGGGACAGACTAAACAATAGTTTCATACCTGGCCTTAACAAAAACGAACATTTTGCAAAAATTGTTAAAGAGGTCGTAAAACACGCAATTCTCGGGCGATCCTAAGCAAGCCGTAACGAATTGTGACAAATTTTATTAGCTAATAAAATAAATTGAGCCATTCAAATGAGATGTACTGCCAACACCTATTAGGTAGCGATTTTAATGGGTTGTTTAAGGGAGATTGTTTAAGAACAGCTTTATAGCAACGTCGGCAAACAGCTGATGCTATTAAATGAGGAGGGAAACTCAATAAAAGAAGGGACGCGGAGCGCACCTTTGTATAGGTATGTAGGGCAAATTTAAATCGCGAAAGATTTTCCTCTGACTTTACGTTATATTAATATCGGTCAAAAATTATTCATAATTTGGTAGTTACCAAATTTGAATGTCATCAAACTGTTTGTTTTTACAAACAACTGATTAAAATAAACTTTGCATAAATACATGTCAAATTTATAAAACTCAAACGTGGAACTTGTTTCGACATCGCATGCCTCCTACGTTGCCGGGCGGCGAGCGGCGTCCGTTAATCGTAAACTTTATACGTAACTGCGTCCGCGCAAGTTTCGTGCCGAAACCAAAAGCACACAATCACCGTAGAATTTCTAAGGCGTTTGTGACGTTTTAAGTTAGCAGAGTATGTGACGTTCGCACTGACTCGGGCAGGTGTGAACATTATCTTAATTCAGCTACCGGCCGATCGGAAGGTGTTGCCGGCTTAGTGACGTGCGGAAAGTTTATTGAAATTTTAAACGACGATAACCCTTTATATAAGGTATTTAATGAGTTAAACGGATATTGAATAAAAGGGCAGCATGGACGGACTATATACACCCAAAATACTCTCTGATTTAAAAACAAGATTAGAACTTCTATTATCATTATCAGAGTAACTCATTCATATGCGAACTACGTCACTGCCTCTATTACTCCTTTATTGCTTTGTACATACTTATGTACATAATTAGCAAAGAATTGTATGAGAATTTGCTCGTTAAAAGTTTTTTAATAATTGTCATAACCTACACAATTGATTGACACGCCCACTCCGTAATGTATCCTCCGCGTTTTCTCAGCCATTAATCAGAGCGTCTAGTCTTCTTTCAACCATCTTACCCAGATAGAAAGCATAAGCTTGGATAGGTTTATGTTTTACTGAATAATGTCATAATTGGCTCACTTAAATACTTAACAAAATGCTCTGCATTATCTAGGAACATCAACAGAACAAGTCGCGTTTTTTTGTATAAGGAAATAATAATGAATACCGAACATTCATGAAACTATCAAATGCTCTGCTTACTTTGCATTTGGCACGAAACGAGCAATACCTACAACTTACAGAAAAGCGTCTGATGAAAAGTCAACCTTTGTTACGTTTTAAGAGTCCGCAGTAAGCTCGGCCGAATTTCACCTTCCCATACAAACGTAGTTGTTCATTGTATATGTAAAGTTTCCTTACAATCCAACAAGTAGTTTCAAAATGAGAGCGTAACTACGTTTGTATACTTATACATTTTCCAGCATTAGTGGCACGGTAGTTACTTGGACCTCGTTCTGTAAAATGTAATTAGATGCTACTTATCAACCGGTCCTTTCGATTCTCGTGTTAAAATAGGACTCCAAAGCGAACACTTCATAAATTTTCCTGGTAAACTATTAGAGACACAGTGTTAGCCAAAGTTCAGCTGGAAAACAATAGCTAGTTAGCGTCAGTTTGAGAGGTCAGTCAGAAGGGCGGGGGTCGCCGGCCTCTGCCCTGGAAACCTGTAAGGCACCGGCACAGTGGATTCAGGTGAGTTCTACTCCTGATTTCAGATTGTGTTTTAGGTGAAATTTTATTAGGTTCGATTCTTTCACGCGCTTTTACTTGTTTTTCTGACAATGCAGTATTGTTGGGAACGTATAATATTTATTGTTTCATTAATGAGATTACTAGGATGATGTTGGAGTCATCTTTCCAAACTTTTTTATATTAATAAATAAGTGTGAATTTCCGCGGTTTGACGCCTTGGTAGTTGCTAATGCGTGTTTAATGAAGGACAAAAACTGCACTGCTTACTTAAATATTTCACAGCAAATAAATTAAATCAAAGTAGCCTGTTTTTTTATACATTAGTAGGGAGCGATTTAGCTTAATAGGCGGCTTGAACTAACAGTTTAGTAGATTGCTCGAATAGCTCAGAGCTAGGCAAAGCTATTAGGAGGTTAAGCAACTACATACTTTCTGTTTCGCTTATGCAAGTGCATGGTTATTGTCCCCTAATGCGGGGTGGTATAAGACTGTTCGGTACATTGTTTGTGGAAACATATTTCACCAGCCGACGCTCCGTGCTCTCGCATTCATAACGACCACGGTCTTTAAACTTTAACTTTAAAATTAGCTGTAATTTTTTTTTTATGTTCTAATAACGCAAAAAATAGTGATAAAACCGAAAAATCTTTTCGTTCTCGACGTTGTGAGTTCTAATGACTTATTGGAATTGATTTTCTATCGCTCACAGATTGTTTTAACGTTAAACTATTACTCGCTTTAACAGCAACACATTTTAAAGCAGAATACGAATGTATTTCTTGTTGTTAACACGTAACACACAATGTTCACGTATCGCGAATGCAATGCAGTAGGAAATTCTAATTAAAATTCTGCATATACGCCGATGATTCCAACATTCGTGCGTTGACCGTCAACATCTCCTTTGGTGCGTGTGAAAAAGTAAAAGCGACCCACATTCACTGCTAAAACAACTATGCACTACACTTATATTCTGCCTTGTAGTTGCGCCGTTGAAAAGAATCGGGAACATGTGGGCGCTGCTTCGCTCGAAGTTTCAGTTCCTTCTTTCGCGTACACTTGCATATCTCAAAGTGTAAATTGCCAGTACGTGTTCATGCATCACTTGAACACTAATGGAAGGCCGCCAACAAATCGTCCTGTGGTAGGTCACTTTGTTGATGCATATTGGACACTAGAATTCGGCTCACAACATGCCGATTCGTAAAGGAACGTCCATTGCATTCAAATTTTAGGAATACACTGAACTTTAAATTTAAACACAAAGAAACACCGCCTTAGCGGAAAGGTGGATATCTTAATTTCGTAGTTTCGGGTTACTAAATTATAATTTACGATTGTGTTCCTGGCTGTTGGGTTGTAAAAAACGGCCTCTATAATAGACATGTTGTTTTTTTACCCGCATGTATTTCTAAATGGAGTCGAGCTTTCGGCGGTTTATCGGACCCCAAGCTTTGGTCACTTTGAGGCTAAACTACGGTAAGTATAGTTTTCTCTTTCGTTTAAATTACTTTATTTCAAGATATCTCCGTAAGACTTCTGTTCATGATAGAACACGTCGTTTACCTGAGTTACCTACCTATACATTTTTGCACCGTGTAGTCAGTTTACTATATTAATTGGGCAACTATCAGTCATATCTACTTCAATAAAATAAAGAGGAGAAGACGGATGTAACACAGAAAGTCATACGATGTAATCCTACAAAATTTGCCTTGTTAAAAAACAGACGTTTAAATTTTGCAGCGCAAAAGGGAATCCTTAAATTACAAATAATTATATAGGTCTGAGCGAGACGGGTATACATTTGTGAGTACATCTACAAGTGAGAAAGGTTTATTAGCTAAGTATGTGGAAGGGCCCATACATCAAGGGGACGCGGCGCTTGCGCACCCGCCGTTCTTATTCATCAAAGTCGATTTTGTCGAGAAGATTCTCTGTCCCTTTCTAACGATTTCAAAAGATATAGGTTCAAGCGAAACAGCAAGTCACATCGATAAGGTGACTTCGATACTTCATGGAATAGCACTCCTATCCGTTTTCCATCGTGTATTCGAATGGCTACCTGGTGTTCTCCATATCGATGAAATATTTCAAATCGACTGACACGAATGTTACTAACGGTTTAACCTTTCCAAATGAAATTCGCCTAACGATTAATTGATTTAGAAACTCAACTATCAAATTTTAGGACCCGAAAATCTACACCTATTTTTATTTGACCCCACTGTTCAATAGCTTTCTCTAGCAATAATCGACAAGACGCTCAATTGACGTTTGTATGGGAGTCTTTTATTGTCAGATAATTGGTGATTCCTACTGAAGTGGTGTGGTACCTATAAAGTTTATTGCTCGTTACATCAAGACGCGAGTCGAATTCGTGATTGGCATGACGAATCTTGAAGCTTTTGTTACGGAGTCGAAACATTTGATTTACCAAGAAAAGTATCAAAATTATTTTTCTAAGATTCCTTTATAAAAAGTGTATCGTCCTTTTTTATGCACGAAAAATCATCATCATCCACATATCAGCCGAAAGAAGTCCACTGCTGGACATAGGCCTCCCCCAAAGAGTTCCAAAGTGACCGGTCCTGCGCCACCCGCATCCAGCGGACTCCCGCAACCTTTACCAGGTCATCAGTCCACCTTGTGGGGGGCCTACCCATGCCGTGGTGGTCGCCACTCGAGAACCTTTCCGCCCCAATGGCCATCGGTTCTACTTGCTATGTGCCCCGCCCGCACTTAAGTTTAGCGATTCGGAGGGCTATATCGGTTACGTTGGTTCTGCTGCGGATAGCCTCATTTCTGATGCGATCACGCAGAGAAACTCCCAACATAGCCCTCTCCATAGTGCTTTGGGTGAGTACGAAAACAGCTGTGTGCTTATCATACTCGTCCATAGATACTAACTTTCAACTGAGGGCCAAATTTCGCAACTAGGTCGGTACTTTTTAAGTTCGACTTCGTGAGCTATTTAGTTAGTATAGTCCAGTGTTCAGACAACGACGCACTAATAGATATTGAAATGTGATTTATTGTTGCCAAATAGGTACTGGTTATTAAGGTGAGCCAAAGGTCAATCTTGGCTGTTATTCATCGTCGAGCATACGGTATAGATTAACTAGAAAACCTGACCTCCGATTGTGCACAGTTTTAACGAACCTCGGGGTCGAGTTATTTTGGAGAGCTCACAGCTCAAACAAAATTTTGAGAACTTATCTCCATTCACAAGTTAAGTATTTGTTTAAATGACAAAAACAGTAGGTTTAGCCCCTTATTCATAAAACATAAAATGCCTCTGCTAAATAAAATGTGCTTTGTCCCTTTCTTACGAACACAAATGTCAAAGTGACAGATAAAGACAAACAAATTTTAACGCCATTTTAGTTAAAACAGGCTTATAGTACGTTTATGAATACGGCCGTTAATGACCAGGAGAAGGGACAATTAGATCAGCAAGATAAAATAAGTAATATCTCCTATATCCTCTCGTAAGCCGATATCAAAAGAATTCAATCAAATCATGATCTTGAAGTTTAAGTTAAGTTATAACGGTTCTGAGGCTCTAGTATAAGTTTTGCCGAAACAAAACATTACGATCGCGTTTGCGTTTTACCCTCAATTTGTATGGAATTTGACAGCTAAAAGCAAACGCGATCGTAACGTTGTGTTTCGGTAAAATGTATACTAGAACCTCTGATCGGATCCGGAACAAGACATACGAAAGGTTTATGAATGCTTCTACAAGGTTTAACGTATGTTAGTAATTACAATTAGCTTCACGTATTCAATTTAAACGAGGCACAGAGCATTTAAAATGCATTAAATTATCAAACTAATTCAACAATAATGACCTTAAATACCACGTCAATTAAGTAATTTCAATCTACCGTAAGATTAGCAATTTTAATGACGTAACAATAGCCGCTAGTTTATGCTGGAGCTGTAGTTTAGCAAAACGCGATTATACTCGCCTTAGCTCAAAAAGAGGATTCACTGTTCAATGGAATGCTAGTTTCGGCACGAATGCCTGTATATCACGGAGATAAGAACAAAATATCTTAAACATACCGAAAATAATTCGCAAAACCAACCTTTATGACGTCCGCAAAAGGTCCACCTATAACGGATATTTTACGACCAAAAACCGATTAAACTAAATTGACCTTTCTTCACTACGGTAGAAGAGCGAGATTAGCTTGACGGTGATTCGTCTGCATTGAAGGAAAGAGTAACAATATGAAATGTATAACGCATAGCTTACGTGAAATTAATTGTGGTTTCAATTTTCTGTAATAACGAGTACGTGTTACGGAAATTAAAAAGGCAATTACGGTATATTTTCTAACTTACGAGTTAATATACTTCACCTTTTGTTATTTAAACTGACAGACCTTACCTAAGCGAATAATCGAGCAAAGTAAGAGATAAGCCTTGACGCAGAGATAACATTCAGAAAGATAGTTTGTAATTAACATTAGGCAAACTTCGATCAGAATCTTTACTTCCTAAACAAGAATTTAAAAGCGTCCGCTAGCCACTGGGACGTAGTGAGTGGGGAGTAGAGTAATAGCTTGCTAAAGGAAATTAGACTCTATTTGCATAATAAAATAGGTTCAGTGTCGCACCTCCCGCGTGGCACGATTAATTGCCTTCAGGATCGGCGCCCATGCGGAGCGAAGCGAAAATGTTCATGAATAAGAAACAGCTTCGAGCTATGATGAGGTTTTAACACATTGAACGGGGTAAGACATTATACCTATTTTATATGAAAAGTAAAATTCGAAATGCCTATATTCGTGAATACCTAAAGAAACAGCGGTACAAAACTGGCCCTTATGCGACAAGTTTTGCGACACGACGACGTTCCCCGTCTGACTCGAACTGTATACTAATTAGAAAGAGGTAGTAAATATCACGCTACCAGTCCTGCTAACGTTCGCAAGGTTTCTGTTTTCACACGAAGTGACGATATTTGACATGTCGAAATGTGATATAAACATATTGTTAACATTTTAAAATGTATTAATTTCCAATCGCCAATATATAATAAGTTAGTCAGCCACTTACAAATTGCAATAACTGTCATAATGCAATGGGATGGTATATAAACCAAAGTAAAAAAAAACTGTAAAAGTAAATTGTAAATCTAACTGTTGTACTGTGGTTAATGAGGTGAATTATTTACCTATGGCTCCTAATAGGTAAATAATTCACCTAACTCGCGTGTAGGTACTTACGTCAAATGGCGTCAGAAAAAAATTGGAGCAATGAGTAACTCTGGTGCGCGTCCGGTCACATTAAGAAAATACTAATTAATTAAATCCAAGCTAAATGTACTTGGTAAATAAGTACCTACCTGAATTACATTACTGTGATGTAATGAATGCACATCATTCGATGACTGAATGTATCTTAAAAATTTGATATTTTGCTCATATACACGTTACTTATTATAATAAATATTATATAAATATTTTCTAATTTTTGCAACTTTTTTGGATATATTCGTCTCCAGTGCTTATTAAATACGCCGACTAAAATGTAAAAATATGCACGATTTAACTAAAAACTGAAAAATACCCGTTCATTAATTATAAGACACTAATCGTATTCAGACTACGGCTTGAAACGATTTCTAATAATTTATCATTATATAAAACATAACATTTTTTTTGTATTTTCAGGTTCGAAGCGTCGCGTCGCATCGAATCATATCCGTGGATGGCAGACTATCTTATGACGCCACTCGACAGCCGGCGGCAGACTTGTAATACTTATTTAGTATCATCATTTTTTGCACAGCAAACGAAGATGAATTATCAACTGGTATATGGGACGGATCCAAGGCTAAATAAGAATAACTATACAATTTATACCATTTTAATCACCAGAGAAATATTTTCACGTAAATAAGACTTTAGTCAGGCGGCTTTAAATAGAAAAGCTTGGTTTTTATATTTTTGTCAGGCCTCGTGTAAATGTCAATAAATGTAAAGCCAATACATAATTTATGACTTGGGTTCACCAATATTTTAACACGCCTCTATGCCTTTAACAAAAGAGTCGTGTTCAGGTAACTATGAATCGAGTCTTGCTCCGATAAAAAAAAACGACTGTACTTTATCGTGAATTTTAAATTTAACATAAGACCTAACGGTTTTTTATAAAACTGAGTACACTGAAAAAATCTAAAAATCGAAGTAGGTACCACATAAGAAAGAAAACATAAATAAGTTGATTAAGTACCTACTTATTCACTCTAGTTAATCGTTAATAATGGTCCATTCATTCGTTACTTTGCATATAATAACCATTACAAAAACAAAGCAACTGCTAAACAATAACCGATACCTTATTAACACCCAATCAATTGTTTTTATTCTATCTTCAACTCAACTCGCCGGTTAGCTCAGCATGCAATCTGCAATTTGCCTCCCTAGCGCAAACACTGCAAAGTAAATATAGACAATATAGACATGGCTTTATCAACAGCCACGAGGTGATATAGACGGACATTTCGACACCGCTTAAGGCCTCCACCCACCGAACGCGTGTCGTGCACGGCGCGTGTGCTGCGCGGGCCCGCGTAAGTTGTAAAGCATTGAAACTACACTTCAAACACACATCGAACACGGTCCGAACGCGGGCCCGCGGCGCTAAAGTTATAACTCGCAGCGCGGCCGCGTGTCGTGCGCGTCGCGTGTCAAGCGCGGGCCCGCGCGGGCCCGCGCAGCTGCGCAGCTGCCGCGCTGCTGAGTGTGATAGAGATAGTGAGATACATATTAGATGTGTTGGTAGTGAGAGAGATATGCCGCGCTCCACACGCGTTGCTAACGCGTCACTGACGCGGCGGGCCCGCGCGTGCCCCCGCAGCTGCTGCGCGGCTACTGCGCAGCGGCCGCGCTGCTGAGTGTGATAGAGATAGTGAGATACATATCAAATGTGTTGGTAGTGAGAGAAACATGACGCGGCGGACCCGCGCGGGCCCGCGCTACACACGCGCTGCACACGCGTTGCTACACGCCGCCCGCTTGCGGTGTGAATATACCTCTTCAACCGCGCCCGACACGCGCCGCGCACGCCACGCGCCGCGCACGACACGCGTTCGGTGGGTGGAGGCCTTTAGGTACTTTTAAACTCATTCACCATTATTAGACTATCGATGGCGTTTGATTCTTAATATCAAGCATGGCAACAAAAGCCCCCGTGTGGTATCGGGTTAGAATAGCACCACCACTTTTCTTCCTGTGGGTGTCTTACTAAGGGAACAGGGTTGAAGTGTGTTGTGGGCGATGGGCTAGCAACCTACCACTGCGATAACAAATTTAGTCGATCTTTAATACCCACACAAAAGTGGCACTGGAACATAAGTTTCATATATTCTGCCTACCACTTTTAGAGAGAAAGGCGTGAATCTACACTCGCGGACAAAGAATACGGGTTGGTAAATACCGTCATATTTCCTAAAATAGTGCGTAAGAGGTTGTACAGTTAATCCTGTCATGATAATTTTGCATATAAACTGCTAATAACAGTAAAAAAAATAACGTTACCAGGTTTAAATCGGACTCGTAAAAACCCATGAAAAAAAACAACGTTAACGGAGCGAGATATCGCAAAAATCGTGATTTTTGGATATTGATATTTTTATGATAGGATCCAGGAAATTGCTTATACAGTTGAGTATTGTAAAGAATAGCATATTATGTAAATAAAACAAGTACCTATTAAATATTTTAAAAACATATTGCAGTTATTTAATTTAGGGTGATCCGAAATAGGTATTTGACCGCGAGTGTATGTATGTTTGTAAGGTTATTTAATGTTAAAACAAGGTCTGATGGTTTAGTTGAGTGCTAATTGCAACATCTTGGTAAATAGTGATTCAACTTTGGCTAAGTGTTGAATGTACAAACAGTAACACAATTAACTGACCATCTGTCAACCTTATTCGCATAGCTATAAGGTTGACAGATGGTATGAAGCGTGTCTTCGATGGTACCATCAAAGATGCGAATTTTGCATGGGTGTCTGAGATATAACTATCATACTACTATACTATTATACTTATTATATAACTATTATTATTAGAATAATTGAAAAATAATTCTTTAAAAAAATCTATTTAACCCATATTAGAAATGAATATATTTTTACCAAAATTTCAAAATAAATCAATACCTACATTAATTTCTTAATTCGAGTGTGATACTGATATCGCTTCATTTCACAAAATATTAGACAAACTGGTAAGTCCACATGGGGTTCAGTTCAATTCAAATCTTCGAACAGTTGTAAAGATTGCAGTTTATAAAATGCAAACTACGAGATGAAGCCGTGGCAGTGATTTTCAATGCAACGCGTAATAACCTATCCTGGGTCACGGCTGGGAACCAGATCCCTAGTGCGATAAATTTAGATTTCCCGGCGTGTTTCATGATATTGGCAGTATTGCATAAAATATTCAATGTTTACGTTGTAAGAAGAGATTTATGAATGTTTGTACTTGTAACTATGTTCACTAATTGAGCTTTATGAACTGATACCACAGATTTTTTAGTTATGAACAATATTTACAACGATATTATTCTAGCTAAGTAGATATATTATAATTAGGTATACTTAACGACACCTAGATTGAATACCTACATAAGCTGTGTTTTAGCTGTAAAAATGCATCTTAACATTTCCTTGTTTGCATTTGAGTTGACTATAGTGAGTGCATTCCTATTTGCATTATGTGAAAGCTGTCATCCCAGTACAATAAACGTCATCCCAGTACAATCATTATTGTACGAATTAAATACTGGGTCATAATCAATCAATTATCTCTTATTGTATTGTATTTTATTATCTCTTTACCCACAATTTGATTAATTTGTTAACATGTTACTTTATAAAACAAGATTCTTACATAGATTACCTACATGTTTTGGATTCAATTTCGTTCATTCTTAGAAACCTTTAATGTTTTTATTATTTATAATAAGATTAGATAGATCATAGATGTATCTGCTGATTTCTGAACATCAAATGAGCACTTATTTATGAAATACACACAAAATAACAGGATACACATATAGTAGGTACATGTCTCTAAACTAACACACAGAGACAAACAGAAATAACTTGAAACACGAATAACCGAGAATAAAACTGCATAATATTTATCACTTCACAGCTGCACTATGATCGATCCTTATCCAAGATGGCCGGCGGCGCGAGCGCAGACAGGCGGGAAGCATGCGCAAGCACACCTCCGCCGCCATTGCCCGTCAATCCGACCGTTTCCGAAACCGAACATTCTTTTTTAGACTGAGTACAGTTTTACTTCAAATTTTAAAATGCCATCACTGTTCATTAGGATATTATTCAACTGTTTAGCTTGTTTGATATAATTAGCTAGTTCTAACTTATTCAACATGTTGCAAAAAGTAGGCTATAACAATATTTTATCACAAGCACCATCTTTAAGTTAGTTTTCGAACTGTCAAATCTAGAATTTAGAGAGATCCTTTATTTTTTTATAAATTATGCACTACCAACGTGTAAGTGGTTGAACGGTTTGTAGAATACTAAGGTTTAAAAAATGCGGTATTCAAAACAGGAACTATAAAACGTATGCTCCCCCATTATTAGTTTACGGATCGCATTATGTCCATTTTTGTGTGTATCCGTGTTTGTTTTGGTGGTGTGCGGTGTACGGGCCAATATGATATGCTAATTCAACAAGGTTGTATGTGTATTGAAGTGGCATCGGTCGATACGTCCTTTTTGTTAAAACCGGACAATTCAGGGTATCATTGCCTATTGAGTAAAATTCTTTTAAACTGTCTATTAAGGCCGTTGCTTTTTTTGTTGAAGTTGTAATGAGCAATTGAAACTGTTAAGAAGTAGAAACGAAGAAGTAATTTTAGTTATAAAAAAACATATTTTTGCAACTGAAGATAATGAAATGAACGAATAATGAATACGAAATAATTAATTAGTTTAGTGCGTAAAAAATGTTTAAATTCGACAATTGGAAAAAAATGTCGGTATACCTATCTATGTACCTACTAACACGGCTAACTAACCATCCGTGCACTTTATGTGCATTGTAAGAAGGTTCTATATGAATACAGGATGGTCAGTTAACTGAGTTGGCGTTTGTACATTATTATTATATATTAATTAACATATTAACACATTTAATGTTTAGGCAAATATTACACTGGCACTTAACAAATCGATAAACATTCAGATTAAACTAATTACATTGAAGTAGAGTCAATTTCCAGGCAGACCACCGTGCTGTAGATATATACTTACCTTCGATCAAAGTTCTTCAATTTATATCTAGAATAGAATAGAACAATGTGCAGTTTTTTATTGTGAATAGGCAAACAAGTTTCTACATATTTTAAGTAGTGTATATAATTCAAATACATTAATATCGTACAAATGATAATTTTTCTATTAAGCAGTAGGTATATAGGTACTCTTAAGTTTGTCAGTTTACAAATATTATAAATTTTAAATTAAAGAGTTTTTTTTGTTTTATTGCACCGAGCTCTAATTTAATGTATCATCATCATGGTTATATCAGCCGGAAGACGTCCACTGCTAAACATAGGCCTCCCCCAAAGAGTGCCACACAAGTTTGAATGTATATTTGTTTGTAAATAATATATTAATAGGTTCAAACTTTAGTTTTAGAGTAAAATTTACAAACTTTCAATATCGTTCACTAATGTACTTACCTAGTCTGAGGCGTGCACTATCAAAAACCCGCCGCACATTTTGTTTTCCTCTTTTTTTCCGTCATTTCTAAATGCATAGCCGAATCTTTAATACTTAATTAGTACCTACAGTAAGACTAAATTTGCATTAATTTTACACAAATACCTGACATAGACCTGAATGCATTTAAATTTTAATTTCAGTAAGCATAGTGGAGACACTTTACATATAATACAGACCCACTGCAATTTCAATTTTAAAAGGCGGATTTCTTTAGCCAAACTATAAACGTCCCTTTTTGGCCTACGGAAATGCGAATTTCTCGCACTACACACAAAGCGATTTCACACAGCAAGAGTTAAAACTCTAAGTAACCTAGTGATTACAATATCTCATTTCCCTTTAATGAAGGAGCATTTAAATGTTCGGCCCCGAGCATTATTCGGTCGCCAATTTTGGAACCAGTTTTAGAAATTATAGGGTCAGGTCTTGAAGGCTGGGGTTAGATGCGGTTGGCGGAGATGCAAGGCACTGCAAAGTTGTATGATAAGATTGTAAAAAAATAATTAAGAAAAAAAGGAGGTTTCCTGAATATTTTGGCCAATAAGTTAATTTAATAATAAAATGACAATTGACCATCGAATTATAATATGTCACTATTGCTTAATGCGGATTAAGGGTTCTACTTTTACTATCTATTTATACTTTTTGGGTGGAACCCAATAATATTGTTATTTAACTATATTTTACAAAGAAATGAACGCTGACTAATATGAGATGAAAATGACCATTGTTTAAGAAACAAAGGACTAAATGTCAAGAATAGCTGATGATGTTATGATACATCCTTACTAATATTATAAATGCGAGTGTGTGTGTGTGTGTTTGTCCTTCTTTCACGTCGCTACGGAGCGTCGTATTAATGTGATTTTTTGTACGGAGATAGTTTAGAGGCTGGAGAGTGACATAGACTACTTTTTCCAGCGGGAAAACATCTAATTCCCACGGGAAAATTCAATATGTTACATTTTCCTATAACCACGCGGGCGAAGCCGCGGGCATCAGTTAGTTTTATAATAAAATTAAGTTTACATACAATAATAATGAGGTATAGGCTGTAATGAAACAAATACTTGGTAACTTTTATCATTTCATTTTAGGTAAATATCTAACTACTGCATGATTTAATAGCGTATAATAAGTAATGTGTATAGTAAAATTAATATGCTAAAATAAGATAAACCTTTAGTTTAAGTCAAGCCTGTTAGAGGCAAAAATTTCAATATTCACTTCAATTTCAAATGTTCAAATTACAGGTAGGTATTATTAGCAGTTTTTTTTTATTTGACACAATTTTTACACTAAAATAAAATTAGATGAGTAATTTTAGAATGTGATAGTTTGTAGTGAAACTATGTTGCTTACATTGTATGGTTTGCACAATGACCTCTGGCGGATTCGTGTCGGAGGTTGCAGGCCGGGCCCGCGCGTCCTTGTATTGTTTTCGCGGGGCCATTGCGTGCACCCCGAGTGAAATACGGCCGACAGTCCGACTACTTATTTTTGTTTTATTAATTTTTTTTAGGTCGTGTTACTTAATTTTATCAAGTCGCATGAGTTATGAGAACCGGGACCACACGCACGTCGCATTAATTATGCGTGAGTTTACGTGGTAGGACTGCTAGACTTGAGATTAATGGGATTCCAATCTCGAATTCTAATTCGAACTTTCGACGGTCTTACTGGCCAGTAACCGGATTAACTTTGCAGTTCAATAACTCTTTAAAAAAAATCTAATTGGGATCCGTTTGGAACTGAAATTATTCGACTAATCAGAATTAAATTATGATGAGCTTCCTTTAAATCGTATCTCGATAGACATCATGTGGTGTTCTCATTAGCATTCTAAAGTCGAATCTGACAAATTGCGAGGTGAAGTTTGTTTTTTTAATAATTGGACTCAAGTTTTTGAGCACTTGTAATTTTTTTATGCGCTTCCTGAAGTAGTATCGGATGGCCATTTGTCCGATGGTCAGTGGTACTCGAGTTAATAATAATGCTCCCAAACTAGATCGGGTCGTCGACCCGGCGCACGCGCTCCCGCCATAACGCGGGCCGCTAAAATGACGCTGCGCGGTGCTAAGGCTATAACTAAAGGCTTGGCATACGTATTATTTCTAATACTATAGTTATAATTTTATTGTAACGACGTGTAAAATAATATGTTAATTAAATAAATCATCACATCACCTACAAATAATTAGGTAATAAACGAACAAAAAAGCTTCGACTTTCAATGAGATTTTTATTTTCTTATTATGAATTTTACACCGTTTGCAAATCTATTTTCGCTGAACGGAAATTTGAATAAAATAAATAGATTTTGCCTATTAATGTCTGAAAATAAGCGATTGGAGACAAAAAATCGGCATGAAAAATTTGTGAGCACTGAGCAGTTTTGTATATTTTATCAAATACTTTGACCAACATATGACCTTAATTTGATGAAATCATTAAACATCGTTTCGTTGATTGAATTTGATAACTGGGGTTTGAATTTATGACTTATTAGTATGCTTATACATTATCATATTATCTAGTGCATGTGCATACTTAACTTTATGATCCATAAAATGAAGACATAGCTTATTGAGATTGATTTTCTAATTTTCGCAGGTAAGTGGTTACCTATAATAAGTTGAGATTTTGTATAATGTGTTTATTTTATTTTGTGATCCTTAACTAAACAAAATAAAATCTAGCAGAACTTACGAAATTAAATAAATCTAGTCATAAAATTACTTATTTTTAAATAAGAGTATACGAATTATAAAATCCAGCGAAACTAACACATACCCTAAAGTGACAGAGTGTCTAAAAATGCACACTTTTAAGTTAGCTTTTTGTTTTCTTTACCAAACCGTTTTTTTGCGCTTTGTACAGCGCAAACGAGACTTGAACGCACGATTTTTGTCTTACATTGCAAGGTTTAGGGTTAACTAAAATAGCCAATAAGGTTGTCAACGTAAGTAGGTATCGAGGTATTTTTTTTTTATCGAATATTCCAGTATCGATGAATTTCCCGTATTCCTACATTTAAACCAGTAATGACGCAGTGATCGAATTACAAACATTTCTTAATAAGCGAGTTCTCTGTGTTATTATTGAATTATGTAGTTGTTTAAACAACGAACCAGTTTAATCGGTATACAAATTAATTTAATTGGTTTATTAAATATACAGTGTACGTAACCAAATCATCAATGATGATTATAATATATATATTTATTTTTAATCCGTGTATGAGGTACAAAAACTATATAAGTTTCAAAAACTGTACTAGTACCATGCGCGCGGCTACGCCGTAGCACTGTACGGGACGCGTAGCACATCTTGGATCAATGGATCGTACTATCCAGATGATGGAAACGTTTAATGTAATAGAAGTACCATATTTTCTTTTTGAAGTTACAGTATTATAAAAATACGTTGTAAAATGAGTACAAGTCATTAAATTTATTTGTATTTTTGGCTTATTCATAGCGATTTATATTATAACATAAGTTTAATAAAACGCACATCAAAATGATAACGTGCACAGGTGAGTAGAATGTTTGGGAAATGTAACCAGTTATATTGAATTTTATATACTTAATTATTAGCTAATATAAAATAGTATTATGATTTACACGATACACGATTAAGTACTTATAAGAGGTTTTATGTGATAATATTTTTTTTACTGACTGAGCTACTTATAACATTCGCAACTTTTTACACTCGCTATCATAGAAACTCTGAAGGTGTTTTGAACTTTAAAACTTTTTTTAGTCCCACTACCTATAGATTTATTTTGTCTGTAAAATGTATTTTTTATGTTTTATTCGGAGTTTCTGGATTGAGTTACGATATCTCGCGGTGGAGATTTTAATAGGCATGCTGTTTATTGTTTAGCATTTTATTGGTTTTACCTTTTTTTTTAATGTATCATAATAATTAAAACAGCAATAAGAATAGAACCTTTAATACAAGCTTTTATGAGAAATAGCTACCTTCAAAATTAAATTGCTCATCAAATACAAATAAAGACCTACATTAACAACTTATGAAAATGCTTGCTTAACTTTGTTAGGCTATCAAAACCTAAAAGTTGTAAATTAATTAGGAGGTGCGAATTAGTAATAAGAATATCTCATTCAAAGTAAATTTTATTATTTTATCGTTCATCTGAATTCTTTTTGTGGTCTCTAATTGGTTGAAGTCGTCTTATTGAAGCTATTGAGCTTGAGAAATAAACGACACTCAAATCTGTCACCTCAATAAAACCTTGACGAGGGTCGTTTGTTTTATGTGCTTTTTATTGACACTTGAGCCGAGAACTCGGCCAATACCTGATACCCGACTGTTCTTATTAGATTCTTATGAGATTTCGGACCAAACGCCGGTCCATTGGGGCGAGGACGCCGGAAGCGTCATTTTAACGCTTTTCAGAAGATCGACCAATATGGTATGCGGTCGAGTCAATGATTAATTATTGAAAGTTACTAATTTATTAACGAATTTACATAGATAATTCGAATGGACATAAATTTCAATGATTTTTCTAGCGTTGTATTTGTTTAACATGGATGTTCGACTGACCTGCTATGGCCATCCAAGGGTAGAAGGTGTGGTTGGTGGGTTGATGCTGGACGGGTTGCGCGGCGGCGGCGGCTCCTGGCAGCGTGCACTGGTTGCCCCACGGCAGCGCCCGGCCCGGGCTCGACGACTCGCTGTACCGTGCCTCCGGCGTGCAGGCCGCCGGCCTCACCAACGCCCCCAGCCCAGAGCCCCAGCCCTCCTTCCCGCCGTAACCGTTCTGCTGGTCACCCCCAGTCTTCGAACAATCGGCCTTAGCATACTGCTGCTCCCCAGCATACAGCTTACACGCCGCCGCCACCGAAGCATCGTACGGCGAGTCCTGCGGCCTGGGCTGGTGCAAACCGTGCGGCTGAGCATACGTCAACCCCAACGGAAACCCTCTATACTGATCGCCACCACCGCCTCCCTGGTGCACACCGTGCGCCCCGTAAAAACCACCCTGCTCGAAATAAGAGTTCATCTTAGCAGTCACTATCGTCACTCAGTTAGAAACACTTATGTCATCGCCGTGATAACGCGACCTCCGGCAATGTCACTCCTAAAATCCAAAATTAATTTTCGATAATTTTATTGCCCGTTGTTATATGTTATACGTCACTCGAGCGTCATAATGGGCCTCGTCAGCGATAAACGAGTTGATGTGTTTACTTTTTACGATTATTTTACGACTCGGTAGCGCGTGCCGCGGGTTTTACGAGTTTTTAAGCGGTCGGGTTTGTCACAGTCGAAGCACGATCACGTGGTCGGTGGCGCTTTATTTTGGAGCAGGCGTGCGAGCGCGGGAGGCGTGCGTCGCGAGCGAAGTTTCGGGTCGTGTTTGACGCGAGCGAGCGTTCGTGCGGCTGTAGCGGCGCGGCCCGGCTCTCGCAAGCTACTGAAGCGCTAGCGCGAGCCAACGCGGGCCACGCCGCGCCTGCCTTCCTTGCCCGCCGCTCGCAACACCGTATATTGCGCCGTCCCCTTTTCGCTAATGACTATTAAATATTATCAGTTACGCTCTCTTTTCCCTTTCTTATCACTCCTACTGAACGCACGTGGCTGCTTGAAAAAACTATCGCTGCCTTATTGATTGGAAGCTATTATTAAACAATTAAATGCAGGTAAGGTCGACTATAAATATAAACGGCAGCGTATTTGTAACTAACAAGACTTTGAGAGGCAATAAATCATAAGAGCTTCTATGTAACCAAAGTGGGTACTTAAGTTTATTGGTCTTTTATTCTCCTAAACACCCACGCACTTAAAATACGCAAAAAAACCCTCTACAAAAGCCTCTAAGTGACTTTACTACTGTCGAGTAGCCGCAAAAGTCGTAAACTCATAAAGGTACAATTAGTGAAACGGGTAGTAAAGAAAAGATTTTACAACCACTTCTCGGTCGGGCCACAATGAGCGCGCAGTATCGTAACAAGGTGCTGAATAGAGTGAGAAGTCGTAAAGATGATTATTATTTCTTCTACTACCTGTTTTTACGACTGAATGCGCTGTTACGCTCTCACAAGCGGTGTTTGGAGTCGCGCGAGCGAGAGAGATTGTTATCTGTGAACCGCTTAGGCGCGCGGTCGGGGTTTAGGGAAATATAGCGGTCTCTGTCTGTCGCAGTGGCGCGTGCAGCGTAGGGCGCACTATCGAAGGGTAAACAATAGCGCATTATCGCAACAGCACTCGGCGCGTCCAAATGAAGTCATCAAACGAATAAATGGCGGTACGCGGCTGCTCAGAGACAGGCCCGCATTTTTATTGCAGTCACCTCTTAAACAAATATTTGCAGATAAAAAGGGTGGGATGTGCAGCGGGGATTTTTTTAAAGCCAGTAATTGGTCACTTTGCGACGATTACATCTATGGCATGATACCGGGCTAGGCGATGGGATTCTCGCTTATTGAAAAATGCCGAAGACTATTGTTTTATAAAAAAATAAAAGAGCTTATACCATGAAGCATCTTTCATTATTATGTAAGTACTTTTAATAAGGTGCTTATATAAATAACTAGCTTCTGCCCGCGACTCCGCGTGGAACTCGTTTATATCGTAGCTCTATACTAACTTTCATCCCCAATTTCATCCCCCCCGGGGATGGTTTCCGGGATAAAAACTATCCTATGTCCTTCTCCGGGATTCAAACTATCTTCATACCACATCTCAATTGGTTCTGCGGTTTAAGCGTGATGAGGTAACAGACAGACACCCTTTCACATTAATAATGGACATATGTCATATAATATTAACTTTAGCGGTATGTCAATAAGCGGGTAATTAGACTTAACAGTGTAAAAACGTATTTTTATCACAAAAATAATCTTGAGTAAACATTAATCTCAAAAAGGCATTGCTTAATTATCTACTTATAAAGACCCACCTAAAATAGCAAATAGTCGAAATAATAATTATAACTGGACTGGTGTAGGCAATCTTTTTTGAGCGTGCCCCACCTATCTGTTGTAAACCATTAGTGCATCATTCTTACAAAAATACAAACATAACTAGGTATACCTATAGACCTCCGCCTGGTTTCAGGCGCCACATCTCCCCATATTAGTTTATTTACGCAAACATACGAACTCCGATTTTTAAAAAGTTTGATTCCCGGCCGTGTGTGACGATTGTTTGAAAATATTTGACCGCAGTGTTTTCTTTTTCTAAAATCGGTCACGTAACGCATTGTACAGTCGACTACAAAGAGATCGACCAGTTACAAAAACATGTACCTACCTTTACACCACCTTAATGTTAGGATAATAAAGTTGTGTATATATATTTTTGTAACTTTAACCGTATCGATCTCTTTGTAATCGACTGTACGCGCGTCAGTAAGATCTAAATGCCACTTTTAGTATGGAAAAATGACAATTAAGTTGTTCTAACGCGCGTTCGAAACGTTACGTGATTACCCCTCGGGATAGGTGGCGTAACGACTGGAAGAGAGGCCTATGCGCAGCATTGGCGATTAGGTATAGTCAAGGGCACCAATATGTATTCACTCAAAGTTTCATAAATATGTATACTACAACCTTATTCTTGCAGAAATGAGGTCTGTGTACATATTTTCGAGACTTTGTGGTGTATACATATTGGTGCCCTTGACTGACATTGACAGGCTCACACTGATGATGACATAAGGATCAGTAGATGGGTAAGGACCAAATTCTTGGCCTACTGAACTCACTCAATTTAATTTTTAACCGACTTCAAAAAAAGGAGGAGGTTCTCAATTCGGTTGTATTTTTTATGTTATTATTATTTTTATTATTATGTTTAATGTTTGGTTACCTCAGAACTCCGTCATTGATGAGCCGATTCGTAATTTTTTTTTTGTTTGTAAGTATGTAGGGTGGGTCCCATTTTTTACAAAAATTCAATTGGATGATGGGATCCATGAGGAATTGAGGGCTCTTCAATTATATAAGGCACGCGTGTAGTGATTTTGGTATTTTCTATTTTAACTCGTGTATTTACACCCGGAAATCATAAATTTGGTAGAGTGGCATTGATGATGAAGACCACAGATGACTTATGGAATTCCTCAATTATGTACTTAAAAGTACAAATGTACGTCACAGATTCTGATAAGATTCCGTCGAAATAGCAACTAATGAAGTGCCAAAGGTGATCCTTGTGGAATCGACGGAAGTCCTCAAATATTATCGGGCCACATACAGCGATTAGGTTTTTTTCCCTAATAATCAACGCATTTGCTCTCGGAAATCAGTTCATGTGGTAAATTGGAAAACAAATGTGGCAATGTTCTCGTAGCTTGGCGGAGTACTAAATTGAAGTCGGTTAAAACTTTGTTTTTAAAGTAACTTATGTCCATTATCTATGACAGTTTTCCGTTGTGACAAGAAAATTAACCATACAATTCTATATTATTCTTCTATTATCACAACATGTCACAACGGAACTTTATTCAGTTCTTCAGTTTGTATGTCTAACTACCGACTAACCAGGCTAACTACTGGCCGAGAATTTGGTCCTCACCCAGATACAGTACGATTACTGTTAGTTAAGACCTGACAGATGGATTGCCTTCATTTAATTTTCAACTTTAATTTCATATAGATAAAGCATTTTTCAGAATACTGTTACCCACATCTACCGATTTAGTAATAACTATTTTATTTGTATAAGATTAAAGTTGAAAATTAAATGAAGGCAATCCATCTGTCAGATCTTAACTAACAGTAATCGTACTGTACCTACCTGTTTTAAATGCTCCTTAGGAAGCTGCTTAAATGAAGAAAAGAAGGAAGTTTTAACACCATTGCTATAATGTTCGCATAACCACAGGTCAGAAACCCTAATTAAATTTAAATACCTACCCAATGCATAGAGGGTATGTAGTAGCGTAAAAGTTCGAACGCACGTGAGATTGCAGCTGTCATTATTGAAGCTGAAGTTACAGTCGATCTCGACTAACGCTCGTTGGGAAATTCTCGCATTACCCTGTGGTTAATCGTTAACTTAGACAATCATTTCATAATCCTTTCCTAAACTATCCTAAAAATACTAATGGTGCTTCTAGACTGTCATAGTAAGAAGTCAACATGGTAAATGTTAATTTACTGTGGATCTTGTAGAGAAATGCGAAAGCAATGAATGAAATCAGGCCCCAGTTGTGTTTGCTGTTGACTTTGAACCCAAAATCATAAGTCAACAGGGTTATATTTACGACCAATATTAGACTGTTCAGTTATGACAGTTCGTCACAAGAACACAATCGCTATATCACTATTCTTGTCCTCTTTGATTTTCCATCTAATTGGCATTTTGACATCGTCACTTTTTTCATACCTCTTTACAGCCGGTTTATACTACGCAGCTGCAACTAAAATGAATGTAGGTATTTTATATTCAGTGTATGAGATTTCTGATACTGCTTAAATCGTTTTGCGTCGTCTCGTCCTTGCAACGATGTCATTGCTGATAAAGCATTCGTTACTAGTTCACCTTAATGTTGGCGTTCACTCGATAAATAAATGTGGTATCATGGGCAACACGAATTCGTAGCCTATTTTCGAGAACGAACGAACCTACTTACTTTCTACACATAAAATTAAAAGAGAAAAAGGTCTTTCTAAACATAATTATGAAATGTTTAAGCACACAACACTCCTAGTGTTCCCTGCAGTTAACTGTAGGCCCTACAAAAAATAAGGCACTCAGGGGACCGATTTTTGACTTTCGAGCGCTCGACTCTTCCTCTCGAAAACTGACAAATATTATGAAACGCTATTTTTAAATGAAGATAGAAAATTTAAAAACGTGCGGTATCGACCACTCGTATTCAATTCTATCGGTAGAGATAGAGAGTAAGTGCCTGTGATTATGACACTACAATAGCATTTACTTTTATTTAATTTTCGAGCGCTCGAAAGTCAAAAATCGGCCCCCGGCAAAATCGGCACTGAGACGACTCAGTGTACACACCCCAACACAGTTAGCTGACCATCCTGCGTTTATATAGAACCTTATTACAATGCACATAGAGTGCATAGATGGCCAGTTAGCTGCGTTGTGGATAGATAATACAACTGGAGTTCGATTTAAGAGTTTACACTGAAATTCATTGAAATTTGTCACGATTTCTTTTTCTTACAATAATTTGGCATAGGTATCAGTAGGAAAAGTCAGCAGCAGAAGTTGCTAAGCGGTCCTAGTGCACGCAATGATCTACTTTAGTATGTGTATACTAATACTACATACACGAACTCTAATGTCAAGGGAATAAGGGTCTGTGTAGGTCATTTTGAGCGTGTTATTTGGCCTAGCTACTTCTGATGCTGACGGTACAGTGGCGCAGCGTCAAAAGTCTCCGTAGGCAAGCACCCGACTTCATTTGTCTTACCTACTTTTTTAACAGCTAACACCATCTTATTGATTGCTCTTCAAATAGGTAAGTTATGGACGTCACGCCATTAGATTGGGTACCCAGAATGTACATACCTACTTAATAGAAAACTGAGTTGGTGAAGGATTGACTGAGTGACAAGGGAAGATGCCATAGCACCGGTAATCTCCTAAGGGCATCATATATTATATACGTTTCCACAGGGAAATCTGTGCCTACAGCAACCGTGGTACTTTAAATACTCACTACCTACCCTGTATTGGTCTAACTAAATTAGGCCTTAAAACTTTTAATCTATATAGGTATAATATAAACGTAAAAGTCCTGACTGACTGACTCACTCAATGAACTCAAACTTTTAAAATGAGAGGGTACGTTTGTATGGAGAATCGAGCTTACTGCGGACTCTTAAATCAACGCCCAGCCCAAACCGTTGAACCTAGAAAGCTGTTTTTTTTTAACAATAGGTAGTTTACATAACGATACCTACTATAGATCTAAGAAGGGATTTTTGAAAATTCTCCCATCAAGGGGGTTGAATGTTTGTATGGGGATGGAGTAAAATTTTAAGTGACAGACTTGAAACTTTGTATATGGACTCCTTATTACAATACATGAAAAGTAAACCAAGTCGGGCTCATTGCTGAACACTAAGCTTTATAACCAGGACTCCTGGACCAGAACTCGTAACCTATTCCGCTGCAGCGGGGAGTCAGGCAAGGAGATGTTATTTCTCCAGAACTGTTCACCGCTGCACTGTACATCTAGTACCAACTCCTATTACAATCGGACACTTTACGCTCGAAGTTGTAGACGATTATGTATACCTAGGATAGACTATCCAGTTAGGTAGGTCCAACTTCGAGAAAGAGGTCAATCGTCGAATCCGACTCGGCTAGGCAGTGTTCGGGAAGCTAGGGTACAACTTTTCGTCCAATATTCCGCAGTATCAAGATGAGAGTCTTTGACCAGTGTGTGTTGCCAGTGATGACATATGGCACTGAAACGTGGTCGCCCACTATGGGCCTCATAAGAAGGCTCAAAGTCACTCAAAGGGCAATGGAGAGGGCCATATTGGGAGTTTCTCTGCGTGATCGCAGCAGAACCAACGTCACCGATATAGCCCTCCGAATCGCTAAACTTAAGTGGCAGTGGGCGGGGCACATAGCACGTAGAACCGATGGCCGTTGGGGCGCAAAGGTTCTCGAGTGGCGACCACGTACCGGAAGGCGCGGTGTAGGTAGGCCCACACGGTGGACTGATGACCTGGTATAGGTTGCGGGAGTCCGCTGGATGCGGGTGGCGCAGTACCGGTCACTTTGGCACCCTTTGGGGGAGGCCTATGTCCAGCAGTGGACGTCTTTCGGTTGATATGATGATGATGAAGCTTTATGATGCATTTCACGAAGCCAAGGACAGATACCTACAGTTGGCGAACTCTGATCCAAGTAAAGATCCTTCCGCAACTGGGAAATCACGACCCTCAGCAATGAGCAATAGGACGTGAGGATGGACAGGAAACTATACCCGATTTGTACATAGCCGAGTTGCTAGAGCGTGGTTATACTATTTTGCAGACTGTAGAAAGATTTTTAACCTTTCAGGGGGCGTAGACAAGGTTAGGTACAATCGACAAGCGCTAACGCCAATAGAAAACGAATAAAATGTATGGGAATGACAGATGTTAACGAAAAGTGTTTCGTCGACATCTGTCATTCTCCTACATTTTATTATTTTTCCCCTCACTGCCCCGGAAAGCCGTCTTTTATCCTTTAAAACTAGATCCAATAGTGGGAAAAGTACATAATTTGACCTTGGAGCGTGTTCAAGTAGCTTTTGACAGTAATTATAACAAAACGTAAAACGCTCATTATACAAAAAAATCACAGATGATGTATTTCTGTTGCCGCTATAACAACAAATACTAAAAATCAGAATAAAATAAATATTTAAGAACTTTTAAATAATTGCTTGTTGCCTTCATCAAATCATCAGGCGCTGGGTCGCAAAATGTATGGGAAAACTAAAATCCGACTCGCACTTGACCGTAATTCTACTTGATATTATTTAACGTTACGTTATATAATATACATAAAAGTAACGTTTATTACTGTTAAACAAATAAAATATATAATATTTAAATTAAATAAAGCTGGTTTGCATGTTGCAATTTCCACGCTACAGTGAGGCGAAAAGTTTTGTGTTACACATGGGTGAAAATATATTTTACTTCTCGTGTTGAAACACTCGCGGGTACGGTTACAACTTGGCACCCTTGTATAACAAATAATTATTCTATTGGCGTTAGCGCTTGTCGATTGTAACCTACAGCCCCAGGTCTTTCACGAAAGACAAATTTCCTTGTTCATAAAACTTAACAAACGTCTAAATGCGCTTTGTCCCTTTCTCATAATCTTACTAATGTCAGAAAAAACAAACTAGCTAACGAAATTTTAGCTAAATAGGGGAAACTTGCCTTAATCGTACTTGTTCTTAAAACGTACCTCATCAGTTTCTCGTAACCAGACACAGCACTAGCAACGCTACTGGTAGAAAATGGAACTACTAGTCTGCCATGTTACGTCACTTAAGCAAGAACTCCGCGCTGCTGCTCCGTATAAAATTATTGAAAAAGTAAGTAATTTCGATGTTTTCGAGTATTTTTTTTGGTTCATTCATAAGTTTTTCAATTGTGTTCAAGATGAGTCATGCAAATTACACTTTTTTATCTCAATCCTACATTTACTAGCGTGTTGAATTACTACAGGCACAAACGCCACAAGGCAGCCATTTTCTTACGCGGCAAATTTGAAATAGTTCGTTATATTGTGCCTAATTCGTACCCAACACTTTGATTTATTTCGTACCGGTACGATTTAGGATTTAATGTTTAATTTTTGTTTAAGATTGACATAGCCAAGCAACAGTAAAATACTTGGTCCAGTGATGATATGGAAAAAGCTCTTAATGAGTATAAAAATGGCAGATTAAAGTTTAGTTTAAGTTTATCTGTATGGAAACAGCCATCCATGGATTCCAGTCCTGTGGGCTATGGGCTTGTAATCGATTTAAAATCAAAGATGACGAATGTGTTGTACTTGACGAGGACTGTGAAGAACAAGTAGTTGTAGCGCCATCAACTAGCTCCTATGACGGTCGAATCTGCGACTGAAAAACGTCAAGTTCAGGATCAACCAGCAACACCCCAAGCAACATCAACATTGCCTTGTGTTATAGAGACGGAAACTGTCGACAGAAACGAAGAGTCAAACTACTGCATGATTGACCCCAGAAAGAGCGCAGATTGAAAATTTAGGTCCCTCGACATCTACCAGGAGTAGGTTATGCTCTGCATAGTCACACGGTTGCAGAAAATGGAACGAATCTTGTCAAAAATGATAATTTGGAAGTGACTGCCTGAATTTCAGCCATACAAACTCTCTCTCCCGTGTGTAGTCTTGGTAAATCGAAACGGGTCATAAAAAACAAAACAACGTCAAATCCTTACGGAAAGTTCATAGTCAAACATTAAAAAAACCAACGAGTCAAAAAAGAAAGACGTAGACGGACAGAAAGTCGTAAAAAGGAAGAATACCGAAAAGAAAAAGAATACGAAAAAAGATAAAAAGAGACCGAAGAAGAAAACTGGTACTGTGCATTTTGTAAAGAGAATAAAAAAGAAGATATGATACAGTGCACATATTGTGAAACCTGGAACTATGTGCTGGCGTTGACAAAGATACTCGTAATTATATTTGTGACGTTTGTAAAAATGATAAAACAGATATGCTACACATAATTAAACTGTTAATTTTATGACCCATCTGATTGCAATGAAGTTGTCTAATTAGTTTGATAAGTTTATAAAGTTGATTGCTGTGATTATGAGACTGAAAATAATTAAAGGATCTCGAAGTACGATATAGGGATACACGGGTACGTTTAAGGACAATTTAACCGAAATCGTACTTTTTCCACTTTTTTTAAAAACTTGTTTTGCTCAAAAGTTGTTTGACTTTATGTTGAAGTTATTATGTTTGTTGATCAATCATTAAATAAAGATTATTTTGATAACAATTTAATGTCCTTTTATTATCTATATTTCCAGATATTAGCATATTTCCTTAGGGGGTACGAATACGGCAAGTTTCCCCTATACGTTTGATGAATACCAGTTTTGTTCAATTGCGAGCAAAGCTACGCACTGAGTTGGAGCCTTTTTGTCTTGCTGCAATGCACACAGTTTATTTCTGTGCATAAAAACCGATTGTTTTATGTTATTTTAATGTTCTTTTAAGTTTTGTGTTTTCTGTATTTTTTTCTCCTATTGTAATGTGTATGTATTTTAGCAAAACAAATAAATGATTTATCTTATCTATCTTATAAACGTCAGTTAATATATGATATTATAATGACAGAGACATGAACAAAACGATATCCTAGAGTTGAGGTCCTGTACAGTTACGACTTAATGAAATTGTGTTTCAGGTTGCTTAAAGCATGCCTCAAAATAGAATGCACGAGTGCTTCCTGAATTAGATTGACCCAGAAACCCAGTCGTAAAATAAACTAAGCAAATTGAATTCAAATTTCACAACAAGTTATCTTTTATAAACGTGTGAAGAAGACGTTTCTCTGACTATTGCACTGTTCAGTTAATAATAACATTGGAATTTACGATCTTTAGACGGTATTGGGGGTGAGAAAGATCATGCAATACGGTATTTTCCGAATATAAGAAGAACCAAATCGACATATCATAAAGTACGCTCACAGCCAGTGTCAATCACTGTGCATAAATCCGTAACAGGAATCTCTAAATAAATAAATATTTAAAAAAAATATTTGAGGACATTCTTCCTGAGTTCGAAATCTAAATATCTGTATAGACACAACGCGTGTCTTTTAATCATAAACTGTTTACAACATTCAAACTTAGCATTTTTCTAAATGAAATATAATTTAATTTCAGAAAATGATACATGTTTTTATGATACTTAAAAGGTACCTAAACGTCCTAGTCCTCGACTTTGCACTAATGTATGACAGGGGCACTTTATGTCAAAGTGACATAGGCTAAGTACGAATGAAAGAAATCCTCATAGTTCGAATTTAACCCATATTGGTATTGTATTGTATTGTATGACATGTGCTTTATGTCAACATAAAGCACATGTCATACAATAGAGGACTAGAATGTTTATCTTACCAAGTTTAAAATGATCCATCAGCTTTATCAACTTTTAACCAATTTAGAGCAAATACCACCACGAAACATTCATCGTAATGTTTGGAGAGGTAGGGCTCATCAGATTGTCAATTAAATTAGGAGCAGTCCAACTGAAAACTACAGAAGAACATACTCGTAGCCATATAACACGAATGCTTGCTCTATACGAGAGTGGTATCGTGATCTTGTCGGTATAATGTCTCCAGAGCTCCCAAAGATGTGCTGCGTTGAGAGTGAGGTACTGTCAAGTGCACTAATATGTATGCACCACAAAGTCTCAAAAATATGTAGGCAGACCTTATTTCTGCAACAATAAGGTTGGCGCAGCGTGGCAAGGTGGACTGATGACCTGGTAATGGTCGCGGGAGTCCGCTGGATGCGGGTGGCGCAGGACCGGTCATTGTTGCACTGTTTGGGGGAGGCCTATGTCCAGCAGTGGACGTCTTTCGGCTGATATGATGATGATGATGATGATACATATTTATGAAACTGAGTGAATACATGTTGGTGCCCTTGATTGCACCAGGGAAGCGATTTTTGACTTTCGAGCGCTCGACTCTTTAACTCGAAAACTTTAAAAAAACAATGATAAGTTATTTCGAAATACCGACTAAAAGTTGAAAAACGAGTGTTTCAATACATAATCGCATTCAATTCTATAACTGCAATGTTGACACTATAGTCGTACCTATTTATAAACTCGTATTTAATTTTCGAGCGCTCGAAAGTAAAAATCGCCCCCCCGCATTTGTTTCTAATTCTAACTGTCGAAACAATAAATCCTAAAATCAGCACGGCTATCACGCGACGGTGCGCGAGCTCTCTCGATTTTTCTTGCACTATCCGTCTCTCTCTTATTAGAACACTTAGAACAAGAGGTATAGTGCGAGAAAAATCGAGAGTATGTCGCGGCCGTCGCGTGATGGGCGTGCTGCGAGACACAAGCTGCGTCTGTTTACGTCATGCTTGAGACCTGTGTCCAGCTGCGGCTGTTGTGGTGATGATGATGGTGACGACTGCTTACCGTCTGGTAGGCTTGTCTACCACTGTCGAGAAATCAACATACTCCTTTTGGATCAATATAAGACTTACGCTATTCAATTTGATTTCCATCTAATGGTCTGGTCGCGTCTAGGTTTAGGTAACTTCCTAAATATTTTGCAGTATGAATAACTTGGTTTTCAATTGTTAGTGCTTTTTTGCCTGAAACAAAGGGTATCCTAAGTAGCTCAGGCACGTGTTATTTGCCTCTAATAGTAAGCTACTAATCTATAGTAAAACTGATGTATTATGTATGTTTATGTTATGTTTATTTTAATGGTGCGCTCGCTTCCACATCTTAATAGGTCTTCAGCTAACGAGTCAGAACAAGAAAGCGAAATCAATTGAACTCAAATGAAAATACCACTTGCATGTCTCATACCTGGTTAATCCCTTGGACATTAGCTTAATAGCCTGCTCAAAAAACAGTGGGCGACTACAGGCTAAAAATTATTATGAGAATAAAATGTCTATGCTCAACGTGCTAATTATTTCGCTACATCGTCATGTAATGCCTGCTAGGGACTACGGCGTAGCACTCGTAGCGATGATTAGCAGTGAATACGTGCGCTACATCAAATGCGAGTTTCACTCACACGCCGGTCACGCCATCACCACCGTGGAGGCTTCTCTACACAATGGGACATCATGGCGTGGACAAGGACCCAGTTATGCGATGGAACAAGATGGAAATAAGTCTTTCTCCCTTTAACGCATAGTTGCGTCCTGTGAGATGGGCCGATTGTGTAGAGGAGCCGCAATGTTTACCCATTCGCCTACGTTAGCGTGTAGCAACATTGTTCAGCCTTGTAGAGGAACCAAATGTCAAATGTGGGTCATGGGCCATGAATGTGAATTCGAATTTTGATAAACCCCTGAAAGTACCAAGATGTCGACTGGCACACCCAGGGGAACTGACGTCGGCCCAGTGGTGCCGAAATTTCCGATATTGGCGTTCAAAATGTTAATTGTTGACAAACAGCCACAGAAAAAAGAAAATAACCTTAAATTATCCTCGTAGAAAAGAAACAGACTTTTGAAATGGTATCGAGCGCTGTTGTAAGTAATTTATCGATTGATACGTATAATATATAATATAACTTACTTTTATGATCTATTTAGGACAAAGTATTTATAATAAAAATAAAACTAGCCGGCAAAAATCATTAATTTCAGCGAAGGAGTGTCAGTATCAAAACTCAACGAACTACTTGCAGTCCTTGCAGATTTATCTTTGCTCATCGCTTCTTATCACATTCACATTTCAATGTGTTTCGCGCGCTCTCTTGCACGCTCACCTGGCTATACGTATCACAACGAACGCGCAAATCATAAGTAGTACTGAAATTGCGATTGTGCAAAAGAGATTAATGTTGTTAGAGTCTTGATAAGTTTTAAGCGAAAGGCAAATAAATGTATTACTATTGGTTTTAATCTGTTTTCGTTTGGTAGTCTTGTAAGGGTATTTTTGTAATGTGTTACTAAATTTTATTCTCCCTCACTAGTATAGTTTAAGGGTTCTACACTAGTTTGCATGCTAAGTGATAATTATAATTATTGTACTGTACAGTCAAGTGCATCATCATATCAGCCGAAAGACGTCCACTGCTGGACATAGGCCTCCCCCAAAGAGTGCCAAAGTGACCGGTCCTGCGCCACCCGCAGCCAGCGGACTCCAGCAACCTTTACCAGGTCATCAGACCACGTGATGATGATGATGATGACAGTCAAGTGCAAAAATATGTATCGATAACATCCTCTCATAAATAAGTACTAAAACCTTAATCCGCTGACATACCTAAGAGTTATGGGACATATTTATGAGTAAGTTGTATGCACTCATATTTTTAAACTAGACTGTATCTACGACAATGCCACTTAGAACTAAATGCTTAATGTTTCAGTAGGAATTGTGTTAGGATAGGTATAGGCTAACTAACTAGGCTAATTAACTACTTTATTACTTTATTGTGTACGTTTCTGCCATTTGTCTATGTCTGCTTTTTCCCCAACAAAGAAAATAAAATAAAAAAGTTACTACATTATTGGCCTTAGGGTGGGCGGTAGAACAAAGAATGTCTAATTGCATATTATTGGACCTCCGGCCTCTCCTCGACTCTTTATTACCGTCCATGGTGAGTACATCATTTTACGTCCGCTAAGCGTGCGGGTGACACTTAGCGGACGTAGACTACCACTTTATGGACACGTGTGACGTAAAAAATGGTAATTGTTTAATTAATTAATTAACCAGCTAAAATATTTCACGCACTAAAATTTGCATTGCCATTTTCCTGCAGTGTACACTCGGCTTATCTAATCTTCCCACGCCCTTTGACACCCAAAAAGCGCATCTAATCTATAATCCGGCCGGGCGGCGCACGCGCGGCTCATAAACACGATTTTTACTACCGCTCGAACGCTCGTAAACGTCACTCGAATTGCACCGTTTGTAGAACTCTCCGTAAACACCCAAGCACATTTCGTATACGCCTGCGGGGCTAAGCCTCTACTCCACCACTCGTAACCAAAACGCAACAACCGCCTATCACACTCACACATTGTTACACTGTTTCATTGTTTTTAAGGCAGTATATAAATCGGTAAGTTTACGGTGGTTTGTTATTATGCCGTTCTTCGGACGTTTATTGTCAATAATGACTTGTTTAAAGTATGTTTAATAGAGATAAAGGAGCGATAGTTTATGTCTTGATCATGTGCGATTCTGTCTCGGCTGTGGGTTTATGTGTGTAATTTGCCTTTTTATTGGCTCATTGGTCGCTGATTGATAACTAGGCGTCAATTTAAATACGTACGTGGTTATTCTGTTTGATTGAAACCCGCTACTTTTATGGTCAGTAGTCATCTTTTTTATGTTATGATTAATGAATAGAATCGTACGTAAAGAGGATGCAAAACGTGAGTAGATATTAGGTACCTATCCAATAATAAATTAAGTCTATCTTTTTGCAACGTACCGCTATATACCGCTCAATAGAAAATTCACATAAGTAAAAATAAATAAAATAAATTAATATTAGTGACAATCTGACACAAATCGACCTAGTCCCAAACTAAGCAAAGCTTGTACTATGGGTACTAGACGACGATAAACATACTTATATAGATAATAAAAACTTAAATACATAAAAAACATCCATGACTCAGGAACAAATATTCGTGCTCATCACACAAATAAATGCCCAAATAAATGCTCGGGATTCGAAACAGGACCTCTTGCTTCGTAGGCAGGTTCACTACCAACTAGGCTAAAGCGGTCGTACATGTAAGGTTTATACTTAATATTTTACTTCAAACTAAATGCACAAATTCTCTAAAATTCATCGTTTAATTACGTCTACATAGCGACATCTATCCATCAACCAAAGAATTAAAGAAAATGTAGTAATCGGTCGTCAAATATTGGGTCGTCTGTTACAATATGTTTAACCAAACATTATTCAGGTATGAGAAGAATAGTTAATATATTTAAATGTTTCTACAATGGTCTGTAACAAAATTTGTCTTACAACTCGCCTTGTATTCTTTAGTGCTGCCATCTACTATGCACTAGCTGCACTACATCCACATTGGATAATGTTGAAATCCGAGGCGCTACAAAATGTATATTATAATGGTCGTTAATTTAATGAGTCATTCAGACCTAACAAATAATTAAATACGTATTTAATAAACATGACTATCAAAACCAGTGTCTGGGAGAATAAAGCGTGAAAACAAAACTCAAGTTAATGGCCCATTACGTAGTTATTATCACTATCAGTAGCCAAAACAGACTAGTTTTATCTGCGAGTGACTCAACCTTAATGCCACTATAACACTCATTATGTAACATCTGAAAAATAAACATCACTAACTGCCAATAGAAAAGCGATAACACGATCGTAAAACCGGATATTATGACTTTATTCATCATTCGGACATATAAATTCATCGAGACACTTGTTAATCGTAAAATAAATCTTATTACACAGTAAGATGATGTTTAAATTGACGACAAGCGTTTTATTTTCATCATAACAATAAAATTTACTTTTACGAGCGAGTTGAAGTGGTTTAGTTTCAGCGCCACCTCGCGGCGGGGCGCGGGACCGCGTCGCCACGTTGCGAGCCGACGTCGTTGAGCTGGGTTTTACGAGGCGATCATGACGCTCCAACGAGCCTGTGCTCCCGTAAACGTGAATTTGCGGTGTCGTTTGATCCGGTTCAAGATTTTCATGGGCACTAAGTATACCTATTTATCAAATAACCAGTTATTTTCTTTGACACGATGTGTCTTGTTTTTAATCCCCGACGCAAAAAGAGGGGTGTTACAAGTTTAAGTTGTCTGGGTATCTGGGTAGGTATCGTAGCTCTCAAACGGATGAACCGATTCTCGTTTAGTTTTTTTTTGTGTCAGATAATTTTATCCCGAGTGTTCTGTATGAAACATGGCTATCATGAAAATTGGTTCAGCCGTTTATAGATCATAAGCTCTTTTCTAGTTGATGAGGGGATCTGACTAACTTCAATATGTCCTATCGATTCGAAATTTGGTACCGTGTTACTTCAATGATATTATATGGTAAGGTAACCATGACCTGATCGGTGGTTTGAAGATCATCAGCTCTTTAATAGTTGATGAGGGAATCTGACTACCATCCATACCTATGTCCTATCGATTCGAAATTTGGTACCATGTTACTTCAATGATATTAAAAGTATATGGTACCTAAGGTAACAATGATCTGATCAGCAGTTTGAAGATCATCACTTTAAAAAGGACAAAATAAAAGTTTTAAAAAATAAAAAACCCCCCGACACATAAAAATAAACCAACTCTAAAAACTAACAAATAATATTTTAAACTTACTTATAATTATTAACGTCACATAATATTATGTAAGTTCAAATATTTTTATTTTCCAAGCGTCGTCGCGTTTAAGTCGAAGAATCTGCAATACCCTTATGGGGTGTCATGAAGCAGGCTTTAAGATATAGGTATGTTACATGCTACATGAGAGCAATAAAGTATTATTATATGCACATCAACCATCAGGGCTTTTTTACTTTACTGTGGGTGCGTTATTTTGTTTAATATACGTAGGTACAGCCGCCATCAGATATATCGGAGCGGCCAAAGCGCTCACAAATATCTGAACCCGTCTCTAATGCCTCGACAATAGAGACGTGTTCAGATATTCTGTGCACCTACCTATACCTACCCAAGGGCTAGTTAGAAAACGTTCTCGTAAGAATTGGCAAGTACCAAATGTCGATCTATTTTCCAATTAGCTTTTACAATATCTACGTTCTAAGCACTACAGCGCAAAAAGATGAGAGGTAGGTTAGGTTAGGTTACCAATATAATAATACTTAATAATTAATAATACTTTATAGCTCTCATGTAGACAGACATACATCAGACCCCGTATCATGGTCGGTCTTATCACGCGATAAGTGACAAGATAGAGCGTTCGTCTCGTTCTATTGAACGGTGTCAGCCAGTGACGGACGCTCTAATCTCGTCACTTATCGTGTGATAAGGCCGTTCATGCTACGGGGTCAGTTCTTAAATATCTTACAGCCTACATGACACCCCATAAGGGTATTGCAAATCCTTCGACTTAAACGTAGGCATATATACATTAGGAAATAAAACTAAGATTTACACGTAGGTATCTAGACTATTAACATTTGCTAAGCATTTCTATGGTATCTATTTACATTGAAGAAGTCTTTCAGTGACTAAAAACAGTTTTCTATTAAATATGATTTAAAATTCTGAACAAATTTCGTGACAAGTATTTAACCTCATCAGCTATTTCTTTAGGAAGACTGTTGTATCTAATATGCGTATTGTTGTCATATGGGGGCTGTTATCACTCATCTGTCAGTTACTTTGTTGGGAGGGCTATTTTATCTCTCAATTTGATTAGTGATTAGTGCGAGTTCATACAAAAGCTACTCGCACTCGCAGCAAATGTATGAACTCGCACTAATTACTAATCAAAGTGAATACAGGCCATTAGATTTAGGGTGCAAGTGTGACGGTCTTTGGCTTGAGTGTAGGATATATAATGATGCTTTCGAACAAATTTACATGTTTCCAAAATATAGATAGAGGGTGTTGAAACAATGTTGACATTATGTGCTGTACTTATACAAAAATCTGTTAGCTAGAATCGTACGAGATTAGTACCAATACCACAATCTATAGCTCATCTCTTCCACTTTTTTATTTTTTATACAACGACGGTGGCAAACAAGCGCACGGCCCGCCTGATGGTAAGCGGACACCGCAGCCTATAGACGCATGCAACTCCAAAGGAGCAACACGGGCGTTGCCAACCCTTGATATGTTTGAGGATTCGACGTGTTGACAACTGAAGGAACAAGTTCCCTCGCTCTCAACACAACGCATCCTCGGGAGCTCTGGCGACCTTGCTCACCTCCAGGAACACAACACTACTACAGAGCAAGTAGTAGTGTTATTATGGCCGTGGTCTTTTGCAAGGCGGAGGTACCTACTTCCCCAGTTGGGCTGCTCCACGTTCGACCGGGATGACATTTCCCTGTGCCCTACCTCACTTAACTTTCATGTGAGATCAACAAAAAAGCGGTAGTATGAATGCTTCCGCAAAAAAAAAACTTAAAATTACTTACTAGTTAATGTTAAAATGCTTAGTCTTTTAAAGTGGTTTTGCATGTTTCATTATTTTTATAAAACCGTTTCGTCTGTATGTACTATTGCCCCATAATATTATCCCATATTGCAGCCAAGTCTGTGTAAACGTATAATACCAATTCCAATTACTGCCTAGTAAGTAGTAACCTACTTACTTACCTAAAGACGAAATGTAGATTTACAACAGAGTAAAAAGTATGATAGCTGTAAAAATAAACGATGCGATAATTATATTGATTGACATCAAATTTAATATGACACGACTAAACGAATTATACTTAACGGGCGCTTAATAACTTATTCACAAATCATTTGTAGGTAATTATAAGTAGGTTACTGATATGTGTTTCGTTATTATCAAAAAAATTAAACCCGTGGTAAACAAAAGCCATAAATGAATGAATGAATGAATGAAACATTTATTCGCTATTTAAATGGAATTGTCGGCACTGGAACCACTTGGCTATAGGCTAGGCTATGTATAGGTACGTAAGTAAGTACTTAAGTAACAAAAAACTTGTTGGATTGAATTGATTAGGTACATGAACTTACGAGTCTAGAAACAAATTGTATCCTATGGAATTAGTTTTTCCTACGCAAATGGAAACAGTGGAATGAAACGCGTGAGCTTTGATATTACACTGTCGGCTCTCTTAACTTAACACGCTCGACGGCTCGTCTGAATAATTCTACCTCGAGAGATGAGAGAGGTCAATGTAAAATATACCTATATATCTACCTATTATCTACATTTTTGCACCTTATTTTATTGTGATAAGGCGAGAAAATTTAGGCATCGACTGTACATACCTATAATAATAGTTAGCAGTAGGTACAAGAGGCGCCAAAATATCTGACACGATTTTAGTACTAAGAACTATTATGAGTAGGTAAGTAGGTATGAGTAGGTGGCTCTAATTTACTTTGTTTGGTGGTTAAAGTGACACCTATAGCTAATACTTGCCCGAAGTTTGCTATCTCTTCAGTAAGAGACTTGCCTTTTCTTATTTTTTTAAAAATATCGTTTCCTCCGCAGGCAGCTTCTTTAGTTTACATAGGCAGGTAATTGAATACTATTGTTTGCAAAGTGTTGTAAAATGTGGTCGTCATCATCTCACCGGAGCGGCGGGTGATGTAGAGGTCGTCTCCTCCTACCTCTACAGTGCTGGCTGGACAGCACTGTGCAGACGTTCGGAGTTGAAATCAAGCTGTCTGGAAGTCTATGAATAGAAGAGGAACCGAAGATGTCAAGGATTAGCCCCCGAGGCTTTCATCTAGCAAGTTATAAAATAAATAAAAGATAAATATATAAATAGGTAAGTCTTTACCATCTCAGTAACAACCCCTACAGTACTTATTACGACGTGTCCAAATATTTTTGCGAAGGTCACTGTACTCAAATACCTTCCTACAAAAACAAATCACCGCTGGATGTTTGTCGATGTTGATTACATTTAAGTAGGTTGCTTATTTAGGATGATGTTGCAGTAAAAAATCTAAGTCAATTTCAAACGTAGATAGGTAGGTATAGTGTAGGTACCTATTCTAAATCAAATACTTAAGAAGGTAGGTAATAGTTACAACAAGGTAGGTAGGTAGGTACATACTTTACTTATAAGTAGGTAACTTTAAAAAAAATCTGGCATGGGTGGAAAATCTACTGTTGTTGAATAATAGATAGAGGTAAGTATATGTAGACATGGGTTGGGTATTAATATCACAAAACAATAACACATTATTCTTATTTATCCTATTAATTTAATGTAGAACCTAAACGTTTTGGTACACATGGAAAGCGGCACAAAAAAATTGAATTGAATGGTGAAGTTTTTTTATATACCTACCTAATTTCTTCCAAATTATTTTAACTGATAAAATATGTCAAAGGAAAAGCAAACATTTAAAAATTTGACATAGTATAAAAAATATTGAGCTGCTGTCAATTCTATTATAAAAAATATATAATCAGTAATCATGTATTTCATGCGTTTACCTATATGAATGCTAGTTACCTCACAATTTTGGTACCTATTTATTTAAACGTTCTGTGTTAAAATAATATCCAAGCTCCAGTGACAAAAATACCTACCCACCTTCAAAATATTGGTATTAAACTCAAATAAGAATATTTAAAGAACGAAATAATTTTAATAAATATAACAAATAGAATTAAAGAATCCCGATTTCCTATCCGTCGGGAACGTTCGGCCATCGCACACAATATACGAACATCCCGTTCCATTGAAACTGCCGAACTTAACTAACTTTGCATAATTGTCTCATTCACGCACATGCAATCGCCGTAACGGTCTTACTACCGCTATCTCTGTCGCGCGTGATCGTTAAAATGGCCTCCAAACTAGATGTTTTGAAGGAGAGCGCCGCCAACTTTTGTTGCCAGTAATGGGCGGAGCGTACATGCACAGGGTCGAACTTAAAAGGTACTTAATCGTATTAAATATTTTATAAAAGTAGAAATAATGTGTTTTATACAATATTTGTTGAATAAGTCATGTTTCCAGTGCGTTTCTTAATATGCATAATATCTCACACAGTTGGTTGATTAAAATAACCTGTTTTTAATTATAGAAAAAGAAAGATATAAAACAGAAAAAGAAGTAATAAAAATATACAGAAATTAAAAAAAAAATTGAAGGCTAGCTTAGTTTTATTTATTTCGATTTAATTTTCAATGTAATGTAAGATGTATTTACTAATTGTTTTTTAATAAACTTAAATAATATATGTTATATAAAATAAGATAAGAATTCTTAGAATTCATTATTTCACAACTAGATGATTAAACAGTATAAATCATAGGTCGATAATACAACCTTAAATTATGATACTCATGAATATTAAAAGTAACCCAAATTGTCGAATAATTTGACTGTATTAAATTACAATAATTAAACATGTCTGTATTAAGAATTAAGGTCCATATCAATACAAATCATCAAAATTTTATGACTAGCATTTTTTTTTATAAAAAATACCTGCAGGAAACTAAATATGTGTGCAATTTATTTCATAAAATTAACTACTTATAAAAATGGCCAGGTTAGTTTATTAACTCGAACGTTTTTGTTGATAATATTGCGTATAGTGATCACTCTATTTACATATTTATAATTGCGTATGAAATTAGGTACAATATATGGATAACAGTAGTTAGTAAATTTTATTAACATACACAGGGTGTATCAAAAATGGGGTGTGAACCGATTAAGGGCATGTTCGGTACCGTATTGCGATTCCAAAAATGCATTAAAAAAAATATTATAATTGAAATGTTTGTTTGTTTACATTACAGTCTTTGTTATTATTGACATTGCTTATGTATGACATCAAAAACGTAAAAGATGTCACCTGCGTGTCAAAAAAACATACACAAAACATTTGTTTTCATAACACAGCTGTGCGCGCAGCGGTTGAAAATGAAATAAACCCCCCCACCCTTCACCCTCGCAGGAGAACGTCATCGTACACAAGCCATGTCAACATAAACAAAGACTGTAATTTAAACAAAAACAAAAATATCAACACAAGCAAAAACATACAAAAAGTAAAAAATAAACAAATGCATATTTGGAATCGCAATGCGCTACTGAATAGTCCTTGCTCGGTTCACATCCCATTTTGGTTCACCCTGTATATTTTGCGTGTTGTCTAAATTTAAAAATAGTGAAAGGATAAATGTATTTGTAAAGGCCATTATCGGGTTTCCATAGTACGTCAGGTCTCTTATTAAATGGGCTCGGGTTCTTTTGTGAGGTCTATGTCATAACATAATGAAGAATATTTATGCTGAGTCTGAACATCCTATTCGAGACAGATTTTAAAATGTGTCTAAATGCCACTTAGTTGATAGCTGTCACAGAGCCTGTCCTAAATACAAAACTATATTTGGTATGAAGCATGTTGTGAAGCCAGCGAACTCTTCCAAGATTGATATTCTTAGGCCGCGCCAGAAATTTAAAGACCCTGTAGGGTATGCGTTAATTCGGTACAAAGTATAGCGGGATTAGAAACTGAAAGTGGCTTGTCAGAGATGTGTTGACACGGGTCCAAGATGCTGTCGTTAGATATCGGTAATATGGTTCGCATGGCTGGCGGCGCGGACGTATTTACCTTGCGCTAATCGCATGCGACGACACCCCAACGTTTATCATAATGCCTATATTCTGTGCTATATTCCATCTTAAATGCTACTGCAACATCATTGATCACTATTTAATGCTTTTGGTAGCCCGCCCGCTTTTTAGTGCTTCAATCTTTATTTGCGTCGGATGTTGCAGTCAGTAACGTGAAACCGGACTTTTCGCTAAGTTTCCAATCTGACAACTTTCAGGGTTTTTGCTACGGGCTGTGGTCGCCTACTGAGACGCTGTAATACCGTCCCCGATGTCCTGTACACTGCCGGATCTACCCCGTGCCTGTGACGTCATCGTCCGCGCATGACAACCACGCGTTGCACTACAGGTAAGTGGCTGTCCAGTGAGACATTGCAAGGTGTTCACAGCTCATTCTATGTATATTTTGAACCGGGTAGTCTAGACCTCACACCCTGAGACTAATAATAGCGCATTCTGGGGATATTTAATATTGTATTTTAGTACTTTAGTTAAATTAAATTTTGTATTAATCGATGATTGGTGTTTCTAATTTCCCCACGAAAACACTAGCGTTACAATACATTTTCAGAAGGCAACATGCGCGTGTTATGCTCACAAATTTCTTGCATTATTGATAATGCATTTGGCAGTAAACCACGTTCGCCACTGAATGGGCAGCACATCATGATTAATTTCACCTTCGCGAAAGTTTCAACGGACTTTTAAGCGAGATAATATAAATGATATGTTGATTTTACTTCCGATGCCGACGTATTGTTGGGGGTGTTAATTTACGGCATGGATATTTTACGAGTCATTTCGGAAAAAACACTATAAAACTAGATAATAGGAGATAGAAACCTTATCAAGACCAACGAGGGCAAGTAAAAATGAGGACGAATAGACTAAATTACCCTCCCACGGTGTTAAACTCCAAATAGTGTCTATTTTATGTAATTATGATTTTATGTACGTACAGTACCATAACTATCGATGAAAAGAAGTATTAGTTAAACATGTTTCACCATGTTCAGTTCACCATCAACTATTTTTAAAAGTATTACCTTCATTTTAGATAATATTTATGCAATTCATTACTTTGTGAAACATTTTTGTGAGTATTCCTTTGCGTTACGCACAATTTTTTAGTCATTGAAATGAAGAATTGCTATTTAAATAAGAAAAATTGCAGCTTTATTTTTGAAAAAGTTTGATTGTACTTATCATAAAAAAATGGAATGGAGCCTTTGGGTAAAGTTTGTTATCTCCAGTATTTAGAGTACTTTCCCTCAAGACGTCGTTAAAAATCCATAATAGAAATCTTAGAACAATGCGTTTTGGGAGATTAAGTTAAACCATGTCATCTCTAATTTTTTCTATTAATTCATTTATTCGAAATTGAAAACTATTTTTGCATTATTTTTTTAGTGCCCGTTTTCTAGATGAATTTTTGCAAAATATTTCGTTAAAAGTTACAGATACTCTTGCCCTTTCACTATTTTTAAATTAAGACAATACGTTAAATACATATGTTACTAAAATGCACGGACTGCTTTATTCTGTAAGTATATGGTAATTTCATGATTTTAATATTAGATACTTACGTAATACTTGTAAGAAAAAAGTTTTAGTATGCTTTGAGGCCTGGCTGCACACATATTAAAAAAAACGCGAAAAGTCTGGTTGACGTAACTGGTGACCGAAGAGCTGGCGGCTTTCTCGCGCAACGCATCAGCATTGCAATTCAGCGAGGAAATGCAGCCAGCATCCTCGCTATCCTCGGTACAATGCGTCGAGGGCCTTTTTTAGGTTTAACTCAGTTTTAATTTAATTAAGTTAATGATAGTTATCATCATACCTCGAACAATTCATGCGGATGACGTCAAACCGGATGATTTTAAATAGTATTTTCATAAACAATTACTACTTATCATTTATCATCTTTGATTAAACGCCATCGTCACTTGGAATGAGCCGAGTAAATGAATAGGATAAATAATAACATAAAATTGTCTATTTTTATAATATATATACTATTATTATAAATAATCGTACTTACGATAGCAAATTTCGTAACATTTATTTTATTCACGACATCGTCCCGTCATTCTGTATAAATCTCATGGATTTATTCACGATTATTGTTTTACTTCGTGCGATATGTCACACGGAAGTTTAATACAAACATCATCCTGTGTACAAAGTTACGTCATTTTTACGTCATCCGCATGAATTGTTCGAGCCCTGGTTATCATCTTGTATATACTTTAGAATATAAATTGATAAAAAAACACGTAGCACGATTATTTATTAAATTTTGATGTTTTTTTATTGATATCGACCATAATTCTTAATAGTAGGTACATGCTGGATTTGTATATTTTATTGCAGTATTTTTTTTGACTATTTTTTATAAGTGTTATGACTACTATAATTTAAGGATGTATTCATTGACTTAAGATATTATGCTGTATAATTATTTTTTTAAATAAATAATTCTAATCAATTCTTAGCGAATTCGCAAATCATTTATGAGCAAGCAACGAGCAGGCTGAGTCTTCATCATTAATCGGTATCATAAACTACGTCAAACGAAATAGAATCGGTATCATGATATTTTTGAGCGCGTTATTATATAATTGTGGTAGCTAATAGTTCTCAGTTCTGACCATTTGCATAAAAGTATTGCAATATTAAGTTGTTAATATAAATAAAACGACATTCATTTGAATGTTACAATGCGGCCCTGGATATCGGAATTCAAACATGGCGACCAGCGACGCGCTGTGACGAACGACCGCCGTGATTGTGTCTATTTTTAACGTAATTCTTACAAATAAAAGTGTGCCACTCATGTATTAAACGACGTGTGACATTGTGAGCCATCTTCCAGTTTTAAATATAGAATTAACTATTTAAGAATTCGTTTCTGACCTAGTGTTTGTTATTGGGCCGCCATTACGCTACGTGAATTGCCGATCTTAGTCGCTGCAATAAAAGAGATCGATAGATCTATGCGCGTCCCTTTCTAATGCATAGTTTGTGCTTAAGTGTGAAAGAGAAGTAATGAACGTTCGGAAGGGCTACTGGAATGGACGCTAGCGGATTAAAAATGTGTCATTTTTGAAGAAACTAGGGTACCACGTAAAATCGTAATTGATAGACAAATAAATTATTGGAGTGTGAATATGATTCAGCTGCAAATGAAAATAAAATTCTTAGACAGTCAAATTGACGAGTGGTGCTAGCCACTCACAAAAAGGCGCAGTGTTTAAGTATTTTGAAAATAAAATAAAATTAGGTACCAGTATGTTAAATTAAGTAGGTATAGGCACTGCAGGCAGGGGTATAGGTACAGGTATTAAGTAAGGCACCTACATCAACCATGATGTAGGTGCCTTACTTAAGTCAAGCGCCTGTATACACACACTGTTATAAGTTATAAGTTATAACTACACATTCTATAAATAGATTGAAAGTGAATATATTCATGTATTCAGGTGTAGACCTACCTATCAAATAAGTGTAGTTAAGCATACCTATCTTAATTGGAACCACCTGAGGCAACTTAATAAATGTATAAAAATTACACTACACCTCATTTTTTTTTAAATATATTTTGTTTCTTGTCAATTTAACGTAGAACCACGATCAAATTGTAAACTATCGGTACCTATGATAAAGAAAACTAATATAATGAAAAAAACTGGACACTGAAACTGGTGAGCTGTTTAGGACTTAGATGCATGTTCTTAGTATATAAAGAATACTGTATTTTTTTCTGTACATCTATGTCTGTTTGTACTCCAAATAAATAAAATAAAATAAAACAAACCATCGTCTGAAGTCCAGGGCATATATTTGTTATCTGTATCATATCGTTTAAAAGTATAGGTATCTAAACCACTTACCAGTAATACCTAAATTGGACAATGTGAGCTTTATAGGATTGTAAAACTTGCGATATAAGAACTTAAATAAATAAAAAAAAGTGCATTCTAATTGACTGAATGATTTAAGGGTTTTAAATTGAAAGAAGTTAATAAATACCTAGATGTTTAAAATATTCTAATAACTGCATAAAATTGGAGGACTGGCATCTCATTTCTTTGAATACTTAATACTTTTAACCTCGTCTAGGTAGAAAAAAACAACATTGCTTATAAAACGGGTGGTATGGATATTGCCTACTCACCCCAAGCTTCAGATATCACACAAACGAGAGATAAGTAATTATAACAATCTACCAAATATTTAAGTACAATTTTAGTAAAACCTGGATAATTGACATCTCAAGGGGCCAGCAATTTTGTGTCAGTCAAAGAGGTATTTCGTCTAACTAGGGCGGCGTACCAATTAACAAGGTTAAAAAAAAATGGTGTCCCCTTTAATAGAAGTTATCAATAACAGAGGTCGTAATACTGCAAATTTATTTTATAGCGGTGCAAGTTTATAAAACATTATGATATAAAAAACTACTAAGTACCTACATGTTTTTTTTATTGAATTTTCATTCAAAAGATAAAACAGATTTTGTTTATAATATTCATATTATTTATCAACTAATTGTTTTACTTCAAAATTTGTAGGTTCGGGAAGAGTTGGTTTCATGAAAATCGCTATAATAAGTATAATAACATAATTTTGCAATACAGTTAATCATATTTGTAGGTACAACGCATTAAATCTACCTTCCAAAAGGTGATTTAAGTTTAACGGCCTTTCTATAGTTTTAAAATGGTAATTTCATTTTATGAAAAATTAAGTTATTTATTGGCGTTTCAATTATAGAGGGCTTTGATGTATCTTTTACAGAGTTATTAATTTAAAAAGTTTAAAATCGAATCGTCAATCCTCTATAGTCTCGAAATTTCAATTAAGTATTTTGGTCGAGACCAGCCATTTGGTTGCATTTCTCAATTATCCAGGTTCAAATTAGCCAGTTTTCACTGTATTATATCACTTAAACTTCTAGTTTAGTGTTTACATGTTTGTTAGGTACTCAATCAAGCTTAAATGGCTCAACCGATTTAGATGAAATTTTTCATTAATATAGTTTATAGCCTTGATTAAAATATAGGATAGTTTTTATCCCGGGTCCATGCAGACGAACTCGCGGGCGGAAGCTAGTATCTACATTATATTTTAGGCCAGATTTGTGCTAAGTACTATGGTCAACTAATTCCTGCAATAGACGTTGGTATTTTTAATATTATTTGTATTCATAATCATCGCAGAGTTGAGTGATGTGTGAATAGCAGGTTTTTCTTCTCTCAATCACTTATAATTTAAGGTGGTTCGCTTTCCATACAAAACGTTATTTGATATTCGCGTTCGCAATAGTTTCCCCAAACCAATTTCTCAAATGAATCTACTTTATACAAGTTTATTCTAGGAAAAGGAAAATTTCGCGCAAATAGAAAGCCAATTTATGTAGGTAAGTTTGTTACATAAGTTTCTTAAAATATCACGCCGTTAGCCTGCGAATATCAAAAAACGTTTTGTATGGAAAGCGAAACCTTAACATTCCTACTTACATCTTGGACATTAACTCCTTGCTTACTATTCACTTACAGTTAATATGTAGGTATACTTATCTATAGTTTATATAAATAACAAGTCAATGCCTATTCATATCAGTTTACCTTTGAATACACACACCTAACATCCTATCACAATTAATTACAAAGGCACGTACCTATCTACAGTCCTATACTGCTGGCTACAATGAAAACATTTTTAATCCAATCAAGTGAAACATCAACAAATCAATATTTGAATGTGTCATTGTTCTATGGCGCTATGACGTGACCCATGCAAAACCAAAACATCCATAAACTGCGTTATACTAGCGCATATAAGCCTTTTTGGACGTACTTATACTGTATATTAATGTTACACCAGAGCCCGAAACGTTACAAAATAAACCGTATAAAATAAGCTTTCCAGTGTCAAGTTACTCGCACCTCCCTCGTATGCTCCGGACACGGGCCGTAAATAAATCTAAATATTTCGACATAAATATAAATATTTCGGGATAAATATAAATATATCAGCAACGCGTGCTTCGGCGCCGCTCTTCCCTACTAATTTACAATGGCGTACGTATTTTACATTTCAGGTACATATAGGACGTTATACCCGAGGGCCGCAGCGCTGTTCCTTAGCATTCAACTCTTGCGCATCTGTGTTTGTTTTCGACGCCAGCGTAGTGACGCGTGATTGCGTTATCGATGAGTTTATGTAATATTGAATAATTGGTCACTAGGTGCACGGTAATGACCTTTATTTTATGCGCATTGATATTACACGAAGTAAAAACGTATCAATACTACAACATTATGTAGGATTTAAGCACGTTTTATTCCAAACTTAGATTCGTTTAGTCAGGCCTAATTAAGGTTCCCAAACATAGCCTTGAATAATATTGTGATATCTAAATATATTTTAGGAACCTTATCTATAAGACTATGAATAAGATTTGATTTCCAAGTTATGCGTAAAGGATGCCTAATTATAAAAAAAAAACAACTTTCAGCGCTCTACATAGGCGCCTAGCAATTTAACCTGCATTACTTTCATTTGTACAGTCAAGTCATAAATATGTATTGTTGCAGAAATAAGGTCTGCCCACATATTTTTGAGACTTAGGTATACGTATTGGTGCCCTTGGCCTTGTTGTACCTACCCACAATACCTACCAGTGTCATAAAAAGTGATATTTTTAAATAAAAAGTAGGTGTGATGTACTGATGTATCTATTTTTTTAATAACTGTAAGGTAAAGTCGCTTAATAAGGTTATTTTTCGAAATAATCGTTTCATACTCATTCCAAACATCGTTACTGCCTCTGCTATAGCCATATTCAATGGCAAGTTCCCATCGACAACAAAGTTAGGATTTACTGGGCTGGAAGGTCTTATTTGAATGTGTTTTACATAGACTAGGTGCTATCTCCGAGCAGCGAAGTGGAAATAAAATAGATATGCGTCTCTAGTCAGATACAATGGGAGTGTAGGGCTCGCATCTGTGCGATATAAATTGGTACTACGAAATACTGAATTCATTGAATAGATAACTTAGGTATAATTAGGTTGCAATTTTTTTTTAATTAAAAAATACTAAATGCAATTTTAACGCATCCGATAGGTATAAGTAATGACTTTTTACATGGTTTATTTACTTAAGTGCCTGCAGGTTATTCAATCAACGTAGTGTTGAGCTTTTTTTACAATCTTTGGTTGAAAAGTGCACAGTGGAGATTATGCATTGCATGCTGGTCACAGTGATTCTAATTCTAGAATATGGTCGCCCTACAAGGAAGCCCGCACCGGCATTGTCGGCGCAGAATGCCGCCGGTGAGACGCGTTTGTACTGAATGAAAATTAATACTTACTGTCTGCTGATAACTCGCCTGTGATCTTCCTTTGAGATACGTTGGGCGTTAATTTATTAAAAAACACGTATTTATCTGTGCTGTTATTATTATCTATAGGTACTGTTTCAGATAGCACATCTGCACTGCAGTTGGGTACATTTTTTTTTGTATATAAGTCATGAGACTCATAAGTAGGTATAGGTACGAGTAGATGTTGAGTTTATGATGATAGATAATGGATAGAGATCGCTTTAAAGCGATAAGACCGCCTGTTGTTACCATTATTTATTAAGAATTTTTTTGTAAGCTGTTGTTCTCTTGTCATGGTGCAATAAAGAGTATTTATTATTATTATTATTATATAAAGGTAATATATATTTACGTCTATGTTAAGTATTAACAAAGTAAAGTTGAGGTAGGTACGTTTTATTAAAATATTTTATTATCTAAGTAGTCCATTATAATGTATTTGAGTCTTGTGACGAATGCTATCAAAAGTCCTAAAATGTAGAGATAAAACGTGAACATGGGAGGAGAGAGAAAAAGAAACATCGCAGTGGTGGAGCGGCGCCGGTCGCAGCCGGGCCCAGCGCAGGCTTACATGGCTCGACATCTTACCCGAATACTTAAAATAATATTTTTAACTTTTAATAGAGGCCTCTTTTTTGCGAGGATTAATAAACTAACCAAAACAAAAAGGCAAATTTAACAGGTTCTATATAATTGGAGGATAACGTTGGGTATTAAAATTAATTTAAGCGATGCTAGGCTTGAAACAGCATTTACAATTTTAAACTATAGGCATACCTTCTACCTATATGGTACCAATTAGGCTTAAAAGTTAATGTTTCGAACCGTTGAACCTAAGTATTGTGTTCAATCGGTAAGTCGGTTAATATTACCTAACTATAACGTTACCGTGCCACCCGGATTTGAAATTTGTGAACTGAGTGTAACCATATTGTACAAAAAACTAACTTGAGAGTAAAGAAAAAAAAAACCAGTCAAATGCGAGTCGGAATCGCGCTCTGAGGGTTCCGTAAAAACTTTTACAGAACATACCTCGTCTTTTCCCGCCTATTACCTAATTCTGGAAAAATCTTAACAACGCATAGTATAGCAGAAGTTACCGTTATTATGAGTACGGCGCCATTGACGGTGTTAGGTACTAACTTGCAGGACCATAGAACTCGGCATGTATGTTAGTTTTTCCCGGTAAATTTAAATCACGTGAACCGATTTAATTTCTTTTTATTTCATTTGAAAGAAAGTGCTTTCAGAATGATATAATAATAATTTGAAGAGAAGAAAATACATACAAAGTTGATTAAATTACAAACTTATTTCAGTTTTTTTTATAACCTAGGTATCGAAATTTATTCACTGTACAAATAAATGAAAAACGGCTTTAGAATGTGCATCTAAAGCTTTTTCATTTGAAATTTTACCCCCACATATCCTCAATTTTTCATAAAAAATATTTGTTGATTTTTTTCCTTTTCCATACACTTGCGTTAGGCTCGTTAACAACTACATTCCGAATTTCAAATTGATAGCATAAGTAGTGGTTGACACAAGAACTAAAATGTAGGTACTTAATAATAACACCAACGAACAACTTTTCTTAGAATGCAAAATATTGCCAGTGCATAAAAAAGATTAAACTACTTTTGCGTAGTTTTACTAATTATTATGGCCAAAGACCTACAAAGTACCTAGTTCCGAAAATATAACGAACTACTGATAGTAAGCGACGTCTTATTAAATAAAAAAAAAAAAAATAACAGCTATCCTAAGTAACAACTGATTCATTTGTTCTAGCATAAGTAATACCATATCTACTTATATATTACTATTCATTCATACACATATTTTACAATTAATTAAGAGCATTAACTGCCAAGAAACCGCACTGTGTGGTTTGGCAGATTTGTATCTAGCTATAAGTAAGCATGTAAAAAAGAGAATAAACTTTTTTGTGATATACAGACGGATGAAGCCACACCAATATAAAATTAGCGGGACTTATAAATAAATAAATAAATAAATAAATAAATATAAGGGGACAATCTTACACAAATCGACCTAGTCCCATACTTATTCCTTTAAAGTAATCACTTCCAACCTTTATTATTCAGAATATGCAAGGAAAATATTGAGGCAACCATCAACAAGAACACATGAGAAGGATAAGACCGTATGAGTTACCTAGGTACTTGAATGATTGTAGGTTTAATGATTTAAAACATATTTTGCTGTAGAAACAAAAACATAGGTATACAACAATTATAAGTGCCCACCTGGCCACTATACCTAAATGCAAATTCTAGACCAAATCATAAATTAACATTACTCTATCTCACAATAAGTTGAGCCGTATATCAAATCTATACTTTTATTCAAAATATCAATAGAAGAAACCAATACAAGTCAAACAACATTAGTTTTTTTGTCCACGTCACCGATTTTTTCCTACCACCCGCGTCCCCAAGGTATCGCATACTGCGGCCACACGATTCGTCCGCAACAAAAAGTCGGCCATTTTGACAACGTGTGAGCCATCCACGTATACCCCCACCTAACCGAAAGGGAGATTGCTATACAAACAGATTTACTATGATCGAGATTGAACTTTATTAGTACTATTATAAGGTTGATTTTTGTTGTGATTTGGTTAGATGAATACGGTGTGTTTATAACTAAAACTGCCGCTTCATACAGCGACGGCCGCACAGCAATCACTTTCATTATTATTGGGCGATTTCCAACGTTTACTTGGCACTCAGCGAGAATCACTGTTCCGTTTGTTCAATTAAAATTGTCGTTGATTGTTGTTTGGTGATAATTTTTACACTTAGGTAGGTGTGAAATTAAAATTTTTTTGCTTTTACACACACATATTTTGTTCTTGCTGTAAATTATTAGGTATCTATCTAATCTGTTCATGTCATGTGTACCTACCTAGTATAGGAGAAGTAGTAAGTATAGCTAGGATATTTTTGGTGCGTTTAAAAAGAAATATGAAATGAAAATACCTACCTTCCTTAATATAGAGTGGTGTTACTATGTTATGACTTATGAAAGTGATATAAGTACCTACTTATTATGATTTGTAAAACAAGCCATAAAAATTAAACATTTAATTGTTACTTCTCTATTCTACGGCCAAGCCCAACGATTACAAATTAGCATTAAATTACGTATGCACACTGACTCACGCAATTAGTTACCTAATCAAGCTTAAAATAGCATTCATTTACTAACCTACTAATTCAATTCCAAAGTCAGGCAAACCCGTGCTAATGAATGTGTGTAGAACACGCACCGGCTGCAATGTAGTCGATCTAGATTGTAATGAATTAAAATTTGTTAATGTTTCCACCGTTATCGTCGCTTATTAAAATATACTCTAAAATCATACATTGTAAGCGTTGCGAAACAAAAGTTTTACTTAGTAATTAATCATATTTAGGAAAAATCTTATTTTCATAATTCAATTTGACACGTCAGGTAGGTTATGTCCTATTATGTCACCGTTTAGGCAGCGATATTATAAGCTCTCGAAAAAAATTTAACTGTAAAAACCGTTTAGATTAAAAAAATAAGTCATCAGCCTCCTAGTGTTTTTCCCGGTTTTGCCCCTAAAGGAGCCCGAGGTCCGCTTTGACACCTAATCCCCAGACTTGGCGTAGGCACTAGTTTATACGAAAGCCACAGCCATCTGCCCTTCCTACCCAGAGGGAGAACTACACCTTATTCGGATTAAAGCGGTTTCTTCACGATGTTTTCCTTCACCGAAAAGCTAACGGTAGATTAAAAAGAAGAAGTAAAACATTAAAAAAGACCTACGCAGACCCCTGTTCAAACAGTAATATCATTTTAAACGGACTAACACGACCCATACTAATGGCTGCTTAGATACAAAGTAAGCATTTTAAAAGGTTTACTCTCGCCCTACGATAAATTAAAACACCAAGTACAACGAACCTCGAACGCAGGACGGCATTCCGAAGAGCTCATTTCGGTTTTTGTTTGAACCCAAACATTTGGTCCATTTGCCTTTAATGGCCCATTCTTATTAAATTTATACTAGTCTGCTAAAATTTCAGTTGTTTAATTACTCGGAATTTGGGTCCGGGGATACCGCGTAATGGACCACTGTGCGCCGGACACGAAATTAGGTGGTTTCCTACACGGATCTATGTCATTGCTAATGCTTGCCAAGTATTTTTGAATATTAAACAAGTTCCTTCTAAAACGGTGCGGGTACAAGTATTACAAGTAGCACGATAAATAGTAGGTACTTAAGTAAAGTTAGGGAAAATAATCTTAATTGTTAATTTTTTCAAAGTAAGTTTAAAAAACAGGCACAACAAATTAAAATTAAAAAAAATAACTAATTAGGTAGGTAGTCGCGTGTGACAATTAAACCACTTTGTGACAGTAGGTATAATTCACCAAAAACCCCTGTTGAATAAATGAGGGCACGAATTTCGACATTATTTACGAAATTATTCCTTCGCTATATTTTATATGTTGCGTGAAGAAAACAACGGCAAAGGTCCCGTGGCACGCACGCACGAAACAGACAGACGTTCGAGACTAGCTCCGTCCCGCTCGCACTAATGGCGTCGTAACCGTTGTTGAGACGTTCCGCTCTTTATGTTACGAGTGCGCCGTAAAATAAAAGTGCATCAACGAACCTCCCGTTTGCATTGCTCGCGGTTAAAAACCGACCAAGTAAAAACACCTCATTTTACTAACAATGCGGTGGTCGCAGTTGGACAACATAACTTGGTCACATAATGGGGTTCCTTTACGATTATTTAGTCGTAAAAATCAAAGTTATAGCCTATTTACGCGGTAACTGTTTATTAATCTTTGTTTTACGAGATGTTTACGAGTCCGGTGGTTTATTATAACGCCGTAAATCATTTAACACTTTAGGTGGCTTAGCTCAGTCGCTACTTTGTTTAATATGGATGGCAAGTAGCAATAAATGGCGTTGTTACGAGTGTTACGACCACGACCCACGTTGTAGGGGGACAATCACTGTAAATAAGTTATTAGATGGACTATAAACTATTACAACCTGTTAGTTTATGGTCGACGGATACTTCATGCCATATCGGGGTTACCTGAAAAGAAAGATATGGATATTTCATAACAAGTAGAGAACCCTAGTTATTTTTTATTTTACATAAGTACTTTTTATTTTAAAAGGAAAGAAGAACCACCGAAGAGGTTCTAAATTTGATAGGAGAAGGAGATGTCTACTGAAAACGATTGAAAACAGAAGGGCAAATATTTTGGGGGTAAAGCACTTGATACGACATGACATGACCATTACATTAGAACTGTAGTTGAAGGGAATATAGAAGGAAAGAGAGGCAGAAGAAGACCAACACGTGCGTTTATGGCTTAAGCTAAAGAGAAAGTTAATGTACTTAATATCGTATCAAGAGCTCAAAACAGTGGCAGAGTGAAGAACAGAGAGGCGATTACTCCTCTTAATAAAGAAAGAAATAAGACATTTATTCACTAAACAAAAGACACACAGAGACAAAGGGAATAAACATACATTACACATTGACACATATTGACTGTGTCTTGGCGGCAGTGAATCAGTCGCTGTCTCGGCATTATGCCGAGGTGACAGACACCTACAGCGCTGATTTTCAGACAGCATCGTACGTGACCCACGGAACGCAACACAACTTACTACCGATACAAACGTATGTATCTATACCTACACATAATACATAAATAATAAATATATATATTTTTAAATATGTAACACAATGGGATGAGAAACACAATGTAAAAAACACGAAACGGTTGGGATGTTTTAAACTTTTTTTAAAGCAATGCCGCGTAGTTTCAGTGACCGAGAGGCAACCGGATGGTTCCCGGTATTTAAGCTCCTGAACCGTTGTGGGACCGCCCTGTGCAACCTGAACTGAGCCCACTTCGGCGACTGGGGCGATTAAAACTACACAGTTAGGTATTTAATGTTTTTAGGGTTCCGTAGTCAACAAGGAACCCTTATAGTTTCGCCATGTCCGTCTGTCCGTCCGTCTTCGGCTTTGCAGTAACAATTACTACTAAAAAACTGTAATTCGGCATGGGTATCATCAATTACGCCGACAAAACAGTACAATAAAATCTTGAAAAAAAAATCTTTTAGGGTACCTCCCCTACACCTAAAGCGGAGATGAAACTTGTTTTCTCGTCAAACCCATGGTGTGGGTAAAAAATATTAAGGGTTTTATAAAACTATTTTTCAAATCAGTGGTTCGTTTGCGAGATATTGAGTCTTAAAGCCCTAATTTTTGTACGAGTCATGTCCCCCCCGGCCGGCTAAATGGCTACTACTGGGGATGTGAAAAAAATTGTGGTAGTAGTACATATAATGAATTTAAAAGGAAAACTATCACGAACAAGTACGCATAAGTAGTTACCGAGTAATAGTTGACCAACTTAAAATGTACTTAGGTAGGCCAACTTTCGTACAAATTCGGCGCGTGTCGATGTAACTAAGAAGAAATAGTCGACCAACTTAATGTGTAATTGAAAAGGCCAATTTTCGTACAAATTCGGCCGACGCAACCCCACCGCACGTCGATGTAACTAAGACAGACAGGCAACTACGGAACCCTACACTGCGCGTGGCCCGACACGCACTTGGCCGGTTTTTGTTTCTAAAACAGCCACCCTGAAGAGTATTTCACGAAGCGTGGTTTACCTACTCGCATCAAGGCGAGTTAAGTCAGGATCACAGGATGTTTCTTACAAAAAAAAGGTGTGTAAGTTATAGTTTTAATAGTTAATAAACCTCATAAAAACTAATTTATTAGGTACCTCTACCTACAAACTGCTTTTTTAAATGATGATTATGATGCATACAACAGTTAGTAGCTAAATAAAACAGTGCCTATTCATTTCTCACTTGCAGATATAGCTGTAATGAACTGTACATATGTAGGTACCTACTAACAAAGACATTAAACGACAACATCGGGAAAAACAATCAGCGCATGCAGTGTCTTATAAATCTACTCAACTTTATTCACCAATGAGAACATATCTTAAAAAATCGAATTCATACTCTACCCAGGTGTATGTTGGGTTCATTATTGACTGGGGGTTCATGTCCACATGAGTCGGTTTGACGAGAGGGTTGGAGCGTCGTTGAATTAGTGCGTTAGCGCATGTGATTGCATGAATTGCATCGCGCTTGCGCCGTGCACTTGGGATCTGGGAGATATTAGGTATTTGAAGATACTTAATGCTATAAATGTAGGTATACCTAGGAGGCGGATCCTATAGGTTTTGGATTATTTAATAGAAGGGAAATGATCTACCTACTTAAGTATATCTAGGTAAGTACTTACTTGTCTTTATTTTTACACGATATAGCAGTGTTTTACAATCTTTTTCATGCCGCGGCCCCCTTAGTACAGAAAAAAATAATTCGCGACCCCCCACCCTACGCTGTTCAAAATACTTACAGCACTTTAACTTAAAAAATATAAGTAGCCGTGACCCCCTTTAGAAGGCTTCGCGGCCCCCAGGGGGTCGCGACCCACAGTTTGAAAAACACTGCTATAGGTATATAGGTATCGGACCTACTCCTTTCGTGTAGTTAGTATAATTACCTACTTGTTTCTGTACCTATTCAATATTTCTGTTTATTAACTTGATACCTCCTTATACTTACCAGCATGAAATAATTGTAATTATTACTTGCTAACCTTAAGGATAAATGGAGATAAATATTATTTCTAGACAAGTGCAGGGAAAGCAAATGCTCGGAAAGTAAATACAGTAAAACTAGGTTTACAGTATTTACTTGACTACTATTAGGCTGGTACCTACCAGCGAACGAACAAACCATAGAAGTCTAAGTAGCGCCGCGAAATGGCCCCACAGAATAGGTGCCATTGCTATTATGCGGGGTTGGGGGCGGGGTGACAAAACGATGCCAGGCAACCGTTTAGTTAGAACATGCGATACCGGGTTTAACGCACGTGTTTGGGTAAACATTTGTAAAGAGTTCGCATTCTTTGGTTTATTCGTTCGCTGATTACTATACAGTACCTACAGACACCTGTCTATTCGGAATTGTAATCATTTCCGACGGGCTTTAAGACGGCCACGGACTTTTAATTGTTGAGCCATTTAAAGCTCACTTTGTACTGGACACTTCAAAGTTTAACTATTATAAAACCAAAATTTGTTGACACCTAAATGGCTCAAGAATTAAAGTCCTTGTCTGTACATATGATAACAGTTTTCTTGAAATCGCACAGGTATACCTACCTAACTCACAGACTAAAGTGTATTTTCTCGGGTTTCTGCAGCTCCATGCATAGGTAGGTATGCCATTCTGTATGCCATGCAGCGTTCTGTATATGACATACAGAACGCTGCAAGTACCGAGTACCTACAAAATACAAAACAAAGGACGTGCATCAATTCCGTCCAATCAGCTGGCTCAATTGATGAAGTGGAGTGGCCTCCTTAATCTATTTATACTTGACAAGTGTCAAGGTTGCGTTTATATGATAGTGCTTATTTAATTATCTGTTGTCGAGTCAGTTTTTTCGTTGGCGAAATGAATTTTTCTTAGTTTATGAAGTTACTGGCTTCCGCCCGCGACTGCGTCTGCGTGGACCCGGGATATAACTAACCCATATCTTCGTGCGCAATTTCATCCAAATCGGTTAAGCCGTTTAAGCGTGATTGAGTAACAAACATCTAAGCATCCAAACATCCCAATTTGCGTATTTATAATATTAGTAGGATAGTAGGATAATTGCTTTTGTTGCATCGAGCGAAGGTTCTATAGCTCGGTTAGTTAAGAGCCATCGGCCCGGTCTGCCTTAAGTTCGCCGGTTCGAATCCACCTCGAAGAAATTAATTATAAAATTATACCTCTGTCATCATCCTCCTAGCGTTCTATCCCGGTTGCATCTTTTTATTCTTTGTATAAAAAATATTTTCTTAGGAATAATTCTACTCGAACACGTAAACCCTAAGGCACAGCGCACACTATCCGACTTAACAAGTACAAGCGGTTTCCGTGTCTGTCTATTTTATCGCGGCTTGTCGTCGCAGATACATCCTTTTATGGCGCCCATAACTCACCAACTCGCAACTATTCTAAGCTCGGCTGGAAAACAATTCGTACCTTTGGTGGAACACCGTCGCATGTAGCTTTAGGCCGAGGGTACCATGCGGTATTGTTCTCTTGATGTAAATTTACTTCGTCGTTGGGTGAAAGGTTTTCGTGTTGGAGAACTTTTAGTCGTGTTTGTGCTTTGTAAGATAATTAAACAAAAAAACAGTTTTATTAGAAACTATGCGATGTAGAGAAGCTAAGCAACTAAGTAACTAATTATAAATTATTTTCGATGATATTCATGATTTATTTATATCCGTACCAATCTAATTCATCTTATTTAATCGGTGTTCTTGTGCCACTTTGACTTTGTCAAAATTATTGTAAGGAAATTATTTTTACAAATAATTACATACACCAACGCGTAATACCAACCTTTCATAACCTATCTACCTTTGCTTACAATGTCACCCTCTTATCTACATACCTACCTAACCTATTCATAGAACGAATAAAAATTCTGTTGTAGAATGCTTCCCGAAATCCCAAAATCAATTTCAAAAATTAATTCTTACAATGAATATAAAGAAGCGGCCAGTATTTACGGTCGGAAATAAATCGGTTTGTTTTTCGGGTCACGTCGGTCGCACAACGCGGCTATGTTCTATAATGGCATACGTGCGTAAGAACTTAGATTGACTTAAGCCCTTTAGAAACGGAGCGACAGTATAGTCGTGACAGACTGTACATCAAGTTGAGATAAAAGCGCTTCGTCTCGTTGGCTGAACGTAGAGCCCACTCACGCTTTGCGGTTAAAAAAAAGTTAAGCCTCTTTAGCACTTAGCTCGGCGTGATTGAATGCCGTGAACTTTTGTTGTGGCCAGTGATGGAAACGAAAGCCTTACTCTTTTATTTTTATTAAATACCTTGCGTATGGGTTCCATTAACAATTGAAGGCACAGAAGAGGATTTTTAAGTTTGTGAAAGGAACGTATTCTTATTACCAAACGATGGATAATTCTGTGGAATTTCAATTTGTCCAATCTATGAAATGCCTACTTATCCGCTGATTATAGTCAAATGAGTTAATGTCTGAAATCTATTTGTGTAGGCGTGTGAATAGCCTGATGCTTACCAAAATAAATGTATATTATATACGGTTTGCTTCATTTTTCAAAATGAATCAATTAGACATTGCATTGCAGGCCTGTTTTATCCAGTGCAGTTCCATTCGCAAAATAGGTGGCTATTTTCAAATAATACACAAAAGGACATAGACAATAACTTATTCAAGTGTGAGTTAGAGCCCGGAGTTTATGTGGGCGGGAGGGGGGCTATCTCAGGACAGTGAGTTATACGCGGCTGATATCGTGCGCCGGAGACGGTGGCGTGTAGAAAACAGGACGGGCCAAGAACTGTGAAAAGATTTAGTTTAAAAGCAACTGAAGATAAAGTTACTTTCGAGTCTATAAAGGAACGAAAAACTCCTTTAAGCTAGCACGATTGTATAAGATAACGAGAGCGCTGGATGTATCGATGAGTATCTTTCTTTTCGTGCTTGCTTACACATACCTAGGTATAAATTATTAATTAAAACTACAATAGTAAATTGTCTGTAGCTGAAGAGGACATCTTGTATATACACTTTTAAATAGAGTAAATCCGTTTTTAAATAGGGTAAGTCCGGGGTAGTTGGCCATAGTTTTTTTTGGAACACAGTTAAAATAAAAGCTTACACATTACGAATACTTTTTTATTTCTTATTAAACTTTGGTTAATTAACTTTCGATTATTAAACCAAAAGTATAATATCTATATCAATCAACTCGAAAAAAACTGTTGAAAATATAACATGATTGGCCATTTCTCCCAAGGTGTTACGGTGTGATGGATGACGATACCTTTACAGGAAATATGGCCATAACTTAAATCTCTCAGTTAGTATTTTTTCGTTTTATTTTTAATTCTTAAGCATATGTCCTCGAATTCGGTGCAATTCTTAAATAGCCCAAACCACGCTGAAACCAGTCTTCGAATAAGATAACTCATAATAATTTTCCTCACAGCCGCGGTAGTTTCTTTCGTTTACACACCGAGTTAGCCCAGTTTTGGATATTTTTTCATTGTTAGCTTTCCTGGTTTGTTATATGCTCTTTTTTTATACTCTTCTCTGACACGCATTCAGCATCATATGGCATACCGTTTTAAACTAGCCAGTGGCCATCTCTACTTTTCTTCCGGGAGAGATGACCACACCTAACATAAAAATAAGTCATGACACGACTTGCCAATATCTGACCTTAGAACAATGAGACACTCATATACTTTGCAACCAATACAAAAAACAGCATTATTTGAAGAAAATAACATTAAAACCAGGTAAAACATGAACCCTCCAAAAAAAATTGACACTAGTCCAAACAATCAAAGACGATTTTACTTACTTTGTGCTTTTTTTCGCCTAATTGTTAATTGCACCCGTGCTCCCACGCACGAAGCGAAGCGTAATAAACAAAAACTCGCGAAATCAAGTCACGGGTTCCATGAAATATTTCGATGGGCCATCTCCCCCTTATGGCCATCTACCCCGGAATTACCCTAGAGAAAATCCAATATCTTTGGTCACGTCCGCATGCTGGGATTGCTGGGTGCCTGGTCATCTGTTTCGACAAGGGTTTTTTTAACTTAGGTAAGTACTTCTTGGTTCCGAACTTGAGGCATTTTTTTATTTGTAAGTATATTTTACTAGCTTCTGCCCGCGACTCCGTCCGCGTGGAACTCGTTTTTATCGTAGCTCCATACAAACTTTCACCCCCCATTTCTCCTTAGGGACTGATTTCCGGGATAAAAACTATTCTATGGCCTTCCCCGGGACTCAAACTATCTTTATACCAAATTCCACCCGTACAAACTTTGCACCCCTATTTAACCCGCTTAGGGGTGGGTTTTCCAAAACCCTATTTATTTATTTATTTATACTTAAGTACCAACAGCTGCAAAAACATGATATAAGTCTTACATAGTAATACAAAGCCAATTGAAGGAACTCACAGATAGAAACTACACACAACACTAAAATAACTTTTCTTGTATTGTAATAACACAAAGTTTCAAGTACTTACTTACTCACTTAAAATGTTACTCCATCCCCATACAAACGTTCAACCGCTTTTTTACCCCCTCGAGGGTGGAATTTTCAGAAATTCCTTCTTAGTGGGTACTTAACGTTATATAAACTACCTATTGTGAAAAATACAGGTTTCTAGGTTCAATGGTTCGGGCTGTGCGTTGATTTAAGTGAGTGAGTCAGTCAGTCACTCAGTCAGTCGTCAGTCAGTCAGTCAGTCAGGACTTTTACGTTTACATATATAGATTTAGATTCATTTTAGTCTATCCTTAGTTTAGGACACGGGTGCCGTGGCTGTGGGTTCCGCTGTGACACCAAAATTAACAATAGAATTGTATGGTTAATTTTTGTGTCACAACGAAACTTTTAAACTACTAGCGATTAACCAGGCTACCTACTGGTCAAGGATTTGGTCCTCACCCATATTACATTTTCGTTATTTGTTTTTAAATTCTTAATGTTAAAATGTTTGTGCAAAGAATCAGTGAATTAATTCATACGCAGGTCTTAAACATCGTTACACATGAATTGTAAAAGTGCCACAATTAGGTAAAGCCCACTTAGCTGCCTACACTGGTACGTATGGAGTGCAAATGTTTGGAGCCAGGCCGCAGAGATAGGTGCCAAATTGCTACAGATGGATGCCCTGGCAACTGCGCCGAAGAATCCTTTATTTATGAGGTACTTATAATATGTAAAAAATTAAACATGCTCTGTAGCTGTTTTATCACTTTGAATTTAAATATTGCCAGAAAACGTTATGAAGTGCCATCTGAAATAGATTCGACTACCTCATTTTGATTTTACAAAGAATGCGTTGATGAAAAGGATCTTCAATAAAGAATGCTTAAAATAAGATTCTATAAACGTTCGATCATTTCACACTGCATGCACTACAAATGAGTGTAGGTACTTTATTTGATAAACCAGCTTACAAAGAAACCATTAACGAGTCTGATTACTGTCTTCTATCAGACCTGATACGAACTGTAGTTTAGACAACGGAGGTATCGTTCAAGCTAATTCTGTCTAATAACCCTCTCAGTCGACATCTCGCAATCTGGAACATTCCAAGCCTAGACTCAGTCTAGCCGGTATCAAGGCAATCTGAGATAATTCGATCTTCCACAATACATTTCGCGATTACCCGGAGATTGTGAGGCGTCAGTTATTAGAAACCTCTTACCTTAGGAATTTCCTGGGGAACATTGAGTCCGAACATCACTGGCAACACTTCATAACCACAAAACAACGGGTTTTTAATATTTTTACCTGAATTATAGTGAAAAATATCGCCTATGAATAAAGTCAAGCGTACACTAGAACGATTTTTTCGAGACTAAATTCCCGACAACAAGTCAGCTCTAACACAATAGCCTCCGAACGTATATTTAGGTTCGATAAAATAAAACAAAAACCCGAAACAAAACCGTCCAAGCTTTTGTGTACCGCCGCGTTCGCAGAAGATCGCCGGCCTTAAAAAACGTAAGTTTTTGTTGAGAAAAACATTAAATGCAACCCTTACGGCCGTGGACAATGGGTTTTTAAAAACTGTTGTTAAATGGGTTAACTTGCGCAACGCTCAAATAATAAAACCTTTCGGAGATAATAGCACCTTTCACGTGTTGCGAATGCTGTTTGGTATAAATCGCAAGGAATCCCGCAATGTTTGGCCTTGTCCGAACAATTTTATTGCATCGTAAACCACTAAAAAGTATCTTGCAAAGGACGTGGCGACGTAGAACGATTAGAAAGGTGTTCTGGCTCATTAGTGCCTTTAAAGAAATTTGGACAAATAATTACACCTGGATGAAAAGAAAGTCTTTCTACCATTGTTTGGTTTACTTTGCGCAAATATTAATAATCGCTCATAATGTTTTGTCACGAAAATTTCGCAGGTGAAATATGACAATAGTATGTCTATTGAATTGAATGTTTTTTTTTTGGTTTTTGCACGTAGGTATGTTTGCTTTCTCGGTCAGTTTGAATGCGCTAGTCGCACTGTCCGCATTGAATTTGTGAACAACATACAGTTTACATACCTACGCGCTATAGCAATAGGCAGTGGACATTGAGGTGTAAAAATGATATTCATAATTTATTAGTTTCATTTGCATAGGTATAAAAAGCAGGTGTTTGCTGCCATTCCTATATCGAAGGACTAACACTGGTAAGTTGACATACTGTTCATTTTTATATATTTTTTATCCTTTTTTATGTGTCGTTATTATCCTCATTCTCAAGTAAGAATATATTCTGAATACTCTCTGTATAGATCAGAGCAATTTTAATGATGACCGAGAAAGACACGTAAAATAAAACTAAACAATGACCAAGGATAATGGTTGTCTGTAATTCTCAAATCAAACACATCTCTATTCACCTCCATTGAATCTGACCATATAGTCCCGCAATACTTGTCCCTACACATATATATGTAATATATGTTGCATATATGTGTACCTACGTAGGCGCGTCGCGAGCCCACAAAGCCGCCTAATGGAGCGACAATCGGCGCCACATTTCATAATTATCGCCTATTTTGACTGGACTATATCGGAGCTAGCGCGTTAGTTACGTTTCGGTTATTGCGGTAGAAGCTATCGTTATTTTGTGTCTATTGGACTAAAAGTAGTTATAATAGGCTCGTATTAAATATCATATTATATGAATGCCTATTTCAAAAATCATTCTTATTTTAATCTTTATCAACTTAATCAATGATTTTCACTGTTGGACCAAGCATGCTGCCCTGCCTACATAAGAATGCACCCTTGATATAAGAGTGCAAGCGATACTTCGGGCTCCCTTACGGCTCGGGGAGGATGGCGGTGGCAGCAGCAGCGGTGTGCCATACGAGGGAGTGAAAGAGCGCGGCGTCTCGCTTCCACGTATGGCGCATCGAGCTCTTTGAATGCATCAAAGACGCTAAGACGTAGAGGTATGATGGGGGATGACGATGCGTAGATAGGTTTCCTACATATACAATCTTAGCACGTAGAATCGATGGCTGATGGGGTGGAAAATCATGTACCGCAAGGCGCATCACCCCTCCGCTACTGACGACCTGGTAAGTCGCGGGAGTCCGCTGGATGCTGGTGGCGCTAGACCGGGTGGTTGTGGCACTATTTGGGGGAGGCATATGTCCAGAATTGGACCTCCTTCGGCTGATATGACGATGATATAATCTTAGGTTTCAAATGTAATGAGTATCGATTGCAGTATCCTTGACGGGAGCGTCCCAAAGCCATCATTATGACGCGTTTGTTCGACATATCGGGATCACAATGCTCTGCCAAATGCGTCGCGACTTACCGCCGGCGTCACTTTTAACGGGGGTGTTACGGCCCGCCTAATAGACCTCCATTGCCTCTGAAATATCACTCGCCCGGTGGCTATGGATGGACCTACGTTTGCAGCTTCCTGGTTAGGTTTAGGTTAGATATATGGACTAGGTATTCAAATGTTTTTTTTTGTTAAAATCACGATTTTAGTGACATCGCGTCATTGTCTGATATTGCCTTATTGCTATTGAAAGTGAATAAAGTACAGACGACAAAAGGATAATGTGCACATTACACATATCAAAAGGTTAAATTATCCGTCTTACTGAGGAAAACTTGTCACCAGATCGGATATCCATCCGTCAGTATTACAAAAAAAGTATATTAAAGTTGTTAAATATCGAGGGTACTTGAAAACCGTGGTATTCTACACGTTCACTGCCAACAAAATCCGTAGCGCTACGGTCGTAGCCGATGCCGTAAAGTTCCCGCTAAGTAGAGAAAAGCGCCTACAAACAGGAGCGTCCGTTAGTCGGGTTCCTGTCAGTAAATGTGTTAAATTAATTGAAGCGAACAAGGGGCCCACAAACATCTGAACATCACTGTATTGTCAAACCCGTAGTGCGTCTGATATTTTAGAGCAACTTGCCTTAATCTCAATGTGTTTGATGTCTACTTGAGCAGGTCATTATTTGACATAGAACATTAACTGCAATATCGTTACAAGAAAACCATTCCGCGTCCTTTGCAAGGCTCGTTAGTCCCGCATGTACCCGGTACCCGCAAGTGCCGGGTACCCGCAGGTACCCCGGATGTAAATGCAGCGTCGGGTCATTAGTCTTAATTGGGGGTCATTCGCGGACGGCCCAATAAAACGGGGAATACACCCCCGTTAGTTTCACGGTATTTTAGTGTCTGTTTTCTAAATCAAATGTCAGTTTACATGGCAAAAGCGATTTGATGTTACTCTCATGCGTCTATAAAAACCGGCCAAGTGCGAGTCGGACTCGCTCACGAAGGGTTCCGTACCATTTTGCCGTCCTAAGCAAAAAGGACGCATCTGACTCCGAGTCACATGCGTCCTTTTTGCTTAGGACGGCAGCATTATCTATGAAAACGGCAAAATAATCACGTTTGTTGTATGGGACCCGCTTAAATATTTATATGTTAAGTATTCTGTTTTTTATATATTGTTATAGCGGTAACAGAAATACACCATCTGTGAAAATTTCAACTGTCTTACGTTTATACCCGCTAGGGCCCTCATCTAGATATATCCGCTAGTCTAAAAGTCTAGTGTTACTAGTTGTCCGCGTGGCTCCGCTCGTGTACCTATTACCTACAAAGGACGCAAGTGAAGCCACGGGATAAAATTATAGCGTCCATCCATTCGAAAGGTTTCTATGTAAAGAATACAGTTGAAAGGAATTTTGTAATCAGATGAGTAGTTCCGGAGACGACCCTCTATATACACACTTACAAAACGACGTCCTCACTTACTTTTCCTATTTATATTCGAACGAGCGAGCGAAGCGAACGAAGTTCTATGCTTCATCAGCTTGGTTCGAAAATCGTTAGTCCGGTGTATGTCCTGCTGTCCCGCTGTTCTCCTCTAAAGGTCGCATTTCGCAACCGATTCTCATGAAATTTCGTGACCAGGTCCGTTCATTCTATATAATTCTCTTGTGAAGTCACTTTTTCGTAATTCATTAAAAAAACTTTTTTTTTTTAAAAAGCAGTCCCGAGTTCTGAGCCTCACAGAGCAACTAGTACCTACATATCGATCACATTATTTTGCAAACTAGTTCTTATTTTTCCCCGGTTCAAACTCTAAATTTACATCTATCACCTAATGTATGGGCTATTAAACCAGTTACCCGTAAAATTAGGAAAAGCAATTTCTCGCCTACTTAACAATGAACCCTGAATAATGCACGCAAACTATACAATCACTAGATTAATCCTACACGTGTTGTGTACCTGTCTCTATCTGATATTCCAGGAAGAAAGGGACAGCCTTATTTCTTGCCCCCCCCCAAAGCCGTTATTGCATGAAAGTCGCCGCACAACTTTTGTTTCCAAGAAAATATACATTTTTCATTATAATGCAGAGAAGTGCCGCGCGACGGAAAATTGTCTGTAATATGTGTGGTATAACGGTCATAATTGCTTGAATTATAATATTTAAGGCTAACCATGTAAGATGCAAAATTGATCCTTTTTAGCGCAATTTACGACGATTTAGAAGATCGTGCCCTTTAGTGTATGCCCTCACTAACACGTTAGGCTTTGTTGGTGTTATTAGAAGGCAGGAATACCGGTAACCAATTTTCCTTAAGGTCCATTGATGTTTATTTTTGCAACTTATATAACAACTTTTTTAGCCACTTTTTTATCTAATTTTCTAAGTCTAACTCTAGGGACTAGGTTATAGGTATTTTAAGGGGGGTATTTTTAATTTTTCGATTTATTGTTTGATTTTTTGTTGCTTTTAACAATAAAATATTCATCAGAGACGAGTAGCGAGCGTGGGAGTCAATACGACGGTCGGCAAAAACCAATCAGTAGTTTATTTACAAAGGTCCAGCGCCAGAATTAAAACCGCGCACGCTATCACAATTGGCAATAAGCAATCTCTTATCAGCACATCTCTACGGCCGCTTAACATGAACAGAGCCGCAGCCGAGGCCGCGGGCACGGACTAATCTCCATAACTTTAATCCTTTCCCCTCGCGGTGCCAGGAATCCAATCAAACAGTACAAGGATCCCCCCCAAATCCTCCCCCCCACCCCTAGCCTACGCAGCCTGTCCCGGAGTAATTATCAAAGCTTTAATGACGTCATAAATCGAGTGTATAATCTAATCTGGAAAAGCCCCGGGCTCCAGCGCGCGGCTTAATGGTGTGAAAGCTGCCTTATCTCCCTCCATGTGTGAATAGAGCTTTATACGCGGCCGCCTGAAAGCGGCGGGAAACTTTGGAAAAATATGTCGTAGAATGTTTTAGATAAGAATGTGGGGCGAGAGCGCTTTCAAGTTTAATAGAAAATCGAACATTACCGTCCGATATGTTTGCTAACAAATTCTTTGAAAGGCTTGAGTGTGCGGTAAACATAACTGGAGTGCTTCCTGAAGATGTCGTCAATAAAGCTGTAAACGGCGATTGGTTAGTACGAGTTTCCTGCGCGTATCCCTCCGCTAGAGCGCTACCCTCCTGGTCATACGAATAAAAAGATTTTCTATGATAAAGTAGTGCGTATACTGGTTGATAGTTTTGCATATTGTTGGTGATTTAAGACTGGGGAAGGGTCTTTAGAAAGTGACCAATACATCGGTAAATTTTGCAGTCTAGTTCAGGCATAAAGGCAGCCAAGAAAACATCTTTAATAAAAGAGGAAACTCATCCAACGCCTCACCCATAAAATTTTGAAAGTAACCATCAAAACTTATCAAATTACCGACACTTCCTCAGCGTCCCATCTAATGCTCCGCAATTTCTCGCGAGATTTCTTAGCGAGAGGTCAAACTCTCTGTAGCCAATCGCTGATTACAGATAATAGTTGAAGCCAGACTGTTAGTGCCGCCGGTCTTCCGAGCCTATTATTGAATTACACGCCAAATCCAATTTATTACTTTTGTGAAACTGCTTTTATAAAATCAAGTACAATTTTATTACCATCAATCTGCTATACCCGCGCCGACTAAACAAAAACCTTAGCGGCAAGTTGGAGACTGCGTGTTTCTCAATTTTCAACGGTCGTATTATTTTAGTCTGTGGCGACGTTCGTAGCGGAGTGTTGTTATAGGTAAGAGTTTCTCAGACGATTTGTTTTATATCGATCGTATCGAATGAAGAGACGATTTTAACAAGGATTGGATTGCACCAAATCGAATTGTCGCATTGTGGTTCTCACGTTTTTGTTTCTTTAGCATTTCGTGTACGTTTCGGTAAATTGATTGATAAATTTCGTGGAGATTAACTGCTGAGATGAATATTGCTGGAATTCTATTTATGATAAAAAGGTCAAATTAAAAAGTAGTTCGGAAATACATGCGATCAGAAAGGCATGCATGTGAACATAAATCCCGTATGGGTACAGGTAAACAGTGTAAATAGAAAGAAGGAAAGAAAGAAAGATACATTTATTCATAAACACACAGGACACACGTGTTAAACAATAAAATAATCAGTAAACAGAAAACAGATAAAACATGAAACAAGTGTGTCTCTGCGGCAGTGAACCGGACACTGGCTCAGCATTATGCTGAGGTGTCAGACACCTGCAGCGCTGATTTTCAGCCAGCACCGTCAATGACTCACGGAAACGTCATACAAATGTAATAAATAAACTACCTAAAGTATTGGGACAGGCGAAAGAGAAATAAACATAAATAAAAAGTGAGATAATACATGTACACACTACCTAGATGCAGCTTCAATAAAATATTTATATTTACAGTACACATTAAAAACAAAAACTAGATAAGAAATGAGAAATTGGCATATTTATTGCTGTCACAGTGCTGGGGATTAGGATTTTGATTTCTGGAGCGTCAACAACAGATGTGTAGAGAACTGAAGGCTGTTTAGGAGGTACGTTTTAGTTACTTTGAACTAAAATTTAAACATATGCATACAAACTATACGTAATACCACGGTGAATCTTGATCCCTATTTATTTATTTAATAATTTACATAATAGGCTTACAGTAGTGGTACCAAAGCGCCTATAATGTCAGGACTTAAAAATAACATAAATATATGACAGTTACACAAACAAACAGCTCCCATCTCAGTACCTACCTACAATTTTACGGTACGGTATGGTTATACATTGTACGGAGATGACCGCTCTCACAGGGATCACGATTGGCCGCGATACGTATATTAACATGTTACAAATGTTATATGTATCGCGTATGTGTAAATTAAATGTTGGAATGATGTCAACTCTTCCATACATACGTATAAAGTAAATGGTCCAAAAATCCGCTTCAGCCCAGGAGCTTGGCGCCACATCGTGACGTAACGACACTACACGATCCGGCCATTATCCTAAAATTCATCTCTCAGCCCCCACTCTTAATGAACGAATAAATAAATCGGGCCCTCCGTGTAAACAACGATAGTATCCCTGCAAGGGGTAAGTGGGTTTCGGTGTACAGTGTATGTATGTGTAATGTGTGTCTGAGCATTAGCAGTGTCTATAGGTATCTCCTGCTGTCAAGCTGAAGGGTTAGGTAAGGTGGAGTTGTGTGACGAGCTTGCGGAAGTGTTCTACGCAGTTTCGTTTGGATGGAATCATTTACTTGTTGTTGACAGTTTGTGTATTTACAATTTAAAGAAAATTAAAAAAATCGGCCAAGTGCGTGTCGGGCCACGCGCAGTGTAGGGTTCCGTAGTTGCCTGTCTTTCTTCTTAGTTACATCGACACGCGCCGAATTTGTACGAAAGTTGGCCTATACCTAAGTATAGGCCAACTGGCGATCTATAAGGGTTCCTTGTTGACTAAGGAACCCTAAAAACTAGGTACCTACATAATTAGTAGCTGAGCCACTTAATAAGCCAGTCCTTATCTTGTCTATTATTTCATTGATTAACTTTCCTTCAAAACGAGATAAATTCAATTCTTACACTGTAAGAATTGAATTTGTCTCGTTTGACATTTTTATATCCCTGCTTAATATGAGTATCTTGTTTTTTAGAAAAAACTCTGATGTACCTATTACGGGCAATAATAACGGATACATAAGTACAATGTACTGGATGTTTATGTCAACTTGGACGTATTAGCTAATATTACTGTCTATTGCTTAAACTTTATTTTTTAATGATTATTTCTTAAAGCTACGTCTACCATCGCTACAGCTTTATAACTTACTTACTTAACCGAGCTGTCATTCTTACTAATGGAAAATGAAAATCATAGCCACAACATGGCATCATAAACTCATCACTCACGTGCAAACCGTAACTAATTTTATTTCGTGAACACAAATCTTGTTCGGCCTCGATTATTTTCACAACGTGTTGACGGCGCGTTGCCGTACTTCTTCGGAAAAGGTGAATCACACAATTGTTGTGTGGCAATCAGGATAATTTATATACATTATGTTATATTATTAGTTTAAAAAAATGGGTAGATTTACTTGTTCTGTTACAACAAGTTACAACAAGTTACTGGAGCGTTCTCCAATTTTTTCGTATGGGCTTTTCGTAAATATATGGAAATGTTAATAAAAAAAATAGAGTGCATATCAGGACCTTCAATCATTACTGCACCGAATAAAGAGTTATTTTACTAGCAATTTTTATCAATTCCTGACGAAAATTTTTAAATAACTTCAAAAACGTTCCGCCTTAATATTGATGTGATAACTGATAACGTATTAAAAATCAATTCTGAATAAAAACTCGCATCTAAAGCCACTGTTGAAAATAAATAAAAGTAGGTACGATAAATTACGCTGGAAGAAAGAATTTAATATAAAAGTGCATTTCGTATGTTTTCCCTACACGCGTGGACTTATGCAAAAAATTAAAATATTAGAGTGAAGATAAGTTCAGTCGACGTGAAGAATAGGAGATAAAAATAAAAATATGCTTAAGTAACGATTTCATTCTTCTGCCTAAGAAATAGTCAGTGTTCTTTATTATTTACCTAGAAACATTTTTTTGCAATTAGGTGCCGATAATGTTTTTGATGGAATAAGTAAAAAATCTCAATATCCGATGATTATCTTAAAATCGTTCCTATCGCTAATGTAATGAAATAATATCCCTATTCGGTAGGTAGACGTGGTTGTCTGTCAGCCGGCGAGCGTCAGCATTCTTAAAAACGTCGGAGAGATCCCAAGGCTGATGGTTAATTTCAACGCGCTGAATCAGCGTTCCGTTATTTTGACGTCGACTCCCGTACACATCCAAAGAGTTGTTCCCTTACTATGAAAGAAATAATCAGTAAGTAGTTATACAGTAAGTACCTACTTACATGACTTACACGAGTTGTTTTTCGTAACTGCTAGTGTTGAGCTTTGCTCCTTTTCTATTAGGTACTGAGAATTCCGCTAACTCGGCTCTATTTTAAGACTTCCGGAATTTCTAACTACCTATAGAAAAACCTTTAGATTTTATTACTTATTTACTTTTCCTAATGTCTGAGGACAATCAAGTTATTCTTCGATATCTAGATGTAATATATACAGAGCCATGTATATAGTTTTGTTTACAGATAGAGTTTTGTTATGTACCTCTATGTAAATAATAAATAATGACACTGAATCTAATCATCATTATCTAGTTGGCAATCGTAATAAACCCACAGAATGATATAAAGTAAAGTCATGTTTTTCTCATCAATCGTACGCCCGTCCACGTCCAGTCCGGGCTATCTTAATGGTAGAAAAGTTTAGATTACGCAAGACACCCAATATACGTATCCAAACAAGCCGGCAGATAACGTGCGCCCGGGTATTTACTCATCTATTTAAAGAAACTTGCCCATTAATTTTCGGCCAGGCATTATTTACAGAGCTAAGTAGACACGGAGCGGGTTCTCGTAACACGAGAGTCGAAAGCTTCGAATAAATCTGCTGGATACACGATAAGAATCGATGTCTCACGCAACGTAGGTTTTTATTTATAACGCCGCCCCGGTATATGGGTACGGCAGTGGGTGTACGGTATTAATGCTTTCACTCGAAATATAAATCGAGTTTCGACGTTTTCGTCGATACGCGGCGAGTTTTTCGACTGTCGAAAGTTGATCGAGCGGGGTAAAGCTTCGTCTTCACCGGCGAAGTTCTGACAAAAAGTATCAAAACATGCAAGAAGCTAGGTTGATTTACGTAAACATAATACATTACTATTCAAGTTGCATTGAGACAACATGTACCTTTAACTCTTTTTAAACAAAAGAAGTCTCGAAAGAGTTATAAACCTTTTGTATTTGTAATGAAGACGCAGCATTATGAAGTCAGGCTGAGGCAAAATGAATGCTTCTGAAATTTATTGAATGTGAAAAAACTCACCTCAGTTCTACATGAGTTTAAATCTGATTAAACTTGATTTAAGTTAAGTACAAATGCAAAACAATTTATTGCGCGAAACTACATATTACTCGACCTTATACAATCTACCCGCGTTACATAATTATTATTTTATCAGACGATTGCATTTTGGTGATAAACAACTCATTACTACATACATACATACATACATTCACGCCTTTATTCCCAAAAGGGGTAGGCAGAGCACATGAAACTTATGTTCCAGCGCCACTTTTAGCTTAACTGTGCGTATAAAAGATCGACAAAATGTGATATTGCAGTGATAGGTTGCTAGCCCATCGCCCACAACACACTTCAACCCTGCTCCCTTAGTCGACTTTTACGACACTCACGGAAAGAAAGGGGGTGGTGAAATTCTAACCCCACACCACACGGGCAATATTCATATGCACTCATTACTGCATATGAATATTAAAAAAAATGTAATACGAAGACAGGATATTATAGAAGAATTAGTGTAAGATATACTTCAATAGTTCCCATTAGTTACGAAATCTGCAAAATATGCTTCTTCTAAAACTATTTGATCAGAATACAATATCTAAGTAGGTACGTAATAAATGTTAGGGAATAATGATATATTTTTCCCATCGAGAATGCAAATTTAATTTCAAATAACATCGGGCTGATTTTGTCTCAAAATAAGGTCAATACCGCACTGAAAAAAAAACGGTAATTAATTATTGTGTACAACATCTACGTATTGAGTGACTATGATAAGAACATATGTTTAAAATGGCGGTCGTCGAACTCGCCGGGAGTGTGTCGGTCGGCTGGTCGAGGCCGGGCGGGGCCATTCATCATCGCGATGCCCCACGGGGTTCTTATGGTTCACTCATTACAATGTCATTTTTTCGGGGACTCTTTTTTGGTGTCGAATCAACAAAAATGCGCTCATCCTCTTTTCTGCGTCCTGCCGGAATTTAGTTTTATTCTTGCAGAAATAAATCGGGAAAAATGTGTAGACTTTAGGAAAAATATTCGTACTTCAACGTCCTCAAAGTATTTACAATAGGTATGTATTAGACGCATACATCAAATTGTTTTATAACTAGATTAAATTACTTGAAGTCAATGATAAACCACTAAACATTTCATCTAGATGGTTAAAGATTAAAATATAACTATTGGTAGGGATATTCCAGCGCTCATTCTGAGAGCGCTACTTATGTAATTTTTTATACACGGTGGAATTTAATCGGTGAACAGGAACCCATTTTTCTAATTCAGTAATCGATGGCGGTCACGTTTATGTAGTCATAACTAATTTTTAAGTTGAAATTAAATTTTAATTAAAATTTATTGTCACCCTACTAATGGTTTAGTCTGAAAAGTTTAATACCTCTTTTCAAACTATCAGCCATAGAAACTTAAAACATAAATGAGCAATAAGCTGTCAATTTGTCATTGTCAAATTCATAACAAATGCCAAAGCCAGCAAGCACTTGACGTATGTACACTTACGAGTAACTTCCCTTCAATAAAAGTAGGGTGTCCATTTATTCAGTCAGTGTACATTTTACCGATGTTAATTAAGTATGATTAATTAGATTGTGAGCTATATTGCACGAGATCTCACGTATTGGTTTCTGTGTAGATTGATAATTAAGATTTTTGGATTCCTGATCACCGATTAAATTCCACCGTGTATAAGCATGGGTATATTTATTTAAAAAAGGTGGCCAAAATATCAAAATGAACTGGAATGCGTGATTAATTGTTTTTTTTACCAATAAATAGATCACAAGTCTCATAAGGTGTATTTCCTATGATAATGGCTGTAATTGAAACACTGGATATAGATATTTCGTAATTGTCTTTGTCGTTTCATTACAATGTAGGTAGGTAAGTACATACTTACTTACCCACGCAAATAGATTTTTATATGTAGAAATGTCGGAATAATAAATGTGTGCGAATAAAGTAATAAAATACTGTACTGATCTGCTGAGTGAGAAACGTTTGGCAATATTTTTGTAATCTTCGTCTAAGATCATAGCGCTCCAATTATGGATGTAAATTCATGTAAACGAGGGCACTAATCTTCAAATTATATTAAAGTAACGGTATTTTGGAGTGTAAATTTTTTCCTGACGGAAAACATTTTATTTTTTAATGTCGTCCGCCATAGATACTTGGCCTTTTGCCATTTTGGGTGCGGTGCGTGAGGTGAGATACGGGAGGGGCGAATGGAAATCAATACCAACTGCACACTACTCCACTGCTGCATTGCTCCAACATAAATCAGCCCCTCTGCCACCCCGTTTTAGCTTGCCGAACTAAGCGCATTCAAATCTCAATCTAATCGCCGTAACATAAGGCCCCATTCAGAACAGAGAAAAGAAGAATGGCCGCGAATCTATTTAAAATAATTTATAAAAATTGTTTGAGCTTGCTTGCTTTTATTAGAATTGTCTTTTTGGCTACGTTTCTGGAGCTACTTTCTAAATCAAAAGCAAAATTCTATCTTCGCCGTCTTAATACGTATTTCTAACAAGCCTGAACCTGGAATTGTTATTGCGTTCCATGAAGTAAATGAAAATGTATATTAATGGTTACTTATACCAACGATTTACTCTACTTTGCAATGTTAATTTGCAATGATACATGAGTATCTCCTGGGCCAGCATTCGACTTACAAAACAAGACATTGACGATCTCTGCAGCCTAGTTGGTAGTGACCCTGCCTACGAAGCTAGAGGTCCCGGGTTCGAATCCCAGTAAGGGAAATTATTTGTGTGATGAGCACGAATATTTGTTCCTGAGTGATGGATGTTTTCTATATATTTTAAGTATTTATTTATCTATATAAGTATGTATATCGTCGTCTAGTACCCACAGTACAAGCTTTGCTTAGTTTCGGACTATATATAGGTTGATTTGTGTAAGATAGCCCAAAAATATAATATATAAAAAAATATATAGTTTATATATATATCTGTTATTTAAATATTATAAAAGCAAGAAACATGGAACAGGAGACAGGGTCACGTTACAGTTTGTAAGTCGAATACCGGCCCATTTGTTGATTCATACAACTAAGAAAAGTTAGGGAGTACTTATGCCATTACCTTTAAATTTGTACAAGATGGTTAACCTACTAATCAACTAAGTTCCTAGTGTTCGTAGTTTACCTACGTTACGTGTCTTGGAGATGTTTAAATGTATGGTAGAAAATATCCAAACAATTAATTGTTTTTTTTATAGCTCTCTCAAACGTCTTACACGCCAGCACCCTTTGAAATACCTACCAAATTGAACCTAAAACCCAGAAAAAGGAATGAAACATTCTATCTTCCTCGCTTTACCTTCTTGTGCTTTTAAGACACCTAAGCCAATCTAATCTCTTTATATACAAGCAGCACATAGTCGGACAGATAAGGAACAAGCTCTGCCAGCGGCGTGCACTAACTCTCAGCCTTTATTTATGAAGCGCTACGTGCCCCGAGCGAGCAATCCTTATACCAAGTTACAAATACCACTATTTACAACCTCTCTAATCCAAAGACGACCCTAAGACGTTCCAATAAAGAACAAAACTTTTTTGTCAAGTAGCAGCGATAAGGTTGCTAAGGATGTCTAATTGATAACGCGCACTGTATCTGGTATTGGCATGATTTAACTCTGCCTTCGGATTCCGAGGCGCGATTTATTTGGTGTCTGTCGGTACACGAACGCCTATGTTTTTTAGTCCCGACTCTCGCGCGGGCAAGGCTTGGTTTTTGTTGGCGTGATTGAGAAATATATATTTGAAATGGCAAAATAACTTTAATGAGGTTTTTCTTGAAGTGGATTTATATCAATTGTTTTTTTTTCTATAACAAAAAAATCCAACGTTTATCAAGATATGCATTTCCAGTAATGTTATCAGAGCACTTCTCTTAAAGCAATTTATACTGCGCCCGAGGCGCCGAAGCCAGGCAGCTCTACAATTTCGTTATAAATTATTTATAACCAAACAAGCACACGTAAAATATTTAAAATTCATGCGATGCAAATTAGTCAAGTCCGAAGGCGAAGCAATTACGGGCAGGACTTTTAACTTATACCTAAGTTATAAATCGAAAAATGTTTTATGTGCCAACAACAAGTTAAGATATAAATAAAAGTTACGCGGCCAGTTTTTGGGGCCACTGCTTGCGTCTCTCTCTCGCTGTTGAGCCGGTTATGTGGGTGAAAGAGTAGGACATGATGAATTACTATTCAGGCTCGGAAACCAGTTTATCACGCCAAAAGTAGTTTTTTTGCGATGCGGTAGGCGTCGATGGCTGCTATGCCGTGTTCTCCGAATTTGATGATGATGGGGTGTCTTTTATTTCGTAATCTGTCCTTCGATATAGCGCAGTGATAAATTATTGAACAAATATTGCAAAAAGTTTGATGTGAATAGAAGGCTGTGTGATGTATTTCCATTTATCTTTGTATCATTTTAATATACCTTCATGACACGTATTGAATGATAACAATATAATAGGTCCGCCGTTGTTCAATTTTGGCAGATATGATAATAAAGGTTTATTTATTTATTTTATAAGTTATGGGTGCAAAGACATATTTAAATATATGTAGATATGTCATTTTGATAAAATGGTGGCGTGTTAAATTAATAAAATACTGAAATTAAGAGCATTTATAGCGAAAATCCGTGGCCCGCTGAATTTCAAAGTAATACCTAACATTAAACCGATCGCGAACAATTTGAAAACTTTTTAAAGAATGAAGTTGGCTTGGCGTCAAGCGAGCGAGCGCAGTCCACTCAACAACAGTGCGCTGCCACTGCGTAAAAATGTACCATTAGGTAATTTATGACATTTCCTAGATACATACATTTACGAGGTTAAAATAGCACTAATATTGGTGTAAACCATTTTATTGTTTTGGTTGAATCCGGCCATAACACATTTTTATTTTCCTAATCAACATGATATCTTTAAATAATTGGAATTGGTCAGTCTTTAACTGAACATTCTACATTCGATTGTTATTTTTTAAACTTTTAAATAAAAATGTAATATTTTCACACTTTCAATTAGTAAGAAAAAACAAATAGTAAGTAGGCACCTAGTAGTAATAATATGATTCGCTTTCAAACTTAAAAAAAAGAATCTGGAAATATTTTACCATCATTACATTCACTGAATTAATACTTATTAGGTAAAGTACTAAATCAAATAATGAATCCGTTCGCTTGCAAGTTCGACTTATAATAACTTAAGACCTGTCATAAATATAAGTCGAATATAGTTCGCGTTAGGTACTACGTAAAATATTCCTAGAAGTGAGTAGGTAAGTTCGCTAGAGCCCTCGAAGATGATGTGTATTGAGTAGTAACCTGCATTTATCTCTTACTTTCATCAAATGAGTTCGGCACTGAGCATAGGTATTCTGTCGCCGTTGGTCGTAATTACCTGTATGCCACCACAATAGTAAAAAAAATGAGCCGTCTACTGTAATTTTGATTTGTGCGTATTGTGCAATAAAGCAGGCGTCCGGTGGAATTTACTAGCGTTGAAAACTTGCCCGGGCCCGGCGGTCGGCGGCCGGCTGAATTAGGGCCCGATATACTACGCTGTAATGGAGACGGAAATTAAAAAGCTATACCCTAACATTGCATTATGAGTAGAGATACACCGAATACGGGTTTCGCCGTAACATTCGCCTGAATATTCGGTCCTGCTTTTAACTGGTTACTCGGCTGAATTACTCGGTTCAACTTAATGCCTCGATCACCTGTTCTAAAACTGACAGATGAACTGGAAGAAATCTGATTGGACAGGAAATTAAGTTTAAAACAATAATAATCCGTTAAAGTATAATTACGGTCACGTGCATTGTAGTCTAACATTATTCGTTAAATATGCGGCATTCGAACCGAATAACAAACATTTAAAAATATGTCGAATACCGAATAATTACCGCGTCTAATGCGAAGATCTGAGATTTAATGTGAAGTATCCACCGGAGATGTGCGTGGTTGCGGGGCGGTGAGCGAGGAAAAAAAACACCAATACCTATAGCGAGGCTGGCCGCGCATCGTTCCCTATCGCTTAGTCAATTTTAGAGCCCGATTTACTATGTTGTAATGGAGACGGAAATTAAAAGCTATACCTACACTAGCATTGGATAATGAGCTTGACACGGCTGAGTGGCTTATAAATTTGGATACATAGATATTAATTTACGACATTGTCCTAATATAGGTACCTAGGTATATGGTTTCGATTATTATTGGGTTGTTTTATAACTTATCGAATAGGGTTAACATAAAAAAAAAATAACAAGCCGGTAGTTTACCAAACAAAACAGAAATCGGAAAGGTCGTTCTGCGTTAATATAATACAATTTTATTGCCCTGCGAGAGTTCATCAGTCCAACTTTTTGGTAGAGGCCAAAGAGCGCATATGCCATACCGTCGCGGTCAAAAGCTTATAGATATGAAGGTACCATTTGTATTGTTCGTATTTATCAAATTCTACCACTTGCGACTTTTTTATAAGTAACTAGTCGTGTAAAGTTAGGTTTTATGTTACCGACCTAACATAGGTTCATTTTAGGAATCTTGTAAAAAAGTACTTCAAAAAATATAAAACCTCTATGAATTGTATTTACCTATTAGTAGAAAACTATAATTAAATAAATAAATAAATAAATAAATATCAGGGGACAATCTTACACATATCGACCTAGTCCCAAACTAAGCAAAGCTTGTACTATGGGTACTAGACGACGATAAACATACTTATATAGATAAATAAATACTTAAATACATAGAAAACATCCATGACTTAGGAACAAATATTCGTGCTCATCACACAAATAAATGCCCTTACCAGGATTCGAACCCGGGACCTCTTGCTTCGCAGGCAGGGTCACTACCAACTAGGCTAAAGAGTCACAATTATGCTAGGTTAATGATAATGTTTGAACCTAATTGGACACAGTGGTTTCAAAATACAATAATATATTTTAAACTAGCTTCCGCCCGCGACTTCGTCCGCGTGGACCCGGGATAAAAACGATCTTATATTTTAATCCAGGCTATAACCTATCTTCGTGCAAAATGTCATTCAAATCGGTTTAGCAGTTTAAGCGTGATTGAGTAACAAACATCCAAACATCTAAACATCTAAACTTTCGCATTTATAATATTAGTAGGATCTTTTATTCGACATAAAGGTCTTTAGGTAGGTAATTACTTATTATATTAAAAAAGTAGATTTACCTTAAAGCAGTGGCTATTAATCTATTTTTTTTTTTTTTTTTTTTTTTTTATGTAATCATACAAAATTTATACAGTTGACAGTAAGAAACCAAAGCACTGTACAATTTATAATTATTAACATGTAAAAACCGAAAAAGAAAAAGAAAAAACCATAATATTTAAACATCCATCGTCTCGCAGTATCTCAGACACATGTGACATACATTCGCTATATCTAATCAGTATACCATTATATTCTTTTCTTATTTCAATGAAGTCTACCTAGTAATAAAACAACTTGACTCGTTACAAACCAATAATAAACAATATTGATACAATTAAGTGCCGATCGCTAGGCATGGGAAGCTGAAAGAAATATGGCCAAGTCTTGAATTTATGGTCAAATCAATGGAATACCAACACGGTTCCAAGCTGCCTTGTACGGTGGTCGATGATAATTATAGAGGGCTGGTCTTTTTATAAAAGGTGACTAAATACACGCGACGTTATATGGGTACACGACATACCGCTGATAATTATCGTCGAGTTTCATAACCACTCCACTGTCCGTCCGGTCGTCGAGTTTTAAGTCCAAAATTACCATTACCATTTATTATTCATGAATCAAACGATTCTTTATTTATCATTTGTCATACTGTTGGATGGATCTGTAGTAATGTAATATAAATAAAATAATTATCGTGGGACAATTTAACACATAGGTATCGACCTAGCGTCAAACTAAACAAAACTTATACCTAGAATGAGTACGAAACTATAATTAAATAAATACTTGATTAAGTACCTAGAATACATCCGAGATTCAGGAGCAAATATTTATGCTGATCAAACTAAATATTTTATTAATCACACAAATAAATTCCCTCTTACCGAGATTCGAACGCGGTATACCGCCCGGCTTCGTAGGCAGGGTTACTTCCAACAGTTCCAACAACAAAGTGGTCCTATAAAAAGGACTCAACTAGGCAAACCACTAGCTGACATTGTGTTTTATTAACAATGGTTTTGCCTAAAGAATTTGACTCCCACCGGCATGCCAGTTTTATGACATATGAACATCCTTACTAATAATACCTAAGAGCTGCTATGAAAATAATTTATTTACTTTAAAAGCAAAGTTTTAACCGACTTCAATTTAGTACTCCGCTAAGCCACGAAAACATTTCCACATTTCTTTTTCAATTTACCACATGAACCTATTTCCGAGAGCAAAATGCGTTGATTATTAGAGAAAAAAACCGAATCGCTGTATGTGGGCTGATAATATTTGAGGACTTCCGTCGATTCCACAAGGATCACCTTTGGCACTTCTAATAGTTGCTATATCAACGGAATCTTATCAGAATCTGTGATATACTTTTGAATAATAAGTCATCTGTGGTCTTCATCATCAATTCCACTCCACCAAATTTATGATTTCCGGGTGTAAATACACGAGTTATAATTAATAGAAAATACCAAAATCACTACACGCGTGCCTAATATAATTGAGGAGTTCCCTCAATTCCTCATGGATCCCATCATCCAGCTGAATTTTTGAAAAAAATAGGACCTACCTGGAAGCATATACTTACAAATAAATTTTTTTTTATTACAAATCGGCTCATCAATGACGGAGTTCTGAGGTAACATCGAAAAAAAAATTATAAAAAAAATACAACCGAATTGAGAACCTCCTCCTTTTTTTAAAGTCGGTTAAAAAAACCCGGCTTGCTCGGCAAGGATATGTGTTTGACACCACGTCACTAGTTGTAGTGTCACTGTTTCATATATAGTACAATCTTATAAAGTTTGTGATATTTATTATATTGATATTTAATTGACATGAGCGTTTTAAACTATCGACTGTATTCTTCTTGAGGATCAGAGTACGTTTTTGTGCCTTTGAATTAGAGACTGACAGTTCAAAGTTAATTTTGAAATTTGTACAAAATTTTGAATGTTGTGTTTTGTGTTATGTTTTGTGTTAGGAGGTTAGGTAAAATTCTTACCAACCGTACAAGATATCAATATTCAACAATTTAAAAAAATACAACAACTGTCGATAAAATATATTATCTGCCAAGTAATTTAATATATTTTAGCGCTATTTGGCGCTGCAATTCATACATGTAGTAGGTACCTACGTAAGTACGTGTGACGGAAGCAATGAGCGCGTCCACATTGGCGGGATACTTGGCTTCTTTTGAGCTGCCGCAGCAAGTTTTACTTTATCTCTTAACAGAAAACCAGCTGCGATGTGCTCTGCCGTTACACCTCCTTGCAAAATAAAGAGAAACATTGTTGCAAAATATTTTAAATATAATAAAACATAGTTTATATGATCACAGGGCAATTATTAAATGGGTTTATTTACCCACTTCCTCATACAACTTTAATTGATTTTGATTTTGAAAAAACAAACGAATAATACCATCCTTTCTAAATTGGATTAGATAAATGGGAGGATCAATAAGGGAGTTTTACTAGATAATAATAAAAAAAAACGCTTTTGAGTTCGACTTCATATTGAAACACATGACATGACACATACTATGCATATTGACGATTGCAAATGCCTCATTACTGGCGTAGTGTGAAACTAATTTGTTTAAACAATAATTTTAGATGATTAATTACTTGATTGGCTTGTATAGAGTCAAAGCGACACATTATTCACCGCCGCAATCAACTGGAACATTCGCAATCAATAATTGTAACATGCCTTATTGCGATAACAATGCACCGCTCAATTGTACAGTACATTGAACCACTTACTGAGGTTCACATGTTTTTCCCACGTTATCTTCAACTACATACATAGGACTGTATAAGTACTACTAATATTGTAAACATGAAAGTATCTTTCTGTCGGTTCATTACCATGCCACTCAGTGTTTTCAGTTTCAGTTGTAGGTGTTGTATTTTTGTATTGGGATGGCGATTAAGTAACAAGTTCTACGCAGATGAAGTCGCAGACAAAACCTAGCATACACCTCACCTGTGTGTATTCTTTTTTTTAAATTAATAGTTCACTATCAGGTACAGTGCATACTAATGCTATGCCTTCAATCTTAATACAATGTGTGGTTCTAAAATTAATATTTATAATGGAGTTCTTAGAATCAAAATCAGAACATCTACTTTTTTTGCAATTGTGTGTATCTTAGCAATACCGGCTGCGTTTCAAGCCAAAAAGGTTGTATAGTTTTAAGTAGGTCAGTTTCAGGTCGTCTTAAAAAAGTGGTAAAAGTGAATATACTTAACAGTCCGTTATCGACAGGGTTTGTAATTGGTTGGTTTTTACTGCTGTTATAGTACGATTGGCAATATTAATGGTCAATGATAAAAAAGAGTACACAGAGGAATGTCAGAACCCGGTTTTACTCGTAACATTTTATGAACGTAAAGTAATAATTGCACTTATGATATATAACACTAGGTCGAAAACTTATATATCTATCTGAAATCAAGTTTTAAATTATTGTCGGTAAATCTGGGTACATGATATGACATTTTAAGTTGTCATTTTTGTTTTACGAGTATAGATGGGAATTTAAGCGAGAAGAAATATCATATTGAAGTACCTACTGGCTAAACTTAATTGAAATAACAATCAATCTCTGCGTACGTACGCATATTATTCATAGTACGTATTTAAGAGCAACAGACTATTTAAAAGCTAGTTTGTTTTTGTTTAGCCAGGCACATAAGGGCTCATAATAGGGCAGATCCAGGCTCGCTATGCTAACGAACAGCCAATGTTAAATATTATGTATATAATACATAGGTATATTTCGCCTTGTTACAAACGACTAAGGTGTAAAAGCATAACCACATTTTGCCGTCAACCGTGTTACTTACAGAAAAAAATATCTAAAAAATGCACATGTATGACGGTTATGTATACTATGATAGTCGCCATTCCTCACTGAGATAATGATGTAATCACTTGGTATCGAATTACACATGTATTAAACTTCATTACCCTTGTTAATTGCAAGTAACTGACTAGAATCTGAGCATGCGTTGGAATCCATTGCGTTAATTAAGTAAACGCTACGTAGCTCACTAATTAGATAATTTGATGAGCTTTGAATAATGTGGGATTCAATCATGTGTTGGTATTTAACAATGCTATTTTTTGTAGTCGGTGAGAAAAGCAATGCGTGGATAAGCTAGAAATGTAATTTTTGTAATCATAGTTAAAGACATGTATGCGTATTGTGTTTATATTGACCAATATACACGAATAATGCATGGGTAAGGCCTTCAAAATTAATGTTTTTATTTCAGCCTAAGTCTGTTTATAAGTTACCTTTTTTTTTATTCCATCGATTTATAGTACTACGCTACCAGTTGATTTACATTATAAAGTACATACTCATAATAACGTGCTTCCTGAATTTTGTAAACTAATAAGTAGCATATGTGATGAAATATGAAAGAAAGAAACAAAGATATATTTATTCATGACAAAACACAAGACAATTTACAAACAATAACATTAAAGTTTCATAATTTGCCACGAAATGGTCAGAATCACAACTCCGCGTAAGGCTGGCAGAGCCAGCGCTGGCCCCGTAATCATGGTCACCGATAAGTGACAAGATAAGAGCGTCGTCTCGTTCTATCGAACGATGTTGGCCAGTGACGGACGCTCTATCTTGTCACTTATCGTGTGATAAGGCCCGCCATGATACGGGGTCTGGTCTTCCGTTGTGGCCATTTGAAAGAATCGTTAACTTATGGAAGATCTAAAGCTACTAGTGTTTAAACTACTTACGAATACCCTGTAGTATTGGACTACCGTTTTAAGCGGTTATGTTAACTGTCACTTATTTGTAGTTTTTTTTAATATTAGGCATTCGAACATACCAGAAACTGAAAATAGTTACCCATAATGGTTCTTCTTATGCCAAGAATAAGAAAAAATGAGGACGAATTACGTGATGCGTGGCCAATTATCGCTTAAAGAGACCTTACGATAATTAGCTGCTCTCTTAATGTGTAATGTTCTACTTTAATAAATAACCAGCCTAGACAAAAAAACTAATAAATCGCAACGAGAAGAATATAAATAAAGCAACTTTGTAGTATGAGTCATACAGCCAACAGACAACGGAGAAAAAAATCGTTCGTGTTCTACATACCTATTTATGTATGTAGTGTACCCTACCCTAACTATTACACTTCTTATGTTCTATATCCATTTTACAACTACGTTCTATATGTATGTGTTGTACTCACTATTACTTTATACTAGGTCCATAATATTTATTACAAAATGCAGAAGTGTACATTAATTTTAAATAGGTACCTATGTAGAACGTTCTATAATTCATACAGTTAATAAGCTTTATTAGTCAGTGGGTGGGATCCCATTTTAAATATTATATCGGGAAATAATATTTTATGGCGATGGTTAGATATATATGAGTATATCAAGTAAACATGATTTGGCCGACACAAAAGCAAAACACGTATGAAAAATAATTGTCCTAAACACATGTTTAGGTCTACATTTTTTACATGTGAGTTTCGGAGAAAAGCCGGACCAAAAGAAACTGATATTATTATATTTCACGTAACGGCAACTGTTTCTATTTCCTTCTCCAAATGCCTAGGGATTTGATAAATCACCACCAACTCTGCCTAAAACTATATAGATCGCTTATATGAAAATTATTCATACGTCTCGCGACGCAAAAGGCTCTCGCCGCATGACGCCGTACAAACTTACGGATGAATACATTTAAATAGTAAACGCGACACTGTTGGAGATTTAGTGTGGCATAATGTAGCTAGCTACATAAGTTCCATTACTCACGGACATAACTCGTTCTGTGTTATAAATACGCGCGGACGCGGATCGTGGTAGGGCTACGGAGCTGCCGGGTCCGCTTTTCATCAAGTAGGTAGATGTGGCGAGGTAAGCATTGCTAAAATAACAAACAATATTTTAATCACCACGTGTACAATCACAGATAGTTAATAACTAAGCCTGTTTCCTTGGAGGGGTAGGCAGGGATCACTGATTTCCACTTGCCGGCTGTTCAGGACGTTTAGATGATGAAACCCTTAACACTGAACGTCTTGGTACTGTGTCTGTCTCTTGAAACAGAGCTATTCGTTTTGTCTATAAAACTAGCATAGCCATAGCATAATTAATAAGTAGTCAAACTACTTTCAAAAAAATATACCCTACTTAGGCTAACTTTAAAAATTGGATTTAATAGAAGTGGTCCCTAACACATAGTACCTGGCTGCAACGCAAGCGCACCGTTATAAATACGGTGCGTACGGACATGGTTTAGGGTTCTGTCGACCATTACTCGCCGCACAAAGGGTTTGTTAGCAGAAGTTATGAAGAACTACCTCTGCTGTTTGCCTTGAATAGGCTGGGTTATGCCTGGGGGTGTAGGCTGTACATACGGCTATGTATCTGGATTATCCCTGCCTTTGTCCTGAAAGCATCCCATAGGACTACAGTGATGGTGAATAGGAGTTAGTGTGCTTGGTTGGTTTAATGTCAGGGTCGGTTCTCCATCCACCATATTTGACAGAAGCTAGTGGACATGTACCCACTTCGATGTTTCTGTCATTTTGATTTTGGAAGGCTGAGACTTGAATATGGGTATGGTATGTCTCCTTTTGTCAAATATTGCGGATGGAATATCGTGTTGTCATTTGGACTTAATTAAGATAAAAGAAAATAAGAATTGAGTTCTTTTCAGAACATAACTGCCACAACAATAATTATCGCACGTTTTCGTTCCAAGTTAAGTATGTATTTATTTAAAACCTTGTTTTAAAGTATCAGGTTAAAACTATAACTGAAACCGATGGTAAATGTTCAAAACTAAACATTCCCTGATGATCTTTGGTTGGTAACTTAGTATACCTAGGATATAAGTATTTACCCCTACCTAACCTATCATTTGGATGAATTCCAACAATTCATGTATTTCTTTGGCAATCTTTACGGGAGGCCTATACCCAGCAGTCTGTCGTCTTGTCATTCATGCCAAACTACCTTTTCATATATTTGACACACTAGACACGTGGTTGTCACTTGAAAACGGATCTTCGCACCACACTGCTGGATATTAAACCCGTAAGCGGCGTCTTTACTCATAGACATTGTCATAATGGAGGTGATAGAAATCTTCATTAAGAATAAACAATAACCAGCATCTTCCAAGGGGCCTACTCAGGGGGTGCTGACATAATTTCAGCTCAGGTGGCCGCGGAGGCGATCCTGCGCCCTTTTTGCGATACATTATACAACGCACCTGCTACACGACCTTTGCGTTTTCGATCACCGGTAACATATGAGAACATTTGCATTGCAAAAAATTGCGGGTTTCGCTGGTGATTGTTTTTTTTTTATAAATGACGTACGATCCCGAACTGAAAATGAAAAACGTTACAGCCAATAAAAGAGATTGTTGTCTAAATTCGATCGTGTATTTCCAAGATTAGCTCCGCAGTTTGGCGAAATGATGTATTTACGGTAAGTACCTACACATATTTTATATTTTCATGTTTAATTAAAAAATATATTTAAAAAAGGAATAGATATCAATTTCTAGCTTTTGCGTGAAGATTAACCCGTAGTATGCAGAAGTCAAAATAGCAAATGAAAACATGACCTCGAGAGTTGAAATTATAGGCTCGAATGCCTAGCGCGGATCCGAGCCTATGCGTAATAAATATACGATGTTCAAAGTTCAAAGTTCAAAATTCTTTATTGTACATAAAAAACCAACACATATAATCAGAGGGCAATCAAAAAAAAAGATTATACATTAAGATTTGGTGACATTCATGACATTTTAAAGGTTGCAGTGGCGGTGTGCGCTGTGTTAAGATTAGTCGTTTTGCTACTAGACAATTGCGTGAAAGTACAACAAATAGTATGTCTTTTTGTATCAAAAAATACACACTGCACAACCTACAATATATGAGGTAGGTAAGTCTATCAAAGTATACACAGTAAAAATATAAATATACATAGTTTCTAAGAGGCCGTTATTAAGGGCAAGTAATGTCTGTTACCAAACAGTTGTACCTACTGGGTTTGAAAGCCCGAATGGCCCCATTTATAATCTAAATCGTGATCAAGCTTACACAGTACAGCTGACCTCGGAGGCGACAGCCACTGGGACTGGAACCCATGATATGTATCCCTTGTTTAACTGATAAATCAACCTACCCTGAAATATTTTAGAATTGTGTAATTTAAAGTACATCACAGTCTAAGACAATTATAAAAATTGAGACAGTCTTTTTAAAAGTTGAAGTTGTTTGTATCTATAACTATTTTTTTTATTAAAACTATATTTAGGTAACGGAAAAGTTCAATCAGATCAATGGAATTCTTTCAAGTTCAGGTACCGTTGTGCATCTAATGTTTATGCGCCATAGCTGCATATTATTATTATCACTGCATTAAAAATACATGTTTATTTACCTGTGTCAATTACAATCCAACTGAAACTACCTTCCGATTGATTTTAGACATAGCACATAAACGGTAGTTCGAGTTACCAAGACATGTAAAAAAACATTCAACATTTTAATAGCGAACATGAACACAGTTGAAGATACAAAGTTTATTTAATGCAGTACTTGAGCATTTGTTTTTAACATTCAATAGCATTCAACTTGTCATCACGTCAAGACCGGACCTTTATTCTATCGTCCGCTTTGATTTCGCAAAAAAATACACCAAAACGCTGTCAAGTGTTCCACGTTGCTGTTCAGTGAGCTACCGTTCGATTCGAAAAGTCCCATCCACCAACTTATTCATAGGCTTATGTTACTTTTTCAAATTATACGGTGGTTAGTTGAGACATTGATAGGGGAAACTCGTAATTAACTTCAGTGTTCCTTTGATCAGTTGAAACGCGTGTATGCAGATGCGCGAACGCAGGCTGTGTCACAATTGACATGCAAAGGCGGTTTGCTTGAACATTTATGGGTAAGGACCAAATTCTTCAGCTTGTTACAATTAAATTTTCTATGAAAGTTGACACGAATATTAACCATACAATTCTATGGTTAATTTTTATGTCACAACGGTACTTTGTTCACTTCTTCAGTCTCACTAATGGCCAAGAATTTGGTCCTCACTCTTAGACGTATTGAGAATTGTGTCACGCAATCTAGGAAACAAAATTCTATCTGCAAACTTACTTAACATAATTATGGCACCATCGCTTAATTAAATATCAGCTTGATAAGAATTTTAATATTTTTTAGGGTTCCGTACCTCAAAAGGAAAAAAGCGGAACCCCTTATAGGATCACATTGCTGTCCGTCTGTCTGTCAAGACCCCTTATCTCAGGAATGCGTGGAGGTATCGAGTTGAAATTAAAACCACATATCTACTCAAGTCTACAGTCCCTTGAAGTTGTGAAAAAATCAAACTACTTACTAAGTTAAGGTAAAAATATATACGACCGTTTATGGCGCACAAAAACGTATGTGAAAACGATGGGAGAGTGGGCTGTAATCCTGCGTAATGGAATGAGCGTATGTTTTACCTTTCAGTATGTACATCATTCATTTTCAGTATACACATTTTAATTCAGATGGCAGCGACAAACTATAAATCACAACTGACATTAAAAAACAAAAGAAAGTAGAAAAAAACAGTATTCAAATTTGACATAATATTTACAATACAACACTAGGCAAAGAGTTCGCAACATCCTGCCCTTCGTGCAGCAATGCACCAACTGTTGGACGCTAGCGAAGGCCTCCAAACGGACCTATGTACTACTAAGTTTAACTAGTTTTTTGAGGGGCCGGCGCAACGTACCTCCGGCCGTTGCAACGTCTACCACTCTATTCACGCCGTCATTACCGGGAAACATCTTCACTATCCGGCCTCGTGGCCATGTCCCTCGTGGCAGTGAATTATGCACAATTATCACCACGTCTCCTATTTGAAGGTCTTGTCCATGATCTCCCTTAACATGGGTTCGAGCTTGCATCATCGGCAATATTTCGCGCACCCAGCGATTCCAAAAATGATCGGCTAATTTCAACGCCTTCTTCCATTCGGAGCGTCCGAGCAGGTCACGGTCTTCCAATGTCGCTAGGAGAGTTTGGTTAGATAAGGATCCGATGAGAAAGTGGAACGGTGTCAATGTGGTGGGATCGTCAGGGTTCGTCGACACGTGCGAGAGAGGGCGCGAGTTTACAATCGCCTCGGCTTCCGCTAGTAGCGTCAAGAATGTTTCCTCTTTGGGAGATCTCTCATTGAGTGTTGCTTTCAACGCTACTTTCACCGTCCTGACGAGGCGCTTCCAGCATCCTCCAAAAGTAGGCGCCGCGGCAGGGATAAAAATCCACTGAACGCCTTTTGTAGCCGCAAAATCTTGTACGCCATTTGAGTAAAATTCGCGTAGGATTCGGTTTGCGCCAACGAAAGCGGTTCCATTGTCAGAGAACATGGTCGTGGGGATCCCACGTCTGGCAAAGAAGCGCCTGAGTCCCATTATCGCAGAATCAGCGGATAAGCTGTGTACCAATTCTAGGTGAAGAGCCCTGGACGTGAGGCATGTAAAAAGGGCCACGTAACGTTTTTCATGGCGGCGTCCTACTGTAACGTTCACAGGACCGAAATAGTCAACACCAGAGAAGGTGAATGGTCGCTGGTGATGTGCTAGTCTTTGGGGTGGAAGATCTCCAGTAGTGGGGTTCAGCGGTTGGGATTTGCGGATTCTGCATAAGAGACACTGGCTTGCGACGGCTCTGACTGTTTCTCGAAGTCTCAATAGCCAAAATCTTTGCCTAATCTCGTTGATCACTGACTCGTGATTCGCGTGGCCTGCCAAACGATGATAATGTGTCACCAATAATCGTGATACTGGGTGGCGGCCATCCAGAAGAATCGGAAAACGAGAGTCGGGGTCAATGCCTTCTACTGCTTTAATTCTTCCAGCTAAGTGTAAAAGGTTATCCTCTCCCAGTGAGGGCGATAGTTTGATGAGGCGGCTGCTTGAATGTATTGGTTTCTTATTGAGGATGCAGTGAATTTCCTGGGAGAAGCTGTCATGTTGAATTTGCTGTAATATGTGCCTTTCAGCGGCTTTCATTAAGTCGGCACTCAAGGGTGTAAGAGAGGTAGACGTTGACAAAGAGTGAAAGCGGGGGTGAACAGCCCCACTGCTTGCTTTGGAATTTCGAATGGAAGCCAACACATTTCCAAAAATAGCCGCAGCTTGATGTACCCGGGCTGTGGCACGCAATAATCGTAGCCAGTCACTGAAGCGACCTAAATTCGCCGTGACAGGAAAAGGTAAAGCTGCACTAAATGAAGTTAGTCCCACCAGTTCGTTCTGTTGACATTTAAGCTCTTCGCGAACTGGTGCGACGCTAAGTGGTTCCATGGGCCAGTCCTCTGGGGACTTTAAAAGAAACGATGGACCGGAGAACCATCTATGTGAAGGGATCAAATTAATAGGGCGCATCCTGGTCGCATCGTCAGCCACATTCAAATCTGTCGGTACCCATCGCCAGTCTTTGACAGAGGAATTTTCTAGAATTTCACCCAGCCGATGGGCAACGAAAGGCTTAAAGGCGCGTGCATCGCTGCGCAACCATTGGAGGACAGTCATCGAATCAGTCCAGAAGAATGTGCGTACTGACTTCTTTCGATGGCTGTCCTTAATGACAAGAGCCAGGCGGGAAGCTATCAAAGCAGCTTGAAGTTCCAAGCGCGGAATCGACGTTGGCTTCAAAGGTGAGACTCTAGCCTTGCTTGCGATGAGAGTGAGCTTGATGCTGTCGTCAGGGTATATCAGACGCCAATAGGCAACACAGGCATAAGCAAGCTCACTTGCATCTGCAAATATATGTAATTCCCTAAAGAAAGGCTCGTAGCCTTTAGCCCTTGAATACCAACGCGGTATCTTCAGTGAAGAGACTTTTGACAGGTCTTGAAACCAATCAAACCACTTGGTTGCTTCGGTTTGTGGGAGCTTTGTATCCCAGTCAATGTTAGATCTCCAAGTTTGTTGGAATAATATACGTCCTTTAACGACTATAGAGCCTAACAAGCCTAGAGGATCGTACACGCGCATAACGTGTGACAGCACTTTGCGTTTTGTCAGTGTGTTAGGTGTCTCGACTAAGCCTGTTTGAAACCCTAAACAATCGGAGGTTGGATTCCATGCTATGCCAAGAGCTCGAATGTTATTGGATTCGCCAAGGTCGACTTCCAACGGCTTAGCGGCCCGGAGGTCCTCACGAATAAGGTTCAGTGCCCCTGGCTCATTGGAAATCCATCCTCGCATTTCGAAGCAAGCTGCATTGTGCACGGTTATGATGTCTGCCGCTAACTGGGCTGCTTCGTCAACTTGTGAGTCGATGTAGTCATCCATGTAATGGCTGAACGAATTGGCGTCCACGGCTTTCGGGTGTGTGCGTGCGTGCTCTTGGGCATTTTTATTTTTTATAAACAGCGCAATAAAGGGGCTACTGCAGGCACCAAAAATAACAGATGTCATCCTAAACTCCTTAATGACATGTGTCCTATCAGATCTCCACTGATACCGAAGAGCGTCTCTGTCCTGTTCTGTAACCCGCACCTGGGGAAACATCTCCTTGATATCTGCAGTCACTCCGATGCGTCCCTCCCGGAAACGAAACAGAACCTTAAGTAGCGGCTGGAGCAGATCAGGACCTGGGAGCAGTAAAGAATTCAGGCTGACTCCTTCATTCTTGGCTGCTGCATCATGACCTACTCTAACCTTTCGTTTCTGGGGGTGGGATACGCCAAAATGTGGGAGATAAAGACGTAAGCCGTCAGATTTGTTATCACGACGTGTGTAGTAAGTGTCGGGAGCGCATTCCTCAGCGTAACCTTTTGTGATCATATTATTTATGAACGCATTGTATGCCTTAGCAAACTCGACGTCTTTAGCCATATGCCGCTCTAAACTTAAAAAACGTGACTTCGCCTGTGGGTAACTATCTGGAACACGCTGTATATCGTCGCGCCAAGGCATGCCTACTTCAAACCGACCAGTGGGCAAACGTTTGGAAGTTGCCTCCAAAATGTCGACTGCGCGCTGGTCTTGTTTGCTATGCAGTTTCGGTTTTGGTAATACCTATGGAGTCGAGTTTGTATTGATCTTTAATGAGGGATTCTAAATTATCGTCATTGTTTGGATTAATGTATGTGTGGTTAACAAATTCAATCAATTTCGTTTTCCTAGAAGCAACACCGTACAAAGTCCAGCCTAGGGCTGTCAAACAGGCAACGGGCTCGTTCCTTTTACCAACTCGAACCTCGCGATTGATTGACAAATGCCAATCTTCGGCTCCTATGAGAATAGTCGGGGTTGCATCATATTTGAAAACCTCAACCAAGTCGGACAAATGTGAAAAGGACTCGATCGTTTCACGTTTGACCGACTGCGGGCGCAAACACAAAGACTCCATTGACCGAGCATTTTTTACTAAATATGATTCCTGCGTGTGCCTACCTTTAATGTGAAAATCGACATATGATATTGTGGTGTTTCGTTCGTGTAATGTAGGGTACACCTAGATATGGTTAATTATTGTATGTGGGTATATGGTTGTTCGGAATTAAATGGCGTTAACTGCGGACGTACTTGTTGTATTACAGTGGCTAACGAGATGGGATTTAAGTAAATCGCAAAGTAATATCGTGTACTTTTGTGTTGCTAAGTGATAGTGTTCACGCGGTAATAAATTGTGGGAATAAACAATGTCCGTCGGCAAACTGAGCGAGTTTGATGTGACGGGCGGGGCGTGGTCGTCATATGTAGACAGATTAGAGATGTTTTTTTTGAACGCGGTAACAGACGATTTAAAACTGCCAACTTTGATTGCGGTAATGGGGGACGAAGCATACGAACTGCTGGCAAACCTTGCAAGTCCCAGGAAACCGTCGGAGCTTGAGTACCAAGAAGCCGTTGACGTGTTACGTCATCATCTACAACCAGCGCCATCGGTATTAGCCGAAAGATACCGTTTTAGACAGCGACGTCAGAATAGCGGAGAAAATGTTGCTACTTATGTCGCGGAATTGAAGAAGCTTGCAAGGAATTGTAAATTTGGGGCCATGCTGAATGAAAACCTTCGTGACCAATTTGTATGTGGGTTGCGAAGTGACGTCATACGACAACGGTTGTTTGCGGAGGACGATACGCTGGCCTATTCCAATGCCGTCAAGATCGCGAGCTCCTTAGAGGCTGCGGAGCGGAACTCGGCAGCAGTTGAACCATCGTCGGGCACCGGGGCGAGCGGTGGAGGGCCGTCGGTATCAGCGACGGTACATTCTCTGGGGTCAAGAGGTGCTCACCGGCACCAGGCGGGGAATTCGCGGATTATGACCAGCGGGCGAGGCAGGAGTACCGGCGGGTTGGGGCGGGGAGGTGCGACAGGCTCACGCACCGCCAGCCGGGGCGGCGGCGCCGCCCATGGACCGGGGGCCGGAGGAGATCGCCGCAACTGTACAGGCTGTGGAGGAACGGATCACGACTACGCTAATTGTCGTTTGCGCGACTATGTCTGCAGTTGGTGCCATCGCAGGGGACATCTGCGACGGGTATGCGCAGGTCGCGGAGGAAATAGTCGCGGCGGGGGTACTCCAGGAAGGCTGCATTATGGGCAAGCACAAGCAGCGGAGGACTCAGATCCGGAAGAGAGATCCACGGAGGAGGACTTTCATCATTTATGCTTGAACGACTAAGGGGCGGTGAGTGTACCGATCATTGTAGACAATCACGTGATACATATGGAAATAGATACCGGTACGGCGGTATCATGTATAAATAGTGAAACATATCGGAAATACTTAAGTCATTGTCCACTCCAAACTAGCGAGTTATCGTTAAGGTTTTATGACGGTTCAAAGGTCAAGCCCTTGGGCGTTATTAAACCGAGAGTTAGTTATGGTGAATCAAATAAGTGTTTGGAGTTGTTTATTATTGACGGTGGTACTACTTCGCTGTTATGTAGACAGTGGTTGACGGAATTGAACATTAGAATTCCCGCTTTTAGCAATTGTCATACTGTAAATACTGTTACGAGGGAACGATTAAAAATGTCTGACGAAATAAATGATTTGCTTTGCAGATATAAGGGATTGTTCAGTGGCGAGCTCGGGCGGTACAATGGTGGGTTGGCTACCCTGCGCGTGCGCGAGGGGGCGGCGCCGGTGTTCCACCGCGCGCGCCCGCTCCCGTACGCGCTGCGCGAGCGCGTGGACGCGGAGCTGGACGCCATGCTGCGGGACGGTGTCGTGGAGCCCGTCGACTGCTCCGACTGGGCCTCACCGCTGGTACCGGTAAATAAAGCTGACGGTTCCTTGAGAATATGTGCTGATTATAAGGCTACACTAAATCCGGTTCTGCTAATTGATCGATATCCCTTGCCTAAGATTGATGACTTAATGGTAAGCCTTAGTGGTGCTAGCTACTTTCCAAAAATTGATCTATCGCAAGCTTATAACCAGATTGAATTAGATGATTCAAAAAAATACACTGTTATTAATACGCATCGGGGTTTATATATGTACAATCGATTAGTATATGGGCTATCCTCAAGCCCAGGAATATTTCAGCGGATAATGTGTAACTTGTTGAAAGGTATCCCGAATGTCGAGATATTTTTGGACGACGTCATCATTGGGGGCAAAAACAAACAGGAGCATTTAGTGGCTCTTGAGACGGTGTTTAGCCGGCTTCATAAGTCGGGGCTAAAATTAAAAAGTAGTAAATGTGTATTTTTAGTCGAAGAAGTACATTATTTAGGTTATATAATAAGTAAGGAAGGTATAAAAACTGACCCCGCCAAGGTCGAGGCTATAGTTCGGGTACCTAGACCATGTAACGTCACTGAGCTCCGTTCGTTCTTAGGGATTATAAATTTTTATGGAAAATTCATTACGAAGATGAGTGACAGGTTAGTTCCCTTGTACGAACTGTTAAAAAGAGATAAACAGTGGCATTGGTCGCCAGATTGTGAACGATCGTTCACTGAGATAAAAGAAATATTATCCAGCGCAGAGGTACTCGCACATTATGACCCTAAGAAACAGCTGTTTGTGACGTGTGACGCGTCCTCCCGCGGCGTGGCTGGCGTGCTGACTCAGGCCGGCGCGGATGGCCGCGAGCGGCCGATCGCCTATATATCGCGCACACTCAACGACGCGGAGCGGAACTATTCACAAATACATCGCGAGGCACTAGCTATCATATTCTGCATGAATAAGTTTCATCAGTATTTGTACGGCCGACATTTCGTTTTGCGAACCGACCATAAACCTTTAGTGTCAATCTTTGGACCTAATACCGGTATACCGACTATGGTAGCTAGTCGCATGCAACGATGGGCGATTATTTTATCGGCCTATTCGTTTGACATAGAGTACGTGCGTACAGATAATAATGGTGCAGATGGGTTTTCGCGGTTGCCAGTCAGTTATAATGCTACGGGTAAGGTATCGGCACCGGAACAAACCTACCTGCACTTTGTACAACAAGCGCTGTTGTTAGATTACAACGAAATAAAACGGGAAACCGTGCGGGACCCATTGCTATCGAAAATTTTAAGTTACATTAGGGACGGCTGGCCTCCGGTGTGTGAGATTTCGAACTTACAACCTTTCTTCAATAGGAGGAATGAGTTATATGAGGAACTGGGATGTGTCATGTGGGGTCCCAGGCTTGTAGTACCGGAAAAGTGTAAGGACAAAATCTTAATAATGATTCACGAACCCCATATGGGAATCGCAAAGTCAAAGGCGCTCGCCCGCAGTTATGTATGGTGGCCGGGAGTCGACGAGGCCGTGGAGCGCGAGTGCCGCGCGTGCGCCGCGTGCGCAGCGCAGGCGGACGCGCCGCCGCGGCAGGCGCCGCGCCTGTGGCCCTGGCCTCACCGACCCTGGTCACGCATACATCTAGACTATATGGGCCCTATTGCAGGCAAAACTTATTTAGTCGTAGTAGATGCAATGTCTAAATGGATCGAGGTATTTAACGTTAGCAGTACTTCAGCGGGGGCATTAATAGATAGATTGTGCGAATTGTTTAGCAGGTGGGGCCTACCTAAACAAATAGTTAGCGATAACGGATCACAATTTTCTTCTAATGAACTCGAGAATTTTACCAAGTACTGTGGTATCGAACATATATTTACGGCACTGTATCATCCGGCATCGAACGGGTTAGCTGAAAATGCAGTAAGAACCTTAAAAAGGGTGATAAAAAAGGCCTTGCAGGAAAAGCGGAACGTGGATCGCGCGTTATGGGCTTTCTTGATATATCACCGTAACATAGAACATGCCACAACAGGAGAATCCCCGGCTATGCTTCTTTTAGGTAGACGGTTACGCACTCGGTTAGATACCATCAAGCCGGATAGGGAGGGGCGAGTGCGGCGCGCACAGCAGCGGCAGCAATAGGCTGCGGGAGGAGCGAGTCGAAGTGTAGGCGCAGAGGACCGAGTCGAGTAGTGGACGTCTTAGGGCCAAGTAATTATAAAGTGTTAGGCGATGATGGTGATACTGTACACAGGCATATCGATCAATTACGTAAATGGTCAGTTAATAATAGGCTGTCTCTCGCAGTCACTACCACGGCAACAGAACCATCTAGCACAGATTCTAAAGCGGATCGTTCAGCAGCTGTTGAGACACCGGTAACACCGGTGAGAGCTCGGGCGGAGTCGTCGGCGGCCGCGGATGGCCCGTCGCGCGGCGCGGCGGAGCCAGCAGTCGGGGTTGACATCGCATCTCCGGCTTCCCCGGAGTGGCAGTTTGCTTCCCCTCATGCATCTACCCCCCCTCGAGCTCGGCCTGTTCGACAGTGCAGGTTAAACAAACCTAACTATAAGATTTAAACAATATTAGAGTGTTAGTGTCTAAGTTAGCGTAGAGGAGTGTAATGTAGGGTACACCTAGATATGGTTATTTATTGTATGTGGGTATATGGTTGTTCGGAATTAAATGGCGTTAACTGCGGACGTACTTGTTGTATTACAGTTCGAGACCACCAATACCATTTACCGTAATGGCCTGTTGTGGCCCGGTCGCCCCTATGCATGCGGCGATGCTGGAATCTATGATTGTCGCGGTGCTTCCGTCATCAAGAAGGCAGTACACGTCACAAGTTCCAGCAGGGCCCGAGACAGTAACAGGCACGATTTTCAAATAAGCACGAGGACGAAGAGCTAAAATCGTGTTTGGTTATTGCGTGCCTGTAGAGGTTGTGGACACAATAACTTTTTCACCGGTTGGTTCATAAGCACTCAACGTAGGGTGTGTCTTATTTTCAACGGATGTCAGGTGTGTGTCATTATCATTGTCATTATCAGTGGGTTGTTCTCGAAGCGTGTTAACGAGCGGCGGCGATGGTTGCCTGTGAAGAAGTGCACTGTGACGTAAAGGGCAGCCATCGACGCCACACGGATTCACTTTGCACGTCTTCCACTGATGTGAACTAGCCCTTAAACACCTATAGCAAACTTTTGTCTCACGCAACCACTGCCATCTTTCATCGATAGACAAAGATTTAAATTTTGTACACTCCTTAATATTATGATCTTTTTTGCAAAATACACACTCTTGTTTTTTATTAGAACCAGCTTTAGAATTGGATTTTGACTGCATAACGGCATTATGAATATTTTCACGCTTTAATGGTTTGTCAATAGGAATGTTGTGTTGCAGTTGTGTTGCACTGAGCTCGGGTGACAACCCAAAACGGATATGCTGGTCCAACTCACGCTTTAAAAAGTCGGACAGTATTTCGAGTTTCTGACGTCCTGTAGTATCCTGTGCCGCAAAATCAATCCACCTAATTTTCATGGTAGGGTTAAGTTTCCCAAGAACAGCGTGGAACAATTCAGGTGAACACAAGTAATTATAATGATCTAGTAACTTTATTGTAGAAATCGAATTACGTACCCGATTGGATAGAACTGAGTTCCTTGAGATCGTTACCTAGGCGTGGAAGGTTTTTCAACGAATTAACCTCCTTGTAAACGATGAGCTCGGGGCGCGCGAAGTTATCTTCAAGGGCGCGCATGACTTCCTCCGGATCCTCCGTCGACATCAACAGCGTAGCCACGGCCTCGCGCGCGGGCCCGCGGAGTGCAATGTCAAGACGATTTATGTTATCTAGTGGGGAAAAACTAGCTTTTGTAACATTGTAGGTACGCTTGAATTGTAACCAGTGCAATGTATTACCATAATACAGAGGCAATTCCAGTTTCCTTACACCGGAGGCAGAGGCCAGAGCCTTAGCTGCTGCCGCAGTGTCAGCGACTGCTTGTAAAAGCGTACCAGGTTGGTCAACCTCCGTAGAAATGAGCAGGGGCGCAACGCCACCCACCTCGGAAGCTTTGGTGACATTTTGTAAACAAATATTTTGTCCAGTGAGAGGGTTAATAGGGGGTGCAGTTGCCCGCGTGGTCGCCGGTAGCGGTACCGAGCGACCGGGGGATGGTACAGGAAAGCCTTGGTCACATCCTACTGCATTGACGTCTCTATTAACACGGCTGTCAAAATTGTGATTTTCTATCATTTTTTTCGTTCTATCTACGCTCACCCATGTGGAGCTCCGTTGGCTCGCGTGGCTCCCCACGCGGCTACTTTCGGCGTCGGCATCGATCGCCGCCAGCTCAGCTTGCAGCTCGCACTGCTCGACCTCCTTCTGTAGTGCGGCGAGTTCACGTTCACGTTCAGCAAGAACCTGCTCGCGGTCGCGCTCACGGGCAGCAAGCTCCTGCTCGCGCTCTAGGCAGCGACGTAGAACAACCGCTTCCGCCGCCGCTTTTTGTGCTTTCACAGTTGCCGACGAACGTGATGAACGGCTTTGCGCAGTGTGTTCACTATGTACGCTTTGAGCCGGCAAACCGGAGCTATCGGCGGCAAACTGAGGCTGCGGAACAACTGAGTTAGGGCCAGACTTGGCCGACATTATCTTGCCTTTGCTACGGGTGATCATGTGTTTAACGAATTAATATCAACAATGAAACTACGCGTAAATGTATGAATGGTAAACGGTGAATACTAACGGTGGTAACTATGTGATGAAAAGAAAATAGGCACTGAAAACTAAATGAAGGACCAATGAAAACGATGGGAGAGTGGGCTGTAATCCTGCGTAATGGAATGAGCGTGTTTTACCTTTCAGTATGTAGTTTCAATAGAAAAACGGACTAATATTCACATTTTAATTCAGATGGCAGCGACAAACTATAAATCACAACTGACATTAAAAAACAAAAGAAAGTAGAAAAAAACAGTATTCAAATTTGACATAATATTTACAATACAACACTAGGCAAAGAGTTCGCAACAGTATGTTTCGACACTTTCAAAGCAATTAAATTTATAGGGTACCTAATACTTTCCGTTGACCTAGAACTATGACATTTGGCAAATAATATCGTTACAAAATGTGTTGTATACCTTTCTCGCTAACACAAATGTCAGAGACAGAGACAAACGGATTGAACGGCATTTCATGTAAATTTTGATAAACTTTTATGAAGAACGACAATAATATTTAAATTTGGAGATCGCCGTCTTCTCTAGCTTGAAACTCCGCGCTTGAGATACAAGCGAGCATCACGGGGCCACACGTGCTTTGAGTAACTCAGCCACACGGCACGACAGTTCTGTACTTACTACTTACCTACTAATAATGCAATGGTTTTCGGCAATTCCTACAACTACATTGCGGTTGATAAATAATTCCATGTCTTTTTTACTGGAAATTGTTCCAAGTAGACCATAACTTACATAGCAAAAGTGATTGTCACATAAACTGACAGGACAAGAGATTGACAAATAAATGCCATTAGGTGATAGTAAGTATAAAAGTAAGGACTTTTATACTTACTATCACCTAATAATTAACCTTCACTACAGGCGACATGTTTCTAACCCCTCGGGCGTTCTTCTTCAGAATGAGTGAGAGACTTCACGGCCGTGACGACCCAAAGCATATCCCAAAGATTTAAAAACATGGGATGGCCTGTAGTGACAATCAATACGTGAGTTCAACCTTTATTATTCACAAAAGTTAAATTTTAATTATTTCCTTTACCGTTATTCGAACCCAGGACCGACCAAACCTTTCAAGTAGAGTCGTTAAAGGTCTTTACATTAGAAGAAAATAATATAGTCATGAGCGTGATAAGAAACTGATTCTTAGCAACTTAATTGTACCTTTACGTAATCAATTAATCATACTCCAAAGCCTCCACGAGAAAAGAGTGTTATAATTGTAGAACTCATTGCATTCAAAGAATTTGAACTTATGCATAAACCATAGGCAATGCACGCGATCCAAGAATACAATAGTAGTATGACGCGTTGTAAACCTTTTTAACCGAAGCTTCCTATTGTGTAAGAAGACAAAGGTCGGCCTGCGTTCATCATGATTACACCACCGTGCCTCTGTTCGCCTTTTATGGAAATTTACTCATGCTTTTGCCCTCGTTATATGAAGTACAATGTCTAGGCTGACATTGCCTTAAATATCTTTAATGTAAGGACAAGGAATGATCTAAATATAACTCATCTTCAGTCTTTAGAAGTTCCGGCTTGTAAAATAAAAGTACGGAATGCCGGACGATTGGACATCGACGGTCCTCAATTACTCTGAGACGCTAACTGTATGGTCAGTAAGCAATTAAGTTGTATCTCAGACTTAAGATACCTACTAGGTACTAAGTTTGTATGATTAAGATGTTCCATGGGTATCTATTAAATCTCGGTTGTAATGATTACAAACACGACCATTTACACAACAAATATCAGCGAAATTAAATTTACACCTACCAACAGTGTCGGAGAACCAACACGCATTTTGATATTTAATCCATTAACTTTTCTCAGCGAGAAATCAACCGAAGGATGGAGGTACAAGAATGCCCGTTTGGTTTTAAACTACGAAGAAAATAATGGGTTATACGCGGATTGCCTAGAACGCAAAATGACTAGTGTGTTGTTTTGCCCACATTGCAGTTTGACCACCGAACATTATGCCTAAAACGCAAAATGCCTACATCATTTTCGTCGTTTTATCTTTACGTTAGCGATGTCGACGAAGCCCCGCGGGGCTCCTATTTCTGGTCTGTTTGCCCTGCATCTGAAGAAACCTAACGAACCTAACCTACCTATGAGTGGTCATTTTGCGTTTGAGTCACAATGCTCGGTGGTCAAACTGCAACGTAGGCAAAAAAACACACTAGTCATTTCGCGTTCTAGGCAATCCGAGATCATCCGAAAATAATATTATATTACAGACATATTCAGTATAAAGTTCACATGTTCAGTTTGTAAGGTGATAAACTTTTCATTATAATTCATATACCTCTGCATACCCTACGAACTATCTTGTCGGTAATACCCACCGCTCCACATAATTCACAGAACTGTCAAAGCTCCCATTTAATTGCTTCATCTAAGAACCACAGATGATATCTACAGTAGCATTACCATGTGAGCCACGTAGCTCCGTGACCCGTGGTCACCACGTGTAAGGTATTACGGGCTAGTGTCGCACGCAAGCTTATCCTCCATCTAACCTTGGTCCGAGGGACGTGAAAGAATTCCTAGCCTTGTGTTTTTGTATGTTATAACTCATTATAATCGAAAGTACTTGAAGTAGCTTCCATAATTAAAGCAGGCTTATGTTAGTTACGTATTGTGTTCGTAACACTATCTTTTAAAATTTAATACTAAGTACTGAGTCTCGGTTACGTTTTGAAATCTCTGAAAGTAAGCTCATACCTTTTCACCAAGCATATAGTAATTGTTTATACCGTTATGAATCTTACTAAAACTTATTTTTAATAGAGGACGTTTTAGTTCAACTAAGTACTACCTAAATTATCTAATTACTGATGAAAATATAACGTCAGCAAGGCCAAGATTCCGAAGTCAGTGCATCGTCAATAATGTCATAAAAAGATCGTAGACATATTCCGTACAGCTGAAAATTGCATCGGGGCTCACCTTATATCTGAAAATATTTAAAGTAACAAATTCACGTTAATACTTGAGATCTTTGTTGGCTTAATGAAACACTGTATCAACGGACATCGGTTAAATTAAGCGAATGCGCACTTTATGCGAAATTTGATTTAAATAACAGTGACTAAACTAATTGAGGTCAACATTATTGCTCTTATTATGCCGAAGTACGCTTACGTTTGTCATATAAATGCATATACTTGTCGGTGGACATGGGGCGTAAATCCTGAAGGATTTATGCGAACTGGTAATATACAAGTGCTATAATTTGCTATTTGCACGAGTGCCAGCGATTCGTTTGAGCAATAAAGTTGGGTGTTAAATGTTAGTTATACTCGTATGTCAAAGGAAGATAAACCTACTATTGACCTTTATGGGTGGTTTATTCATTAGTCGGAGGAGAACTTTTGCCTCATATTTTGTATACTTAGTTGTTTATTTACTTTTTTGACTATTAGTCACCATCCATCAAGAATGAAGTCTGATCATAAATTATAGCAAAAAAAATGGAATAACTTAGTACTTATTACCTAGACTGTCATAAGATTATGAAATTGAAGTTTGGAAAAGTGAATGTTAAACTGGATAGAAATACTGCTAAGACAAAAAAAAAACCTATACATCGTGGAACGCATCAAAATACCTAATACAAAACCTGCATCTTTAAACCACTTAGCAGGCTAACCCATTCGCTGTCACTGATTTGAACTCAAGTCTGTCTCTGTTACCGGCCGCCTGCCACCGACTTCATACGAAGTCCAAAAACAATAGACTTAAGACTTGCGTGGCCATCTTGCATTTTTTCTGTGGCGTTATGGGTTTACGTATCTCCTGTTTTTCAGTATCCGAATGGAATCTTGAGTTACCCAGCAATTCAAAGGTCAATTTTATACAAAGCATTGAGGAGGAATTGAGGGGTAGATTGCGTTTTTTGTATAAAGGATGCCGCAACCGCATAGAAATATAACGATTCCAAATTCAATACTTATTTAAGAACATACAACAAAATAAACTCCTATTTTCGCATTCTTTGATATAGAGCGCACATAATAGGTACGCAAGTCTCGTTAGGGCTAAGCCCCGAGCTCGTATTTTCCAATTTGCGTCCTCGTCGCAGTAAATACGCGTCAGTGTGGGAGTGAATCAGCATCGCGCTGATCCAGCAGTGTATATACACGCAGGTACCTATAATCGGACCTTTTGTGTACGACAGTTTTTAGACGAGGGTCAACATGACACATACATTTCTAATGTGTAAATGTAATCATAATATGGATTACAATGTGTTACGCGCGTTCGTTTCCAGGCGCGTCGGGCTAACGTCTCAGTACAAGCGCACGATATACCTAAAGTACCAGCCTCCAAATCAAATCTCAATGCAAAATGTGCCGTAGGTACCTACATATGTCGCAGTTTGAATTGAACCCCTGCAGGTCAATCATGTTACGCAAAAGTTAAGCGAACGCTAACTTCAATTAGAACTGAGGTGTATTATGAAGTCACCAGGAATTACCTTTGTGGCTTTAGACTACTGCTACTACATAATTATGATCTTTGTATGCTCTCGAGAGAGTATGCCACGATATTTTTACGTACAAGGGTAAGGCTTTATACAGCTACTTCTTATATAGGCTATGTCCTATCTTTTGTAACTTAATGAAACTTCTACGGCGTCGTCGTCGTATTATTGTGGGAAGCGCATTTCAGATATGGATCAATTGCAAGTTTGTATTCTCTTACAGAATATCACAAGCAATATTGCAAACATGGCAAAGCGGGTGTGTTAGATGTACCTACCTTGTAGCATTTACCTTTATCTGCGTTGCACCTGTAGGTCACATCAGTTAATGCAAGACCTTGCAATTGCCATCTTACGTCTTTTTAGGCTTTCTTTACATCATTGATTCACTCTCTTGGTTCTTGTAACCCCAACTTCTAAGAAAGGGTATACTTCTGTACACTGCTTTTGATATCGTGATTACTTATATTATCGGTTTCTGTTCATTTGAACCGTATTTAATCCTATATTTTCCCTATTCCTGAAATTCTTAAAAATAATAAATACGTTTGTTATTTTCTGTTGACAATCTGTCAACAACGTTGTGTTCTTCTAAATAGTCATTTTCACTACCATAAAGGTTAGGTTTTATACTTTTCGGCTAAGTCTGTATACTTTTAGGTACTTATGAAACTCCGGTAGCTTGTAATTTTTGAAATATGAAATTATAATATGTAATTCTAGAACATGGGATCCCTTGGGTATAAAAGCCGATACAGCCGCTGTATTAAATGAGTTTTACCTTCGACTTCCAAACAAGAAGTACAGAACAGATCCGTTGCGGGGTCACAGCCGGCCCCGCAACTCAAGAGGGTCCCTAAACCTACTCGTCGGTCGTCAGTTTTACTACGAATTGCGTCCCTGCTGGACGACTGCCTTTGCGGGGCTCCCCTACTGAGCACCTGCCTCCCGAAGCGCTACATCTGTACACCACCCTTCGGAACGGCCCAGCTGAGCTCCTCCCGAGCGTTTGGCTTGGAAGACTCCCTGCTGCACGCGTCCTACTACGCGCCGGCCACTGCTCACGCCCTACGGGACGTTCCTATCTGCTGCATGCGCCTTACTTCTCGCCTACCTACTGCTCACGCCCTACTACGCGCCTGGTTGTCGACTGCCGCGCTACACGCGCCCCTACCGAGCGCCTGGCGGAGGCTTATAACCTGACGGTACGCCCGTACGCTTACTCCTCGCACGCGCTGCTACGCACGCCTCCGGCCTGTCATTTCTACCTGCGGATCCCTCACATCCTACGGCGCGACTTCCTGGGGATCCCACTGGTTCCGTTTAACTCTTTCCTAATTTAACCACCACGTGTCCTGGTAACTAGGTACTACTGTTTGCTTGTCAAGAAACTCTCTTAATAAAGAACCTCGACCCTAACTTTTCTTTTGTAATTTGTATTTAGCTTTCATACTTGTTACGTGGGCTTCCAAAAAGGTTTGTAAGTCCACGTAACGTGACAGTTTTGGCGCCCAACGCAAGAGGCCTTATTTTTTGACAAGCTTATTTTTTTTTCTAAATTTTAAAAACTACAGACAACATACGTCACTAAAACCTCTTTATTTCGGCCTCATATTAACTAACTTCTACCTAAAATATATATTTTTTTTAACTCAGTTACTATGGCACGTCCTATCAAATATGTTAACTTAAATAAGCCTGAACTCGAATACGAGGTTATAATTAGGTTAGAGGAACCAAGAGAAAATTTGGTAGCTTTAAAAAAACAGGCAGAAACACTGGGTCAATCGCAACCACCGACAGAGGTCTTGCAGTCAGTCATTCCTCCTGAAGAAGATCTCGAACAGGTTGAAACTTGTCTGAATTACTTTGAATCAAAGATCAACCAGTTACAATCTAAAGCTTCTCCATACGCGTGTAAAAGATTAGAATCATTTCAAAATCACTTATTTTTTCGACTTAGACGCATCGACTTAGACCATAACTCGCCTCTTACAGACAAACTTAACCGACTTTCGGAAAGATTCAAGGTTTTAGAGAACAAATATGAAGCTCTACTTTTTGAATCTGCAGAAACTACACCCTTAGCATCTCCCCACTGCCCTCCTCTTGGAACAACACCTGAAGCCCCTTTATCTTCTCACTTAGTTACAAACCAACACTCAGAACAGAGTATTCCCTGTCAAAATATTGCTCAAACGACGTCCTCTCCTAATATAATCCCAGAACTTAGAAAACTATCCTATAACGGCAACTCCTGCCCAAAATCTTTTCTCCAAAAAATTGAAGAGTTTGGTGTTTCCCGCAATCTGAAAAAGGAACGCTTTGCTGACTTAGTCTTTGAAATTTTCACTGATAAAGCCCTTCATTGGATTCGATTTCAGAAAAATCGTCAACCAGACCTCTCGTGGTGTGAAATCTCAAACCTACTTATTAGAGATTTCGGTAATACGGATTATGACTTCAAACTCTTGACTGCTATCAACGCTAGAACTCAAGGTGATTACGAGACTATCATCATTTATATCTCCATTATGCATGGTATGTTCTCTCGTCTCAACAAAAAAAAAAGTGAATCTGAGCAACTCTCAATTCTCCTCAGAAACATACGCCCCTGCTATTCAGTATTCGTGGCATTGAATAAAATTGATTCCATTGATTCTCTGATATCAGCCTGCCAAAATTACGAACATATTTTGGATAGAGACCGTAACTTTAAAGAACCTAAACCTGCTATTGATCAATTAGCATCTGAATTCAATTACAACCCTTCGACATCCTCATCTAAACCTTCCCTCCCTAGCCAGCCTAAAACCCAGTTCAATTCAGACTCAAGACCCCCTTTTAAGAATTATTTTTCTAAACAAGTAAATAGCATCTCTGATAAATTTACCTCTAACCTCTTCTGTGTTCGATGTCGCGCAAACGGCCACTCTCTTCGAACTTGTCAGCAACCTCACTTCCCCATTTGCTTTAAATGCGGTCTGCGAGGCTTTAAAACCCCAGACTGTCCTGACTGTAATACCAAACACTATTCCTCTCCAAAAAAACTAACTTTGCACGACTCCGATAGCACCAATAACTCTAGCCCTTTTGACATAATTGACTGGCAAAATTGGCTTACTTATCTTCGTAATTTCTTCAATCTTTACAAGATTTCGTCAGTCCTTTATGAAGAAGAAAAGGATCATAATAGACCTTTTCTTAACTTTACTATCGACGGAATCCCTTTTTCCGGTTTGCTAGATAGTGGAAGTTCTTTAACTATATTAGGCAACAATTCTCACCTTGACCTTTTGAAAAAGGGTTATTCTTTATCGAAGTCGTGCCCACTTTCAGTCGCTACAGCTAATAACCACAAATTGCAATCATTAGGCTATATCGACTTACTCATGACTTTTAATAATCAAACTCATGTTATAAGAGCCTACGCGTTCCCTGAAATACACACTTCAATCATCTTAGGTGTAGACTTTTGGGAAACTTTTAATCTTATACCCGAATTGCTTAAACCTACTATCTTTGACAATGTACAGTGTAATACCATTACATCTGACACTGGGAAGATCCTCACTTATGAAGCATTATCTACGGAACAGAAAGACATAGCTGCAGACATCATCGCCAGATTCAAGCAAATTTCCTTCGAAGAAAAAGGCGAACTTGGAAAGACTCATCTGATTTGCCATAAAATCGATACAGGGAACTCTCCACCTGTAAGACAACGCTGCTACCGGCTATCACCTGAAAAACAAAGAGCACTTATAAACGAAGTAGACAAGATGCTTGGCTGGAAAGTGATTGAACCCTGCGAGAGCCCTTGGTTATCTCCGGTGATCATAACTCCTAAGAAGAATGGTGAATGGCGTTTCTGTGTTGACAGTAGAAAACTTAACTCTATCACTCGTCGTGATGCCTATAGCCTGCCAGTAATGAACGAAATATTAGACCACTTGAGAGATGCTAAATATCTTTCAAGCATTGATATTGCGAAAGCTTTCTGGGAAGTCCCACTACACCCTCCAGACAGGGATAAGACAGCTTTTTACGTTCCAGGTAGAGGAATGTACCGCTTTGTTGTCATGCCTTTTGGTCTAACCAATGCTCCAGCGACACAACAAAGACTAATGGACGCGCTGTTCACTCCGGAGTTTGAGCATAAAGTATTTTGCTACTTAGACGATATCGTCATCATCAGCAAGACCTTTGAAGAACATATTTCCCTTCTTATCAGAGTTCTTGAAAAACTAACATACGCAGGTTTGACGATTAACTACGAAAAAAGTCAATTCTTCAAAAAAGAACTAAAATACCTTGGTTTTATGGTCGATGAACAAGGCTTGAGAGCTGACCCTGACAAAGTTCGGGCAATTTTAGAATATCCTACGCCGACTACAAAAAAAGAGATAAGAAGATTTCACGGCAGCTGCAGTTGGTTTAGAAGATTTATCCCAAACTTCAGTACTATTGCAGCACCTCTTAATAAATTGGCAGCCTCGGGGAAGAACTCTCCAAAATTTGGCTGGACTGCCGAAGCCAACTCCGCCTTCCTAAAGATGAAGGAACTACTTGTGACAACTCCAATCCTTGCCTGCCCTAATTTTGATGAACCTTTTGCTGTTCACTGCGATGCCTCCAACGATGGAATCGGAGCGATGCTCACACAAAAGCAAGATAATAGAGAAGTCGTAATAGCATACATGAGCAAAAGTTTCAATAAGCATGAACGGAACTACTCAACCACAGAACGGGAGACGTTAGCTGTCATTTCAGCTCTTGAGCACTGGAGATGCTACGTGGACAATGGAAAAGAATTTACTGTTTACACGGACCATGCTGCTCTAAAATGGTTCCTAAATCTATCTAATCCTTCAGGTAGACTAGCTAGATGGGCCCTCAGACTCTCAACATTCAACTGCGCTTTAAAACACAAGCGAGGAAAAGACAACGTTGTCCCCGATCTACTCTCTCGCTCGTTCGACAGGAATCCTGATCTTCATCAAACGGCACCAATTACTCAAGAAATTCAACGTATTAACGATGAAGACCACAACAGATTAATCTCGGACTGTCAAAACAATCCGGACAGTTACCCGAACTACTACTATAGAGACAACAAGCTATTCCGTCGTAGTTACGATCAAAACTCCATAACGGACGATTTTGCCTGGAAGGAAGTTCCTCTTCCTTCAACTAGAAAATCACTTATCGAAGAATTCCATGGCTCTCTGCCTAATCCACACTTGGGCATATTCAAGACTTACAAGAAATTAGCACTACAATACTACTGGACTGGCATGTTTAGAGATGTTGCTAAATACATATCAAAATGCGAAACTTGTTTAGCCTACAAACACTCTAACCACTCTCCTTATGGCATCATGGGTAAACCTAAAATTTGTTCTCGCCCGTTCCAATGCATATCGTTAGATCTCGTGGGTCCGTTACCGATGACTAGAAAAAGAAACCAATATATACTAGTTATAAATTGCTACTTTACTAAATACAGCATAATTTTCCCTTTAAAACGTGCAAGGGCTACTGATATTACCTTTCACCTAGAAAATTTTGTTTTTCTGGTTTTTGGAGTACCACAGACAATCATTATGGACAATGGACCTCAATTCCAGTCGCGTGAGTTCCATAACCTAATCAATAAATACAGAATACCTTTCGCGAACTTTAATCCTCTTTATTGCCCTCAAGTTAACCCCACAGAGAGGTACAATAAGACTCTTATCACGGCCTTAGCGTCTCTTGTTGGGGACGACCATAGATCTTGGGATAACCATCTTCCAATTATTCAGTCTGCTATGAATAATTCAGTGAACCTGGTAACCGGTTTTACACCCTCTTTCCTAGTTTTTGGACGCGAAACTATTCCTTGCGGCTCCATGTATTCACCATGCCAAAATCTTGAGGAAATAGTTTTTCTTCCTAGAGACATGTATGCTAATAACCTTGGCCTGCTATCATCTATTTACGATAAAGTTCAGGTTGCCTTGTACACAGCACATATAAAGAATAGCAATAGGTACGATCTTAGAAGGTCATTCAAAGAATTTAACATCGATGATATAGTTTGGAGGAAAAACTACGTCCTAAGTAACGCTGGCACTTACTTCAGTGCGAAACTGGCTCCAAAATACTTAAAATGCAGAGTTATTCAAAAACTCTCGCCCCTGGTGTATATGCTTGAAGATCCTAATGGTTCAAGAAACAAATGGCACATTAAGGATTTCAAAACATAGCATTTAGTTTAAGTTTATTTAATTTCACTTCATTACACATTATTTTACGTTCTTTTCTTTGCAGCTTTTCATTATGCTGACTTATTAGCATGCGACTGTTCTGTAATGACTCGCTTCTGCTTTTCTTTCTTAGCTCTGTAAATAAATAAAAAATTGTAGTAGCCTAGGACTACTGCACCCTCTTTAGTTCTAAACTAACTCCCCTCTACTAGTTGGCTCTAAACCAACTAGTCTAGAATTACCTCGAGCGGATGACTAACTCGTTAAATAAGCCCTTAGGTTCTTCACATTTTTCCCTAGTTGGCGCTAGACCAACTAGGCCTGTATATAGTATTTCCTCGAGCGGATCGCCAACTCGTAAAATAAGCCGTGGGTTCGTCATTTTTCCCGTGGAGCGGCTGACTACTCCCTCAAAAAAAAAAGCCTTAGGTCATGGTAAGGAGTTCCTTAGGAGTGTGCGTCATTGAATGTGAACCACATCCCCTTATTTTATCTGGAGATGAATGTATGTGTGATTTTTGAAAGAGACGCAAGGAAGATCTGGAGCTTCTTAGTTGTATATAATTTTCTTCATGTTATTAGCACCTCATCTCATTTATGCACTAATCACCACGCATAGCATATCTATATAACAAAAAAAAACTTTTCATTAATTAGTACGAAAAAGTTTTTTTTTTTCCTGGGTTTTTGGGGTAATGTAGCATTTACCTTTATCTGCGTTGCACCTGTAGGTCACATCAGTTAATGCAAGACCTTGCAATTGCCATCTTACGTCTTTTTAGGCTTTCTTTACATCATTGATTCACTCTCTTGGTTCTTGTAACCCCAACTTCTAAGAAAGGGTATACTTCTGTACACTGCTTTTGATATCGTGATTACTTATATTATCGGTTTCTGTTCATTTGAACCGTATTTAATCCTATATTTTCCCTATTCCTGAAATTCTTAAAAATAATAAATACGTTTGTTATTTTCTGTTGACAATCTGTCAACAACGTTGTGTTCTTCTAAATAGTCATTTTCACTACCATAAAGGTTAGGTTTTATACTTTTCGGCTAAGTCTGTATACTTTTAGGTACTTATGAAACTCCGGTAGCTTGTAATTTTTGAAATATGAAATTATAATATGTAATTCTAGAACATGGGATCCCTTGGGTATAAAAGCCGATACAGCCGCTGTATTAAATGAGTTTTACCTTCGACTTCCAAACAAGAAGTACAGAACAGATCCGTTGCGGGGTCACAGCCGGCCCCGCAACTCAAGAGGGTCCCTAAACCTACTCGTCGGTCGTCAGTTTTACTACGAATTGCGTCCCTGCTGGACGACTGCCTTTGCGGGGCTCCCCTACTGAGCACCTGCCTCCCGAAGCGCTACATCTGTACACCACCCTTCGGAACGGCCCAGCTGAGCTCCTCCCGAGCGTTTGGCTTGGAAGACTCCCTGCTGCACGCGTCCTACTACGCGCCGGCCACTGCTCACGCCCTACGGGACGTTCCTATCTGCTGCATGCGCCTTACTTCTCGCCTACCTACTGCTCACGCCCTACTACGCGCCTGGTTGTCGACTGCCGCGCTACACGCGCCCCTACCGAGCGCCTGGCGGAGGCTTATAACCTGACGGTACGCCCGTACGCTTACTCCTCGCACGCGCTGCTACGCACGCCTCCGGCCTGTCATTTCTACCTGCGGATCCCTCACATCCTACGGCGCGACTTCCTGGGGATCCCACTGGTTCCGTTTAACTCTTTCCTAATTTAACCACCACGTGTCCTGGTAACTAGGTACTACTGTTTGCTTGTCAAGAAACTCTCTTAATAAAGAACCTCGACCCTAACTTTTCTTTTGTAATTTGTATTTAGCTTTCATACTTGTTACGTGGGCTTCCAAAAAGGTTTGTAAGTCCACGTAACGTGACAACCTATGGCCCTTTAATTTATAAATATATAAGCGTGAAGAGGGTAACAGACAGACAGACAGACACACTTTCACATTCATAATATTAGTATGGATTCCAGCTTTGCCTTCGCGCCCGATATCATGTAGCTTTCCTGCTCACTTTATAATATTTCTTATTTTTTGCTCGTCTTAGATAATTCCTCTATTTCTTAGATATCCGTCATTATGGCGTTGAGTGGGCGATTAATTAAAAACGAATAGCCTCTTCTCTTTAGAAATTGCGGATTAGCAACAACATGTCCCCATTCTATAAAGACATACGTATGCTTGGGTTGTATCGTACATACGACTATTCATAATGATGCGGCAGACTCTGCTACCGGTCTTTCCCGGTTTGTCGGGTCGCCTTTGCTGTACCAACCAAGATGCCGGGAATTCTAATAATCGGCAAATTACTGGTATTGATTATTGTTGCGGTTTTTAGATGTCTCTGAGTTTAAGTGATACTCTGGTATTTTTTCGAAGATTTCAGGCCTTTTAGGTCTGCATATCGAATAGGAATTGAAGCAGTAATTTATTAAAAAACTGAATTTTATTTTATTTTCCCATCAACTAAGTACCTTTCTTACTATTGAGTACAAGAGGTCGAGAAAGACACCTACGTAATTATGGAAGAAAGTTTTCTATTTCACTTTAATTTATTAGCTACTACGCGACAGACGCAATTTAATCAATCTGGAGTACCCAAGGAACTCCTAAACACCGCACAAATTATCCTAAAAATACGTTCTAAGTCCAAAACTCACGCGCAACTGTCCTCGAACTTTCCTAGCTGCGGTAAAACTTACGGACGTCCGAAATAAGCTAAAGCCGGCGCAACGCGAGAGTCCAAACACTGTGACAAATTGTGTGTAGTTGTGTTAAATTTTACCGTGTTTTGTAGGTGTATGCGTGCAGTTTCAAGCACGGTGTATCTTGTTGGAAAGCCGGGGAAGTGGCCGGTTTAAACAAGGCGGTGTTGGCCAAACTTATTTGCATTTACACGGGCCGAGTAATTGCGCTGCGCTTCTGGGAGAACTTTAATTAAACTCGAGTGTCTTTAACATGAGATATAAATTATGAAAGTAATCGAAAGTTAGGTAAAGGACCTATAAAACGTCTAGACGGTAAATTAAACACCATATACCTAAGTGTTTCATAGCCCTAAACGTATTTAACAAGTAAATACGACGTAACAAGGAATAACTTTCACAAAGATGATTATTTTACGCAGGCACCTGCATGAAATTTTTCTCAAAAATGTTCGGCATAGCGGACTTTATTGGTTAAAAATCAGGACGTGAAGTGCATAGTTCATCGATACGAAAAAAAATTTAAATAAAAAACTTTGCCGGCTTGATTCGGTCGACAACAACATTGCATACAAATTCCATTATTTGTCAAGGTGTCAAAAAAGGCATCTGTCCTAAAACAGCCGAAACGGAAGATCAGTAGCTCTGTGACTTTTCGCGAGTTTTTATTTGTTCGGAAGAAAAAAAACTTCCAACTTATTTTAAAAAGAAATTGAAGGGCCGCAATGCAAAAAAAAACTGTTTTTACATATAGTGACAAGTTGTTTTTTTCGAAAAATATTGAAAATTGACTTGAAAATTATTCCAGATTTAAAAGAAGCTGCAAGCTCAGTTATTGATAATTTGTTCCCTGCAAAGCCAAAAACAAATATCTAAAGGCGTACGACAATTTCATGAAATGGCGAGAAGAAAAGCATGCCTCATAATTTTCAGAAAGTACCGATATGTTTGTTTTCTTGCACACTTTTTGAGAAAAGCACCATATATATATATATCAGCCGGAAGGGCAATTTCTGGCTTCGTATTCGTGTTCGTCCAGCCAGCAATAGCCTACTTCCCTTGTCTCGACAATAATGTACCTACTATTTGTCACGCTTCGCCCGCGTGAGCTTTCATACCAGTGCTCGCGTGGGCTATTGAAGGAGGTCGCATCTATATTTTTTTTGTTACAGTGATGTAAATTTTCAATATGTTTAAAATAAAATAAAAGTTAAGAACAGCGGAGGATGGGGCGGAAACGTTTTTTTTTTAACTCAGGGGTTGGCGCCATGTAAAAGATTAAATCCGTTCAACCATTTTTGCGAGATTGAGGTTATATTTATTGCGAAAGTATTGTGTTGCAGCTCCAGCTAAAGCGCCTTGAAATTGAACGAAAACAATGGTATGTATACCATGATCTGTTGACGTCATTGGTAGCCACAGGACATTGTTCATAATAATAACATATAGGTAGCAGTTCAACCTTTTTCGCGACACCCTTTGTTTGGAAAAATATTTCATACCTCGACCCCCTCCCCCCCCGCAGTTCACCAAATGTCTACGGACGCACAACTATATACACACAACAAGAAGATACATATATAAATCCGTTATAATTTTTAAAATTTAAAATCCAATCACGGAAACCTCAGACGCGTGAACACCATTTTAAGTCAAGTGTACGAATATTTAATTAATTTCCCATGATGACAATGACCGGTGAAACACGTGTCGATACGTCAGAAATACAAATATAAATAAACTGTATATCGTGTTAGAGCCGTGTAAAGTTATCATTTATATATGTGTACAAAGCACGAGAGTTTAAAGTGTTATATTATAAGTGCATGAATGTATTTTTTTTCATTATCTTCAAGTCTGTCAAAGTGGCGCCTGATTAAGAGAGTTCAAAGCCCCCCAAGGCTAAGCAGTCTGATCAAAAAGCCACGACTCTGCAATCCATAACACTCGACATATCGCCTTAATGCCCCGTTTGCATTTACAGTCACTTACCAGCGGTTGTGGCTATAAAGTGTACATATAATTTATATTGAGTACTTTTAATAGTTTTATAAATTAGAGGGCATTCATACGTGTGATATTTTTCAGGAGACTAATTACTGACACGGTTGGTGAATATATTGTTGATATTATGCTATTACCACATCTGTTTGTGAGATCGACACACTGATCTTCAAATTGAATAAAGTTTTTAGTTGCGGAATTTTAAGAAATCCTGTGATGTTATCATCCGAGGAGTCACTCAACACTATTGATAAAGTAGGAAAGGGTCACAAATCTTAATTTATTACAAGTTGCATAGGATATCAGATAAAGTTAAATATACGTGTTTCTACCTGATTATCTCATGAATAGCCCGGCCAATAGTGTATCCTTTAGTAGTCCAGTCAATGAATTGACAGCTTGTATGGAAAAAAATTCAATTTTGGAAATAATTCATAATAGCTTATTTTTTATGTGTAACGGATATATTATCAATTAAATAGTTACCCAGCGACAAAATCCGACAAATTTCAGACATCAATAAAATGATAAATGAACTAGCTTCTGAAACGTCAGAAAAAATGTTAATAAATATTTTTGGCTTTACTTTGGTTCATTTACATCTTCTCTATAATATTCAAGATAAATCGTACAAAAAAAGACAATGCATGATTTATTGAAATCTACATAATTACTTCCGGGTGGAAAGTTTGTCGGATTCTTGAATAAATCATCTTAGAATAACATTTTAAAATGAAATCACCAAAAAAAACGCTATTATAAATTAATGTTTTTCAAAACCGTATTTTGCCTGGAGTATAGTATCTTATTTTGAATTGTAATTTAGATTTGTGTTAGGTACTTTGATTAATGTACACAATTAGATTTATTATCTACATACTAATATATAATAATTTAATGATGTATCAGAATCAGTTAGGGACTGTTTTTGAGTAGCTCAATTGATTCTCTTGAAATAAACAGTAACTCGACCATTACTAAATTGGTATCTTAGTACTGGCGTCAGCAACTGAGTCGCTCCATACAGCCCGCACTTGCGTTCCATCCCGTTCCATATTTCAATTCGCACACCACACATTAATGCCTTTAGGAAAAGTATAGAATGCAACGTTCATAAATACTTGGCAGCATGCATCACCGTTATTTTTCAATATCTCAACTTTCTTTCGTGTGATTTTTAACCTAATACTCTGTTGCGATTCCATTAAGGTTCTACTTGCTGTGACCCAATTGAGCCAGATAAGAGGTTGTCAATATTAGCAATCCGTCAGTTCTGACCCTCAACGTGACGTCAATTAGTCCCACTCGTAAATATGTACATGTGCATTATGTGGTTTGATTTATATAAGCAGTTTCTCATTGAACGCTACCGAGTTGAGTGGTCAGAATCTACTTTATAGTTGTTGGTTTTAAAAAGTTTGAAGTTTGTCGTGATTTGCAGCTTATTATTTAACTTTATTGTATCTACTGGCATCTAAGAAAAATACGTAGACATGTTTTTGATATTAAGCTAGTAAATTAAGACGTGTAAGACATCCCATGAGTCCTTAGCTGCGGAAGAGATATTTGTTTTAATTTCATTTTGATACTGTCAATTGTACCTACCATGCGGGAGGCCTATGGTGGTCGTCATTCACCTAATGATTGTCAATTGTATTTACTTGCTCAGCACCTATTAATATTGTCTAACAGCCCGCGAACATCTGCTGTGCTGTAGTTTCAATTACCATCTATCGTCTCTGAATTAGTATTGAGTCAGGTCATGAAACTACAGCGAACTAACAACGCCTGTGTTTTGTGTCAAACAAAACGTTATGAAACTGTTGAAAGGTCATTTTTCGTTAGTTCATTGTTTTCAATGAGCCATTGAATTTCAGATTCAAGAAACTTTGCTGACATACAGTGTCCGCTAAATAGGGTACTTACTTAAGGTTCCTCGCAGTGTATGGACGCATCGTTTCTTTTTGTGGCACTTTCACACATTTTCTGGCATTTTCTCGTTGTTCAGACTGAATCATGAACGAACCTACTGATGATACTTAAATACGATGAACTTTTAGTAGTATGTAAAGATTATACTGTTTAGGCGGATGTCATACTGCGCCGCATCTCCGGACGGAGGTGCGGAGCTGCATACAAATTTCGCCGGACGGAGGTGCGGTGCAGTGTGTCGTACCACGCGGAATTTATATACAAACTGAGGTATTACTCTTGCATACAACAAGCTCCGCGTCTCGCAACGAGACGCGGCGGCAGTGTAACAGCCACCTTAGGAACAGTCTGCTGTTGACATAAAAACTTAAATGCGGAGTAGGTATCATACTTTTTACTCCTTAGATGATTGTGTAGTTAGGTATAGTGATAATCCTTTTTCGCAGGCTAGGCGAAATCAAATCTTATATCAATGTCTTAAATAAATGAAGACTTTGACGTCATTTCTTTTGTTACCAAAAGTTTTCCAATCAAATCTTATATCAATGTCTTAAATAAATGAAGACTTTGACGTCATTTCTTTTGTTACCAAAAGTTTTCCAATTAAATATTTTTTGTCAGGTATAATGATTGATATTTTCAATTTAATGCCAGCTTGTACACTTTTTTCACGATTGCCTGAACATATGCACAAATATGAAAATGGCACCAAAAACACTCCATCCGATAAAAGATCAACAACGCACACAAATTCAGTACCTACACCGCTCATACGATGCACAATTGCACATTGCAACCGATTGTTAAATTCTGCAAATTGAATGTGTGAACGATTTACAGCGCGGCTGCCATATTTTTAATTATTTGATCAGGCAACACTGATAAATCAGCGGCAGTAATTGGTCGGCCAGTGTTGCCCTATAATTATTTCACGCCCTGAAGTAATTAGTTCATGAATTTTAATCCCAGCGTTGGGCGTTAAGTGATTAAGGGCCAGTGCAGAACCGAGCGCTTTGCTTTCTTTATTGCGCAATAACGTTGCGTCAAGTTTATGATTTGAATTTAGAATTGCGCTGTGAAGCTTCCGAGGATGAAACAAGGAAACTCGTTTATGACAAGTGCACTTGCGACTTGCGATGTTTATTCGATAAACACTTCATTCCTACTGTATGTACCTACCTATGTGTTTTTTTTTTCATTCAAAAACTGCTGACAACGATGTACACATAACAAAAGGCAAAATTAACTTCCGTACAAGAATAAAGAATACAAAATATTACTTTAATATCAATCGATAGGATGATTGTAACATAGACTATTGTAAAAGCTCTTAAAAAGCCTACTTGTATTCTTTCCTTAATTTAAGTTATATAATCCTAGCTTCTGCCCGCGACTCCGTCCGCGTGGAACTCGTTTATATCGCAGCTCCATAAAAACTTCCACTCCCCCATTTTAGGGAAGTGGGGGGGGGGGGGGGGGGTTCAGAAAGAGACAAAAAGTAGCCTATGTCACTCTCCATCCCTTCAACTATCTCCACTTAAAAAATCACGTCAATTCGTCGCTCTCGCTCCGTTTTGCCGTGAAAGACGGACAAACAAACACACACATACACTTTCCCATTTATAATATTAGTATGGATTATATTTCTTCTACGACTCGTAAGGATATGTCCTCTGCTATAGGTAGGAATATTGGAACAGTTTTCTATTTTAACTTTAATGTTCTTACTTATGTTTATATATACCTAACTCCTACTGCAACTTTAGCACAATAAGACGTTACCTAAATAGACCTCGAGAGAAGATCAAAAATAAGCAGAGCCTTTCGTTATTTTTGTATAACTCAATAATAAGTATATATGTTATACCTGTAATTTTAAGTACCAGGAAATATTAAATGAACTACTACCTTTTCAACTGTATTTATGATTTCGAGGTTTCCAGGCAACAAAGAATAATTAAAATATCAATATATTTTCTAATTATTTTGAAAAAAAAAACGTAAAAAAACTATAAATATTTGCCCAAAACCTTCGATTAATTAACGGAAAGCCGCTTAAAAAATTCCCAATTCCTCCTCCGCTACAATTTTTCTTTCCCCCTTTCTCTGCTATATATAAATACGCTTATTTTTAGTACAGCCAGCTTAAAATATATCTTGAGCAGGCGCATAAAACAGTTTCCCCGCGTGGCGGTGACACCGCGTAGGGTATCCACAATGCGGCTAATGGTGTGGAAATATCGCAGACGGGCAGACATTTTGTTCCTTCTCGGTAGCCACGCTCATTATCTGCCCCAGTGTTTCTTTGTTGGGTTAGTTGCTTTATTTACTCTGCAGGTAGCTTTTAAAATTGCTTTTAGATGAAGTTTTTAACTTCTCTATAAGTGTATATAGTAGTTTGTCGGGAGACTAAATAAGACTCGACATAAGAATGAAGCGTCTTTGTATTGGTAAAACATCTATATTTAAAAATAATATATAAGATTGTTTTTGATCTTTCATTGATCTTAAATAATATGATCATATCATTAAATAAAAGTAGAATATTAATCTGCTTCTAGGATAAGTACTTACGTGTCAGGATAATATTGACTTAGATGAAACGATGCCCATTACGAGCCATGGAAATTGTAATATCCCATCAAAAACATTCTGTAAAAAACTAGCCAAGTCTCGACGGAGCTGCTTGTTTATATCTAAAAAGTAATGAAATCTAGACAAAGTCGTGCCAAGTCTAAGGTACTCCAGATCGTCGACAGTGGCGTGCGTACCATATAGGCAAATAGGCGGTGCCTACCTTGCAAAATAACCACCACATATATTCTTCTTCTCTATGATGCTACTATAATAGTTTTTAAAACAATCTACTTCTTTACTTACATTACGGGACGCATTGCAATTTAAATTTGCGCGCGAACCAGACTCGCTCACCGGGTTAGGCAACGCGAACGGAGCCTAACCCACGGCACACATTCTCACAGTGCGCTTGTGTAAATATCGTCCGTGAACTATGTACGGATTTGCTCAGTGCACACACATTTACGCAAATTACACCCACACATGCTTCCAAATCCGGCCGCCGAACCTCGTCGGTCAGCGGCAGCGCTGTGCGTGATTGGCCGCAAATACTCGTATTGTGACCAATCACGCTTGCGCTACCACCGAATTTCAGCCAATCGGCGTATCGTGCGGCACAAAGTATCATGCGGCAGATGAAAGAAGTCCCTTTTGCTGTGATTATTACTCGTAATGTGGGGCGTTCTACTTTGTCAGAGTTGTTTGTTTACGAAAATTTGTTTTGAATTTCTTATTCGGGAGGCCATAATGGTTTTTTTTGTAATGACCCAGTTGTTGTTGATAAAATATTCTTGTACAAGTAGTTGCAGTTAAAATTAGTTCGTAGTTAAATGCAGTTCGATTCGAGATTCATAGGAGCGATTTCTTACTTTGTCTATAGAATTTTCCCTGTGGTTTGGGTTATTGGTATATGTTTTGGTGTATTGAACATTAAATATGTGTTTTAGTTGTGACCGGTGTATTGACCTTGTGTGTTTGCGGAAGTTAACGTTCAGTGAATTCAGCAAGTTATCGTTCGCTAATAAGTTAAAGGTAGTTAATAAAGGTAGGTGCTAAACACAACTTGTTCGTCCCCACATAGGTGACATGGGTCTCCTCAAAAAAATCTGCCTACCCTAACTGAAAACCCTATGCACTCCACTGATAGTCGATTATCCTAGTTTTCCCTTTATGTGGCCATTAAACCCTAACTCTGTACCAAATTTCAGCTCTCTGAGTTTATGGGAAGTACTAGTTCTATTTTGATGCTCATGAGTGAGTGAGTGTCATAAATGCGAAACTTTGCTTTCGCTTAACTTCGGAACTAAATGACCTACAGACTTAAAATTTTGGATTTTAAGTATGTGATTATAGCTTATTGGATGGCGAAAATTTCTGCGTTCTGGTCTTATCGAAAGGTTCTCAAATAGGGGCCTAAAAATGCGGCGAAATGGTTCCAATAAAGGATGGTACGGCAGTGTTTGCTTCGCGCTCGACTTGGCGGGGGCACTGCCGTGCCCCCAGATGATAATGACTGATCAATGTGACCAACTCAAATAATCTCGAAGCGTTGTTACATTCCCACAATAAAATGTTAACAACAAATTTACATTACAATTAAATTATCTTGTCAATGATTTCCCTTTCCATGAAATGCATTAATGACATTCGTAGATACAAATACGCATCATTTATTGCATTTCGCACGCACTCGAAATAATCGAGGGTGCCTTGCAATTCTATAATTACGCGGAATATTGCCATGTCCAAAAATAAAAATAAAATAAATAATCATCCCCGGGAGTCGTAAATAATTCTGTGCTCTTCCGACGTGGACTCGCGCGAGTATCCGGTAGGGGAGTCACCCTAACGCCGCCATTTTGTATTTGGATTTCGATTGTCATTGTTGATAGAAATATGGAAACGTGATGGAAGTAACTGTTTTGAATTGGTTAGTACTTTGATTATGATTAATTCTTACGAGAGCTCGATTACTCGGAACGACATGCATTGTTAGAAAAAGACAACAATAGATTATTTTGGTACCTTAATCACAACAAGCTATCACACGTAGCTGGAATCTAAATGCCTTCGTAGTTTACTGTATCCTTTATTCGTCAGTTTTTGTACTTTCCATCTATTGGGCAACTTATTCTACTTACTATAAGGTATAGACCTCAGAGATAATGACAATAGTGTCATTATTTTCCTTTTAAATAACTGCATTTACAAAAACTTTCTGTGACTTAGTGGCCATGGTTACTGTGGTGGTTGGTAGCAGTGGCTGAGTATGTTTTTAAGACTAAAATTTGGTGGGTTTAAATCCACTAAAGGTCCATTCTTGTCATTTTCAACCCAATTTTTATGAGCCATCTTCAAATGATGTTAGGAATTCATATTGTAAAGAATAACAATAAGAAATAGTTGATTTACCCAAGTGGCAAAGATCGATCATTCTTAATTTTACATGAAAAAAAAGAAATATAAAGAGCTCGTTAAGCCGCCCTTGTTTGTGTTTTTAACCCATTGTCCTTATTAAATTAGACTTAGCACTCCGTTAAACGACCCAAACTGTGACTTTAACTAAAGCGTTTCGCTCCCACATTACTTAAAATTATGGACATCCTAATGGCCAGCCTACCGTGAGCTCTCGCAACGATTCCTTAAGTACAAAACAGGGGCTTGTATGGAGTGTCGGGGTTCTCGCTTATTGGTTTTGTAGAAAATGAATAACACGAATTACGCGGGCGTTGATTAAATTAGAGAGAAGGATTTATGTTGGATACCAATTTAGCAATGATGTGAAGCTATCACATAGGGGTACGTCGCTTGAGTGTGAGACACGAAGTAATCAATGTTTATGTGTTGTGAGGGTTTTGTGTTGGTCATTTTGAACCGTTAAATTTGCGTATTGTGTGCCTATTATTACGATGGTTAATATTTAATGTAAAAAAATATTAAATGACTTACTACATGATAGAGAAGTACCTATACCACTTGCCTCGTTACTTTATTGCAACTCTATTGCATGGAAGTTATAAAAACTCGAATCGAACCGCTCGAATGTGGAGCAGCCCAACTGGGGAAGTATACCTACCTTTGCCTTGCAGGAGACCACGGCCATAATAACACTACTACTTGCTCTGTAGTAGTGTTGTGTTCCTGGAGGTGAGGAAGGTCGGCAGAGCTCCCCAGGATGCGTTGTGTTGAGAGCGTGGGAATTTGTTCCTTCAGTTGTCAACACGGCGAATCCTCAAAAATATCAAGGGTCAACGTCCATGTTACTCCTTTGGAGTTGCATGCGCATCTATCATCATGAGAATTCATTAGATAAATACCTAGGTCACCTAACAATCACATCGACGATATGGAAGCTTTTTTAACTGGAATGCATAACGTGTTACCCTCTATGAAAGCGGAATAAAATTATCTATCAAACAATATTTTTTGCGTTTTCCCACACATTCTATTCTTAAATAAGGAAACGAGCCTTCCGTTTATAGTTCGTGTCGCCATCTAGCGGCGCTACACGGAACTCCGTGGTCGCGGAGGCTTCTACGCTTTCAAATTGGTTAGGAACACGAACCTTCGTGGCTTGGAGCGCTACAGAGACATTTTGTTGAAACTCAAACTTTTTGGAAAATAAACAATCTATGGATTTCAACGGGACTATTAATTAAAAAAAAGTGATTTTAATACAATATAGTTATGCCGAACAGGTTTGTTTTCGATTTAAATATGACTTATTGCAAAAGAGATCTTGGAAGAACAGTACCAGTATTTTGTTTGTAGAGTCAGCCAAGAAAGTGATCTACCACTATTGGACCTCAAATAATAGAGACACAAATAGAGCGGTAAAGTGGTAGTCCGCTTTTTTGGTCGACTCAACTGATTGGCTGACTGTTGTAAGTATGTTTATAATAGATACGTTGTGATACTGTGCACTTTCAATGACTTGAATTTGTATTAAGACTACTTTAATTCTAAGTTATTTTGTAAAATATGAAAATGAACTTCGCATCGATCTAGATTTCACCTGTTGAAGTAAGCCCCGTATGAACATACTGAACGCCCCAACAACTGAATTGCGCTTAAAATACGCCCCATGCCGAAGTGACTGGCGTCCCTGATAAGACCGAGGTCAGTCCACAGTCACGATAAGTCTCGATTTAATACCAACTAATTACTTTCCCAACTACGTATCCAATCCGACCATAATCTTCTAAAATCGTCTTTGCCGTATGCAAAATAAAGTTAATATTCTGAAATCAAGTAAAACCAACATAGGGGGTCTATTAAGGAAGCGTTCGATACGTTAAAAGGTGGTCTAATGCGGTCGTTTCCATTCGTTACGACGTTAGGCCGGTACCTTATTGTTAGCTTATAATACGGCTTTCAGAGGTGGTGCGTGATGAAATAGGAATTCGAGCTGGTTTTTATTCGACAATTTACTCCTGTGGTTAAGTTTATTGCGGTTTAGGACTAAAATAAGTTTAGTTCTGAGCTAAGAAGAAGATTAATAAAATAATGTTGTCTTCAATTCCCCATATTAATGGACATTTTCTATGTTTTTTTTTAATCGGCGTTAGTATTGGCGTGGGACGCTGTCAGAACATAAAACAAATAAGTAAATAAATTCCCTTCTATGGTGTGAGACCGGAGCTCTTGACCTTACCAGGAGGTTATCTGTGCCTTACCATGACTGTGTCAATTTACGAATAGTTATATCAATACTAATGTTATAAAGAAAATTTATGACGAATATAAATGCAATTTAATTAAATAAATAATAAATAATTATAAAATAAAAACCAGGAAGTGCCAACATAGGAAGTAACAATAAATATGTGTAGTTAATTCATGTGTTTTTTATATAACTGCTGTGTACAAGCTACCTGATTCATACTGAGAGGTTGCAGAATGCTATGGAAGCACAGCTATTATTTATGAAGGAAACTTTCATCTTACACAAGATAACGTTATTTATAATGCAGCGAGAAGTCTAGACGTTTTTATTTATGTAGGTATGATGAAATAGTCATAAAAATATTTAAATGCCAACCAGATTTCAATAAATCATAAGCATGATTGATACCTATTTGGCATAAAATTGACAGACAAAATGCAATTAACGTCTTGATAACATTGAAATAGATGTAATAAATTTAATTAAATGTTGGCAGTTACGTAAATGGTGTCAGTTAAAGTAATTAAAACACAGATGAATGAAGTCACGTTAATGTGTCATTTAGAACATTATGTATATCCATTCTTGTTTATTCATACTTTAATAATTGTTACAAGCCGCTTCCTACGAGGCATACGATGTATGTCGGGAATAATTCCTCCGTTCGTGTGTACTGACAGCCTTAGGAAAATTTCATAATTTTCTCGTATCCTTTCTTGCTCTCTCGCTAGTGTTGGCTCGATATGCTGTGCTCTTCGTCCTTGCAAGGACCAACTCGAAATTTTAATAAAAAATATATATTGTCCTGTCCAAGCGAATGATTATTTCGGAATAGCAAACGCCGAAAGTTTAGATACCTTTGTGGATCACCAATATTTTTTCGAAAAAACGTAAAAATTACAGTACAAAAATAGCTATTAAGTATTTGAAGTGTTTTTTGGGCATAACTAGAATAATTTGAGAAATAAGTGTGGAATGTGAACTTTGGAAAAACGATATTTCTCAAATTATTCTAGTTTATACAAGTTCATTCTAGGAAAGGGGGAATTTGGCGAAAATGAAAAGCCAATGAAGGATTGTTACATAAGTTTCTTAAAATATTACGCCGATAGGCTGTGAATGACAAATAACGTTTTGTATGGAAAGCGAGCCACCTCAAATATATAAAGTTTACTTATATTTTTACCAGAACTCCCCATTTAAGAGCCTAGTTTCTTTTCAAAAACGTTAGTACAGAAGTACTAACGAAAAAAAAATTGAAAAGAAACTAGGAGAACCTAACTCATTCACGGCCAAGAATCGCTAGAATCGCTACGCGCTACTCTCCTAGCCGACCGCGTGGTTTTCCCCGTATGTAGCGGAAAACGACTAAGTACGGCGTAGGCGCCCGCTTGGCGGGTTCTTGGCAATGAAAGTGTGCAATGCTACGCGTTACAGGGTGCTACAAAGCGCTACGACCGCGTAGGAGTGAATTATTATTTAGAACCTATTATGTCCTACTTAAAGTTGAGAGCTCCCATTTCTGGCCAAAGGCTCCTCGCCAGTCTCAGTTCCAGTGTTCGTGTAAATAAGTAACACTGATTGTCATTTTCATTTCATTTTTCATGGTTGTGATGAAAGTAAACCCGTGTTACTTTAACCCTGGAGGGTAACTTTGGCTTTCGTTAATTACTCTGTCCATAGCTTTTTTATGAATTTGAACAAAGTCATATCATCTTATTTTTAGCTTCAGCTAACTGCTCATGTTGTTACTTTTTATATGACATTGCTAGGAGTGATTTTCATGCGGGTCAAAGTAACCCTCGATGGGTCAATGTTACCCAACTTGACGTCATCGTCGGCCTAAAAAGGGTTAACCACACTAATCCTTAATAAAGACATTAAGGGCGGGTTAGATACATCAACCTAACTCACATCACCATCATATATGGCGCCGACAGCTGTCATTCCACATTATATTCAGATTGGGGGACAATCTGTTGCCCGCGTCCAGAGGATTTACCTACCACAACCCTGCACGTGTCCCTGGGTGGTGCTAAATGAGCGACAACACTTTCGGCGAAATATATAAAAATCGAACACTGCTTAAGGGCTTTTCATAAATTACGTCATTGTTTTTTGTACCCTTACTATTACAGATGGTTTGGTGCAACTCACCTTAAATGCCCAAGATAGGTCATTTCGCACTGCACACGTCCCTACCCTCTAAAGTCTACTACCCACAAATCATTTTTACTGCAACTTGCAACCTCGAGCTATAAAGTGAGTCATTAACTCACGTCGCCCCGGTTAGCACTAATCTTTATGGATCGACTTGTGTCAATTTAACGGCCATACGGTTGCTAATGGATAATAAAACGGAGCCAGTAGAGTTGTTGAGCGCCTTTTTAAATGACCGCTTAATCGCGATGTAAGTGTTTGCGCTGAAATGGCAGTATCAAGCGCTGCTGGCTGAGTTAAATCTATAAGTATTATTTAGTATACGTAGAGTCACTTCTAGTAGTATATAACTGCAGAGGCCGGTAAAATAGGGATTACCGGCCAAGTAGATGTATAGACGGACGAGCGTAGCGAGGAGAGTATACATACATAGATTCACGCCCTTATTCCCAGAAGGGGTAGGCAAACTTATGTTCCAGTGCCACTTTTAGCACAGATGTGGATATAAAAGATCATCCCAGTGATAGGTTGGCTATTACCCTAGTCAGTACTAATCCAAACTCGTAACTAGTCAACGCTAAATACAAGTAAACTGTCATTTTATGGAATTTGCTAACTATGTAAACGACCGACGGATATAGGAACGACAAGGTCGTCGCCACTTTACGACTTCATTTCATTCCATGACTGTACGTTACAAGTTTAATGCCATTTCAATAAAACGCTAAATTTTAATAGGTAATTTTCAATACTACGAGCAAAACATAAAGGAAATGTGAAAAACGACATTATTCATCTAAAGAGTCAATTTATTGCTTGTCTTTGGTTGTAAACTGAATTTTTATTTTCGGATATTATCTTGTTTTCTTTTCACTGAGCATATTACCTAATATGTTTTTTTACGAACCGCTGGCAAAGCTTAGCACATTCGCATTATGCAATTATTGTACACCGTGCATTTATAAAAATGCAAGCAGATACGGGGGAAGTAAAACCCGTACTCAATTTAATTTTCATAAGGTGGAAACTAATTCGGGTTTGTATAAGCAGGGCCACGACAGCGCATTTTAATTATAGAGATACATGAAAATGTTTTGGAGCACACAGCGTTCGTGAGCGCACACTTAACACCAGATTATATCACGATATCACACACACATATTCACCCCGTTACTTTACATTAGCCCCCCTGTTTACTAGCAACTCGTTTTATTATCCCAAAATTATACTCCGAATCGCTGCAATATTTTGACGTAAGCACTTAAAACGTACAACTAAGCGAAAACACATTTACGTTATAATGAATAAGGAAATCGAAATTCCACCGTTTAATTACAGCGACACAAGTAGGCATTGAAGGTTTCATTCCGGTGAATTTAACAATCCTAATTAGAAGCTCAGAAATCTAATAAAAGATAAGTCGAAACTCCGGCCGAAGCCGCATTCATAAGGCGAAGTTTCCCGATTAAAATTCCTCTAACGAGTGCGAACCATCTCCTTTAATAAATACAGGCCCTTCTAATTTTCCTCGGAGAGATTTAAGCGGCATAAATTTTGCAGACTGAAAAGAAACTCTCGGAAAGAAGAGCTTGTACATTTTTACGACACGAATCCCATTCGCCCCTCCAGCGGCGAGTTGTCTCTCTTTTAAATTAAATTTTCACTCCTAATTTGAAAGTATAATGTTATTTCACTAGAATTCCGTTATTACTTTTAAATCATTCGGAAGTTTCGTCTTTATATACGTTTGGGGTGCGTTCCTGTGATTTTTTAATCAAAATGGGATCATTTCTAGTGATTTTTTACGAGCGCGCACTTGGAAGGCATCAAATTGTCATTAGGCACTTGCATCCGATATTACTTTTCTTTCGCGAACTCCGCGGATTTTATGGAATATTTAATTTTCGACCCTCCATTTAGGGGCATTTTTATGTTGCCAAATGTGCCTATATCTTCTGGAGATGTCTCTGTATTTTCAATCACGAACAGAACGTAAAATATTGTTTTAAAGGTACTATGAACAAGCATGTATTGTATAAGTAAAAGTAAGTACCTCATCGCAGTTGGTAGGAAATCAAAATTTTGCCATGTTTTAACATTGTTCGCACCTCGTTACACCACCTCGGTATAAATATTGAATAGTATTGATATGCGTTGCAATACCCCTTACCTACGTGTATAATTAATAAATATTATTTAATTTAATGAGCCGTTTTGTCGTTTTTTATACACTAGGGTACCTATACGAAATACGTTATTTCTAAATTGCGTCCGTAAAACGAAAACTTACTTTACTACCCATATTACTGTATTTCTTCCATTCCATACTGCAATTGATTTAATTGCCTACCAAAAACAATCTAAAACCAGCGACAATCGGCAATAAAAATGCCTAACATTCTATATTCGCCAGTAAATCATGCCCCGTCAGAGGATGGTCAATAAAATTCGTCTGGAGTCCTTGACACACAGACACAGTAGACGGCGAGTTTATAGTCCATAAACATTTTACTAGCACGACCTTGTAGGGTTTGCAATGAGGTCGTTGCACTTCGGTTTATGGTAACGTGTTATGGAGCTGGGAGCGGCATGATGACGATCATGGCTTGTTTTTATTAAGATCGCAGAGGGAAGCGGGAAGAAACAGGGACGCCGCATAATAAATTGACGCTAGATTAACATTGCCGTAAAAAAAATCGGGGTTAAAAGAAAACAAAAGCCGTTTTTCTTGCGGGCGATATATATTTAAACGCATGTGCACGTACATTTCGATTAAATACATATGAGTTCATAGATGTTTCTTATACGAGACGACGCGTATTATGGTGAGTCCAAAAAATTTGGCTTTAAAGCCGGTACCCAAGTGACGCCCAGGGGAAAGCCGCGAATCTATATTCATGTTGAACGTAGTCATAGGCGATCGAAATCTTGTGGTATCTCTCCTTTCAAAACAATAAGTTATTGTAATTTTACCGTTCCCGAAGTTTGTGCAAACCCTACAAAGAAAGTCCTATTATCTACGGTTTTGTGACTCCAATCGCACCTATTCTATCAAACAATAAGAAAAAGTACCTGCCAAAATTGCGCAAGGCCGTTGCGTAGGTGGATCATTGTATTACTTTCCAAGAATTCTCTAAAACGTTTTGAGTCAAAATAACGGTCCTTCTAAAGACAAAGTCCATTGTCTTATGAATGGAAGGGTTGTTTTTCTAGCAAATGCAATAAAAGGGTTCGAACGTTCGTCACCCTTTCTTTGCATTGTTCCATAAGTATGAATAGACGGCACAAAGCTCGTTTTGTGCAATATTGTTTGAATTGTTTGGTATAAAAACCTAGTGGTCAAGCTAGCGAGACGAAACCCCTTTTAATTTAGTCGTTTCTTTACTTGTTCCACTCGGTGTCTCGTATAGTGTTGTGAAGTGAAGAAAGTGTTGGTAACATTACTATCAAATCCTTTAGAAGTATATAGGTGTGTCTAAATGGATATGTGCGTAGGTATGTACAAAATATATGAGTTTATTTCAGTAAGTGTTGACAAACTTTCTCGCAAACAGAAACATTATTTATATTAAGTGTCATCGCGTCAAAATTATAATTCATATACAATGAAATGCATATTTTCTTGGCAGCACTAACGGAGTTCACAACTAATAATAGCGCGTTACACTTGAACAAGCCCATCCAAGTTTGGAATGGAAATAAGAAAAGCACGTCCGCACCACATCTAAATTTAAAAACCCAATCTCAGGTCGAAATCGAGTCGGATCCCGGCATTCTTTTACCCTTATCCAGAGGTTATAAATCCGCCACCGGCGCACCGATAACTCTGGCCGGCCATTAAAAAGATAAACAACTTAATATAAGTATAATAATAAATATCGTGGAGTTAGTTAGATCCCGCGGCCATAATTTTATTTATTCACGAGGCGGTAAATATCTGTCTGTGTAATTCCGAAGGCTTTTTGCGGGGATTAGGCGAGGGGGCGATGGGTTGCGGAGCTGAGAAAATTATATTCGGCCATAACAGTAATCATGCATCACCTGGAAGCAGCGGTAACGCTCGCAATCTCGAGGGCGCGCCGCCGCTGCCGCCGGCGCGAATTACTTTTTCAAAGTATTTACATGTAAATAGAGATAGAGCCGCGCTCAGCCGTGTGAGGAACTGATTGTACCTTCCTACTCTTGAACAAGAGCATGCTTGGTCATTAAGGGGAGCAGAAAATTGGGTTTAATTTTGATTTGCACATCATGATGAAAGTCTTTTAAATTAATCTCACAATGTAAAAATAAAGAAGAATAGGTAGTGGTAAATGTGCACAATGTGGGTATTAAGTACATGAAAATGATTTTATTCTTCAAATTCGTAAATACGGCAGAATTACTGAATGATTAATGTTGTGCAACTAAGGCGGCCGGGACTGTAATTAATATTAATTATTGCATAGATTTATCATAGAGGAAGGAAGAACTTTTAATGGATTTCATTGAAAAAGAACAAAGAATTTATGGAAGTCACGGACGGAATTCAATGTGACAAAATAGACAAACATTTGATTTCCTTCGCAATAGCCATGTCGTGGCCAAAATGTAAATGAACAAGATAAAACTCGACTTAAAATTCGTCTCCGTATTCAAATCGCGCCGCGAAAATCTCCAAGCAGGTGATATCGTTCAGAAAGCACGCCCTATACATAAACCGTGTAATAATTATCATCCATTCTACTTATAAACTTTCATAACGGCCTATACGTCGACTTAACCTCTACTTTCGGAGGCGCAAGGGGGATGCGGTGCCCCCTACTCGGGGGTAAGTTGCCCTCGCCTTATAATGGGCGCCTAAGAAAAACGGGTGCCCGGCTCGGAATAGAAAACGCTTTGGGAATAGCTTCGACGGAAAGCTGCCGATTTATTGGTGCTACGGGGTGTTCGGAAAATATCCGAGAGCGGATTTTTAATGGGCCCATTGTTTCTATTTTAAATGCGGCGTGCGAATGGAATACTTAAGCTTGAGCTCGTACCTACGGAGCGTAGGTACTGTTCGAGGGTTGGTAGATATGAGCGCAGGGTCTGCAACGACACTACAATGAGAAAAACAGTAAATTTTTGCTAGGCCCCAAAGAAGCTATGTATGTCAAAGCTAGTAGCCTTAATTATTTATAACTTAACGTTCAATCAAACCTGCTATATCAACTTACAGTTTTAATTTATATTTCTAAAGCTAAAAGTCGTGGATATTTACATACATATACCACAGGCAATAGGATAATTGTGAATAGAAAAAAAGTGAAAAGAAAATTACTTAACTCATATTTTCCATCTTCGCAAAAGGAAATCATAGTACATGTAAATCTATCAAAAATATATTTTAACATTTTAGACTGACTTAACTAAACCTTTGTGGTATCGATTGCAACACAACAGTACCTAGACTCGTACCTTCACTCGTATAGAGTTCCTACAGTGCATAGGTGCAATATACTTAGGTATTGTTATTACCTACCCGTGTCTAGCATGTGCTAGTCGATATTGAATATATCAAGTATTTCCATGTAAAAAAAATAACGTTTCCAGTGTAGATACTTATTTTCTAGAACATTGAGATAGTTGAGATATTTATAGAAAACGGAATTTAGAATTACAAAAATATATGCCTTTTTTCTCGTTATTTTAATGGTCAACAGGTGTCAACACAGTTGTGAAGTGCATTGTCTATTATTAAGATTACGATTGAGATTTTAGATTTAGATTTATTTATTTCGAGATAAAAATTACAATATAGATTCGCATACAATGTCAAAATTATCAGAATCCTTATTACGATCGTCAATAATAAGAAATAAAAATTAAATAATATTCAAAATGTCAATACAGAAAGTGGAAATAGTATCTCCGATTACGGAGCTGATATAATAATTAAATAGGTACTTTTATTTATGGGTTTTGATTGTAAAACATGAAAAGCTAGTTTAGTTCAGTTCCTACCTACCCAAATAAGTACTCATATGGAATCATGCAATTGTGCTATATAACCACTAGTAAAAGGTAGTTTTATAAACTGCAACATAAGCACCTTTATATAACTAAAGCATATCCAGCGCTCAGGCTCGGCTCGGGGCTAAGCTATCTCCCGTCGCCACGCGCGCTTATTGCGGCGTATATTAGTGGTATAATTCACTTCTAATTCGGCTTACGGGCAGAATGCGTGTTTCGCCGCTTATTGTGATATCACCAAATAGTTACGTCAGCGTGATGTGGAGCGTATTGTGACGATATTCATTGTGTCGATGCCATATAGACGTTTAATGAAGGACCTTATATATTTATTTATTTATTCGTATGGCTAATTCAATCGTACTTGTAATATAATATTCATCTGCTGGACCCATAGGATAGCGTCGTCGTTGTTCAAGGTGAACAATTCGTCCAGTTGCCCGCTGAATGAAGTACCTACAGTCAAGTGCAAAAATATGTATCGATTTAATCCTCTCAGAAATATGTAGCGAGACCTTAATGCACTGACATAAGAGCGATGGGACCTATTTATGAGTAAGTTGCATGCAGTCATATTTTTACACTTGACTCTAGGTACTGTGTGTGAAGACATCCCTTACAGGGATAAGTTCGTCTTTGTACCGATTTAACCTTTTTTGTCTGTATTTTTACCTGTCTCTTGTGTACAATAAAGTATTTAGATTCATACATACTGTGATTACTGTGTGACGTATTGTAGATTAAGTAAATGGGCATTTAAAAAAATCGTGTACCCAATTCACGCTGAGTTGTTAAATAAAAATTAAGTCAAGTGTCAGTTTTGTGACGACAATTAAGTATACAGTTAGTATACAAATTAACTTTTTCTTTTCAATTTATAAATACACGTGATTTACATGTGAAACCAGTTCAATTTCACATAATTGGAATGCTTAATTGTCGTCACAAAACTGACACCGAGTTAATTTTTATTTAACAACTCATACGCTAATTGGGTACACGAATTTTTAAAAATGCCCATATATCCTTTTTTGGAAATACCTACTTAACTTTACAAATTTCCTACACCACGTTTTCTTAGTCGGTACCACAATGCTTATAATGAAACGTTTAGTTATTGTAACAATTTGCAAAGTTCTCTAATGATACTAACTAGCTCGGTAAGAAATTAAAAACTAGGTATACAGGAGCATATTAAGGGACCAGGCCATGGTACCTACAATGTTCAATACATAACAGGTATCATTTAGTCCTTTAGAGTCTCTTGGACATAGTATCCTTACTAATATTATAAATGCGAAAGTGTGTGTGTATGTTTGTTTGTCTTTCTTTCACGTCGCAATGGAGCGTCGTATTAATGTGATTTTTGTATGGAGAGTTTAGAGGCTGGAGAGTGACATAGGCTACTTTTTTAAGCGGGAAAACATCTAATTCCCACGGGAAAATTCAATATGTTACATTTTCCTATAAACACGCGGGCGAAGCCGCGGGCATCAGCTAGTATGTAGATAAATCCGCTCAGTGCTACTAAAAGTATTGTTTTTTTAATTATCTGTAGGTAGGTATTAAAGGTACATCATTTACAAATAAATTTCCAAAGGTAATCTGTAGTATTCATCACCTAATATCTATAGCCTTCCAATTTAAGAAGTATCTGTAACAGACCATTACAATATTAATAGAGCCATAAACACAATATAACTGTCTGACCAACGTTTACAATTTTTATCCGACGGCGAAACGACTTATGGCTTCCAAAACAACCGCAACTGTCTCATCCATTCTAGAAACGGGCCATAATCAGTTATGTGTCATTTTTTATCTCCGGAAGAGATAAAAATGCTTAAGATAATGAACTAATAATAAACCAGCTCAGGGTATTTTAAAACAAAATATATTAGAAATCGACCTAACACATTCTCTTGTTCTATAATGAACATGGCTTCCATCTAGAGGGAACATTAATCACCCCTCTCCCCTCGAACCCCTACGACTCCCCTCAAAAAAGTCCCCCCTCTCCCCAACCCGCTCACAATGTTTCCAATTCATCACTAGACCCCGCCCTTGACAACTCTATATGACAGAGCCGTGGGCCAAAATTCCCTTACCGTCGTCGCTTAGAAATGTGCCTTGCAAACGTTCAGGCACTTCTGCCCACCCCTTGGGCAAAAGTCCCTGACCGACCATGGAGGGAATTGTTCGGCGTAGCGATCAGGGATTTCTAGCCAGGTTAGTGTATTTTCTTGTAATGTCGACTGGGTTGTATGGCGGCCATTACAGATAAATTTCACCTTTTCTTTATTTTTGAACACAAATTCAATGTTGTTTCGTCGCGTGTCGACATAAAACGTATAAGGGTGTTGTCAGAGATTTGGATAGATTTGTAATACTGTCTGCTGTTTTGGATTAAAATTGAACTCATTATTTTATTTTAGAATCTGATAATTTTAGTATGATTTTCAGATTGTCAGTTATCAACTTCTTTCTTACAGCCATTTTAGTCAAAAAGGTCACTACTGTTGTTTCCAAATTTTGATGTTTTTCAATCAAGAATTGTTATCAATATTTGATGAAAACGACGTACTTAACCAAGTATCCATGTGCCGTTCAACACCTCATTATTATCTACGCATGAAATTCATACCTACCTAATTAATTTATGCATATCTACCCTCTTTAGGTATGGTATACACGTAGATAGGGTCAGATCGCCGAACCGCAGGCACAGTTTAATTGCTTGGCACATTTAACGCTTATACATATTCATTGCATCCCATTCAGAGGCCGCGCCCGAAGGATATACCTATAAGTACTCAGATTTATAGTGTATGTGTATCTAGCCCTAACTGCCGTATAGATACTTGAACGTAGGTTGTTCTAGGCTTAACATAGGCGTTTGTTTAATTAGAAATAGTATTTAATGGGTGGGTGATTAGGAAAGAAATGATATTGGAATTATTGTGTTTTATGAAAATAATAGGAATTTGCAACAAAGCTACCCTTCGCTATGTTAAAAGAACGGGCCATACTTTTTTTTAGTATAAGGATTTTACAACTACATTAAATTTAGTACTTAATAGTTTCTAAATGAGTACTGTATTCATCTGCACGTAAATGTTTTTTTATAGTTTTGCAAAATAGGTAGGTATTATAATTGTAATTAAATTCACAGGGCAATAGCAAGGCATGCATATTTTGAACGTAATATTTTAAATAAAATTACCAATTTCTGTTTGAAAACGGTCCACTTTTTGACGCTTCCATATACTTTTAGTATTTTATGTGCTGATGTTATAGCTACTCAGAACACAATTCCTTTCTACGGCTCGTTCAAAACGGATGGTCCAAAGAGCAAGACTGTGAAAAGATGTTATCGTTAAAATATAATTTTAGTTGTCATTCGATATTTCGATATAGCACGTTTTTGTCTTCGCTACTGACTGTTACTTATTTCCTTTTACAGGTCTGACGCATCGACTTAATTAAAACCCCGAGACGTATGGATGCAGGTGACAAAACAAAGGAACATCGTTATCATAAACAACAACGAGAACAAAGAAATCAAAACAAAATATAAACAACACTTAAAGGACAAGTGACACAATAATATTTTTACCTCGAGTTGTGTTAAAATGCCGCCGGCATTGACGTGGCAAGTAAAAGTACTTGGTATTTTTGTAATAAGTATTTCTTAGCAGATTAACGCATCGATGCAAATGCAAAGCTCTGTGATTTAAGGCCAGCATTAGTGAAAGTGATTTAGTCAAAGTTAATGTAGGTATGTTGAAGTCAGGCAATCAACTACCTATAACTATGTAATATCCCATATCGATATGTTTTATTATGTGTTTTATAATCAAAGTAACAAAATTGCAAAGAGTAGGATGTTAGTACGTAACTTTACTTCTGAAGTTTAATTAAATAACTTTAATTAGGTAATTAAATTATTAAGATAAATTTGTAATTATTTTTTGTGTTGCAATTTGCTGTGTGAATGATTCTAGAAATACATTACATACAAAGTTGTTATGCATTTCAAGTCTTTTGTATTTTTGCCTTACTCCAAAAGTACCTAACTGATGTTAAAAGATAGTCGGGCAACCGTCCAGACCATTAAACAATTTCACTTGTAACACAATTTAGATACTTACTTGTAAATGGCAATTTAATTTGAATAAACAGGCACTCCGACAATACAATTACGGATACAACGTACGAATCCTGGATATGAAACGTTCGTTGCTGGAACACTTCCCGTAATGAGAATGATCGTAAGTTCAATCGGTAAATTTCGTGAGCGTATCTGCGCGGCTCCGGCAAAAGGCACGGCCTGTAGCGAGGCACTGTCTTATGCTCGTAGATGCAGTAAGCTTCGGAAGCAGCTAAGAAGCACCGAAAACGTACCTTTTACCAGGTACCAGTACAAGAGACATTTACCGGTATTCTTAAAAAAATCTTAGGATTCCAGAATTGTATTACAGAAATAACGCTGAAATATTAGATGAGTAATAGAATACAAAACATAGTAAATAAGAAGCCAGATACCTAAATTGAGTGTGGGTATTTTTGTGTGAAAATAATAAGTATACGGCCCGCGAGTTGTGTCGCAGCGACATATACAATTCGTCTCTTTCTAAGCGTTTTATTTAGGTTGTATTTTAAGGTTGACTGATAGTCTGTCTCGCCGCGACACAGCTCGCGGACCGTCCAGTGAGAGCCGTGCTGGTATTTGGAATCAACACTTATGGGGCAATGTAATTGAATGCTCTGTACAAAATACGCCCATTCACATTTCTGTTCACTGTATTACAGTCTGATTCTCCTTGTGATTTTATAAACATTTTCTTTATCTTAATAATGCAGCTTTTGACGAGACAAAACTTAATTTTGAATCCTGAATGGTTTTAGATGCAAGTCAATAAAACGTTTTTTCACAGATTGTTGACATAGGTAATATGTATTTATTGATGAACACTTAGTTACACCTCACTCATAGAGAATTGGAATTTTTGTATTATTTGATGTTAGGCAATTTGATAACAGTACAATGGATAAAAATGGGATATTTAATATAAATATGAAATGTGCAATGCCCGACAATGTTATGCATAACATTAATCCATTCGCCGTCACCGACTTGAACTCAAGTTTGCCACCGACTTCATACGAAGTCCAGCAACCATAGACTTAAAACTTGCGTGGTGCGGGGGTGCCACCTAGCATTTTTTTCCGTTGCGGTAAATGGGTGAAGAAAACACAGGTTCTCTCTTCAGTCGTTCATGCTTATATGGATAAGGAAGCAGCCCTCGTTATGCGTCCCCTCTTGCGTCACGGGACATTGGACTATGGTGGTTCGTGTCGCAGCTTTTATCAAAATTTATGCGTACTTACCGATTAATTATGTAAAAAAATTGAGTTATTTTTAAGATGCACTCGCTACCACTTAAAAAACGCACCGAGTATCAAAAACAGCACTAGTGCGGTACTTTATTCGCAATAAAGAAAGTGGGATACTGGCTGGCGCTCCAATTACCGGGATATACGCGGCCGTCCCGGTGACGTGCGACCGGCCCCGGCCCGGCAATTATACATATTGCGAACTGCCCCCGATGTATTTGCAACTAAGTAAAAATACCTGGTATAAATACTCTCAGTGGTTTATGAGAAAGTTAACCAAATTTGCATATTAGGAATGAGGTATAAATAAATAAAAATATGTTGGTAAATGTTCATTTAAAGATACACTGCCAGGTAAATTGTTTACCATTGTCAGCAGTTAATATGCACAGAATCTTCAAAACCCCTCGCCACCTAAAACTTCACCGAAAAACAGTTTGGACTAGCATCAATTTGATCCATAATTGAATCAAACGACCGGTGTTTGATTCAATTATGGATTATTACCCATGCCAGTAAATCGAAAAATGTCGCCACACTGTCTGGCAGTAAAGCGATGATTGCGGTACATTCCGCAACTGTTAATTATGCACTTCCAGTTCACTCAAAAGCCCTTTGGCGGCTCTGGTAAACTTGTAAAGCGATCGCCGCCTCAAACTTCACCAATAGCATCGATTGGGGCTCATAATTGAATCAAACGCAGGCCTTATTACAATATTCCAGTAGGTACAATATGTCGGTACACGGGCTGGCAGTGAAGCGATGATTTCGGTACATTTCGCCCGACCGTAACGACGCTCGGAATAGTCTTGATGGACGCTTCGAATGAGCTCTCACAACATAAAGAAATCCCCTTAAAAAGGGTAGCGCTGGGGTGGAATGGGGCGCCGTTGTTCAAAGTTTTCGGCGTTTAAAAAACTTGGCTAGGACAATGTGGCAAGGCAGTTTAATTTTTTTCAGTTCTCGGGATTTGAAGAGATAAGGGTGAGGACCAAATTCTTGGCCAGTAGTTAGCCTAGTTAATTGGTAGTAGTTAAAAAGTTCCGTTGTGACACGAAAATTAGCCATACAATTCTATGGAGACTGAGTGTTGCTTAAAGCGTTGATTAAAGCTACATTTATATTTATTAGAACAATCACTTTATTGGTCGTTAACGTTAGGTTACCAAAATCAAGTTACACGATCACTCACACACGAGCCTAACCTACGATGTAATGAATTAGACCATTTTACACAAGATAAATCTTTATAAGATTATCATAGGGTAAACAGAAAGAGATGTATATGTAAAAGAATAGAAAGCTGTTTTGAATGCTGGAATTGTGAACAAAAGGGCGAGGCCAATTAACTATGTGTGTCAGTTCTGATTAATAGTCATACAAATACAACCAAACACCAAACACGTATTTCGCTCTAATTCCAGGATAATCAGTACCGTATACGAAGGATTAAGCCCACAGTTTGAGAGCCGGTGTTTGCGAGATAGCACTGTAAGGCGGCCATGCTTAGCTGAGGGTGCTGTTTCTGCGCCGCCTAGATACGCTACATTTTACACATTCTGCTACATTTGAAAATGTCTAGGTTCATGACCAATGGTAAGTCTACTTATGACTGATGGAATTTTATTGTCTTGCCCAACTACGTCAGTAGAGATAAAGAGGCATGTTATGGCGTCTGAAGTGGTCTACTAGTAATGGTAGTAAAATAAGGGTTAGGAAAACAGAGCATCTAAGTAATTATTTAATTTTATAACTTTTTTGTAATAGGGAAGATGCAGCTATAATATTTACCATTATTTTGTGACCAAAATGTTGAAAAAACATAAAATAATAGCTACTGAAACGTTTTTACTTTAGTTAACACTAATTTCAAACAATAATTACGATTTTAAGTAATGTGATACGGAACGTGTTTTAATCCAACAATCAGCGTCTGGTGACGTCACTCCTGTCAAAAGTCAAAACTTAGGCAACTCTATAATATCTAGGGATGAACCACGGACGAACAATTATGGCGAGTGACACACATGATTGACGTAACAGGAACTTTAGATCCGTTTAGGCGCGAAAGTTTAACTTGACAGTTTGTGGAATTTTTGATTATAAATTATATATTTTTTTTACTTTTGTGGTCTATTCTACATGCAAAATTGAAAATATTGCATCTTCCCTATTGTGCTAATGCATTAGGAATAATGACTTGTATTTATTTCAGTACTTAATGCATTTTTACAATTTTTACAATTATATATAAAATAACACATCATATGCGTACCGAAGTGCCTACGTACCTACGTATTGTAGTTTTATTTTCTAAAAATTTCTCCCTATGTACTACATTTCTAGGCGAAAACAAGTAAACATAATACCCAACGTAGACAAATGGAGTAAGTTCGAGGCCTGACCTCCCCTATCTCAGAGTAAACAAAACAACATTTTTTCGTACTCAGATGAATAAATAAGACTAGGAGGGACGGAGGGAGCCAACCCTATATTATATTGCTTGTTTGATTTGCATGTTTTAATCCTTCCGCGGATTCTGGAGAGAGGGATAAATCTTCGAAATGGGTCTAAGTTCAGCACTTTGGATTAGGGGTGTGCCAAATAAAATGTTACAATTGCAGGGATTATAAATGTATATTTCACTGCCCATTAACAATGGTCGTTCTTAGTTGATCATAATAAATAATCCTTTTTAAATACATAATCTGGTGAAGCGAAAATTGAGGAATACAAATCACAAAGAAAAACATTGAATGTTTTGATAAAAATTCTAGTGTTGTCAATAAATCATGATTCATGAAACATCCTCCTAGCGTTTTACCTAGTTATGCCCTAAAGGAGCCGTGGTCCGCTTTGACACCTGATCACAAGATTTGGCATAGCCACAAGTTTTACGACAGCGACTGCCATCTGACGTTCCAACTACCAATGTTTTTTTATAAGTCACTATGAAATTTGTTCAAGGTGACGATGATGACCTAACTTGACTTTAAGATGGGATAATCCTTTAGTGCATGGGCTCATGCGGGACTCACAAAACCGAACTTGGTTTAGAAAGACCAATGAAACTATATAGCAAGTTGCTCCATATCCAGCAAGTCCTACATATCCAGCAATCCGCGGACTAGATTATGTAAATCCAAGCCAAACAAACGCTCAACTGTGTCAACTAAACAACACCAACTAAAACTTAGAACAACTCCTCCAAGACATATTCCCCTAAATTCGCGAGATAGTACGACCAAGCCCCGGGCGATGAAACTAACGGGCCGGGGAATCAACAGAAGGGCAATAAGATATGCTTGGGAAAAACTAGTCGATGTGACCCCGGGGGCGGGCGGCTCCGGCCGTCCACGCAGATGTACTTATAGCATCAACTATTTAACCACCGTTTTGGATAAGAAAATGGTTATCAAATTGAGGCTTCTGCTAATATTTTGACCACGTCAAGTCATTTGGCGTAGATGTATTTGAACCATTCTTCAAAACGTAAGTGCTTCAAAAAAGAAATGATTTTTTACCAAGGCGACGGACGAGATCCGAATAATAGTACTTATATGTAAAAACCAATGGGTTGAAGTTTCACGTTATGAGAAATATAATGGAGAATGAACTAGTAACGCGCTCGAATGTGAATAAATCAGAATAATTTTGTATTCTATTCCTCAATCATAATTCATGTTCAATTTGATTAGAATTTGCAACGCAAGTATTGGATAAAAGTGGGTGGCTACTTTCAGATCGGAGTAAGAGAGTCTTTGGTCTAGTTTATGAAGTTTATGGAGCGGCAACATTCTGCATCGTTAATGCCCCTTTGCAATATCCGAAGAAATTATTTTTGTCGACTTTGCATTTGCAACCTCTACAATTACTTCAACATCCGGTTCATCGCTTTCGAATCACATTCGCAATTTCATATTTTTGGAGAATCTTCCTAATAGATGCGAAGCGAATTACAAAACCTCTGGAGTATATTAGGAAACTAAATACACTAGGCCTATTCAGCTGTAATAAACATTTTGTAACAAGCATTTCTATACCAAAATGAAAACCGAATGCTTCTGGACAATCTGCGGCTTGTAATTTTGTTTTAATAAAGGCTCCGCAGCCGTCGCGCCGTTAGTCGATGCGACGGTCACCGCTAATGTCTTTTCATATCTTTTTGAAGGGTTGACTTCCCCTGCCTTTGTAAATTCTATTAGAAGAAGGTTCTTGGGGGTGATTACGGATTTTGAGGCGGTATAGTTATCAATAGGTAACTATATAACAATCTCAATAAATGTTATATTTGATCACAATTTATTCAGACCAAATTCAATACGTATATAGTCGATAGAGGTCTTTTGTAACAATGTTTGAAGACTCTTTAAGAGTAAAAATAAATCAGCAGCGTAAACAAATATGAAAATTTTATTTCATATAGGTATGTATTCAGAACATTTGAGAGTAAAAATCAATAGGGCATGTAAACATAAGTATATTTATAGGATTTTATTTTACATTATGTACATTAAGCTGACGTCAACCCTCTTAATGAGCAGTGCAGAAAACAATACACTGCAAAGTCCAACCCGGGACAACCCACGCGGAATGCGGCAATTAAGATTGGCCACTCCCTTCGTAGTTAATCCCAAAATACGTGCACTGGGTGTTTATTGACTACCGAACTGGCAACGTTTGTTTTGTAAGACAAATAGGCTTTATTAGGAAGTGGGCCCGTTCTGATATTACGTGCCGGTGGATTTAATGGGGTATTAATGAAAGTCGTGTGAGGAAACGTTTGTGGTTGCGAAGGAAATGGGATGTTGCGTTTATTAAAGGCTAATAATATTCGATTACACTCGCTTTTATCATTAGCGTGTAACTTGCTTCAGAACGTTTCCCAACTGAAGGGTGTTGTTAAGCGTAAGTAATGATTAACAATATTGATTCAACCAACGCGCATTCCTGAACAAAATTCGCAAAAGTTCCAAAAACTTTCAATAAGGACCCACTTAAAAAGTTAACAAGTTAAATTCTGTTGAAACGGTGGGTACGTAATAAGGGGCATGGAGTGGAAACCCGGTCCGGCACATCGGCCTTATGGGCCGTTAGTGCTACTGAAATCAATAAAAGTACCGGAATGTACTGCACATGCGCAATGGGAACGCTCACTGACTCAGCTACATTCATTTTATAGCCACTTGTATTTGTGTGTATGGCCACTTTGTACTCTTTACTGTTGACGGGGTAAAAAAGAGGGGTGAAATTAATTGGGTTCGAAAATACCCGCGGCAGCGCAGGGTTAGCGTTTAGTGTGATTGTTGCAATCAATTTTGCTTGCAAAAAACAATGGTATCACTTTTAAAAGTAGCTAGAGGAGAGCTTTGTTCCTGGTTCAAAAAAAACTTTAAAGAAGAAGACTTACTTAAAGATTTGCATTTCTAGGTAAGTATTTACAAATGTTCATAAACAATATCGACTGGTTAAAATTAGCTAAGTAACCACGCCATCTCTCTAAATAAAGGTAGAATTTGGTTTTTTTGTAGCACTGGAAGTCTAGGAAAGGCCTTTGCCGTATAGTGGGACACTTTAGGCTGACACCAAAGAATCTTTCATAAAGAATAACAAATTCAACTTATCAATGCAATGTGTCATGGGCACTAGCTGACGTCAATGCCATACATAGGTATCTCGAACATTTAGTATTATTATACATTAGTAGTATTATTCAAGTTAGGTCGATTGAATTACGAAATATATATTAATATGTACCTACATATGATATGTATCTTATTAGCTACATACCTTAATAGATCACGTCTTAAATAAATTCAGTTTGTGTTGTGATCAAACTTCTATAATCACTTATTGTAAGGTGAATTTTATAAATCTAACCAACAACACAGAACATACCTACTGCGACAATACCTATTAGTAACGACGTTCAATGAAGTTCTACGAGTATAACTATTCTAGCGGAACTTTCCGAATGTACGATGGCCGCGCAGCGCTTTCTACCCTATACTTACTACCATAGATGTCTGTTTTGTGTGACTTGATAGCTATGAACTTTAAGTTGGTATTGAGAAATCATTTTGAGAAGCTTTTATTTATAATACGATGGCTTTAGTAAGTTATTTCTAATAGCGGGTATCACGCTGTGACTAATGGAGCTGCCGTCCTACAATTCACGTCGGGCCCTTAGCTTAACATTATATCTAATTTACAAAAGGATGAAGACATCGAAGCCCGCCTACCGGAGTCCGTTAATTGGGTGTCTCAACTCAAAATGCCGACGTGATTAAGATATTACTGGCTTAAACTACCTACCTACGAAATTAGTGACGCATTAAGACAGAACTGGATTACCAGCTCTAGATAAAACAGAATAAGTAAATTAGCAAATTTATTAAGGAAACTATACATTCAGAACCTATACACATAAGTCTGTCCTTCGATAAAACTTACTCCAAAATTTACGACATTTTTATGCTCTCATGTTTACAGCCCATTTTTCGTTAAATCACTACTCAGTTAACAATTTTCCGGCCATCGGTGTCAGCTACAAAGCTGATATGGCATTTAACGACATGGCAATTAATTAAAAAGGCATTAAACGACACTTTTATATACGGAGAGCCTATAAAGACTAACTTTTATGCGCCGTAAACGCGATTGTCTGGACCCTGACGACGTCGATACTGTAGTATTTGCGCTCGCAACTCCCCCAATGTGCTATGAAAAGGATTTTGGGAGAGTAAAACGGCGAACGTGCGACGATAAGTGGATATTTCGGCTGTGATTTTGGGGAGATGAAAAAGATAGGTTAAGTACTGTCATGAATAGTGATGTTAAAATGTCGTCGTTTAAACAGGTCTATATTTATTTGAGGGGCTTCAGTATATTCTGTGACATGCCTTTTAATGCCATCGTTAAATTGTAATTGACAGACAGGTGATTCTCAAATCAAATATTTTCCTCTTATTTTGTCTTAAATATACTATACTGGATTCGACCAAACATGAACTGAACTCAATCTGAGAGTATGGGCTAATTTCTAAATAAAAAGCATTCCGGTTTAGTCGAATTGACAAACGTAGCAAGATTGTAAGATATTTTTTTTTATGTTTATTGTCTTCATCATTTAATGACTTATAATGACTAGTTATACAGGCGTTACTGGTAAATGGTCTTTTTTAAAGAAGGGTAAATTAACGTATTTCTTTAAGTTAACGTCATGGCCTTAATTAAATTAATTAACTAAAATTCCTGCTTGATATATTTTCTAATAAAATTTAAATTACCAGCTATGTACAACAGCAAAGAAAATTAACAAGTAAATGTAATTGGCTCGTCATACTTTGCTTATTACGCCGTCATCATTTCATCGAGATACGAGATAGATGTCTGTTTATTTCGCAGTTTGAATATCTAATTGTGCAGTTAATATACATAATTATGATTTGCTGGTACATGCAAACAATTGCTAATGGAACATATAATTAACAGGTTTTATAAATGCCAGCGGTATATTCTTGGTCATTCAATTGGAAAATATAATCAGAATACGGAACAAAATCAGCATTGCAATAATAGCGACCAAAACACGCCATTAACTCACGCGAACAAGAAACGCAAACATCGCACAAAGGAGCCTGGGTAATGTCTCAGATATTATAAAAAAACGATTTATTCGACTTGGAATGAAAACTGTGAGATTTTTAAATAAACCATTAGAGGAAAGTTCCGGGCCATTTAAGGCGGTTTATTGTGGCACTATCGGCTCCATTGTTGACTGCAGCGTGGCTTAGCCGCCGACCTAGGGGGCATGGAAGTGGCGACAGGTCGGGTATGAATAAATGAATACGTAAGCGGACTTGTATAACTAAATGTATCGATAATTATGAGGCAGACGTTGTTCGTGAAACTCAACGATTTCAAAGGTCGTATCGTTCACTATACCATACATAATTTAGTTTAAAAACAAAGTTTTAACCGACTTCAATTTAGTACTCCGCGAAGCCACGAGAACATTTTCACATTTCTTTTCCAATTTACCACATGAACTGGTTTCCGAGAGCAAATGCGTTGATTATTAGAGAAAAAACCGAATCGCTGCACGCTGTACGTATGCGTATGTGGGCCGATAATATTTGAGGACTTCCGTCGATTCCACAAGGATCACCTTTGGCACTTCATTAGTTACTATTTCAACGGAATCTTATCAGAATCTGTTATATACTTTTGTACTTTTAAGTCCATAATTGAGGAATTCCATAAGTCATCTCTGGTCTTCATCATCAACTCCACTCCACCAAATTTATGATTTCCGGGTGTTAATAGAGAGTTATAATAGAAAATACCAAAATCACTACACGCGTGCCGAATATAATTGAGGAGTTCCCTCAATTCCTCATGGATCCCATCATCCAACTGAATTTTTGAAAAAAATGGGACCCACCTTAGAGGAATATACCTACAAACAAAAAAAATTACGAGCTATCTAATATCGGCTCATCAATGACATCAGTTCTGAGGTAACAAATATTGAAAAAAAAAGATAAAAAAATACAACCGAATTGAGAACCTCCTCCTTTTATTTGAAGTCGGTTCCAATTGATATGACAACGGCACACGTCCAAGTGGACCTACCTCCAACTCGAAGCTGTGAATCCATTGTGGAAGCACGGACTCCTGAAGAGCTGGTTCAGGGAGATGCTGGTTGGGGGCACTCAGACAGGGGCGTGTTTTGCCGGAAAAAGGTAAACAGTGGTGCATTATCGAAAGAAAAAGAAAGTTACTTTTTCAAATTAATTTCTGAAATGCTAGTTGCCACTATTAGGGTGCCCCCTATTATGGCGCAGTACCAATGTACAGCGACGATTGGCTCTTTCCTCTAATAAAGGGGTGACATTTGACTGCCATTCTCCGCTATACTAAAATTTGGACGCGCCTAAGCTTTAATGGGATATGTAAATAGGTTAGGTTAGGTACCTAACCTATTTACATATTCAGATATATACAATTCAACTAGGAACGTGATGAAGGTTACTGCTTGTCACATCCAGTGCTTAAGTGTTCATGTACCTAACTATTTGAGATTTGCCCCCGAGTTATGTCTAGTCGTAATGGAGTGTTTGTTACCATTAATTTTTATACCCCGCATCCTCTGATAGTCAGCTATCTCATTCCGCTTACTTCAGAGTAACGAATAATAACGTAATATGAACATTTTCTCACGCGTAATTATAATTTGAATACTTCGAATTGATAAAGGCTGACATTAGCATTACTTGAGATACTGTGGAAGGTGTACTTTATTAAGTGCTAAATATTATTACTCGGCTTCATGAGTGTATTAAATTGATATACATGTGTTCACCTTGCATGAAATATCTCCATTTTGCAGGTTTAACGTTTTTTATATTGTAGTAAGCAAGTAACTTAACAGATGTTTTAGATTAAAAAATTAAGTAGGCTATAACGAAACGATTATTTATTAATACTCCATTAATATGTTTGCTTCTTTCCCCACCCACCGGACCGTTAAACATAGGTGTCATATTTCACGGGAGAGGCCAGGTTAAAATTTCTATATCTGACTTCAAACATTAACAATTATATATATATATCACTTATTTCTTCTTTTCAGTAACTCCGCGTTACGCCGCGATAGGTACTTGTTTTACAGCCTTTACCTAGCCACGTACTCTTCCATAAAAACAAATAAACGTTATTTTTCGAATCAGCCAGATTTATTCCCCGGGGACAATGTATTTATTTGTGGAAGCAGATACAGGATGCGAGGGGAGCGGAGGGAGAGGGCGGAACGGCAAACACAGGAAACGGATCTGGCAAACTTTTCCGTCGAGCCTGCAAAAGGAAGATCGAGTACCCGCTGCGTGGGGTGACTGTAAAATTGGATATGGGTAGGATAGGTCTTTTTGGCATTTGTAGTTAAAATGCTAGCAAAAAGGAATGTCGAATCTAAATAGGATTTTTAGGCTTCGGTACAAACGAAATAAGAATCTACATATCGTTTCATATGCAAAAGTTCTGATCAGTGCTCAAGGAAATTTACTATGTGACAGACAAGACACTGTCAGTGTCATAACGGTCAGTCTAACGCTAATTACATTTACCAACCAAAAATAATTCATTCATTATTATTATTTATCTACTCTTAGTATAGTTCTAAAGTTATAAGTTATGACCATCAACCTTATTTAGGTCAGAAGCATTTTTTATTCGCTTTTTTCCGTCGGCTACCTACCAGCAAAAGAAAAATAAATATATGCGGATCATCATTAAATAAAAAAGCTGTATATGTGTTATAAAAATGTCTTGTTTTTTAAGAAATGCTTATTATAAATACTACTTTATTATATATATTTTTTAATTAACTTTCCAAACTAAGTAAGAAGCCCTCGCTAACCGAAGGTAGAGGCCTCCAATATCAATAGTGATTTCTAAGTGTCCCTATTGTTCGCTTTATGCATCCATTGTTCTCCAGCTATTCGTACAATGTCATCTGACCAGCGCGCATTTGGCCTACCTCTGTTTCTAGTGCCTGGTGGTCTTTTCCAGGCCCTCAGTTTATGTGTCCATTGGGAGTCCGTCATTCTAGCTATGTGTCCCGCCCAGTGCACTTTAGTTTTTTACAGTGACATAAAGCATCGGTAACATTCGTTTTTTTCTAATTATTTTTGCTATTTTTTTTAATTCTATTTTTTTTTATGTACTCCTTTCTACCTCTTTGATAAGATCTAATTTTGTTTATACTTTTATGTGTAAAGTTCCATGTTATCCATGATTTTCTTTTTAATTGCTATATGCATGCTACTTTTCATAATTTCTTTCAATCCCCAATATTTTTCACCAGTATCATATCAAACAGCCAAAACGATACACATAGAAAAGAAAGCTTTGTAACCGTTGGTATATTCTAGCTCTAAGCCTAAGTAAATACTTAGGTAAACACATCTTTAAAAAATTATGAAATTAAGAAGAAATAGGCAGAAGAGTTGCAATTGCATAGAAAAAATATGTTGGGGATCATCATTACCATTTCTAAAATGAAATTATAATTATTTTATATTTATAATTATCCTTAAAGGTACTATCTCAATTAACAGTAACCAACGGTTATGAAATTGCAGTTATTCCATATTTAAACATAAACAAAAAAAAATCAAATCCCCTCAAACCTACGACGGATAGTCCCACTATTGTCTCTTGATATGTTTATATGCATTAATACCACTTCATGGGTCCAAGATAAGCATAAACCTAGCGGTAGGCGGCGGGAGCCATGATGTATGTACATCCCACTTTATTGTTATACCGTTGAATTTATTTATGAGAGCCCAAATCGTCTGTATGAGAGATAGTTTACTTTTTCGGGTCTTTACCGGGTTTATGGTGATGTCCCTTTTTTCGTGAATAATGTGTTAGGAGTTGGTTGGGTTTCGACTGTTGGGAGTACTGAGATAAACACTTGCCTATTTTAAAATATCATATTTTATTAGGATAATGTTGCCTCTCAGTTAGGTATTAATTCTCCAGTCACATAATAAGGACGAGTACGCGTAGTCAAAACAAGAACTTTTCATGAAACGTTAAAGACGCTGTTGTCTGAAGTGAGGCACGATTTTTTACGGTGAAACAGCGTACATTTTTTGATCTTTATGTACTTATGTAAACATTTAAAATAGTAAAAATATGTTGAGGTGTGATGTTTTCTGAGTTAACTTACAGGACTTCTGTTTATTGGTAATGTAATACTAATGTGTTTTTACTGTTATCAGCACGGCTATCATGCGACGGCGGGCGAGCTCTCTCGATTTTTCTTGTACTATATCCATCTCTTTCTTATTAGAACACTTAGAACAAGAGATATAGTGCGAGGAAAATCGAGAGTATGTCGCGGCCGTCGCATGTTAGACGTGCAGCTACCATTATAACCGGCCTTTGTCGAGGTGTCTAATTATTTATTATTATTTAAATATGCCCTTTACTCGAATGACTCGCGATCATTCCCCCTCAACTAACCTTATAAAATACACCTATCCATCGAAGCCCAGTATCATGTAGTGTTCCCCCATGTCTACGGTAAATCGTTATAAAACTCATAAAATCAATAAAACAAGCCCTCATCCATAAAACACATGCTTGCTGCGTGTTTTAAACATTCCTTCAGTTGCAAGAAAAGCAATTTGGGTGATGAAACGGCGTGGCATCAGTTGTACCATTATTGCGGTACGTGCAGAGAGTTACTCGTCTTGGTACGTGGCGAGATATTAAAGGGCTACATTACGCTGGCTTTGTATAAACGAGTTTGTGTAGAAAATATTGCAGATGACAGTGAATTAATGAAGTTACTGCCTTTCATATCTTTTATCTTTACGATACGCGTTTGGCAACGTGATGTTTACTATAAATACCTTATGGAATAGGTTGGTTATTCATATACAAAGTTGCATAAAACAGAATGAATCGTTTAATGGTCTTATAACTTACTCGTGTCGTTGCAATAAAATCTGGATATAACGAAAAATAGGGACCAAGCGTCCGTTTTGGTTGTTTTATTGGCGCTGAATACTACGCCTTAAAGATCATCAGTGCCTCTGACATGCATTTGCGTGAATTACTAGATACATTGGAAATATTTACCAATTTTTCAGTAAAAAGTAAGCCAACTCCCATTCGCAATCTCACAATCTCGTACATAGCAAAGCGGACGAAGTAAAATATAAATTCGAGACCCGGTGCTTCCGCGCACACGTTACTTGTTTATCCTTTTAAGGGCAAGTCTCATTTCAGACAACTGCTATGATTGCTGTCTAACGACCACTCACATAAGACACGCCACTTCCATCCCAGTCTACACACAAATATAGACGCAAGCGACTAAGACGGTTGTACTGATAACGCACTTTTTTGTTTCAAGCCACGAGTGATCCATAAGGAAAAATGAAGGAATAATGCAGGTCATTTTATACTGGGTGGGTGGTTAAGCGTTTGCCTAATGGGGTTTCATGAATGAACGCAGATTTTCAGCCGATTATGAGCCTACGCTTATTAATATTAGTTTGGCGTTTAGTTTTATACAGTGTTAGTTAGGTCAAGGGCTGCTGTAAATGGGTTGATTACAAATACCGGTAGTATAATGGTGGTAATTAGTATTTATAGTGTATACTTATATACACTATATAAATACTAATTCGTTGGTTATAACACTAATAAACCTACAATTGTAATCGTTATGCAGCATTGAACTACCGGTATTTGTTGCTTTTAACGACAGTTCAAAAAAGGTACAAAAAACCTTTTTACCTCTCATTTGGATTTGAATTATACTGTAGGTATACAAAGTGATTGAACAGTACTGTCGTTAAAAGCATCTTAGATATGAGTGTATTTAAAGTATGTGTTCATGAAATATGAGGTTTGATGTATTGAATACCATATAGCTGATGCGTTATTCTAAATTTAACTTAAAAACACCGTCTCCACAAAACTGTTCCACGCATGATCGTTACAAAAAATATATATTCCCAATAAGCGAAAAACAAAAAGAAATAACGCGAACAAAATTGAAAACAGGCCGTTGTTATGTTATACTGTAGGTTGGAAAAAGGCAATCTTCATGAGGGTTCGCGCCGGACGCGATGAGGAAATAAGAATTCATCCTTCCTCGGGTAGGAGGGGGCAAGACGGACGACGCCATTCCAAAAACCCATTATACGAGCTCCGGAGCTGTTTTCTATCTCAGGAACGAACCCGCGTCCCCCCGCGGGGGCAAGAGCGGGAGGGGGTGGCATCCTCAGGGATTCTCGACTTTGTTTATGAAAATTACCCATTAAAGTGGCTATGAAAGTAACGGTTTTGCCACTCCTGGAATTAATAAGGAAATTGATATAGATTATTATATTTGAAAATTTCGGGCCGCGTGATAACGTGGTTTGTTGAAATTGGAAATTTTGAATTACACATTTTCTGTTCGACGTTTTTGTAATTTGTGGGTTGGAACCGTTTCAGCCGCTTTCATTTAATTTAAGTCATAATTATGCCATGCGTTATGTTACCTATAGTAATCCGGGTTGAATTTAAAAAGTTCAAAACTTAAGTTCTAAACTTGATCTGTAGTAATGAAGTTCTAAAGTTAAAGTAAAATAATATTTTTCAAGGTCCCATACTCCGAAACACTTAGGTATCCACATTTACCTAAACTTTACCAATCTTGAGTTAATCCATAAATTGCCAAGCAACATTACCCTCGAGCTATCACCCCAAGATTTACATTGTCATTAGAAATTAAATTAAAAAAGCGGAATTATTACACTCGAGGCTAAATTTAAATACACATTACCGCTTAATGCACCCTCCTTATTGAGAAAGCGTGCTTTCTTTAGCCTAGGCCCATCTCTTTCTGATCTGATTGTTGTAAATGGGTGGGAGGGGAACAAAAGATCGGCGCAGACCCGTAGCCCGTAGCTCGATATAAAGAAAGATTATCCGAAGCCCCTAAGGAAGTTTGAAATTGCTATTGTAGCGAAAAGGATTATATGTTAGTGCTACGGCGTAGAGGGTCTACGAAGCCGCGGGGGGTCGGATTCTGGGCGACGGTATTTATTTATTCGTGTTTTGCCGTCGTACTGGTTTTATTCCTGTTGCGTATTTTGCAGTTGTAATACTAGTGTCACACCAATGTATGTATGATTAATAAGAAAATTATTTTGCGACTAACAGGCTTCCAGCGAGAGGGCAGCAAGTGAGTCGGATTTTGTTTTCTATTAATTGTGCAATATGTTTCGAATCTGCATGGAATAAACATATATTCCCAATATTTCACTATTAAATATATACACCCTTCACGTTTTTAGCTATTTACGATGTACCGCCGCGCGGGATAAACTCAATCGAAATAAACACTCGGACCGAACAGTTAAAACGCACCCAATTAACAATTCGGAACGTAAAATAAACAAGCCGGTATCGCGACAATGCGCAGGCACTGTTGGCGACCGGATTTAATCCTTTGAATCCGCTTAAATCCGCTTAGATCCGGTTATATCGAGTTATATCCGGACCGAGCCGGCGCGCCGCGATACGGCGGCCTGGCTAGCGGTGTGTTAATCCTCCCTTGAATTGTGATAAAAGCCTCACCTGAATTATTAAACCGGACCTCGGGTGGACTTATACAAATTATGTGAAATGTCAACGGGGCTTTGGATGAAATTTTAGTAAATTATAATTAGACTTCATCATATCAGCCGAAAGACATCCAATGCTGGACATAGGCCTCCCCGAAAGAGTGCCAAAGTGACCGGTCCTGCGCCACCCGCATCCAGCGGACTCATCAGTCCCCCTTGTGGGGGGCCTACCCACGCCGCGCCTTCCGGCACGTGGTCGCCACTCGAGAACCTTTCCGCACCAACGGCCATCATAATTAGACTTAGGAGTACTTATTTAAAATGAATATTTCCCCAGTCCACACGGGGCCAGCATTTGGGCTACTGCCTATTTCTACTTATCCATGAGGCCTGTGCTGCAGAGCAGTATATAGCTACATTTAGTTGATTAAAATTTTAACACTTTCGTCGCTAGGCGGGTTCCTGGCAGTTAAAGTGTTAAAAGATTGAGGTAGTTTTCTACCTTAGGGTTTAAATATATTCCATACTCAATTACGACCGTTTTGTACGTCCAGTTTCACATCTTTAATTAATTTACATGTTCATTTATCTTTTGTATACTTTAGTACTTTTTAATAATTACCGTGTATCTGACTTCTATTAAGTATTTTTACGGAATTTTGCGCCATGACAGATAAAGTAAGTAACAAAAATGTGAACGGAAAGCATGTTTGTCACAAAAATGAATGAATTCTAACATTTAACAATCTTTTTGAACTTGCCATGTAGGTATGCTTGTATTGTATGAATGTGCACTGTTAAGGTCATATCTTTTAACAGGATTTGATGAGAGCATATTAAAAATCTGCAAATAAGCTCACAAGTTGTCATTTGTAAAACATACATTATGCAGTCTTACTAGATAGTAGATTTTGTGATTTCGCAAACTTATGATTTACTACAAGACGTGAATAAAACTATATAACCCGCTTATGTCACGTATTGCGCCAACCAATTCCATTCCAACAATACCTATACAGCGGACAAATAAATACATAACTTACGACAGCAAACCGAATACGCTCGCAGTAACGGGCAACATTCTAACAATTTAATGCGACATAAACAATACAAATATCGCGCAGTGCCGTACGCGAATCGGCATACGTAGCCGCGTATACAACATATTTATCGGGTATGGTATTGTGGCGCGACCATTACCGTACATCTGGGGGGGCGTGGGGGCACCATGAATCCTGATGCACCGACCAGTATAAAATAAACTTCAGTACTGATAAAAAGGAGGACGCGTTTATGTTTTAATCTTCGACTAGCCCGCGTAGGGGAGCTCTAAGTACACTGGAGCGACGTAAAGGGTTTGTTGATTGGACGGGGCCTGAAGTGACCCATTGTTAATGGAGTTAATCGTCCATATAGTCCGTCGAGGCGATTTATGTTTCATTTCGGATAACATTATGCACGCTGGATCATGCGAGGGCCCTTGGAGTCTGCGATAGATGTTTTGTTTACTGATCTGTATCTGTTTACGCAAATTGAGATACGCTAAGTATTAAAACGGATTATCTGGTTAAGTACCTAGTTTTCATTAAGTATTAGGAGAGGACGTACAGTCGACGCCAAATATAAGTATACACTATTCGCGTTAATACAAAGGAATAGTGCAAAAGTGTTAAAATGTCTTTGACATCAACTGTAGGTATACATAATGACTTTAAAACAGGTTTATTTCTTCAAAGGTTCCTCTGTGTTGTATTTTATTTTAGGCACAAAAGAAACATTATATGGTTCCATTACATAAAGATGTCTACGTATAACTATAAAGCCTAAGAATATGGAGGTAACGTAAATCATATCAAACACATCGGTTCACATTCTCATTCCTCTTTGCATAACTAGCCAGCCATTGAACTCTAAGAAATATTTTCTATTGGTTGTCTTTGAAAGCAAAAACGAATATAACAAAACAGACATAATTAAACCCGTACAAGCAGATGCTTCTAGCTGGCTTAAAAAAAGAATAAAAGCTTGTAAATAAGCTAAAAGCCCTCAGCTCATTAGCAGATTAAGCTCGCGTGACTACCGGTCGTGTGGTGGAGCTTCTGACATGCGAGCTTTCCGAATGCTACGTTTTAATTTAAACAGAGATATGCTTTCGTTTATTGCGGCAATGTTTTTTATGAAGTTCTATAGTAAACGAACTGCACAGAGTACAAATTATAAATATTCTAATTATACATCACATGCGATGTTTTTTTATGCAATGGCAACGTATTTGAAATACCACAAAGCAGTACTAATACACACAACAAGAGATGAGATGTGGTGCTAAATAACACTAAAAAAAGTTGATTATCATGTAAAACCTGAATATTAAGTAAAGCCGACTGCAAAAAGATGAAAGCATTTATGACCGTATTCCCTTGTTTAAAGGTGAAAAATATATATATCTTTTGTAGTTGACTGTATAGGCATTGTGTATTATGTTATGTAGAATTTAATCTCAATCTTTTACATTAATTAGCTACGCTCCTAAACAAATCTATTTAGTCCGTCAGGCAGATTATCAAAAAATATTGGACACAGTATTTTATGATTCTTTCATTCAAACCAAAAACGATGAAGATTCGTCTCATTTTGTTACACTTAGCATAATGTGACGTCACGCGGAACTTTAACGGGCTTTACTTATCTTCATAATTTTTTGTTTGATTGATTGACAAAATAAAAAATATGTGTCCAATATGTTTTGATTAACTGACGGTTTTAATACGTAGTATAATTTTTTTTTACCCAGTAAAGAACCCAATTATACATATTCCTAAATGTGAGTCTGAAACCTACCGTAAAAATAAAACATAACTTAACGTCACGGCGAATGCCTACTTAGAATAATTCGCTCGAGCACCTATGACCGTTTACATGCATAATATGAGGAATATAGAATTTATAGTAACTGGTCTAAGGTTCTGCTGAAAGAGTTTTGTTCTATTAGAGTAATATGAATACTAAATCGCTTCTAGCTTTGTAACTAATTAATAAAATATTTTTTCTCAAACTTGCAATGAAATGCAGCCGTGCAGGTGGTGCAGTTCAGAAACGTATTATTAAGTTGCATTAACCTACAAATAAAACAAATTGACTACGTTTTATTTTTATTTCATTGCTAGTTTGAGAAAAGCACTATGCAAATCTCGGCGAGCTGAAACGGGATTGCCGGCCGTCTATATCTACTTGGCCTGCAAACCTTCGTTTCCCGGTCTCTAGAGTAATATACTATTTATTACATATTTGAAATTATATTAAGTCACTGTGTAATAAATTAAAATAATATGTTCGTAATCGATCTTCGAGCTGGCGTTACGAGTACCAATACTCGTAACGCCATCTATGTAGGGGAACCTTAAACAAAAGAAAATGCCTCGCAGTGCATTTTTGCACAACCTAATAGACACATTTGAATATTTTGTTTATTAAATGTAGGTATATTAATTTCGGATGTCTTAACTCTGTGATAGGAAAAGGATCTTGCTTACCCTCAATTTCGGAACAAATAATTTGATTTTACGAGATTTCCCAAATGTTCTTCATGAATAGTTGCTGTCTTCTTAGACGTTCTTTGAATTAGGAATGGCGATTGCGCAAATAGTTGAAAGGCCGTACTCGGCTTTAAATAGTAAAACGGCCCTTCCATTAAATTAAGCACCTCTCGTAGTGTGATAGTATGATTAATACTCTATCAATAAACTAATTGTCACCGATTTAGACTTATAAAATAAGTTTTATCTTTTTGGGGTTAATTAACGCGATTTGTTTCAAATTTAGAAATTATGTTCTTTACTTAGATTCACGTCGCCACAAAAAGACTAATACTGGTTAAAATAAAAATATATATGATTTTTTTTTGTGAATTAGCGACAAATTGGAAAGTGTGATTTTCTATCTGTTTGTTCCTATTTTGGGAATTCAATTCTAACCCTTTTTGGCCGAAATGTCAAAGTTGCTTATACAAACGATCGTGTATATAAAGGTTTGTTTCGTTTGCAGTTTCCGTAACAAACGCTAACTGCTTTAAAAGCGATTCCAGAGCACACGACAGATTCAATTAACTCGGCATACTTCATTAAATTAAGCAGCGTCATTAAGTGGCTTTACTTTAAATTGCATTTCATTCGATTAAATTGTTGTATACGAATTCTAATTAGATTTGTGAAGAAAAACGCGATATTTTTTTTTAAAATACATATTGTATACCTTTCAGAAGCAATTTTTTTTCAAGTTGCTCGTAACATTCCAACCAGTACCTACTTCAAATAATCGGGGTAGAACTTCACTTCAGGTTACTTCGGTTCGATAGGTTCCACTACCTACCTACCCTACCTACCTACTATACCTACGTATATCATTATCATATGACCATTTTGATTTTCGTAAATGTGTAATTTAACCTTATTATTTCAAAAATACGGAAAACAGCTTATGAAAATTTTACCATGTTTTATGTTACGTGTGTTACGTTCCGTGTCCTCGCTGGATGGACCCAACGGAAGACCAGCGCTGGCTGCAAAGCCAGCATCATGCTGAGTTGGGCCCATTTCGTGACACTGCACAGATTCACTTCTGGTTTTGTCTTATAATACTGTGTGTTTTGTTGTGTTGTGTCATGAATAAATATTTGATTTGATTTGAAAATATATCATACAGAATTACAAAAGTACGATGATTACAAATAAGATGATACAAACATGTAGGTTAGCACGCTTTAACGGATACGATAAAATTCCAATATATCCGCCTATCCGCCTTAACAATACTCTAGTTAACAACAGTAAAAATAAATTATTTTAACGTATAATTGCCGATATACAAAACTCACGGGAATACTCGGAATATACTATCTGACAAGCACAAACGAAACTCACCTTCAAGCGCATGTTGCGCATGCATTTTCTCAACGATATCTCTGGTTCTGGATTTAGTGACACAGTTTTTTTCACTATGTATATTATATTTTTGTATTTATGTAAGTAACTGCATTTATTTATTTTATTAGGATATGTATTTTCATTAGCTTAGGTAGCTAATGAAAAAACCTTTTCATTTGTGTTTTTCTTGGTCAACTGCCTGCACCTATAAAGCTTTTCTGTTTAGCCCTGTGGTTGACTAGTAGAGAATGCCTTAAGGCATTAAGTCCGCCATTTGTACTTCTTATTTGTGCAATAAAGTTTACCGCGCTTAAACGTATTCATACTTTTTTAAGTATTTTGAATTCATATGGTCAAAAAATTTACGCAAATGATGAGATTTGACTATCAATCCATCCCAATTCCTAAAAGTTTATAACTACAAAGATCTTCATTAATTGTTTAACTTAATCATATATAAAAGGTAAAGCAACATAATACTATAAATACTACATAGAATATAGAATCCATCGTCCGGTCACTTGGGAAATTTTCCAGTCGAGATGACCCTCCCAATATCTGTTGGGATCATATTTGCATCTAATTGTGAACCATTGTTGTCTCTGGGAATGGGCAGCGAACGTTAATGGGTTTATGTATCATATTTATGATTCCGCTGGTAATTCAATTGTGTTGTTTTTTGGTATACATTGGTAATGTATATGCTATGGAGTTGGATAGCCCTCCATTGTTGTTTTACGTGGCATGTGTATTGTATCTATAGGTGTATATATCTAGTCGGTAAGAATTTAATATTGGTGTTACAACAGACAACATGACTCATAAGGGATAAGCCTATTTCAAATAAAGGAAAATGGTAGGTATTTTATTAAATTATTTAGGTTATGCGTTGGCATTGGACCTCCGTTTTGACGGGCAGCGTGTAAAGTAAAGTTTTACATAAAACACAAAGATAGGTAAGTACGTGTACGGAATACCAACCCATTCCCTCATGAAAATAAAATATATGCATAGTTTATAACTTTTTAAAATATTGACATCGTGGATATTTGGCAGTGATAAAGTTCTGCACTAGAAATCTATTGCAAAATAAATAACAAGGCTGTATTAGCAATGTAATTTTATAATACTCTGATACTGAGATTATACATTGTTTGTACTGTTGGTACTGTTTTGAAAAATCATACCTCGCCGAGTTACACCGGTTCTTCTCGAGGCAGTTTTATTTCCGAACCGTTGGTAGTTTATCGATATTCATAGGAGCATGTAATATGCCTAAATTGATAACTTTGATTATGAAAACCCATCAGGACCGCTAGATTGCCAGGCCGGGATACATTAACAACCAGGCTGATAAGGTCGTCTTTATTTCGTGAAGATATTATCAAAATATAGTACTTATTGACAAGTAAGTATAGGTAGTTACATTGACCGACAACACGCATAAAAATAAGTGCCTTATCGAAATGTAAAATAAACGACACACCAATCTACTTATACAGTAGAAGGGGCGAGTGACCGATCCGAGGCGAGAGGGCAAAATGCGTAACTTCCGTTTTCCACGACATTGGGCACAATTTGAAATATTTTACTACAGTTGTAACGACTTGATGGTGCTAGAGGCCCACTTGTATATCTCTTTTATCTTTTGTCGGCGCCCCTTTGCCCTCCACCCGGATGAAACTTTCAGTTCGGAATGGGCGATTTTTTAGCTGTAGCTGAGGGCGGTTTTCGTTTTTCTTTATAGTTTTTGTAACTGGACATCATGAGAGACGGCTATGGTAGGGCAGTCGTAGACGGCAACTATTGCCATTCGCTACAGATTGAAGTGACTTGATTACGAGCCTCTATAATTGTCAATATACTTAAATATCTCAACACTATCAACATCATGCCGTCTACCCTTGCGTTTATCCGTAAACTAACTTGCAGTCGTATTTTCGAACGAATCTCTAAACGTCACCAATAATGATTTAATAATGATATTTCATGATGCATGTAGTGGACGCAGCATGGGAAAAAGTGACACAAGTAAGGTTAGGTGATATTTGGGTCGTTCGACTATTTCTTATTATTGTTCTGTCCCGTTAGCCAGGAGAAAATGTCGTCATCATCCTAGCGTTATTCCCGGTTGTGCCCTAAAGGAGCTAGAAGTCCGCTTTGACACCTAATCCCTAGATTTGGCAAAGGCACTAGTTTAACGAAAGCGACCGCCATCTGCCCTTCCATACCCGAGGGAAAACTAGATCTTATTGGGATTAGACCGGTTTCCTCGCGATGTTTTTCCTTCACCAGAAAGCTAACGGTATATATAACCAGGAGAAAATGTGACAGAGTTTATTATAGAGATGGACATAAAAAAAGACTTGAGGGTAGTGATGGCAACTATTGAAAGAAAAAACTTATTTACATATTTCAATGCAATTTAAGGCAAGTCCAATAAATAATACACAATCACTCTGATATTTCGCAAGTACAGAATTCCAGCAAGCATATCAGTCCGGTTCGGTGCGATGAATCCAGCTATGGCGCGCATAAACCTAGTGGGCAGTAAGGTAAATCGTGCGCCGGAGATGACTAAATCAACGCACTATCACCCGATCGCTCGCAGGTACACTCCGCTTGGAGAAATACTGTATAATCCAGAAAAGTTTCAATGTTAGAACTTACAGTTTTTGTGGGATATCAAAGGTGTAGGTTCACAGAAAAATCTATAAAAGGAACACCGTTTTCTCCTTCTATACTTTTCTAAACCTATATATATTTTTGATGAAATAAAAACTTAACTAACATCTCGATATTTATTTAAAAAAACTTTTAACCCTGTTCCTTAACTTTCAAATGTTTTACTGATATCATTAAACATGACATATTTTTACTTTTTGGTCTAAGGGACGTACGTGACTTCTAATAAAATGTTATCATTTTAAACGACTGACAAAGTGATAGTTAGAGTGGTATTTTTTGGGCACAATTAGGAAAAAACTCGAAGTAAGGACTTAATTTATGATTAAATACCAAAATATTTTTAGAATATTAAACTATATTGGTTCTTTTAAGATTGATGAAAAGAGAGTGGAGTTGAGGATATACTTATTCTACAAATATTCGTGAATGCTGAAAAACAGCATTGGCGTTAGCCTTGGTTAATTCGTTATTAACACAGTAAAATCAGGTTATATTACTGATATTAGGTATCTGGGGCTGCGACACTACTTTATTACGATATTGCAATAAATCCTTTCGAATGCAAGTAATAAAGGGTACCTATAAAATGAGTATTTGTCCAGATCATTAACAAGTCGTAAGGCAATCTTATTACCCGCCTGGTTTCCACTGTGACTCGGTAATTCATTGCTAATGTATTCATTACGTCTTTCCCAAGCATTAAAATATTAAATTGCCTTATATAAATAACCAAACAAAGCCGACTAGTCCCGGACTCACGTAACTTATGGCGGACAAAAGTTTCAAGGTAAAAAATAAATATATCTACATGTTTTTTTAGTTTTGGTAACATCTTGATTAAGTAGGGACCACCTGCCAGAACCGCTTCTTAGGGTATCCATAAATAAGTGTTGAAAAAAAAATAATGGTGACATAAAGAATATTGTGAGGTGGTTGCCTATGGCTTTTGGATTGGAAAGGGTTGGAAGAGACGCTTTGGTCGATCCCGAGCTATGTTTTTTTAATTAATAAGCACTGTAAAATTAAAAATATTAGAGTAAGCAATTATATCGGGATAGGAATACTTAAGCAACTAGCCTGTAACTGTCACAAGGACGCTCATCCTTATCTTTTACACTGAATAAATTGCTTCGTCTGCATCTCGTGGTCAGAAATTAAAGGTATCTTTGACATAAAGTTGCATCAGTCTTGAAATTTTTAAGTATAAATGAGAACTTTTCTATTCGCATTCTATGACTTTACATTGTCGGCGTCAACAAAAGAAATAACGCATCCATAATGTCCTTGCAAAATTGCATTTCGCACGCAACTAAAACCTTTTTTTTGCCACGTTGCGGCCGACTTTAATTTATTTCGAAACCTTTTATTATCCATAACCCATAACACTCAGGTAAATAGAATGCAGTTCAAGATGGCGTCCACATAAATCGCGGGACATGCGCTTGCGTTGCATCTAATCGCGAATTTATTGTTCTGGGGCCAACTGTAGTACGAAATTAACAATGAACAAAATATTATTAGTGCATTTCTCGAAATAGGGTCTCTAAATCACAGGGGTATTGTCGTTCGAGCTTTACGAGTACACAGTGGTAATGAAGCAATTTCGAGCACCGCATAATAGCTGGAATGATGCTGTAAATTGATTTTTATACTTTGTTTGACATCAATGATTGACATGAGAGCTTTTGGAGCTATAAACGCTGCGCCTGCGACATTTTTATCACCTGCGCGACAAGGCGCTATAAATTTATCGTTTGTGGGACTTTGGGCCAATTTTATGACTCATTTGGTGGTACTAAACGTCCATATAGATTGTTAGTGTATCAAGTTGCGCCTTTTGATTGCGATGAGTGCTACTGGATATAAATGCTCGACTTGATGGAGTTTTAAGTTAATCCTCATGTTTATGGCCCAATAATATGCGGTTGTTAGTGCCCGTAAATATTATAAGTACAAAGATAAAGTTTTACAAGTATATTATGGAGCAACAAAGCTGGACCTGCTGGTCAGGTCTTGTTTGTTTTTGCTTTTAAGAATGTCCTCGGTGTCGGTGCATATACTTATGTAGGGGGACTATCTACGCTACTGACGCACTCAACATATTGCTGTTGACTGCAATCACATTAAAAACTTGCGATAAACTATCCGAATGAAATAGGCACTGGGTACCTATGTTACTAACATCTCTCTACCTATATAATACGTATTCGTACAGGTCATTTTTGTGAGAGCATTTTGTTCTCGCATTAAGGCCTTATTCCAGTGAGCTCTATTAGGGACCCATTGCATAGGTACGAGTATGTACTGACGAGAACATTTACTTCCGAGCAGAATCCGAAACAAACATGTCTCAACATGGTTCTATACTATGTAAAGGCACAGTGATGCGGTAAGATATATATTAGACCCAAGAGGTTTACATTTTTCGCCCTATTACAATTGAGTCAAACACTTCAAGTTTTGACCGTACCATGCCTCTAAATTCAAGTTCATCTAACGTGTTTGGTCAAACATTTCAACGAGACAGAGAGTGAACAGGACCGGGTTATAACGCTTGCAACAAGAAGGAAAGATCTTAAACATAGTTTATTATTGGGAGCCTGTAGTGTCTCACTGCAGGGCAAAGGCCTCCCCCCAAAAAAATTAAAATAAAAAAAATAGTTTAATACCGAAATTAAATATAGTACAACATTCCGCGCATTATCAGGCTGTACATCTTTTCAACAAATTACCCGTAGAGTTTAAGCAGATCTCCAACATTAATGTGTTCAACCGTAAATTAAAGACTCTTCTTGTAAATAAATTGTATTCTTCAATCGATGAATTTGTTAACGACATGTAAAATTATTATGATTCTAGATTTTGACATGTTTATTGATTATTAATATAAAATTCTAGGTATTAAATTGTTTTGTGAATGACTTCTTATAAAATTATTATATTGTTTCGTGAATTATTATAAATTATTAATATTGCAGATTTAAGTTATGCATAACATGTTTATCTAATGTTTCATCTTAATTTTGTAATTAATTGTAATGTACTATCGACAACACAGCTAACTGACCATCGGTGCACCGTAAGTACATTGTAATAAGGTTCTATATAAACACAGGATGGTCAGTTAACAGTGTTGTCGTTTGTACCTACCTATTCGACACAATGTCGTAAGTTATGAATTAAATAAATATCAAATATTAATAAGGTGTAAAAGTGTAAAAATTTCTTTAACGTCGACTATACGAATATTTATGTTTTCGCCTGTAACAGATTGTTCCAATTGATATTCAATAAGATCTTATAAGGATAAGAACAACTAAGGACCAATACAGTTGTTTAACTCACGAAGGCAGATTGTCCATATAGGTACTATGGACCTATAGACCTATGGACACAGGTGTGTGTGGACACTGCGTATGCACATGTATCTGTGTGTAATCACGGGACGCTCAGTGACAGTGGCAGTAGGTACTAACATGTCCTCACAGACAATTACGCCTTCCCACAGAAACATGGTCAACCTGGCTTTGTAATGAAAAAACCTAGATGAAGTCCTTGGGACCAATATAAGATAGCATGAACCACAAACCAAGAGAAAACTCTCAGCCAAGTTGCAAGCGGGATAATCTTAATTTTTTTTTTTATGTTTTAGGAAACCTGTTCCGCTGCTACCCGCTCGAAGGCTTCGCGGCTACAACATTACTCTCCCATACGGCGCCGCCCCGCCGGCGTAGAAGCCTCCTATTGGACCACCAGGCCCCGCCCACAAACACCTACAATTATATTTATAATGCACACGCTGAAATAATTTACATTTGAGCTGAATTTGCGAGCGGCGTGGGTAATTGAAAATTTGTTATATTGGCCCAAACGGCCCACGGCGCGGATTGCGACGTCTAAGTGATTAGTTTGCTTTCCGCTTTTGATTGTATTTGATGAGTCTTTGGGTAACGTTTTGTTGTTTCTATTGTGCTATAATAAATAAGTCGTTGGAGGTTGGAAAGTGTTCTTATAAGTTACCATGCCCGATTGTCATTAAGCCAGATACCATAGACAGTTCGTATTGGAATAAATCATACACTTGTAGCTGGATCGAAATAAAATACTTATTTAGTAATATTTATGAATATTTTTTTTAGGCAATTAATTAAGAACGATTGTATTTTGGCCACACGAATAAAAAAAACAACTATTGATATTGTAATTATAAAAGTTCTACTCAGAAAGATAATCTTTTGGTATTAACATATGTATACATAATAAAATAAATCAGCCTATATAAGTCCCACTGCTGGGCACAGGCCTGCCTCTCATGACAGGGAACGGGCAGTAGTGCCCACGCTGGCCCAGTGCGGGTTGAGGACTAACATTAAGTATATATGTTGTGTTAATTTTAAATAATTTTACTGTAATTGTTATCTATGATTTCTCAATAAATACAATTAATTTGTGTTTTAATGTTCCACATCCTTAAATCCAGTTATACTGCTTTACCCAGGTCTCCTTTACGCAAATTCACTCAAATGCGAAATCCGAACGTTCCATTTACTCTACAGCAAAATGTCCGACCACTCCATTTAGAACACCTGCCGTAAATCCCACGTAGACCTCGTGTCGACTTGTAGATACAGCTAGGACGATAAACAGTGAGTCGATAATCGGCCGCGACAGTAAACCAGCGCCTTAATTGGCTACCTGTATGTTTTAATTGACCATAAATCGACAGCAAGCGCTTAATGAGCGCCAGTTTTCGACGCACAAATCTTTGCGCTGGATCGAGTTTCCATTAGGCAGTGGGTTCGTTTATATTGGGTACCTATATGTTATCGAAATCGATGATTATTTCAAACAAGTTAATTTATAATTATTATGGATTTATTGGATTATTATTAAACTTGCATATGAACCTGGACAGCCAATTGACAAAATTTTAGCAAGAAAATTTATAGGACAAACAAGAAATCGTTTGCAGTCACCGAGATTAAACTGATAGGCTAGGTATTTTTTTGTAATTTGACATGTAGTAAATCCCAAAGTAGGTATAATTATTTCAACATCTTTACTTTTTGAGAGTCTTTTTGAGTTGTATTTTTGAGTACCTAGTTAGAATATTTAGAACTTGCTCAGAAGATAGGTACAGATGTAAGTACCATTTCCCTCGCCAGCAGGTAGAGAAGCCAGAGGAGAGGATACCGAGGCTCAATAGACACGTCATCGAGTAGGTATTTAAAATAAATAAGAGTGATAAATTCCAATAGTACTTAGTACTATTGGAATCTACTTAGATAAATAGTACTAAAGATTATTTTTGGTTCTGGTCGCGGAACCCTCTTTCGTGCGTACTTTGGTGTTAGCAGTTATATCCGCTCTTAAGCATCGGTACCTATTTTTTATAACTCCCTCAAACTTCAGTCCAAACCAAAGATTTGACTGCATAGACATCAAATTATTGCTTTCCAAGTTAAGCTACTATGGTTTTGATAGAAGGGCGGTAAAGTGGTTTAACAGTTACCCTACAGGTAGGCACCAATATGTCAAAATGTGTCTGCATGTCGGATCATCTTGTGTCTCAGACAAAATGGAGCTCACTCGAGGTGTGCCCCAGGGCTCCATCCTTGGCCCAATCTTATTTATTTTATACACCGCAGACATAGGGACACATATAACAAATTGCAAGTTCCATATATACGCTGATGATATACAAGTGTATCTCATGTAGGCAGTCTGAAGTCGACAGTGCAATAGGAAAACTTAATAATGATCTCGCTAGTATAGCAGCCAAGTAATGGTTTTTTATTGAACCCGTCTAAAACCAAGTACCTTATCTTTGGTAGCAACCAACAGTTGACTAGGCTTAGTCCTTCAGTGAATGTTACATTGATGGGTGAACCTATTGAACGGGTCTTTGAGGCGCGTATTAACCTTGGCCTTTTAATGGATGATGAGCTACGATATGAGAAACACATTCTAAATTCAGTGAGAGGCTGTTTTTACAAACTAAAGGTGCTTTACAAAATTAGGCCCTTTTTAAATGAAAAATTGCGAATCCAATTAGCAGAATAACTCATAATGTCGAAATTAAACTATATGGATACAGTCTATCGTCCACGTCTACTCGCAAGAACCAAACAACTAGTCCAAAGCGTCCAAAACGCCTGTGCCCGTTTCTGTTTCAACATCCCGTTGAGGGCTCATGTCACTCCGTTTTTGAACAAAAGTAATATGTTGAAGATGCTACATAGACGCAAGCTTCATCTGGCAAGTCTTCTCTTCGGTGTAGTTAACTAACAGGCCCCAAAATATCTCTTTGAGGTATAGTTATTTCGCAAGCCACGTTGAGCACGGCAGTGTGGGTTACAACTGTTAACACATCGACATGCTTCAGCTGCTTTTCGTGGAAGTTTTAGATATGCCGCAACCAAATGATGGAATAATCTGCCCCCGCCGATCAGGAACCTTATAAGTAGACATCGTTTTAAGGTTAATGTTAAGAAAAATTTGTTTGAGCATCAGAAAGGACAAGGAAATTTGAAACACGGTACTAGCTGTTGCTAGCTAAAAATGCACATGTACCTGCTGTTTATGTCCCTAAGGCATCACGCTGCGTGTTGGTGTGTGTAGCTTCATTTGTAGACACTTCTTTCTTCTTTGTTTTTATCGTATTTTTTTTCTTTTTTTAAGCCACCCATGAGGCGTGTTTCTTGGTTTTATGTTATTTATGTTTTTTGCTGGTGTAATTTTGTGGTTTTTAATATGTTCTTCAATTTTTCTTTTATTTCTTGTGATTATATGTATGTGTGCGTTTCGTCACTGTGCCGTGGTATCACCTAATTGGTGACAACGGAAGACCAGCGCTGGCTCTGCCAGCATTACCCCGAGTTGTGACCATTTCGTGGCAAATTACATTAGTTTAATATCATTGTCTGTAAATTGTCTTGTATTTTGACATAAATAAATGTATCTTTCTTTCTTTCTTTCTTCTTTCAAACAACAAAAAAAATGTGTATCAAAATAGATAGTTTTATGACCATGTAAATTAATATGACGCCGATACTTATGTATGACATTTCAGCGAATATTTTTCGAATTGGAATGGTACCTACACTAGTTCTAATAGGTAAGTCATATACAAGTATTTAGTAACGAATAAGCATTACTTGTTTTGTATGTGCCATAATATAAGTGATCAGTGATCACACTAAAAATGCCCGTTTTCACTTATCAACTTGTTTTTTTTTGCCTTGCTTGTTTAGTAGTTTTAATTACGTTAGTCCGGGCTGCCTGTATAGTTTTGAAAGTAAAATTATCATATGCCAAAATACGTAGAACTTCCCATCTCTAAGACACAGTCTAAAACCGAAGTTACAAATCTCTTACTTTAAAAATGTCTTGCTCATCATACAGACGTACCTATACCCCTTAAGGGATTAATTTCAAAAACACTGAAATCAGTTTTCAATTTTTTAAACAGTCTAAAACCGATGTTGCGATCTCTTACTTTAAAAATGTCTTGCTCTTAGGAGATAAATAAAAAAAATGCTGAAAATTGTTTTGCAGTCTTTTAGCATAGGTACAGGCTAAGACATAAGTTACAAATCTCTTACTTTAAATTTTCTTGCTCTCCATACAAACTTTTCACCCCTTTTTAACCACCTTAGGGGTGGATTTTTCCAAAACGCTTAAAGTTCATTTTTTGTATTCATGTGATCTGTCTACTAAGTTTCAAGTTTCTAGCTCAAAAGGAAAGGTTTCCCTCATACAAACTTCCTACCCCTATTTGAGCCCCTTAAGGGAAGAATTTTGTAAAACGCCAACAGTTCTTTTTTGTATTCTAATATAAGTATTTTTTTTTACAAAGTTTCGCTCCATACAAACTTTGCACCCCTAATTAACCCCCTTAGGGGTGGAATTTTCTAAAACGCAGAAAGTACTTTTTTGTGGTTCACTAATGTTAGACCGAACAACTTTCGGCCAAATGTTTCATTTGACAAAAGTTTCATTTGACCTAATGCATTTTTTCTTAAATAGAAAGCTTTATAGGATTATTATAAAACAAACTTAACCTAACCTAATGACTTCTATTTGATGATATTCAAAGAATACCCGAAAATACCACTGTTTTGACGAGAAATGCATTAGGTCAAATGAAACATTTGTCAAATGATACATTTGGCTAAAAGTTGTTTGGTCAAGAGACAGGTCCCCTTTTTTTTGTATCTTAATAAGTAATCTTTCTACAAAGTTCCAAGTCTCTAGTTCAAAAAATAATGTTTTCCACATACAAACATTGCACCCCTATTTAACCGCTTTAGGGGTGGAACTTCCAAAAGTGAGTGAGTGAGTCAGTCAGGACAGGCATTTATATATATAGATTACCTAAGGATAATTCTTTGAAAATAAAGTGTTAGCTGTTTCACTTGTCTGCTGAACGAATTTGACCAGCGGTCAAACTAACCGACAATTCGTCATGCGTTGCAAGAGCTGACATACGCCTCTGTACTGTAATAATTTATACTAAAGTGTCTCTGAGTTTGTGGCTTCAAATGCAAATATCGATTAAGCTCCAAAACTGCTTTTGTTTTACAACTTTTCATAAACATGTTCTTTTTACCCGACTGCCGAAGAAGAGGAGGGTTATTACATTTTCATTCTTTGATCATCATCCTCCTAGCGATGTTCCCGGTTGTGCCCCTAAAGGAGCCCGGGGTCCGCTTTGACACCTAATCCCAAGATTTGGCATAGGCACTAGTTTTACGAAAGCGACTGCCATCGGACCTTCCAACCCAGAGGGAAAACTAGACCTTACTGGGATTAGACCGTTTTCCTCACGATGTTTTCCTTCACCGAAAAGCTAAATACATATTCCGGTAGGTAAATATTCCGAACATAAGTTCCGAAAAACTCATTGGTACGAGCCGGGATTCGAACCCACGACCGCCGCTTGACAGCCGCATGCCTGAACCACTTAAGGGATTAATTTCAAAAACACTGAAATCAGTTTTCTAGTTTTTAAACAGTCTAAAACCGATGTTGCGATCTCTTACTTTAAAAATGTCTTACTTTAAAAACTCTTAGGAGATAAATAAAAAAAATGCTGAAAATTGTTTTGCAGTCTTTTAGCATAGGTACAGGCTAAGACATAAGTTACAAATCTCTTACTTTAAATTTTCTTGCTCTCCATACAAACTTTTCACCCCTTTTTAACCACCATAGGCGTGGATTTTTCCAAAACGCTTAAAGTTCTTTTTTGTATTCATGTGATCTGTCTACTAAGTTTCTAGCTCAAAAGGAAAGGCCGGGATTCGAACCCACGACCGCCGCTTGACAGCCGCATGCCTGAACCACTAGGCTACCGTAGCTCTCGAAGGAATTTCATGTTCACTATTTCCACTCAGAATCAGGAGCTCTTTCGACCCTGGTAGGACGAAGAACTGTCCCAAAGATATTTTTTCTATTGTGTTATCATTTACCTTATACTTCGTATGGTGGTAACATAATAGGAAAGTTGAAAAATGTATGGACATTCTGGAACACTTTTTTCTCCTATTCAGTTTGACAAGCAGAATCTGATCTTGAATTTAAAGACCCAAAGTCATAGGCATACTGTATATGAAACCGATTTCGGCCCGTTTTAGGGTTCCGTAGTCAACAAGGTCAGCAACCCTTACTATAAGAAAACTGTAATTCGGCATGGGTATATAAACCAATCACGCCGACAAAATGGTGGAATAAAATACTGAAAACATATTTTTTTTTATATTACTTCCCCTTCACTTAAAGTGGGGATGTAATTTTGTATCTCATTAATCTCATAGCGTATCAAATCATCAAATATGATGGGTTTTTTAAAACCATTTTTCAATTCAGTTTGCGAGATATTAAGGCTTTAAAGCCCTAATTTTGGTTCGAGTCAAGTGTCCTCCCCCACCCTGACGGCTAAATGGCTACAACTGGGCATGTGCAGAAAATAGGTAAAATATTTCAAAGGAAAAATATTACGGCTAATGTAGGCATAACAGTTACCGAGTAATAGTCGACCAACTTAAAATGTACTTAGAAAGGCAAATTTTCGTAAAGATTCGGCACCATTCTATTGGAGCGCGCGTGTCGATGTAACGAAGATAGACAAACAACTACGGAACCCTACACTGCGCGTGGCCCAACACGCACTTGGCCGGGTTTTCATTGTTTCACTGATATGTGACTCTATTAAGAACGAGTAATTGAACGACATCACTTATTCATGACATAACGTGTTAAGGGGTATGTAACAATGCCTATATGTTTTGATGATATAATACTTGAGAAATAAAACAACACTAAATATATTTACACATGATATAATTATCATTTTATACAACGATTTTTTGATGTAGTAACTTTTAATAATACATACTTTTAGTCTAATGCATATTCCATGTAATGAACGCATGATCGCGGAGGAGTGTGTGGACTTTAACTATTTACCTAATGTGTGAGATATTATATGAGTACAATTAGCAAAGTGTTGTGTTTCCTATATTTTCTTTATTTTATTGGCGTTACCAATCTGTTGTAATAATAACAATTCTGCTGACCGGCCGACCTGTCTGTCGATCTGTTGGTATAAGTATGTATATCGTCGTCTAGTACCCATAATATTATGCTACTTGATAGTTATGTTATATAACTTGTATCTATAGGTATAACGTGAGCATTATACCATATTATGGTTATAATAAATAAGTATTATACCAGACGATAGTTATACAAAATATATATTACTTTGAAATTATATCTTATTATACCTACTGAATATTTACATAAATTATTTATTTTATACCGATTATTACACACCCATTATTTTGACGTTGACCAGAAGTTAGTGTTTGCATCGTGACTCGTGTAATAAGCTCTTGAAGAATGAAGTTAGCGCAAAATGTCGTCCAGTAAAATCAGCTACACAAAATTGTCGTTCGCAGTAAATCGAATAGCAAACAGAACAATTCAACTGAATGTCAATCCCCTCCAATATAAAAGGCCAAGGCAATTTAAATAAATCCCACATAGAAGTTCATAAAAAGTCAACAGACATAAAAATACCAGTTAAGTAAATAAAACAATATAAGAAACACCTATATCCCTTATCGGGCAGTTTGATCCAGAGACAAATACCAGGAACTATTCACGCCAAAGCTATAAAGGGGTAGCTAGGAGCGATTTAATCAAGCGATAAAAATTGTTGAGATCTCCACAGACGGCGCGCGGCGATAGGCAACTGCGATGTATACATATACCTACCTCAATGAAACTGATTCGACTGCTCGTTTGCCTCCTATATCATAAAAAAAAAAAAAAAACTGTAAAAAATATAGTTTACGACAATTGAAAGGGCCGTTACTTTTTGTTTATAATTTGTAAAAAAATTCTTAGGTCCTGTCACAGCTGTTTTGTTCGATGCCGAAGAACTCGAGTGTTAGGAGTATTGAGGGCTAAAAAATAAGTTGTTCTGGCACCGGCGACGGATAAAATTACCGAACTATTTCCCACTAAAGAAGAGAGAGAGTTGAACCAACTAAATTATGTTTGCATACGACATGTTGAAACGATACGTTGAATATTAATACCAATTTATATAATTACTAAGTTTTATTTAACTTCAGTAGGGTCATTTTGCAACGGAATTTCCAGCCACTTGCCGGTATCCTATTGAACTGAAATTTGGTATAAATATGAATGTTGCTGCAAAATTCATTCGAGCTATTTTGCCCAACTAATACTCGTATAGGTAGGTACACAAAACATTTTCATTATATCAATATTTTAAATAAATAAACAACCAAGAACATCTCTAGGTAAGTATTAACATAGGTAACTCCACGTCATAAAGACGTGTAGCACCATCATCATCCTCTTTTTCCCGGTTGTGCCTTAAAGGAGTCCGGTGTCCCCTTTGGCATCTCAAGCTGGTTTTCCACCAGAGGGGCGAGACTAGACGAGGCGAGACGAGAATTGAAATTCGTATGGGACTTACTACCTATATGCACTGAGCGCGCGCGCACGCGGTGGAATAAATAGGTAGTAAGTCCCATACTAATTTCAATTCTCGCCCCTCCACGCCCCGCTTCGCTTCGCCGGTGGAAAACCACCTTAATCCCAGGCACTAGTGTCGTATAGTGAAAGCGACTGCCAACTCCTAGGGAAAACTAGACCTTATTAGGATTTTCCTTACCTTATTAGGATCTTATTAGGATTAGGACAGTTTCCTCATGATGTTTTCTTTCACCGAAAAGCCAGTAACTACTAAATATCAAATGATATTATTATTATTATTATTTATATTGAAAAGTTTTTAAAACAGCAATAATATATTGAAGGGAGATGTTGTTAGAGTATTTTCGTAAGCTTTGTTTATTGGTTATGTACGTTTTTTATTTCTTATTGTGTTCAACCACTATTTGAGGCCAACGGTACGTTTCGTTAATTCCGTGGCAGCTCTGTACCGCAATAATCTCATCATCGACCAAGGTTTTGTTTAGGATGTAGAAAAAATATAACGAAATAAATATTTCATGTCAAGGTTTCTCCAATCTCTTGCTATGGTTTTGTAAGGAAATTCAAAATAAAAACAAAACCAAAATTCAAAATATTTATTTAGCAAATAGGCCACGAGGGCACTTTTACAAGTTAAAATGTCTATCTATAGACTCAAAATAGTATGAGTACATTATTCATAATAGAATTAACTACATCAGAGTTTACATGACAAATACAATATGAGAAAAAATACAATCTTATTTCTTAGAGATGTATAAGTTCTTCAAGTGTCAAAAGTAAAATAATTTTATTTAAATCTCATAGGTACCCTATCTACCTTTGTGTCAAAAACTAAGTAATAAAATAACACAATCAAGCTGCAGGACATTTGAATTATAATAAGCTAAATATACAATACTGAAAGAACTTTTAAATGAGAAAACCCATTAGGTACGTGCTTACATGGAGGTGATTTAATTTTACAAAGTAACATCCCTGTTTAATCTTGTATTTATACCTAAATAACTAAACATAAACAGTATATTAAACTACAGGCTTGAAGGCGTCTTTGTCGTTTAAAAAATCATTCACGGTATAATATGCCTTGCTTAACAACCGACTTTTAACGTGAGACTTAAATCTATTAAAGGGAAAATTCACTACATCGATGGGTATTTTATTGTAAAAGCGTGTACAGTTCCCCACGAACGACGTGCATCCTTACGAAGACGACACGCTGGCACTGCAAGCTAGTTTTTGTTTCTAGGGTTGTAGTCGTGGATACCGCTGTTGAGTTTGAAGTAACGGAGATTTTTCTGCACATACATAATGTTCTCAAGGATGTATTGAGATGCTACGGTACGGTGAAAATTTTTGCCTCCTTGAATTTTTCTCTCAATGAGTCATGGGCTCCTAGTTCATAAATAGAACGCACTGTTCGTTTCTGTAGCACGAAGATAGTCTGGATGTCCGCCGCTTTCCCCCACAACAGGATTCCATAGGGCATAACACTGTGAAAATAACTGTAGTACCGACACCAATTCTGCCGTCATTCTTAAAAAAGCAGTCATCTACAAGTAAATTGTACTTTTTTAAAAGGCACTCAGCCTTTTAAAAAAGTACGGCAGAATTTTGCTATCTCAACGGTTGTCAGCTGTCTGATTCGCCTCACTGCACATAGGCTGCGGAACTAAGTTTACCTGCTAGTGTGGCAATATGGGCATGCCATTGTAGTTTTAAATCCAAGAAATAGTAGATGCCACTGATTATAATAAATAACCCAAAATATTTAGCTTACAACGTTTAGTTAATTGGATTTTTAAAACATAGATCTTATGTAAGTCAAGTGCGTAATAATCGTTTGGCTACAAAAAAATGATCTTATACTTACAATATTTTAGGTGAAATTTAGAATGTTTTGAATAAAGACCTAGTCAGCAGATATATTTACGCGGATGAACTCAAAACTCAGTTTCAGATGTATAACTAAGCTAACTCAGTTTGTAATTTTCACATTTGGTAGTGAGTGAAATACCTATGTATTATGCTTGGATTCCGTTCAGCTTACCTTTATTCGTGTGGCTGCCGATGTTTCATTCTGTAGGTGTACCTGGAACAATAAAGAAAATAATTGTACCCATGTATTTATTTATTTAGGGCTCGCATGCTTGTTCAGCGTTTTCCTCGTTGTAATTATTACCTACCTACTATAGAATCTACAGTTAATATTCTATCTATATAGAAAGACTAATAGCTGCATGTGCAGTACCTACCGCGTACCTATCTATTACAAGGAATTCAAGCGGAGCCGCGAGGCAAAAGTAGTTCCAGAGATAACTCACCCAAAACTTATAGTGACGACGACTCAAATAATGACGTTGTAACAAAATGTGTAATTTAATATCACCTCTTTACTTATATGAATTAGGTAAGTATCTAATTACTATACAATATAGAGATAAACTACTAACAAACCGAGGCTTTAAGCTAAGCTAAGATAAGGTAAGCAGTAGGATCAGAGACTCCGTTTCGTACATACCTACTCAATATAGATAGGTACCTAAGTATTTATTATTGTGTTTCGTGTTCTCTTTGACACATTAGATAGTTGCATGTAATGTATTAGAGAGCATGTGAAACATATTCACAGGTATCAATCTGAAATGCACTAGGTAGGTAAGGGTGAGAATACACCCAGGTAATATCGTGATACATATATGATTATGATTCTGATGGTTAAGGAGTTTCGTGAGCCTCGTAACTTTACCATCCCCAGTCCCTATAGAGATGGCGTGGTGTAATGGCAGGTACCAAGTTCTAATGACTTTATTGATCTGTATTGTAAAGCGGCATACTCCAAAGGCAATAAAATTTAATTTGTGCAATAAAAATGGAAAACCCTTCACAAGATTTTTTTAAGAAGTTACTCGTTGCCTAACGGAATGTTATCAATAGCCGCCAGAAAAATGGTTGAACTGGTTTAAACGCTTAGTTTCGATTTTGAAGGTGAACACAACACAGTGACTGAGTCTAAAAGTGTGCTAAGTAGTACAGTGATGATTATACAAAAAAGGGTGAAAACCTCGGAGGCGTCGTTACTGTAAAATTTTGCATTATTTAGAGAATGCCTGTTTTGTGTAGTAGTGATCGATTTTGTTCATACGGAAAACCAAGTAGAGAGGCGCCCGTGTTGAAATTGCGGATTTACCTAGTTGTGTGTAAGAAAAAGTGTCCCGTTGGACGAATTTTGGTACCTAGACAATACTAAATAAAAATGGTGAAAATCATAAAGAACTACTAACTAAATCCGAATTAGTCAGAAGTCGCACATTGCCGGTATGTTTACATTATTTTAACTAACCAAATATTAACAATAGTCGTAAGAAATAACAAAAACAAAACAATTTATAAAATTTATAACATAATTGATATTAGCACCATCTGTTGGTGTGACCTTCATTCACGATGACCACTACTTAGCATGCCGGAGATTATGAGCACAGCGCTTGTTGCGTCCCCAGACACTGCACTGCCATCTATGTACGCGGTAGTGCAATACTGGGCCGTATAGCCGGCAATGCACTTAGCTGCGTGTTAGCACGTGTTAGTATGCAATTATATCGCCAGATGTAGTTTTTATTCATTTCAATACGAAATGTTTTGGTATGGATTTTTGTAATGCAAACAGAGTTTACTTTAGAGAATTCAATATGTTGAGACGAGCATTAATATAGCGACAGATTGACAAATGTCACACACGTATTTAATACTTAATTATCAATTTGATTTTATTATCTAAATTCAAAATGGCCTCTTGCTACAGTGCTGCCAGTTGGTGATGTAATGCATTACGAAACACTCCCATTGCATACTGATCAAAAACCAATGATACTTATTTATTACTTATACTAAAATTTATTTATTTTTTACCTAATATTTAATTCGTTACAAGACGATATCGAGATTTAAAAAACGAATTAAAACAATTTTGAATGTTTTACTTTTTGGAAATTAAAAGTTTTCCTGTGTTAATTAAGTACCTACTTAATTTAAAAAATATTGTTCAAATTCCTACTTCTACAATAAGGTACCTACCCTAGGTATTGGAGATTTAAATAAATGTTATTGACATACCTCAAATGTCATTGATTGTAGACACTAGCCATTTAGTATTTGGATGTACTAATTGAAACCTACCCAGTCCTATAAGGAAATACAAAGGCCAATAGACCAAAATTGATGCTTTGTTTACATTGAACCAATAAAATAGTTACGACGTGTTGAATAATCGTTTCCAGTTTGAGTGACCATAAATTTGTATAGCGCGTATCCAGAAGAATAAGGACGAATGTTACGATGGGGCGCCGTTACTTAGACCCCTGCAAAACTTAAGTTTGCCGTAGTTTTGAAGAATAAGAGCGGATCTTGCGACGAGATGCCGTCAACTTAGACCGTTTTATGTAATAAGGCGCAATATTTAAAAAGAATAGGGTCTTATGTTGCGATGGGGCGCGGCATTTACCAGACTGCATGTCTAATGTTGCGATATTTTTAAAGTCACGCAGTTTGGAGTCAATAAAAGTTTAACGAGCGTGGGTGCCCAAATAAAAATGTTGAGGATTTTACGGGACTGCTCTTTGTTTTTCAACTTGAGATTTGTTTGTGGATTATGAGGTCAAGTAGCTAGTGGGAAGTAATTCGAGTCAGATATGCAGGTGTAATATAAAATAAAATTGAGACAAAGATTGACCTCGCTGGCGGCAGCGCAAAACGCTTCATACTGAAACTGATAAGTAGACACACAAGTAGGTATGACGTCACATTTGTACTAATCGTTGTATGGAAAATCATGCAGGTTAATTGTTATTCCGGTCGCGAAATAGGTACTGCGTTTAAGTACATAGTTGTCATACAATTTTGTTACTATAAAAGCGTAAGCATTCTATTGGTAGGTTTAAATTTACTCTTGGATAATAAAAAAAAATGCATATTTTTTCTAAACTTTCAAGGTTCATATCTTTTTATGATTTTAACTATATTTTATACTATATTACGATAATTTGATGGCTTACTATCCATATAGCATCACTACGTTATCAATTTGGAACATGAGGCATCATATGCCTATATTGTCTTGTGTCCACTTGATATTAAAAGGAGGCTTAAATATGCTACCTACAATAGTTTTACGTAAGTATTATTTTTAAATTTCATTTCAATTTAATAGTAATGTAGTGTGAGTAATTAATTCAAAGCCGGTTTAAAATTTAACTTTTTTATATCGTAGTGTAGATATCAATTATGAATCTTACCGTGAAAGTTTGGAAGTATGCGGAATTTACCGAGTCAGCCTAAACACAGAGCTAACCATGATAGACATTATAACGTCAGACTTCATTCATCATCATAATCATCAGCCTATATAGGTTCGTGCAACTGCCGAGCACAAGCTTCCTTTCATGGGTGAGAGGGAATGGGCAGTAGTCCCTACGTTGGCGCTGTGCGGGTTGGGGACTTCACATACAACTTTGAATTTATTTTTCCTCACGGTTTCCTCACGGTGTTTTCCTTCTTCGAAATAGTAGGTAGTGGTAGTTTCATGAGACTTCCTTCGAGTTAATAATATGCTGTGCTTTTGTCACTTGATACGGGTCGTTTGGTACGTCCACTTACGTTTATGCTGAATTATCTACATATAAATAGAACCATAACTACCAGAAAAACGCGAACGCAAAAGTAATCTATCTCCAGACCTCGCAATATCGGTTTCTGAACGATTAACAGAGGGCGCGCGTGCCCTTCGGTTTTACAACCATCTTTTACGACATCGTAAACTCACCCATATATAGGCCATAATCTTTTTCTGCGCTTCCCCACGCCGCCGTTAGATGGCGCTTATAACAAAACTTGAAATCACTGTCACCACTAAATGTTAAAGTTTTATTGTTTCGCTAATGCGGTGTGAAATTAATAGGCAATAATGCTTTTATGGGTGCTTGTGTCGGTTTATAGGGGTGTAAAGGGAGTCAGGTGACTAGCGTATTTGTTTTACTTGACCGCAGGTGTTCCGGTATCTTTTAACGACTTATGATGGTATAATTCAGTAGGCTTGGTTTCTTATGTGTTTTTAACATTTTCGTATTGGAGGATGAAATTAACGGGCAGGGCTGGTTGTAGACGTAGAGGTCGTTGACCGGGAAGGGAATATCGAGCGGCAGTGGGGTAATTTTGGCGCCACCGGCAGCAGCGTTTTGATAGTGCTTGTTATTTCTCTGTTGGTAACGTACTTAATTATGATACTGTATGTGAGAAAATAAGAAACTGATGTCAACTAGGGTTATTTTGATTCGAGATGTGACTTTGATGGATTTAATTTTTTCAATAAGTATTATGGTTGGTACTATCTTACTGTTTACTTAATCAATTTACCTATTGTATCTTCATTGAAATATTTCTCTGTCCGTCTGTCCACCAATGATAAACGCAAGTAATATCTTTTAAGTAGTAACCCCAGATTACGGTGCCTCTAATTAGAGAAGTCCGTAAGAAAAGAAGAATAGCATAAGCATAGGTAAAGGTAGGCATAGGTATCTATACATATTATATTAACAAATTAAAAATAATGTGCGTAAAGTTATCTTCATCTCGTTATGTTCCTGTCAAATTCAGAAGACACCCATATTTCATAAAGTTATACTGTTTAATACGCAAACGTCGGTATCGGTTATTCTCCTTTACAGGTACAATGGTTGTAGCAAAACCACCTTCCAATAAAAGAAAAATATGAAAAGGATATTCACAAAGGCAATAACCAAAGCACCATTACAATGATTTATCAATACCATACACTTACCAAAACCGCCAGCAATTCATTTAATGTTCATGTTGAAACACAATAAAGTTCCAAAACGAATAGACAGACGGATAAGCGCAATCGCGAACTGCTGAAATGGAGACAATTTCCCCATACTACCTACTTTTACTCATAAATTTAGCTAAGCGCGAGCTCAAGTGCCGTTACAATATATTTAAACCAGAGCAATAATTTGCAACTTACAACTTACTTTTACCAACTTGAGTTAACCGTCAAACGAAGCGCTACTTCCAAACACAATCACTAATACACTTCAAGCCACGGTAGTTCTACATTTCGCCGCCCGCACGTTTAACTTGGCAGCGTTATACCCGTCTAGACTGAAACTATTCTATAGTACCCTCAATTACCTTCATCGGAAGTCCCATTCTAACTTACGGCCGAGCTGTTGGTGCGAGAGGAAGGGGAGTAGAAAGGGTGGGCTGGTGAAATCCCTCCGATTTTCCATGCAATTGAATAAAAGACGTTACGGTGTGTTGACGTCATAGTTAGGATTTTTATCGCGGCTTCGCTCGCATACGGTGAGGATAGTTTCATTACTACCTGGGAAATTAATGTCTTATAATATTTTAACTATGTGAGCGCGAGGTTCCGTCCGCGTGGGATTTGGTTAGTGTTGATTCGTCTTCTTCCCCTGAGTGGCACAGCACATATCAAAAAATTGTGTAGCCCATGTAAATGTTTGATATGTTCTGTAGTTTTTGAAAAGGTAACAGACAGACAGCGTTAAGTACTTTCGCATTTACAATATTAGTTACTAATGGATGAAAAAGCAAGAGCTGATTTTCTTACACATATAGCTATAATGTCAAAGATTTACAGATACCTTAACATCAACGGCTTGACCGCATGAGGGCCTTGATTGACTAATGGATTTGCTGATATTAGGTATCTAACTCATGTAATCCCAGTAGTAACTTCTAATACATTTCAACGATTACTTTAACCCCACATCTGACAAATCTTATTAAGGTGAACAGGGATAGCTCGGTGTTATTACTATTATCTATTGAACTCATAATGATTATGAATGATTATTTCAAGTATTAAATATCTTATGTACCTAGGTAAAGACTTTAATTCAGCAAACTGTATTCACAGTTTGTTGGCCAGTGATGCACTCTGAGCTCTCACATTTAAATATATATATATGAGAACACAACTTCGCACCTGTCACCCTTTTTGTGAAAGTGAAGCTATTTTTAATAATTCAATTGTAATCGTTTCTAACACTCAGATTTCAAATACGTAGTAAGGAGCTCGGCAGTCTAGAAAGGAATAAGGATTAGCTATTACATTATACCACAAGAAGAACTGTTGGGTAATGTTATTGAACTATTATCATCACAATAGTATAGCTGCAAAAGTAAATTCACCCAAAAACTTGAAGATTAACCTAAGAGGTGCCTGCAATAGGTACTTCATGGAGTCTGAAATGGGCTTCATCGGAAAAATGGCAACATTCTACCCATTATCATAATACCAATAGATATAGCTATGAGTAAGGATAAAATGCTCTTAAAGAATTCCGGGTGGCGCCTTTTTCTCACAAAAAAATATTAGAGCTAAAACGGAAAAAACAAAGTACTTACCTTCAACCTTGTAAGTAGGTAATCCTATATCTACCACCCTACTAATACCCGTCGTCAATGTAAAAGATAATTCGGATGTTAGTTACTCAATCAGGTGTATAAGCCTGGATTAATTTCGATGATGGCATAGAGGAGGTTATAACCTGGATTAAAACATAATTATTTCAATACCGACAATCATTCCTCACAGAGATGAAGATGGAGATTTATTGGAAGTTTACGCGGACGAAGTCGCGGGCAAATGTTATAACTTATAACATATATGTATTTACTTAACACTTAGTAACTATCTTCACTTATTAAAGAGCTAAGCTCTTGTCGGTGTAGCCCAATAGGCCCTCCATCTACTCCGATCCCACGCCACGCCAACTTAGGTCGTGCCAAGATATCAAAGAGGTTCCGTGGGATCGGAGTAACTAGTTAGATCGCCCGGTGAGCCCCGTTACCGTCATACCCCTGCACCCGCGCGCCGCGCAGGCGAGGACTTAGTTAAGCAGTCTACCTATATGAAAGACTTAAATAAAACATGATTTGCTACATTTATTAATCAGACTAATAAGATTCATTGAATTCTAGTATGTCATCTTTCAAGTCATATACGTAAAGCCTTAAGAGGCCTATTAAAAAAATAAATATAAAATATTAGGGGACAATCTGATACAAATCGACCTAGTCCCAAACTAAGCAAAGCTTGTACTATGGGTACCAGACGACGATAAACATACTTATATAAATAAATAAATACTTGAATACATAGAAAACATCCATGACTCAGAACAAATATTCGTGCTCATCACACAAATAAATGCCCTTACCGGGATTCGAACCCGGGACCTCTTGCTTCGTAGGCAGGGTCACTACAAACTAAGCTAAAGCGGTCGTCGTAACGCTTAGTTGTATCATTTCGTCGTTGTGAATGTATATATTTCATTAATTACATCCGAAGCAGAAATTTTAAGTAATACTCGTATATAGGTCACAGTTGCGACATTCCTTTTTACTATTCAACGTTGGCTTTGCTCCGAACACTGCGAATTTTTGAGATCAGTTGATGTTAAGTAAATTGAGGAACGTAAAAATAAAATATTTGTTCTTTGTTGTTACTCGAGATCCCGAGGGGTATATATACATATATATGGATATTACACTGGTTGTGAAGTTTGAAGGTTTTACATTTCGGTAATTATTTTGCTACGAAATTGTAGCACACGCGTAGCGCTGCTACGAAACTACGATATCAAGAGCCTCTGTGATCACTTTACAAAGATATCTACATACAAGTCAAACAGAGTATATATTTTTCCAGATAAGTCTGTGTTATTTACATTAAACGTTTTGAGAGTATATATATAACGTAATAACTATTTACTGTACCAATATGGCGATATTATCCGAACGCTAAAACTTATTTAATCTACTGTTTCTAAAAGGAACGCTTTCCTTTATAAATATTCATTAGAAACAAATTTCCATTAAAAATGTGCGCGCACGTATACAGAGTAAATAGGCAGATACATTAAATACCGAGCTAAGCAAAGAACCAGCCCGATGCGCCGTTATTTTAATACCCTTATCAAAAAACAAGGCACATTACAAAATGGCCACCATTTCCCGAGTTCCCGGGAAACTGCTCGTGCCAGCCTGGAAAATTATAACAAAAGGCATCTCTACCGCTATCTTTGTAATTATAGTAAATCACCTAGCTACAGGCAAGATAAGGCTGTATACAGACCCAGGGAACTGAAGCCCTACGTACCACGACCACCGAAACGACTTGCTACATTTCGAGTTCGAACACAAACATTTCCGCTGCAGAGGAAAGAAAATAGTCTCAACTTGTGAACTTAAACCACCACTTACGGCTTTTTACGATGAGGGCGTATCTTTGTGATACTCGGGAGTATTATGCCGTAAGTGCCGCATTTGTTGTTATGTTGATACGTCGTTGTGGAGTTGCGTTTTCAACTCGTTCGACGAACGGACCCTCGCTTTGTACAATCGCACCGAGAAGTACTTTTTGTACATTTTATTCTCACGGTGTACTACACCTGGCTGGAAAACAAAAATCCATTGATATTAGTCATGCGCAAAATGTGTCACTAAAAAGAAAAGATTGATTTGCATATTTCGTTCGCTGTGAAGTATATCACTCTTTTAGTTCACTAGTTCAATTTAGTTCAGTAGCTCCAGGGGTGAATCTACATCAGTTGATATAGATAGATATATTAGATTGAGTATATCATATCAGTCGTACGCGTGTCTTTCAATGAACTATTGAGTTACTTGCCGTGTTGAAAAGTAAAATAACATTAAAACAATTACCAATAGGCAGAATTAACTACCAACTTTCTAAATGTTTTTTTTCTTTCTTTTACACATGACAAAAAAAAAGAATATTAACCATGCAACTAAAAATTAATGTACACATTTTTCAGTTAGAATACAAGATCTGAAGAGTAACATTTACATTAGGTAATTATAACACTTCCGGAAGAAATAAGAAAGTAACTTACATTTTACTAACAATTTGAGACTTAACAATGATTGATGAAAAGGATCAATATCGATCAGATACTTATTATAAAAACTAGGGACTCGTCTGAAAAAAGTATGCCGTGAGTAATTTTTGCGGGCAAAGCTGATATGGAATAGAGATCTAGGACGTAAGGGATGATGCGGGCAACTAAAAGTAACCAATTCCAAGAGGTTCGGACAGTGTATCACACCTTTTAGAATTTTGAACAAGAACATCACATCTAAAAACTGTCTCCGGCTATGAAGGGATGGAACACAGAAATGCTTCGCAGCTGATGATATACTGAAGTAGGTTAAAAGTATATGAATCCGAACGGAACTAGTGAACGAAAGACTGACACCAAGTGAAGTACTTCATTTGAATCACTCATTCGCGAACTACTCATGTCTACCTAATTGATAATATGTTAGACTTGTTGGAGGCCATTTATTGTATGGCTATTATGAAATATCCATTAGGTATAGCTTTGTAAAATGAAGAAAATCCACACTTTTAACAATCTTTTAAAACATAATTTAATTGGAATAACACTAGTGTTAGCCATAATCGTCATTTGCCATAAAGCAGATTTTCTTTGAAACCAACATTTTCAGAACAATTCAAGGAAACTTTGTATCGAGCCCTATAGGTTAGGTTAAAGTTTTTTCTACAAGAATCCTGAAAAGCAATGATGAATGTGGTAAACCTTACATTATCAGTCGTGATGGTGCCACCATAGTTAAGGCAAATAAAATTATGGATTTCTTCAGTAACCCGTTTAACAGAAGTATGGTTAAATCAAAGAACATCAGAGAGATTTAAAATACATTCACTGATATACGAGTACGTAAGAATGCTTGTGAATAAATAAGCTAAATGTTAGACTAAATGTTAAACTTGACCGTGATATTGCAACTGACAACTTGACTGATAAAATAGATAGAGTAATACCTTATTCTCAACAGCCGTTGTGTATTTCATGTTCATAATAAGATTTATCTTATTACAAACATCTACTACACTAAACTTAAATAACATTCACCATTTTTGATGACAATACACTTCAACACTGACATACATTCTTTTCTTGACACGGGTAACCTTTTACCCGTGTCAAGACCTGGCTTCCGATTTCTAATTTATGATTCAGACTGATCAACGTTAAATATGGCGCCGGCAGCTGACATTTCATAGAAACTTATCAAAGTTTCCATACGTTCAGATTTTAACGAACACCGCTTACGATTAGGTACAGACGCTTTAATGCGGTGCAGTGTCGGTTGCAATTCAACAAATTGTCAAAAATTAAATATATTTTCCCATCACCTGTCCTCAGCGGTATCCTATAGCTACAAGGATATTGAACGGTGCACCAAACGCACACATTTTCACTCTCTATTTTATACTTCTGCACGCACACATAAACCTTAGTGACCAAATTGCCAGGATCCACTGCGCCCCCCCTTTCGGGAGCGAAATCGGACCTCTCGCGAGAGTTGCGGTGCTTTATCGAAGATCAGATTAATTTGGCCTTGCTACCGCTGATGGAATGTTTGCACGGTTCGTTATGGCTTACTTATTCCCGTGCAGTAACTAAACTCATACCAGAAGTCTACTTGCGCGACTACGTTAAATGTTTCTTAGCCAATTAGTACAATAATAATAATAAACCATTTATTTCAGGCATCTAAGGAACATAGCATCAAATACCTTAAAGCGTAAATCGTACAATCGTATAATAATAGTGGTTAAGATTAAAATTAGATCGGACCCATTCCCAATACACTAGTCCCACCCAGACTGTACAAAAGTCTAGGATATACATCCGAAATTTAATTATGACAATCTACATATTTTACTTATTTCATGACTAAAATCAGTCCTTTCGCCTAAAATCTAACCAACATGAAAATGTTTGGACCAATTTTATGTATTACGCTGATTGTGTAACTAAACTGTTGCATCAAATGGGTAGATTTTCCCAAACTACAAAAAAGATTTTTACTGGGACATTTATTTTATTTGGATCCTAATTTAGAAAAAATACAGACAAATACCTATTGGTGTAGACATTCAAACTCACAAACTAATGTTTAATTAGACGGAATCCTAGTAATTTAAATACAAGTCTAGTTTACCAATTTTATTAAATAGTACAATATACAGTTTCTTCCTCTTCCAATTATTCCACTTTATACTAACAATTAAACTTCATTCAAACACTTAAAATTCATCAAATATATTGCAAGTACTAAGTTGGTTTTATGAAAATGAGACGAAAATTATCAATTTACTGTAAGTGTAGCGTAAGGAATAAATAAAATTAATACAATATTTTTTTACCAAACACTTATGAATAGTCTACAATAATTAAAACCCTAAAATTTCAGCCGTTCTTCTATAAACATTATCCAATTCCTACAAAATGATTCCGATTTGATATTCCGCAAGATATCGCTTGTATAGGTACATTATACATTACTTTCCGAGTGGAACTGCGTATTGTCTTGCTCATTGTATGGATTTTTTGTTGCATTTGCATGCTAATAAATCCGCGAAATTAAATGAATACGGTAAAAAAACAATGTAGATGACAATACAGATAAGTATGTCTACTGACGTCTACTAGCACATGTCAACTTTAACGAAATTACTAGGGTCGAAAAAAAATAGTTTCTAGACAATTTTGCCAAGCCGTAAGATATACGAGGGCCACACTGAAAGTTTTGCGTAACTTTTAAATAAAACAATTTAAAACAAAACTAATACATTTACTGCTTCTCAAAATATTCTCCCTTGCATTTTATACATTTATTCATCCGCTCAAACCATTTTTCAAAGCATGATACCCAGTCGCTTGACTGCATGTTTTCGACGTGTTGGTTAAATGTCGCCACTGCATCTTCGGGCGTCTTAAATGTTAAACCTCTCATCAAATCCTTGATTTTCGGGAAAAGGTAAAAGTCACAGGGTGCAAGATCTGGACTATAAGGTGGATGAGCCACGGTCTCCACATTTTCGGAACTCAAAAACGCTTTTGTTTTTTTTGCAGTGTGGGGGGACGCATTATCATGATGCAGGAGTATGCGGCTTCGTGGTCGTGTCTCGCGAACTTTTTCAAAGACTGTGGGCAAACAAGTTGTGGTGTACCACTCGGCATTTACAGTTCTTTTATTATTTAGAAGGACTGTGCAGACATGGCCACTTTTTGAAAAAAAACAAGCGATCATTTGTTTGGCAACGCTTTTGGCTTGTTGAATTTTTGTTGGCCTACTGTCACCTTCAAAGACCCATTCACTAGAGTGTTGTTTCTTTTCTGGATCGTAACAATAAATCCATGTTTCATCTCCTGTTACGATGTTATATACACCATTTGAACATCCGTTCTTATATTTCCGCAGCATTTCTTGGCACCAGTCGACACGTGCCCGTTTTTGGCCTGAAGTTAGTTCATGAGGAATCCACCGACAACAAAGTTTCCTGACTTTTAAATTTTCGTGTAAAATCTTTTGTATTTGACTCATACCAATCCCTAATTGTCCTCGAATTTCGTCGTAAGTGATTCGTCGGTTTTCTTCTATCAGTCGTCTCACAGCAGCAACGTTTTCTTCAGTGACCGCGGTTGACGGTCGACCTTCACGAAACTCGTCATCGAGACTAAGACGGCCCCTATTAAATTCAGCGTACCAACGTCTCACGGTGCTCAGATGTGGTGCTTCAACACCAAATGCATTTTGAAGGCGAGTACTACACTCATGCGGAGAAAGAGAACTTTTAAAATCATAAAAAAACATTGCTCTAAAATCTTTACGCGTCAAATCCATTTTGAATGCAATCGGTTTATTTCGAACTGACAAAAAAAACAAATGACTATCGATTTCCCGCCAATATTTAGTACATTCCATAAACAAAGGTCTATATTTTTTTTTAATAATCAATTCGAAATTGGAATGAGAGCGAATAGCCAGGAGTGCAAAACTTTCAGTGTGGCCTATGTATTGTTATGTTCACACAAGTAATATTATTTGATGCCAGGGATACATCGAACAAAGACATGCTTAAGTAAGAATATTACAATACCCGACTTTGTAAGGACTATAACCCGAAACTATTTCCCCTCGAATACGACTTGCTGACTCGATTGCCAGTGCACTCGCCCATGTAATCGAGCCTCAGCTCACCCGTTCCCTGGAACGAGCAGCAGCTCGTAACGCTCGTAACTCGTGGATAGTTAGCCGTACAACTAACGCGCTATATCGCCAAATGTTTTCGCAACCACCTCTGCTTCGAATGTTGTATAGCAAAAGCGAGCATGCTTTTTACAGGATAAGATTGATAATTGAAAAATAAACGCGCTTGACCACCGAGCTGTGACGTCATTACAATAAATTGACAGTAGGTGTACAACTAGCTGAATGCAATGAGTCTTTATTTGGTTTTGTTAATTAAAAACAATAGCCAAGTATTTAGAATTCGTGTTTTATTATAGGGGATGACAGTTCGTTTTAAATGGTCCATGTGCATTCTTTTATAAATGGCACATGATTAATTAAACAAAAAAAGTATATAATTCATCGTGATATACCTGATGTATTATTATTTGGCATAATCGGTAAAGCTTTTCCTTAAAAAGTATATGTAACTTGGACTCTTGCAAGTCAAGGGCGAGCTTTTATGTAGGCAAGCATTCTTCATCACTTATGCATAATATAAGAAGTCCTATCTGCGAGTTCCTGTAATTGGCTTTGTATTACTATGTAAGACTTACCTATATCATGTTTTTGCAGCTGTTGGTACACCTTAAGTATAAATAAATAATAATCTATATAAGATACAGGGAGTATTCGGTACTTAAGTGTAAGTAAGTACCCGGGATATTATAAAAATAAAAGACACCTATACCGAAAACTGATATCGGAAGGACGTTACCAATGAGTAACACTGGTTTCAATGTCCCTTAAATTGAGGGGATATTCGCTGGGCTCAATCAACTATTCTACCCTGTCAGCAACACTCACAACCAAGCCTTAACAACGGATACTACACACAAACGCAGGATTATTTATATTGTAACGCTGCCATCACAGAGCAACTAAGATACCCGTGCGTTGTAGCTTTGCTGGTTGGTTGCCACAAGAAAATTGGACTGAATTTTCGGTAGGCACTTGGATTCCACAAACAGCCAGTGACTGTCAATATTAAGAATCAATATTGGTGCTAACTCAAAATCGAGCTTACTATTCTGAATTCACTATACGGGCTTTTTAAAATATTAGTAAATCGAACTGTTTTTTTATTAACGGTACGAATCAAAACCGTATGTTACCCTGATGCTTATACAACATGTCCATTCCACTTAACAAATCTCCATATTTTCTTATTTTATGCATAAGAGTGATGGAGGATGCTTGCCTACATAAAAGCTCGCCCTTGACTTGAACGAGTCCAAGTTACATATACTTTTCAAGGAAAAGCTTTACCGAGAAAAAGGTTCGCTCTTGAGAGAAGACAGGCATCGTGTGAAACGCATCGTATCGTGTGTTCTTGATATATGGACCACACCAGGATGACATCAAACCAAATCCGCCCCAAGTCCCGTGGCGATGAAATTCAGAATTAGAACTATGAATTGAATAAATGCAATTTTAATGCGCACTATACGATGTTTGTGGCCAATATGAATAATTTCCCTCAAGTGATTCATTTTACCTCAATATAATTTTTCCCCAAAGCACGAAAGGGGCAGAAAAATTACAGTTCCACAATATAATAACGATTCCTTTCTAAAAGCGATTCGTCGGTATTGAGCGTAAAGAAAACGGTAGCTTCATTCAAATATACCTAATAATGTTATAGTTATTGTTATATCTGCTCACGACCTAACTTGTAAAAGTTTCATCCACCATCACCATGCCCCCCGTTGCTTTACGTCCATCGATGGTTTCGTAAGGAAAGCGTTGGCTCAGTTGAAGTTGCAGCGTTCTTTGGATTAGCTGCTTAGCGATTTGTTACAGGTTTCGGGAAAAGGGAATTGGTGTTATATTGCCGGAATGAGAGGTAGGTTTGCTCCGACCTGGCTTCTATCTGCAAAATCAATGTGACTATTAGCACTCGCGACTGCGCACAGAGCGCCGGGGGATTCCCAGCGTTTAGCTTGTCATCTACGTCGCTTTTACAATTAGGTATTTCTTTCACTACAAAAATTTTACCTTATTCCTGGAACCTATTTATTTTAAAGAATGAAGTCTTGATAGAACTAATATTTTAATGAGCACTATAGTTTCTCTATCGTGTTCGTTTGTGTAAGTATAGTTCAGTAAGAGTTTGGTTTCGGCAAATATCAAAAGGCCTACCTATTCTTCTTCTGTAAGTACACAATTTCCGGGAAATTCATTTTGCGAAATTCGAATATTTAGAACCCAAGGCCTACTAATATAGAACCCATTGAAATGGCCACATCGAATTTATAACCCTAAGGGCCTGTTTCACAATCTCCAGTTAAAACATATCCGTCAGATAATTGTTGGCTGTCACTTTTCTTTTATATGACGGGAGAAAAAAATAGCAATAATTTTTAACTGGCAGATAACTTTATCCGGCGATTGTGAAACAGGCCCTAAGTGTTCTTGTGCTTTGATTGTCGACTACCTAACATAGGTGTAGTTTTTGTCACGCAGTGTGCTTTGGAAATTTAATTCCAGTGAAAATCTCACCTTGAAATTCGAGTTGTGGCAAATATTGAATTTACCTATAGGCTGAAGGTAACGCTGCCATCCTTCTGGGCACCACAGCCAATGGCCACCTGGAGGGCATCTACTTCTTAAAGGTTTAGTTTATAATATAGGTTTATTTTAGTTTAGTTGTAGTTTTCTTGGGTCAAACTGTTATTTTGTCTCAGAACTCAGGTCCAGGCAGAGTAAGTCAAAATGGCCCATAAAAAGGGGTGCAAATAGAGAAGAAACCTCCATTGGTGAATATAAAGTTTTAACCCCCTAAAATTGCAGTTTTAAAAAGTGACCTGGACACACTTAAAACCGTAGCAAGTAGTGATAGAAAGAAAGTTGATTCACCCTCTTGCTTTGACTGGTTATTCAATCGCGTTGACTTCCTTTTGTTGGACTTTTACTGGGATAAAAGTATTCTACTTGTAAATATGTTACTTCCAAGCTATACTCTATTTGTATCCGATCAGCCGTTTTTGCAAAATTTTGTAAAAAAAAACCAAACTTTCCCACTTACAATATTAGTAGCATCATATGACTCATCATTAACCTCCTATCGTTTTTCCGGTTATTACCTTAAACGAGCCCGAGGTCCACTCTGGCACCCAATCCCAAGATTTAGAGTAGGCACTATTAGTTATACTCGTATTATGTCTCTGGCAAATATTTATAGAGTTTGCAAATATCTGTCAGAATCGCCCTCCCGTGTTACCGGTCAGGAGTGAGGCACTTGCCACCACTTCCTATGCAGATGCCACCATTTACATTTGCTGAGTTATTGATTAGTTACGTTTCAGTGTCTGCACGGCCGGACGTAAAGTTACGTTTTACGTCAACGCCTATGTTTGACACAAAAGCACGAAATCTTTCTTGCACGAGAAGGAAATTTATCGTACAAAAGGCGGCCACTATGGCATTCTCTACCAGTTCACCGGCGATCTTATTGCAAAACAATGAAGGTGAACAATGTGTGTATTAAAGTAGGCATCAAGGCGTCGGGCCACCTTAAACACATACTGGTCCGCCTTAAGGCAAGTTTTACAAAAAAAAAGCCACTGAAAAAAAAGGGACTGATTCTTTGCCAAGTGATAATTTGAGAATAATAGTTAGGTTAGGTTAGGTTAGGTTAACATTTTTGGAAAAGTTTTTTGCCCATACAGTAGTAATCCATTAATATCGGCCAACAAAATGGCCAAAAATATCTGACACGTCCTACCAGCTCTAGAAATAAAGTCGTCGTGTCAGATATTTATGCGTGCTTTATAGTAGCAGATATTAATGCTGGTGACTGTAAATGTTTGTATTTTGCTGTTGAATGGACTTACACAAACTCCATTTATCTAATATTTTATACATGTTTGAAGTAAATCCATATATGTTTAAAGTAAAGCCAGCGGCGAGGAATAATGGGATGTTAAAAATTCAAAGACGCCGTAGTAAGGCGAAACTTTGCCGATGGCTGAGATTTTCATATTTTTAAATAACGGCCTCCACCTTCCAAGAAGTACCTACACGACTTGCAGGAACATTGTATACCTACATTTGTAGTAGGTAATTATTAATGCAAGTTTATCATATAAGTGTTTATTTCATGCACGATAGTTCAAAATTAACTCTAGCATCTGGCTAGTTAAATGATGCAAACTAAACTAAAACAAAAATCTCTTTTCGGAATACGATATTTGACTAAAGTCAAATCGGCTTCTTTTAATGAAACGTCAAAAACACTCCGTTAGTATGGAATTTGTAGGGATAACTTGCTTGTGACGTCACAATCAATCAATGTCCTTATTGTAAGTTTTAATGAACTTAAAATACTTAAATCTTAAAATAGCAAACGTAAATGATACTTTCCGAGTATTTTAGTAATGTTTATCAGTTGCTAATAGACCTAGAAGTTGCCAAGTTTGGCGCCGTCTGCAAAGTACTTCCGGCCATTTCAGGTCTGACAGACTTAGGTTTACTCTCTCTACGATTAAAGGGCTAAATGATGGCACATGTATCGTACTGTTGTCACATGACGTAAATATACCTACTCATACAAATTTTGACGGGAAGTGAAGGATTTTCAGTCTTACGGCCAATTTTTTTTGCAAAATTAAATTTATTCAAGTTTTGACTACTGCCGGCACTCCCGGAGTGCAACCCGGGCTTTTTTTATTGTTTTCTTGCTTTTTCAACCTGCTGCATTTTGTTATGAGACGTCATCTATCTACCGGCCCTGCGAACCCGCCATCACGGTGGAGCGCATCCAGCAGCTCGAGAACGCGTACGCCGAGCTTATCCGAGACGTATCTATGTCTGTAATTAGTTTATATATGGTTCCAGTTTATAAAAAAAAGAAAATACAGCAAAAACAAGTTTTGTATGAAAAATTTAAATTCGCTGTATTTTTTTACTATGGTATCTGAAGCTACACAAACTAATTACATACATAGATATACCTCATGTTATTGTACATGCAAAGTTTCGTCACAATCCAACACGTAGTTTTAAAATGAAAGCGTAACTACGTTTGTATGGAGAATCGAGCTTACTCTTAACTACACATTTTATATAGGTATAACAAACTTTGCCTATAGGGTTCCATAACAACTAGATCAGATCCCATTTAATCCACTAATTTGACGAACAAAACGTCCATATGCGAATGGCTGTTACCATCAACATGCGATTCGACTCAAAATACGATATTACTACGACTCGTAAGACAAACCGCGCAAAGTTACCCAATCGCTTTCTACAAATTTAGGCCTTATAAATAACCAATTAAGTTTGAAAATACAACAGATTTTTCAATGCTGTATTGCCTATATTATTCTTCAACTGTGTCTGTGCTTGTTTGGGCGTGATGGGCCGTAAGCGCGCTTCAATCGATAGATGCAGTGCGCAGTTAACGTTTAACTGGCAAATAGGTTCAGTGCGGGGAACTAAAGGTTCCCTATGACCGTAAAACCTAATTGTATTCGTGTAGGTTTCATGCCGTCTATCGTGTTTGACGTGATTGAACAGGATTTTTGCTTCATTCATTGTAACAGAATAAAATATGAACCGAATTAAGAAATACCATGAAACATAAATATAGTATAATACTCTTGTTTTAATTATAATTTTTTTTTTGACAGTTGTTTTATCGGTAAAGTTTTAAAGGCTAAATGCTGCATTTCAAGACTAATAGCTAGGTATTTTAATTTCAATATCTTTGTGTCCGAAATTAAAAAATGTTTGTTTTGTTACAAAAAATTACTCAGAAGTGAAACACAAGAAATCCCACATAAATAATAAATCGCAACGTCCCTGAAGCTAACCCCGTTCTAATTTCAATAAAACTGTGTAGAGAAACAATTTCCGGGAGCGAATAAAAGAAAACCCGAATAAACTAGTGGAATAGAGTTTTCTATCGAACCAAATAGTTTTCAGGAGAGTTTCCTGAAAACTGTTCTCCATGCGTCGTTCAGACTAGCTCCATTACCTATCTGAGGATCCATTTAACTTACGGCAATAAACTGAAATCTGTTTTGTATTGGTAAGATTTGATAATTATTTATCAAATCAAATCAGATCAAAATAAGTAGGTATAAATGACGCTAAGCTAACTCAGCATATTGCCACGACAAGCCGTAGCGCTGATTTTCAATGGGGCCCTGACTAAAACTAATAGGTACATATGTAGCTTATATAATTAAAAATGGTCGCGGCACTTGTTCTGAAGCTTAGGTATCTGGCTCGAGTGAATACAAAATGATTTCGATTTAATACGTTGAGTCTAATACTGGTGATGTTAGTGCCAGCTTAAATTGGTTTCAAATATATACCTCTATATTTAAAACCCAATAAGAATAGAAGAATAAGAATACCCCGCACGTAGTGAGGGTTTTTTTTGCATTAATACCAATAACAGTAAGTGGTATTAGCTTATAACACACGTTTAACGACATATTCAGATATTTACTTCCTGACTTTGGATAGCGTATTGAGTTTTTTTTAAATACCAACTAAGCTATGGATTGGTGATTGTATTTGTTAAATTTACAGTCACCAACACCAATATCTGCCATAACAAAGCGGGCATAAATATCTGACACGTCCTTACGGCCCTAGAAAGAGTCGTGTGATATATTAATGCGCGCTTTGTCGTGGCAGATATTAATGCTGGTGACTTTACTTACCCAATCAAAGTACATGGGTACACTATGAAGTAAAGGGATTTTACTAGTACTTTTACAAAAGAACTTCAAAGTAATGCCATTTAACATTAACATAAATCCTAACAATTGAAATAAAAATGTCGATGACACGTACCAAATAGTTCGGGTCGATTCGGGTGCAGGAGCGTCAGCCCATGAAATTGGCTGGGTCTAGTCTATACCGACGCATCGGCGCCTAATGCCGCCGTTACAGTGGGACTTCACATCCAACTCATATCCCCTAATGCGTTTAATATCCTCTTTATCTTTTGTTTTTCATCTCTAATAGTAAAAATGTAGAATTATTTTATTCTAATTTAATAACGGAAAATTTTAATCGCTTACCGAAAAAATACTAACTGCGCACTGACTTACACATCAAAATTTATCAATGACAATGACACATCAAACCGAATTTTGATAATCAATTGTTATTTTTGCTGTACAAAGCAGTATTTATTTAGTTTATGGATTTTTGTTTTGATATGCCTTTAAATACCAGCCATTTAATAATGTACCAAGAAGCCTTACCTATTGGTTTGAAATATTAGGTACCGCATGATACTTACACTTACACATGCATAATTTCGACGGTTTTAACTACTGCAGTACGTGCTGTGCCACGTACCTATTGTCTTCTACGAATCCATAGTTCTTACTACATAGTAGTAGTAACGTAGTAGATATAATTATGAAAACGTCTAAATTACATATTCTTCATGGAATTACTGTCTTCAACGTTAGATTCGATTTATTTAACTGCTTCTCACTAATACGAATAAACAAATAAATTTCTAAATATTCTCGAGGCATCAAAGGTCAAAGCTATAGAAACACTCATAACAGTTAATCGAATAGCAACTGAATTTGTTTTGGTCGTGGCCAGCAGTTGTAGCTACCTTTAACTGCTATTAGAATTAGCTATGATCGTTCTATGAGATACTACCTCGGCAATAATGGTAATGTCATAAGATAGGGGTACTCGAAAAAACCACCAACAAAAACTATAAGCCGAAAGTATCAGATGAAAGGTTGGGGTACAAAAAAAAATATCGATTTGAGCGCAAAATTGCTTGAGAACATCAGCCGTTTCGCGTAGTTTTTGCTTTGGGAGCCACATGGATTGCCAAGCAATTTCAGGTCTAAAGTGGAAAGGCCCAACCTATTGTGAATTCCGTAGGTCTGAAATTTATTGGACAGGGTAGTATCTGTGGAGAATGGAAAATGGCGGAATGGTAGAACACATTATGGATATAACTCACGGTTTGTTTTTGGCGGGGATCTGACAAACGTTATTGGTATTTAGGGACATTTAACTATTAGGGGGCAATGGCTTTTTATTTTCTATTTTGATATATGAGACAGTGACTGTTATAAGAATGACTTGCCGACAGTGTGGTCGTTAGTTACGGTGGGAATTAATTGATGTTTGACTTGATTTTTTTATGTATAGGTAAAGATATTTTTAATTTTGCACAGCGGGATAACTGTCGCATCACGAATGGCGGCAACCTTTCCTAGGTACCTACATAAGTAGGTACTTACCTATGTAATTAATTGCAGAATATAGAAACAAATAAAAGTAAAATAATACAAAAAAAAGGTTTGTTAATAGCTACTTATAGGGTTCGATTCGATTTGATTTTACTATGATTAGAAGCTGGAGGTAACAACTACTTGGTGATAGGTATTATGAAATGAAAATGGTAAAATACTGTATTCTCGACTTCTTTACGCAAGTTTAAACTACGTACTCTACGACGTGTCACTCTCGTGGGGTGTGGGTCTCCCGCCGTAACTTGTCATTACATTTTTGTCACAACATTACCGACGATTTCCACCCACTTCAATTAGTCGAATCGATTCGAAACTTTGCAAGTATGAATATTGAAGATGACAATTGGTACAATGATTTGGTACCTTATTAGATCCGATAATTGAGGCAGAAGATAGAACTCTTCAACGGCTAAGACTATGGTTTGTATTATGCGGTTGCTTAGAACTACTAAGTACCTGATGTTAATTTAATTTCATCTTCATATAATAGGGAGTTTTTAAACTACTGTACACGGTTTTGCTTGTCGTAAGGCAAGTACGAACAACAAAACCAGTGTCCAGGATTAGTAAAAGAAAAAAAAACTAAAATTGTACACGGGCACAGTTTGTAGGTACTAAATGTATGTACTTTTACCAATTTGTAGAAGGGTAACCTATCGCAATCACTAAATTCTATTGGCCGAATATTGTTTGTCTGAAAACTTTTCGTATTGTTATGATTTCTCCGAATATTATTAATTACTTTTTCATTTACCATTTGATGTTATCCAAATGTTTCATTGTCCGAAAAACTTTTACCGCTACAGTAATTTGAGCTTTGGTTTCACAGCCAATTTTGTACTTATCCATCATTACTTTCCGCATTCCATACGTTTAGCCAAATGTTTAATTTTGAGTGAAGTTCAAAGGTTTCATAGAGACTCTGAGGCAGGTCGGTATAGGTACGACGACGAGCGAAGCGAGGAGGAGTGTTAGGTAGAACCGCGCCAGGACCGAACACTTTTTTACTACCTAATACTTACATATGTATAAGTATAATTTTCACAGCGTAATTACTTATTCTTATCAATAGAGATGAAAAAAAACTGCATTGGGAGGATTCTGAATTAGTAACATATGTTTGCTTCGTATAAAGAATAATCTGTCAAATATAATAAAGCCGATTTGATAAAACACGAACAGATTATCCACGGAATCGTTACGTCGGAATAATGATATTACGGGTATACCAATAATTGGGAATCATTGATTTGTCGAACAATTATAAAAGCGAAACCATAAAAGGACCAGTTAACGTTCGAAGTGAAGTGTCGAACAAACGATAAAAAAGTGAAATGAAGTTTGTCGAATAGTTAATGGCAAAATAAAAAAAGGACAAAAAACTTTAGTGTTTCAGATAAGTAACCTTGTAGAAGTTTAAAGTGTAGAACCGCCCTACTCGTCTTAGGACCTAGACCATTTGTGTGAATTTATGGGTTTGTTCTCAAGATACAAAAATAAACCTTAAATAACACCTGATGCATTTCATTTGTCGCTTAAAAATTACTTTCAGCTTTTACACGTTTGGTTCTAAAACGCCTAACCGATCTGTTGCTTTTACTCCGATCAGATACACTGCCACTTCTGTTATAGGTTAATTTATAAATATTCGTACTTGTACCTTTATTGCAAATAAAATATTGGACTCTTAATTATTTGTACATTGACACTTTTTAACAACGTCTTAAACCTGCTTAGGCAGTCAGGTACCTACCGTAATTTGGAAGGTCTCTAACTAAGTAAAATGGTCATTGTGCTGCTAAATTGTCTACGTTTTCATCTCTTTCTATTAAATTACTTATCTTCCTAGAATACTCACGACTTTTTGGCGATAATCTAAGCTAAGTACCTATAGGCATCTGACGAAAAATATTTCCGTATATTGAAATTATTATTGAGTTTAAAGATGGATAGTCATAATTCCATTCAAAATTTGTGGAGAATCAGATATAGGTAATATGTATAGTTCGTTACAGGTGTATCATATACCATGGCTTCATAATATCTTTGAGAAAAAAATAAGTATATTTATTAGATAATATAATGTTCTTGCCTTAGCCATTATTCGAACTGAGTTTTATTTCTCTCAAGGTTGCGAAAATCCACTTGATTGCGATCCACGACATGTAATGGCCTCAATAAACAGTTTCTGTTTTCGTTACCCCACACGCTGTATACTTACAGGGACCCGTCAAATCGTGCTTCTTCTAAAACTTCAGCACGGAGCAAGCGCGCGAAACACAATGAATTGCGATTTAAATGCGCATCAAAAATCATGGTTATTTAAAAAGAGGACAACCTACTGAAGTAGCTACATACAGTAAATAAATTGAGTTTCATTTAGGAACTTTTAGTTTTGTAAATATACTGCATTCGAACTACATATTTGTAAAATTTTGTTTGCATCATGCCTTAGATTATATATAGATATTATTTTCCAAACTTACATGACTTCAGCAATTACAAATAAATTCTCTTCAAGCTAAATTTTCATAGGTACATTCCTACGAAAATCCAGTTCGTTGAAAAAAGGTAACCACTATACATCTTCACTTGCACAACCAATACCTATCAATGAACCAATATAAATATTAACAAGGGTTGAATACGAGTATAAATGAATGATGTAGGTTTTCGTTTCGCCAAAATATATGAAAACGAACTAAATTCAATTTTATGTAATCAGGGTAGTTTATAAAGGGTAGACAACAATGCAAATTAAATAGCCATAGTTTAATTAACTCTTTATTCTCTTGAATTTCTGAAATTAATATTACAATATTGAATGCGGGTTTCATATACAATCACCCAACTATTTGCTTATTTACCACGACACAGTCACGACGCATCGCCCGGGGCTCACCCAAATAACCAGACACCCATTCCTTTCCAATTACTTCAAATGCATATGTCTAATTACTTTTGGACGCTGTCCAGTACGACACGTTTCATTACATAACATAAAACAAAAATATATAACGAAAAAAAATTCGCCACATAAAACTTTCACGAATATTTACAGTTATTTTAAGACGCTTTAATTATCTAATATTTTCAAAAATATAGATATAGATACATACTCACTACATAGCTACATTTATATTAAGATAAACTTTATTGAAGTATTTAGTAAAACTAAAAAGGAGGACGTTATTTTAAAGTTAAAACATTTAACGGAAAATCTATACACAGATACTTAACGTTGATAACAATAAGAAAACTTATAGAAAAAGATTTTCAAGGTTACATTGTATAACAAAAAAGCAGGAGGAGAAAAGCAAAATTGGAAGAATAATCTACGAACCTGCATTAAAAAAACGGTAGACGTATATCTACGTCTACCGTTTTTTTAATGCAGGTTCGTAGATTCATAAATATCTTAAACGACATTCCCCAAACGTCATTTAAAAGTAATAAAACATGGAACCGACTCTTAGTTAAGATACAAGGTACAAAAAGGTTTAAAGGAAACAAAAACACTGAAATGTAAAGGCAGGTACAACCTACCTACATACAACGAATACTAGTACGTGGCAAGACAGCATTACCGATGGAGGACGAATGTATGTATTGTTGTAATCTATTTAGCAAATTGCTCATTGTTTCACATGAATTACACTTCTTTACGATGCAGAAACAATAAAGTGAACCCGACGTAAATCAATGGACGTACATATACGTTAATATCATTACTATGTTACAAGTTCCACCTATTGTGTCACGTAACTAAACGTACACTCAATGCAAAGCTGTATTATTACAACTTCGCGAACGGCTCCTAATTTGCACATTCCCATAGAATATAAATAAAACAATTAAAACGCAAATCTTAACGGCTTAGAAAATGCAACAATTTAATTCGTATACACACGTTGTGTCTAACTCAGTGCCTCTCCAGTGTGTACGTCCCGTCTGAAGTAATCCGCGTGCATTCAGTATAGCATCTCCAGTGAGTGCGACAGATAAACAACGGACTCTCTCTGCCACTGAACAGCGTTACATTTGACATACTGTGGCGAAGACTATGTAAGCTCACTTGAGGCGTGTAGCACCACATGACATAGATAAACCAATTGCGTATCTGTCTTTGTACTAGATCGATGACTGCCCTTGCACTATGCGAACAATACCAAATAATTTCAAGCGTTTTTAATAGTTACTAACCATCAGATATCTAAGATATTTATTACCTATGCATTATAATTTATAAAGCCTACTTATACCGAAGTTACTTAAGTACATTTTGTTCGATTTCATTCTCGATTTTTAGTTTAGAATGAGATAAAGTTCTATTACTAACGACAACCTTATTCTTATACGAAGACTATGGGTTATGTAGTGTAGGATACTTGATGTAATTATTGCACGCAGGTCTGCAGGCTGACTCTGAATACAAAACTTTAATGACAAGTTACATAAAAGACTGTAAGGTTATGTCTCAATAAGATCAAGTTCTTAGTAAATGTAAATTATATTTGATGTTTCGTTATAGTTTTCTACCGGTATTGTTATCAGCCCGAAGACAGCAAAGCATTTAATGCAATTTAAAAATAAAACCAACTTTATAATAGGTAAATGACTGACCTTCGCACGTTACATTCGTCCAGTCTAACGGCAACTATTGGAATAACCTTTAAATGTAGGTACTTACACTATGGGATGGCTATTACCAACCAAATGTTAGTGAATTTTACTTTCACACACTCGCGACGTAATAAATAATAAAAAAACAATGAATTTTGTTTGCTTATTAATTAATTTTACAACTTACAATGTGATCATATTTTAAGTAATACTTTGAATGGATGAACGCTAAAATGGACTCCATGCAACAATTTGAAAGTGATGCTATGAGTCTTTCCTTTCCAAACAAACACGTAGGAAAGAGTATAATTTTGAGAATTGCTCCAAGTAGGTTAAGTCGATATCCGTTTCCCATTTCCTAATTGGCCTGGCAACTAAATAAAAAGCAAATTTGATGTCTCCCCGTGTCGGAGACCTTATAGCTACTTACCGACGACTTATCTTGTGCTAATGATATCACGACATATATAATCTGTAACCGCTATAGCTACAGATAAACAATTTCCTGAATACTACAAGTGGACAGATATTGCGAGATGATCTATCAAAAACTTTGATAAGCGAAGAATTCAAATTCATACAGTTATTTATTCACTATTTTTCATTATTTCTACCCTGACATTTAATTTACGTATATGGTGACTATCAACACTAATTTTTTATTCTAATTTTGTTCGGATTACGTATTGAAGTTCACAGATACTTTGATACAAGGGTTTAGCAAAAGGAATCGCAAGAAGGGATAGGCGTGATGTTATAAATTATTCTAAATATATTTTGGCACAATACGAAATTGTAAATAAAGAGAGAAATGTAAGCGATATTAAGGACAATATTATGATTTTTTTGAGCTTTGTAAAATTTTAGCGAGGTATAAAATAATGTAGTTTGAAATAAGAAAACATAATACACTGATAGGATCGGAAAAATGTAAAATAGCGCGTGATCAGATTACTCTACATACAGGTTTTTCAATAATTCATACAAAGTCGGACCTATTAGTATCTATGTATTATACACTTAATCTACTCCACTTTTAAAATTACGTGTAAAATTTTAAATTTAGTCACATTATTGTTACCTATTTATTATATGTTTCATCGTTACGTATATAATTTTGAACATCAGATGAACCTGATTTGTGGACAACACCTCGTACGAAAGTCGTTTTTTTCTTTTGTTCATTTAATTTGATTAACCTTTATTTCGAGTATATGGACAAGGAATTATTGACTATATTTATCAAAAAATACAGCCTAATTCGAATTACCAGGTCCGCAGACCAAACACAAAGACATAACGTTAGTATCAACTAATGACGAAGACCTATTTGCAATTGTACTTCGATACGTATTTTGTTAAGTATTTTTATTCTACCTTCTCATGGAATATCATGAAGGTACATATAATAAAGTATGACATATGTACTATTGTAAACAATTACAAGAATTAGGTGTGATCATAAGCAGTAGATCTAGCACTATGTACCTATAAAAATAAAGTCAAATAAACAACAATTTATGATCCTAACTACTGATGTGAATCACAACTGGTCAAAAACTGAAAGCAGACAAGCCTTTCGAAATCAACTGATAAATATAACAAATTTTACAATTATAAAAAAATGTGACCGACAAAACATAACAGTCCACTGAGAGCGGACAAATAATAAAATATACATCAAAATGTACAGAATATATCTATTAATAAAAAAATATAACATAATGGATTATAGTAAGTGGTAGCAATAAATACTATGAGATTCACAGATTTTAAATCTTAACTAACAATACCGATCATCACTCTGGCTCCGTGTAAATCCTAGAGCGATTTAAACGCTTTTGTAAATTTAGTAAAATATTATTGCAATACAATGTGTGGTTATGGCAACAAAATAAATGCTTAAAGCACATCACCAGCCTGTCCACGACGAGCGCCGCGCGGCCTGCGCCTGCGCCGCGCCGGGCGCCGGGCGCGCGCGCGCCACCTCCGCACTAAAGGAACATATACAGAGTCACACGCCTCCACAACGAGGCTAATTCAGCCGCAACGAAAACATAAAACTAGTGGATACGAAACGACTAACGTTGTCCTCCGTCCTTAGACGCACTCGCATTCATGTATTCACACTACAGAATCAGTCTGGATTAACTAGTAAGGGGCGCCTTACGTGGGGACCTTGTTGCCTTTGAGTAGGTCGCCGGCGCCCTTGTCGATGGACATCTTCATGGGGTCGTGGTGGTGCGTGACGTGGTGGCCGTGGTGGCCCTCGAGCTTGGCCTGCTTCTCCTGCTGCTGCTGCTTCATGCGCTCCTGCTCGTCGCGTTCGCGGCGCGCCTGCTCGTTGATCTCCTTAACGGCACGCAGCTCCTTCTTTAGCTTCATGCGTCGGTTCTGGAACCAGATCTTGATCTGCCGCTCTGTGAGGCATAGCGCGTGCGCTATCTCTATCCTGCGCCGGCGCGTCAGGTAGTGGTTGAAGTGGAATTCCTTTTCTAACTCTAATGTTTGGAACCTTGTGTAAGTCTGTCGGCCCCGCCGTCGTGGACAACCGTTTGGCCCTGAAAAGAACAAATACGAAACATGTTAGTCATGTTTATTTAGTGTATTTACGATGTATACCTAATTGTTATTACTAGATCACCTCGGTCCATGCTGATAACGGCAACAGGACTTGAGGTATATCCATAAAATTTCACTTTTAATACCATTTCAGATTTTGATGGCTCATTAATAGATATTTTATTGCAGCACTAAAGTTAATTTTAGAGTTATCGGCTACTGTGACCGACCGCAATGTGGATCAAATATTAAAGTTTAATAGGGAGAGAAATAGGTAATAAATGACAAGAGGATCGTTTACCAACGCAGCGCTAAAATCGGAGAGCTAGCCGTTAAACGGCTCGAACCGAGGCGCGAGGTAACAAAAACCAATCTGTGTAAAGCAAAAAGTAACGGAAAGGGTTAAGAACAAATGGACCATAAATGGACAATGGTGTTCCCTAAAAAGGACGGTAAAGAAGGGTTGCGCAACTTTCTAATGCTTTGTAAGGTGTTCTTTTAGTCCATTCAAGGAATCCGTGAAAGTCAACCCTAGTCATAAATCTGACCGGTCAGAAACACAACCGAGTAATCCTTATCCACGATTAAATTTCATCTTATTAATTCTCACGTAGCCGGCTACATAGACAGGTAAATGTTCTCACAAAGGTTGGCCGGACTGGTTTTCGAGTCAGATAATAAATAAGACAAGATAAATGGTCGTCCCGTCGTGTATTAAATTAATAGCGGGCCAACACTCTCCCGGAATGTGTTGTAGGCCCTCGGGTACCTGGCTTGCTCGTAGCGGAGAATAAACGGACGCGACTCAGTTCTAACTCTAATCAACTTTATTAATTACGCTTAGATGAAGAAGAGATATTGTTACGACTCGAAACGTGTTTAAAAATACATAATGACACTAATGCATCGGACAAGATTTGTCTTTTAACAGCGAAAAATGTAGGTAGATGTCCCTCAATAAAGTATGAACGTTTTTTAATTACATACTATTATACAGATATAAGTAAGTCCCGCGTTTTGTTGCTTGAGTGACTAATTTTGATTGTGCAGTGCAGACTGCTGACAAGCTATAAAGTAGTAGGTCTGACACTCGGTTAAATTTAAGTATTCAGTGTTGAAAAACTCGCGTAAATTTCAAGATAAATACCGTACAGTTCTTTGTTTTAAACTGTTCAAAAGATTGGGTCCAGGATAAGTAAAGCCGTTCTTCCATATCCAAAACTTTGTTGTAAAAGGTTGCTAACCGACTTTACATTGTATACACGCAACACGAAAACCTCAAAATGCTTTAAATTTAAATTGGGTACGTAATTAAAAAATATGCAACTGCATATAAATCATGTGATTCGCCCAAACTCGGCTACCACATTTACATGTGCCGTAAATTACCCAAACTGCGTTTTTACTGCCGTAATAACATTTACGGTCCTCGCTTACTTCAACAAAAACTTAAAAACTGTTTAAAATGTCATAAATAGAAAATGGGATAATTATATAAGTGCGGTCAGACGAGCTCGAATAGGCATAGCCACGAGCGCGAGAGAGATAGAAAAAGCCATTCTAATTTTAAAAAGCAAAGATGGAACCCAAAACACGTGCAAGTCAAAACGTAAGGTCGTAAGTGTTATTCGATGGCGTATGAAAGGGATCATTCTGGTTTACGCGGTAGGGTCTAAATCAGTGTGCGATCGGGGGTGAGTCTGACCGTTTTTATGGAGGTCGGTGATATGTCGGCGAGGCAGGTTGGGCACCCCTCGGTCGCCATGGCAACTGCCGCTAAGGAACCTCCCGTCAGCTGGCATCCATTATTCTTCACCAACAATACGTTGTCGGGGTGGTTTGTTGTAGTTACGAATACCTGCAAATGCTCTTTTTTAATGGGAATATTTTCCCATAGCCGATAGAGATCAGATTGAGCAGGATACAATAAGTTATCCTTATTTACATTTGCACGAATATTCTGAATCTGATAAAGCGTGTGTGAACAATAGACGTCTATATATTGTTTTTTTATTGGAGTAATTTAGTGTTAGTACAGAATTATTTGTGGAAACAGAATTAAACGAAAAAGTATGTTAAGACGTAAACACAGTATATCTGGGGAACGACACGCATTAATGAGAGTGGCATTGTCGGGCGACAGCGAGCACGGCGCGGCTCTACCCGCTTTTACAGCTGCCTTTTTGTCGTGGCTCGAACGTATTTTTTGGAATACTCTAGAAAAATAAAGAACGCCGAATATTTATAATAAACAAAAGGCAGCGTTAATGTAGAGTAAAAACGGAAACCGCTTTTAACCTCCTAGAAGTTTAACTGTAAACTTGAATTTTGTAGTCTTTAACTCTTTATGATGATGTCCTCCTAGATATATATGTTGAAAGCGACCTCCTGACAAATTGATTAGTACCTAAGAGAAATATTGAATTTGTTATTCAATTGAACAGTCTTTATGACTACATAGACTCTATTGTAGGTAATAGATTCTGAACTGATTCTGCTGTAAAAGTTAATACATCAAAATTAACAATAGACCTAGTCCAAGGTACACCGGAGCCGTCGATATATAACCAAGTAAATAGTTACCCACACCAAACGCCACCGTGGCTGAACGACTTGGCTCGCTTTTATCTCAGATATAAATCTCACAGAAAGCCGCTACCTTATTTATTATTTTATTTAACTCGGCCCACCTTTGTACGCTGCTTGGAACCTGTTTCTCGTTGCTTGATTAATGGTGCCGGATCGGCATTAAGGGTCCGATTTACTAATAAATAACACGGAGGTTTTGACCAGTAAGAGCATTATTTATAGTAGGCTTAACGTTAAGGGTTGGTTTAGGAACGTTTGAACGAAAACTACTCTTGTAACGATCCGGAGAGAGGGAAATTAATTAGTGTTTCATTAGACGCCCCCGTAAGTAATGCTGAAGTTTATCTAAATATAAAGGCGCCGCGACCGACCGGCGAGGTGACATACAAACGGTTGTTACATACAATAGATTCTCATACGGCCTAATAATTCGTTGAAATTAAGCTCTGAATTGTATTAGGTATCAATTTAAGGGGCATTAAAGCGTCAAAGGGTTCCATAATTCCTGTGTTGGCGAGCGGTTTATGGGCCATAAGTCGCGAATTGTCGTAAATAGTCGGCTATACTCGGCCACGCTCGGGACACCATCTTAAAATAGTTCGTGCGCTTTCGGAAATGCGGGATTCACAAGCCAAACGAGAACATTGTATTTTTTTCATATAATCGACATATTGCAACAATAAGTAGGTGCCAATTGATTCCGTCTCGTACTGTTACATATTTGCTACTTAAATAATAGGCTATATTAGATCAAATTCCTCAGAAATCACATGCGTTTAGTTTTCTTTTATAAAGTAACTGAGTACATAACAGTTTAAAATGTAAGTCAACTACCTATGCATTTTTAATGATATTTATATGCTTTTTTTTAATGATTAGGTAAGTATATAGTATATTAAGTAAGTAGTATAGGTACGGATGAAAGTCTTTATTCTTCAATATACATTTTGGTGAAGTTGCTTCTTGTGCCGAAAGTCCCAATCAACATTCCTTAGATAAAACGTAAAGCTTAAATAAGCTTCAGCTTTTAAAGGGTTAGTAAATTGGATTAAAAGTACTTAACAAAGTAATTAATGAAATAACATCAACACTACGTCGTCAGAGAATTATTTGTTTACGTGTTTTAAATTATTGTATTGTTAATAATGTTTATATTAAACACACATTAATCTATTTCATTTTAATGGCAGTAACGGGTCCCTATCGCGTTAGATGTAATTAATATGAGATTTATATTCCATGTGCATGTTATCTTGGGAGAAAGTTTTTAAACGAAGATTTATACGTTTGGGTGCAGTTTAAGTAATCTTGATGTAATAAATTTACTTTATTTTCTTGGTGTCGACATGACATTTATGGAAATACAGTTTTATAACCCAGAAAAAGATTGAATCCTCGGTTATTAGCTTTTACAAAGCAAGTAAAAAAAATATCCATCTAAAACTTGAATAAAAAAATAGACCAAGTTCTCTTGAATTCAGTAAATAGAGATAAAATATAATGAAAAACTGGCATGCAAGATTGTTAATATTCACACAAAAGATTACCATTTCGTTTATTATGTATTAACTTATGAAATACAAACATAATATTAAAATAACAAAGGAATTTAATATCTTAGTTTAATTTTCAATGTAAAATAAGTTCGAAACAAAAACGAAATCATAGAGTTTATAAGAATAAAGAAATTGTTTTGCTGGCGTCATCACTCACCGGGGAGAAATTGTTCAGCTACTTCGCTTTTACTACTGCTCCGCCGTATTAGTGGAAAAATGAGATTATACACCTCTTAAGCTCAGTGGTCTGTAAAAAAACTACAACAAGTAAGCTCATAGGTGCGCGTGAAAGCTCGGCCCAGGCTAATATTTCACGGGCTCGTTTGGTCGGAAAGAACTATTTTTTGCTCGACTCCAGCGCAACTTAAATCATCACAATGTTGTTCTGTGCCTGGGTTGGCTAAAGGACATTGGCATTGGTCAGGGCTGGCACTACACGAGCTGAGTTTTAAGCACGTCACATGGGTAATGGGCAATTAGTAAGTAAGTATTGATTTTTACAATTTTAAACGAAGTTATTTAGCATCGAGTTTTAGCGATGGTATGTGTACAATGTAATAAATCAGAAAAGCAACGCCACTGTGCATAGAAAGGTTCATTTGAGCCTATGTTTCTATGATATATATAATTACTCAATATTTCGTTTAAGACAACCGGGATTCATTCAAACACGTAAAAAATAACATTTACCTACTACTTACTAACTAAGTATATATTTTCAGGAAAAGTCGATTATTATTTCAACGATTTATACAATAATCTTGACCTACCGCTGATAGTACAAAATACACAAGAACTGTTCAACAAAGAGTATATTAAAGAGTTATATTTTCACTTCACAGTTTATTGTGATAAGGAGAATAATGCCTACTGTAATTGAACGAAGTACTCTGCTTCAGGTTGATGGGCCGAAATCCTTTTGTATGTCCGATTGTCCAGCTGTTCTCCTCTACGGATCGCATTTCTCAACCGATTCTCGTGAAATTTTTAGTCAATTCAATTTTTTTTTGTCGATTCGGATTTTCGTAGTAAAAAATATATTTATAAGTAAAAAGACAGGCTTACGAGTTCAACAACTCACAGAGCCACTAGTAGTAATGTTTACTAACGTGACGTTTGGCAACCCTAACACTTGGTTCAGCTGGATACATTGGTATAGCCGAGTTGAAGTGAAACGATCTTTGATCCCGCTTGCGCCGGCTGACTGACGTCACGATTTATTCATCCCGAATGTAAAGCAAACTATACACTCATCCGCAGGCCGACAAAATGACGTCTGCGAAGTAGGACGGGAATATAAGGCAGTCTCTTGTTTACAAGGTTAGGTTAACTAAGTTAAGTTGGTTAGTTTTGAAACAACTGGGTATACAGCTGTAGGGTTGGAATGGCACCGATCGATATCGGTAAATGTATAGCAGCAAGCATATCATACTCGCCGTTTGCTTTAAAAACAATGTATTATTTTAATTACAGGACATAAAATTTAACCAAATGCAGTATGATCTTTGATTTAAAAAAAAACAGGCGAGCAAGCGCTTTCAGTTTTCCAAGCTTCTGCAGGGTTGTCAGTATAGTGGACGTAGGTAGTATAAGTTTAAGTAGGTCTACCTCATATATCAAATTTATTACACAAATAATCCAATCACAATATAACTCCTTGTGTTAACAGCCATCAAAGATAACAGTAATTACACATAAAGAGCTATATATTTTAAGAACAGTGTAACACAGAAGATTGTACATTTATTGTGGCAATAAAACGCTATTTATTATATACAAGCCTATACTTTGTGCTTATAAAGGTAGCTATTATTGAAATTGATGACTTTATATAAGATAATAAGGTTAAAGGATATCATCGGCGACACATGTAGGACTTGTAAGAAGAATGGCGTATGTAAGTATAACCTTCAGTGCTGTGTGTGGCGCTAAAGTTACGGAAACATGAATAATGCCTGGTTTAATTAGCCTCAATGTTTCCATTATATATAATGGCCTTACATAATAGTTGGTTAGTATTTATCGGCCTTCCGATGGAGATATGGTTGTTAATTGTAGGTAACCAGTCCGTAATTAGTCATTAGGTAGTTAAGTTTTTTTAAAGACAGGAAATTGAGTGATATGCAATGATCGTTATCAACGTGCTGTATTGGTAGCAAAGTATGGTTGACAAAAAAATAAATACACAAGTATTATAATTTATAAACATTAGATGTATCTTTCACAAATTATGATATAAACGACTAAAATTTGTTCAACAGACATTTGTTGGCTGTCAGTCGTTCACGTCGATTGGAAAAAATCCATTTTAAATTGCTAAATGACCTTTCTACGTTAACAGAAGTCACAGGAAGGTACTTTAAGTCTTTAAAATATTGTACACAATTTTTATTGACGCCCTCCGGCATATCCACCTCTTTGCCTTCAATCAGCTGCTGCACGACTTTTACAGTACTGTAACCGGGGTTTTTCTTCAGGACATTTTTTAGTTTCAAATAAACTTCCTTGCCCGTGGGATGTAATCGCAACTTTGCCATTTTTTTTATCAAGTCAGAGACAATTTTTAATGAACATTTAAGTTCTAGTTTTGGATCCTCCAGCAATTGAATCGACTTTGCGATAATGTTGAAGTTTGTGTCAACGAACAATAACTCTGATTTTAAATTGCGATCACGAAACATTTTCTTTGCGTCGACAATTGTTCTTGCTTCACGTGAATCTAAAGCATTGATCACCGTCTTGATTTCATTATAATATTTGTTGTAATATGAAGCAGCATTTTTTTAACTAGAATTGTATTTTATGATATTTAATGTCATTTGACGTACATTGTTTTAAAAATATATTAGGACGGATATTAGGTTTTGTACCGTAAAGAGTTATATCTAGAGGTGTAATCCTAAGAAGGTAAGCATTTATTTTATAGTTAAGAACAAAAGTGGATATTCAAATGTATTTGCTTTTTCTGCCAACCATACCCTGTGCTACGAAAAGTACACGTTGATAACGATCTTTAGTGATATGCGATTCGGTAACGAACATATACGTTAATGTAATAAGAAAATCTTAATCGGTATAAGATTAGTAATAATCAGTGTTGCCAGATCGTCCCAAAAAGGACGGTTTTCCGTCCCTTTTAATGCGGCACCTTGGAAAGGACGACAACAGGACGGTATGGCATTAAAAGGGACGGAAAACCGTCCTTTTTGGGACGATCTGGCAACACTGGTAATAATACCTACTTACTTATATATGTTTTTATTTCAAAGGTAATTTACAAAAAATGTCAACCATAAGCACAGTATACACTAAAACTGATTCATTTTGTGATTTAGCAATGAGATAAAATGTTTAATTTCCTACCCCGACCAATAAGAGGAGATATGAAAATCTTGTCAAATACGAAATGTAAAAGCTTTCTCAGTCATTTGGAGTTTCGCCAAAATACGTTGCCAAATGCATGGTTTGTGAAATAAATTGTAACCTACCGACTAACATGTATTTTTCATAGAATTTATTTCATAGAAAAATACAGCTTTTTCAAGATTACCAAGAGACATGGCGAAAGGTCATCATCAATAAATCAGGATTTAAAAGTTTTCTTCCCAGTATAAAAAACCCTACTAATTATGATTTAATACTTATTTTAGTCGTGGATGAAACATTCAGCAGTTGTACAACTGTTTTAATGTTGTCCAAATACTTAGTGGGTAGTTACCCACCTATTTTTTGCCGAGAAGACACGACCGGGGAGTTTTTAAAACTGAAAAGTTCGGTGCTGAGAGGATTTGTTTGTCAGAGGGGAGTCTATTTGAAAACACCTTTATTATTTCTCTTCGCTTAGTCCGTACGTCCAAACGTGCACGGAATCTTACTTGAAGAAATCGAGTTTTGTTAAAAGGTTTATTTTGTTCTGTGCTTTATGCATATACTTACACCAGTTGGTTTGAGGACCACACAAAATAAATTGAATAGGCAGGTTTTTGTAAAAACTATACCATATTATATTTTTCCACTTTGATCGAAATTTATACCATATTCGTATCAAAAAGAAGGCAGAGAAATAAAGCCACAAAAATTCACTTGAATCATACAACTGAAGAACTAAATTTACCTATCCATAAGCATCCCATTATACCTGTGTATCCTCACCTTATGCAGTATGATACTAACCGGTGTAAAAGTCGAACAAAACATTTCCCGCGAAACAGATTTATCTCAAAAACCATGTATCACAGCGTCGCGAAGCGTTCTCGGTAGCAGGGACTGGTTCCGTATGCAAGCCAGGCCGTCACTCGCATACATACAGAATGAGCAATGAACCCCCAGAACAACCAACCATCGAGACCCCTAAATAAAAGACACTTGTTACACAAGAGCTCCCAAGATATACTGGTCACCCAGGTCAAAGCATGCGTATACAGCGCAGGACTCTTTACAATAACTGGCAAGCAATTACATCCTTAATGCTAAAGGATTCTGGATCTAGAATCGTGTGGCGCATCGTTAGAAATGATGCTACTTATGATAATGTTATCGCCCGATGGTATCAGAATGCATTGCGGGACGCAACTGCGACTGGCGCCAATTATAGGTACTCTATAATGTTTGAATTCTCTAGTCTGTAAAAGAACGTTGCTTGCTTCCAATGAAATCATGATAAAATGCCACCACACCCTATTTAATTAACAAACATGTCACAGTAACCAACAACGTAATGAAAATGAATCACGAATCTAATTTAAAACACAAACAACTACGAGTAGACACAAAACAAACAGCAGCCCGTAGTGTGGATGCTACGTAAGTAACACTGCTAGCTAGTACATTGCGGGCACTACATAAGTAAGTACCTACACGTAGCTAGTGCCAGTACTACGGTGCGTCCAAACACCGAATCCCAGAGGGCGTAATTATACAAAGTCTGCAGCGGATGTGCATTCGCCGCGCCGCCCCAAAAGGAACAACGAAAATGTAACTAGACTTACGCGGAAATACACTCTGAACTAAAAGCATAGAGCCTTGTTTTCAAAGAACGGGAAACAGAGAATTTTCAGCGAGGATTTTCCCATTTAATCCACGTCTGAAATACATACGTTAGCGACACAAATAAATAAGTGCAGTCTGCCGCCCACTGCGTCGGGATTATTTCACTCGGCTCTGATGTTTTAATCAAGCTAAATTTAAAAACAACTTAAAAGAATTAATTTTGCTTTATAAGCTAGTTTCCGTGTTGATACAGCGCAGCGCTTTGATATCTCATAACTTTTTTCTTTGTGATAGATGCCGACCGATAGATTCCCGAGAATGCTAGTATCAGCTGTTTTAGGCAACAATGTTCCAAAAATAATTGCCTGGTGCTACACTTTTTTCGTAGTCAATATTTATGTTAGAAGCCCACGTGTTAATACTATAACAGGATGTTTAAAACTCCAAATTACCGCGCTAAGTACACATTTCATTTCCTATTATTATTTGTGAGTATTCGTGTAGTAGATAAGCGCGAGCGGCGGGCGGCGGCGACGCTCTCGGGGCTTAATAGAAAGCGTTATTTTGATAATATATTAATGTGAAGTGGTCGTACATTCCCATGGCGAGAGAAGAGGCCGTTTTATTTTTGAAAATGACTCCATCAGTCACAGATAACGTTCCTAAGGCGTCACAAAAAACAGTTATTGTAGGTATCGTGTGTCACGTACCGGTTTGGAGTAACTAAATATTGTTCAGTTGAATTTAGTGGGTATTCCTGTGACTTTATCGCTTGTAGCCGCCGAGGGGGATAGTTAATTTATAGTTAGGTGGGAGATCACACCGGAAAAATCTTAGTGTAAGATAAAGCGACGAATAAAGTCCTTTAAATAAATTTATTTCCGAATAGCGTAGATTCCGGCATACATTTAAGGTAATGCGTTGATATAAGGGATACCTGGTATTATTAAGAATACTTTAATAATGTTAAGTCGCTTATTATTATGAAAAATCTATCCAACAAATCAGCTTAAAGTGTCAGTGCTGTGTTAGAAAAAGTCTGACAAAACACGACTCAAACCCGCCCACGTCAATGTGAAAAATGTACGCAGACATTGTTGCGGTATAATTAATTGTGAAATTATCATCTAATAACTGCCAGAGGCTAGTTTAAAAATCTTAGAAGCTGCCCAATAAATCAGGTTAACGCAGATAATGAGGGTTTATTCTCGTTTCTATAGAGCATAAAGTTTAAAACGCAGTATCGTAATATCGTTACTAACGCGGTGTAGGTACCGGTCGCACAATAAAAGAGCTTTTAAAACACCGGGCTATCTCAGCGGCCATTCAGTCGGTCGTGTTACGCGTTGTTTTGAAAGCGCATAGAACGATTACGATTACGTTTCCGACGAACCGTCGACTTCAAGTTACGTACGTATCGTCATTCGAATCTCGCGCTCGGATGTTTGGTCCGAAACGCTCGTTCATTAGCATTTTATGAGTGATACGAGCGATAATGGTGTAATAAGACGCATCGAGTGGGTCATACGACGTGATAGACGCCCGGCCTGCTGGCACACAACGCTCTTATGGGCCATAGTCATTCAGATCAATGCATTCCCATTCAGTCGATGGTCTTATTGTACATTTCAGATGTTCCGATGCTTTGACGGCGATTTTATTTTGTTTCATGGGTTCAGTGAGCAATTTACGAGAGCAAACGATATAGCATAAAAGGCTATTTTAGCCAGAACGACAACATATAGAACATTTTGGGTATTGACCAGTTCTATCATAGTCTAAGTATTTTGAATTCGTAGCACGTCGGTATTACTTAGACAGCTTACTAAGCACAATGAACTTGTGGGCAATAACTTGTGATTCGCTGCCTATCCTTACTAATATTATAAATGCGAAAGTATGTGTGTGTGTTTGTTTGTCCTTCTTTCACGTCGCAACTGAGCGTCGTATTAATGTGATTTTTTCTATGGATCTCCATCTACTAAACTATCTAGTTTAGTGACTGGAGAGTGACATAGGCTACTTTTTCCAGCGGGAAAACATCTAATTCCCACGGGAAAATTCAAAATCCTTATCCTTAGTAATATTATAAATGCGAAAGTGTGTGTGTGTGTTTGTTTGTCCTTCTTTCACGTCGCAACTGAGCGTCGTATTAATGTGATTTTTTCTATGGAGGTAGTTTAGTGGCTGGAGAGTGACATAGGCTACTTTTTCCAGCGGGAAAACATCTAATTTCCACGGGAAAATTCAATACCCTCATCCATACTAATATTATAAACGCGAAAGTGTATGTGTGTGTTTGTTTGTCCTTCTTTCACGTCGCAACTGAGCGTCGTATTAATGTGATTTTTTTTATAAATAAATGCAACTGCACAGTCCCGTTTCACAAACATAAATGAAGCATTCAAATGATTTTATGAAACGTTTCGTTAACGAGTTCCCTTGTCATCTCTTCACGAATAAGAAGAGAAGTTAAATATGCGTTCACTTCGCACCTCTTACTTCCTTTGGACATAAAAAAGACGAGTGAACCGAATCTAAGAAATCGCATAGGTGTAGCAATTTTTAGGGTTCCGTAGTCAACAAGGAACCCTTATAGTTTCGCCATGTCCGTCCGTCTGTCTGACCGTCTTCGGCTTAGCTCAGTAACCATTCCTACTAGAAAACTGTGATTCGGCATGTGTATATAAATCAATCACGCCGACAAAAAAGTACAATAAAATTTTAAAAATTTTTTTTTAGGGTGTCTCCCCTACACCTAAAGCGGGAATGTAATTTTTTTTTCTCGTCAAACTCATGATGTGGGGTATCGTTGGATAGCTCGTTCAAAAATATTATGGGTTTTTTAAAACCATTTTTCAAATCAGTTATGTCTTAGCGAGATAATGGGCTTTAAAGCCCTAATTTTAGTTCGAGTCATGTGTCCCCCCCCCCTGCCGGCTAAATGGCTACTACTGGGGATGTGAAAAAAATCGTGGTAGCAGTACTTATAATGAATTTAAAAGGAAAACTATCACGAACAAGTAGGCATAAGTAGTTACCGAGTAACTACTTATGAGTAATAGTGGACAAAATTTATGTGTAATGGAAAAGGCCAATTTTCTTACAAATTCGGCCGAAGCAACCGCACCGCACGTCGATGTAACTAAGACAGAGAGGCAACTATCCGTAGTTCCCCGTTCCGTAGACCCTACACTGCGCGTGGCCCGACACGCACTTGGCCGGTTTTTAGTTTTTAAGTGTGCATGTAACCTGTGCGTGTGGCTGTTTAGACATATCTTCGTTGTAGGGTTTCGAAGAAATTGGGTATAGGTAAGTCACAAAAACCACCGGGCGAGATCGGATTTGTATTTATAACTGTACCTACTACTAATTATTACGTCTAGATATCACGAAACGTATAGTACACGCGATTTGACTTCATTCACCTTCGATGAGTTGACTTCACTGCCACAAAATTGGACTTATGGAAAAACGACTAGGTACTTAGTCCAAGTCTAGGCACTTCGACCTATATTTCAATAGAGCTCTTGTCTATGTTCAACAAACATTGACTTGCTAGCATATCAAATAGACTAATCCGGGGGCAGGTGTGGAATCCGTGCCCCATCTGCCGTGGTCCGGCTGTCCATGCGCCACTCTATGCTCTGTGCTCACCCCCGTGCCAACATAAACTCAATCAGCCAAGGGCGGAAGATCGTAAACTTTTTTTAGAACGTCTCTCAACAAAACGCGAATCGTAAAAGTAATTGGAGCCCATTCATATTAATAGACGTTTACGAGGTCTTCTCCATAAAACAGAGATTGTCATCGCTCTTGCGTAAGCTATGTCTATACGAATTAATGCTTTTTGAATTTGACGAATAGTTTTTATAGGCTATAAATCATAGCTATTGGATTAGAAAGGTATTAATTAATAGAATTCATTGTGGATTGACGCGTTTGTTTTCGGTTCGAGACGCTATTGTTTCCGAGGTTACAACGCATACGTGGCTGATTGCCTTGATTAGTTAAAAAATTGGGGAACCCGAATGAGACATCTCCATCTCAGAGTTTCAAATTAACCTGAGCCTGAAGTGAAATTCTGAGCGCGATATTCGGTTTTGTTTTTTAAATGCCCTGTGCCATCAGAAATCTTGTGACATAAGTAATAAGCATTGATATCACAAAAATTGCCCTATATACATTTTCTATGTTTTCAATACTCACTTTAGGCTACACGGTGCCACAGCACGAATAGGTATGATACCGCGTTTAAAATTACATTTTCAAGAAACACATTTTATTAAATGGATAACTTAAAATTCCTGCAACTCACATACCTTGAGTAGCAGCTTTTGTAATAAACCGACACATCTGTTTACTAAAACATATTAATCTATCGATAACTGACCAACGACTAAAAATATCAACTGATTAATTGCTAAAATCACAAAATGGATATTTACAAGAGATATCGTCGATGCAGACCTTATCTGTCCTCGGCCACATCTGCCATACCAATCGCAGAAATTATTTTTCATCGTTCCTGAAATGATATCGAGATAATATGGGTACGTAGTAGTAATATCGGACCGTTTTCCCGATCGCGGATAAATAGAAAGGAGTCCACATCTGTCGCTCACCTCCTCTCCGGGGAATCGTGCAATTTTCTTACCCTCACTTTCATTCGATCCCCGGAAGGCTGAGGCTATCCCGGGAATATTTATTATTATATCTTTATTAACGCCCCCGTTACGTCTCTCGTTTATTGCGGATTAGATTTGTGCCTACTGCATTTTTACGTCCGAAAGCTATACACCTGTCTCATAAATATTAGCTACAACATGCTCTGATAGCGTTTTTGACAAGACGTAAATTATTTAAATAAATTTAGACTTTCAAACTATCTTTTTAGCGGGTTCAACATGTCAGTAGTTACATCTAACAGTAATTTTATGTCGAAGATGATCACTAAAAATCACAATAAGAAAATGAATGAAACACTTTGCTGAATTAATTTCACGTTAATTTCGTATTATGGTGTATTAAAAACCAGAGTAATATTCCATTAAAAATACATAAAAACCGCAGATAGATTTAAATAATTTACGACATGTCGAATAAGCTTTTACGACTCAAATAACGTTGGTTGGGGAATAACTGCGGTTTTAATTGTGAAGTAGTTCTCAGAAAAATGACGTTTCGTGCCGCAGCAAGGTATATTTTCAGCGATTTTACTGCTTGACAAGCAAATGAATCATATTGAGTGATGCCAATCCTAAGGTATGCTACAAATACCTACACAGTATCACGTGTTGTTTACACTCAATTCTTAGTATGAACAAGATAACCAAAGATAAATAGGTACCTAGATGCTGTGATAAGGGGTTCTGATAAACTAATTAAAGCGAGTGCCTCCAACTAATATTTTATTCCAACCCTCTCTCGGTTGTTTATATCAGCAATATTTTAACTCCCAAAGCAATATCGTAACGTAATTTAAAACGAATTAGTCTCCCCTACAGGGCTTCAAATTTGAATACCGCATAGGTTGCTCGCGCCCTTTTTCATACCTACAATATACCTTTAAAAAACAAAGGGCGAACGCTGTATTTTATAATTTGCCCCGCCCCTGCTGTAGCTGTTCGCGTAAATGTATTTTGGAATAGACTCCCTAATGTACAAGAATGTCTAGAGAGCTTAAGTGAGAAAATATTTCGCTTCAAAATGGATGCTTTTATCTCTGGTTATATTGGCATTTTGTCTGATAGTGCTATGAGCTGGGAATTTTGGTACTGAAAAATGGTGGAGTATTAGATTAAGATGACTTTACGGCTTCAGTAGGTACCTAATAGAATATTAAGTACCTGGTATAATCTAGTTCAAGTTAGGTAAATAGTACGTTAACTATAGGAGAGAAAGAACTTTTACCTTAAGCTCATAAATCAATAGAATAGGTAAGGTGCAGTACGGTGCGTAGGAATGCTATATAGTATATACTATATAGGAGTCGTAGTTACTTTTACCTAAATACTCACTTGCTCGTGGCAACCATAGTTGCTAATTTCGCGCACCCCTAAACTGATTGTGGCAATTATGGTTGCCAAGCGAAGTGAAAAGCAATGTAGGCTACCTTTTTTTAAAATCCGAAATCGAGTGAGCAGCTAAAGCTTTTTAATCAATACAATACCAGAGTTCAATCCTTCACCCACCGGTCAGCAACAAAATGGCTGCACTTTCAAACCGGTCTGGGCGTGGTCTCCTGCAGTTGTTACAAAATGTAGTTACGAGCTATGAACTTAATGCCAGTATTACTATCGGAAAATTGAATGTTTAGTCTGATGATCGCATTCAATAATCAATTCCACATTCCTACAGTTACAATTTTACTTTTAGATCCATTAAAAAAAAACTTATTTTACCAACTGTTGTACCTCATCTTGCCCTTAAGTATATGTCCCTATATTAGACGCTAGAGAGAATATATTATAAATATGAAATTTTTTCCAAGCAGCGCCCATAAATCCTGTGGTCAAGCGACAAAATGGCTGCAAATTGAAACCAGGCAAGGCGTGGCTTGCTGCAGGGGTTAGAAAATGCAAATCTAATTTGCTATGCGTCGCAGGCGGCGGCCGCCGACCGAGCTCGTTAGTCCTCCATTGTTATTAATTTAACTATACTCCACTATAATACAGTGTAGTTTACGATGAGCTTACTGAGGACGCATAAATTGTTTTAATTGAAAGTTAATGCGGGCATACGTTGTGGCGGATTGATAACGGCCGAGCTTAAAAGGCATGCCATTGTAGATTGATTTAGTACCTTACAATGGGACTTTTGGAATGACCGCTGGGTTGAAAAATATATTTTTTAAGTCACAAGTATTATCGTCTCAGTACTGCGCGGAAGTATTTGTTGTTTTCTGGCAAAATACAAAACAACCAGTTGCACAATCAATTAAATAAAAAGTCACACCGTTCACATTATTTTTATAGATGATTAAAAATGTTGTTCTCTGGGAAAACGTTTTAGAGAGTCAATAAGGATAGATAGTTATTTAATTGCATTGCTGCAACAGACTACATACAAAGTTGTACCTTTTACTTGAAAACGAAAGAAATGCTTACTACCTTACCTTAGCTAGGTATATAATGTATGTAGGAAAATGTAAAATATAGATATATAATTTTATATTGTAAACGCTCGCCAAGTCACCACAGCTTTGAAAGATTACGCCTGGCTTGTCTACACCAGACAGTCCTCATTACGTAAACAATTTAATTTTACCGTACTTGTATGAAACTTCATATCTCCCATGAGCTCTGAAAGCTCTTCAAGTCTCCGTTGTCACAGTTCAGACTTCATAATCGTTGGTTTAGAACGTTTTAATTACGAAAACCCTATTCTGGGGGCATAATGCGCCCTTAAGCGGCAAACGGCGGAGGTCCGTAAAGTGTAAACTACGCTAAAGTACTAGGAATAGTTTACCGTGTGACATTGTCGTGTTTATAGCTAGCTTTATTAGGGACATATCTCGTAAATGCTCGTTTTGGTAATTGATTACGCTGTTAGAACGCTCTTATTGCTGGTACTGACTAGTAAGTTATGTTTTTAGGAACCATGTTCTAAGTAGGTACCTATCTAGTATAGTAGATTCGCAATTATTTTAATAGAAAAGTAATTTAATCAAGCAATAATGGGAAACTTAATAGTTCTCATTTAATACATCTGGCCCAGCCCACATAAATTACATTAATCCCATAGCAGAAAATTTCTAAGCGTAATTAAGGCTCTTATAAGTGAGGAATGCGTTTAATATTGCTCCCCCATCGTTAAGGCGCTAGTGGTGATTAAATCGCGTGTTCCACGCACCGCGGCGCCACTGTGCTCTCAGCCTCGTTTGTTACGAGCAATTATAATTAAAAATTAATCCAACTCGGGGAATAAAAGTTTCATTGCATGTTTCGTGGTAAATTTTTAAGCGCTTAATCAAAGTCGAGTTGTGAATGACGCTGAACCGGTTTTGCGCCAAAAACTTAGATAGATCATGAACGAGTTATTATTATGTAAATTCGTTTTTTCTTCTGTTTAACAGATGTTTTGCTATATGATTTTTAGTTGTGTAGGTAATAAAGCATTTTCCGCCCCATTGAAATGCATCGTGAAAAATTCAGTAGGTAGTCATAGATCAGAACGTTTTTAGGTAATAAAATACATTTCGAGCAAGAACCTTCCCCTAAAAGCCGAATCTACATATCAAAAACGTACACGTACAAACTACCATAAATTACTGCGCATTACCCACACCTAGGCTTCTCGCAGTTATGTTAATGTGGAACCACCCTCACCGGCGAAAAGATAGGATTGCAAATTTGCGGCCAACAATTTATGATGGCCCATCTTTCCCCCGAGGCGTGGGGTAAACCGGGTAAATAGGCCTATCGGCGTTTGGGAGAGCTAGCCGCGCTCGTTGCCCACTAAAATGACCCTAAACATTTTATTTGGTAGCATTGCTATTCCCGTAACGCAGCGAAATGACGCCGACTAATCTTGGGCCACCGTTTAAGGGTGTTTTGCGCCTATCCTGTATATAAATATGTCTGGATTACACATGTACGCATGGGGTTTTCGACGTGCGAACAACGCAGCTCGTGTGATTACGTTAAGTAAAATAATACATTTCTGTAGGTATTAACATGGGCATTGGTTTAAGTTAGTTTCTTTTTAGTCTTTCGTTTCGGGCAAAGTGCTCGGTGTTAGTAATTGTTTTTTCCTCCCTAAAGACCATCAATTGTTATTCGAGCTAAGTATTTCTACACGCTTTTAAACCATTCCTAAGATAAGAAATGTTTATTTAGGTTACACAAACAGGTTTTTCATTATATATTCTTATCAAAATGTTTTTTCCGAAATCAAAATCTACCTAATACATAATAATATTATGTAAAAAGAAAATCAGACTAGTAGATATAAATAGAGATAATTCGTATTTGAAATAATTCAGATTTCGAAACTAATTTTAGGTACTAACAATTTGTATACGTTTTAATTTATTCTGTCATAAAATCTACGATTCCTCTGCCAACTGTACGCTCAGCCTAAATTGCAGTGCAATCAACGATTAGTGGAAAATGTGGCAATTACACCCAACAATAAAACTGTAATTGTAAATGTATTGTGTTTGGTTCACGGCCGCTGTTTGCCGCTGATGGCAAAACAGAATTACGCTCGTTCCTGCAAATACGATTTCAGCCCAGGTATAATTTAATGGATAGAATTTTGTAAGGTTTCAACGATGCTTAGTAAATGCCCCATCCCATCTTACTAGTTTCATAATGTTAAAAACCATGCTTTCTCATTTAATATTTTCAAAGTTAAGTCCGGATTTGACTAAACAGGAAGAATGATTTAAATTTGACGTTTATCGTAGGTCAAAAAATATCGTATGGAATAATTTTGGAATATTTAGTCTTGTTCTCAGTAAAAGTCTCTATCTCGATGTAAGAGCTATTTGCATTTATACGTATACCTATTCATACGCAAATAGCGTCCATGAGCACGCAGACATGTAGATAGCATGAGTTCCGAAAAACGGGTAGGAATGACTGACGAAACATATTGTTACTTCATTCATACGTGCTCTCTCTCTTTCTCTCCCACGAATGTAAATGCGACACCCAATAAACCGAATGTTTTATCGACTCCCGCTGCCATTCCAATTTATTCTGGTCATTTTTATCTACTTCAGGGGTCCGATTTTAGGGTGATATTATTTTTATCGCTTTATCTGTTTTGTTGGTATTTGGTAACACGTTTCTGTAAACTAGCTGGCTATTAATGGGGCAGTGAACTGATATCTGTTCATGACTGATAATGATAGGATGAATTCAAGAATTTTGTGTTGAAGTAGTTCGCATTCGAAACTAGGTATATCATTTTATTTTATAACACGTCCCATACTTTAGTGTAAAATACCTTAAAACCCTACTTTCTTTATATTTAAGAACCCGTGTCAAAACGGAACGGCTCAGAATCAAATATTTTTCCCCAATTTTAATAATCGATCGGATCTTCACACGTACCCGAGACCCTCCCGCATTTATAATCCGTTGTTTAGGATACAGTACAGATAGCAAACAAAATATTCTGGTCTCGTACCGATGTAACGCCCTTCCTTACCGACCCCCCACTTATACCCCTGTTATTGGCACTTCTTCAATGTCAGACGCACACGCTGTCCCCGGCTTGCCCCTTCGTGCCTTCGTGTCCCCTGACTTGCCCCTGCCCCCCCGTATTCCGACATACATTACGCTACACCGCTCGAATGTTAAGGGCTACAATGGGCTACATAAAATTATATCAATTGCATGAATTTTACGGCTGAATTACAATTCCAGATTTGGCACCTCGTTTGTTATTGTCAGGGGCTCAAGGGTTGTTATTGTGATACGATATTTCTGATTAAAAATTGATAGCATTTTTTATTCATTTGCAACGTCGCTATAAATTTTTTATCTGACAAATTTTATTCAGTCGTTGCATGACTAAACAAATAATGCTTTTATATTTGAATCGCTGCGTTACAATTAAGACTCGATTGTCACAATGACAAAGTTCGTCTGAATACTCACGACGAAACTGAGCTCATAATCGTTTGTTTTTATGAATACAACCGTATTAAGTATATGGTTTTAATTAAGTAAATACATTGGGTGGCACGCATGCGCGTAGGTAGCAGCAATTGATGAATAAAGTAAACCGTTTTATTGATTATACCTCGCTTTACTAAATGTACAACGCCGCGCAAAATGCGAACATTCCACTTCTGATTGAGTCATATTGAACAAGATAAATTAAAGTCCCGGTAATATTGACATCAAAGATCTGGAAGCTTTTAAAGCGGAAATCAAATATAAATAAACGTGTTTATAGATGCCTAGTCATTTAAAAATTAAAGGAAACGAAACGTTTGTATCCGCGTCATAAAAAAAAACTTTGGCAATACACTGAATGTTATTTTACATTATTATCAAAACCGGAATTAAATATCGACGTGGGTGGCTTGGAAACGCAAGATGCCTTATAATTAAAGAATTCCCGATTGCAATTTTCCTCGCCTAATTTCCATAAAACTATGGCGGCATGCGCAACGCATAGATTACGTTCATATCTCAAGGCGGTTATTATGCACTGGGTATTGCAAATGTCATCACAGTACGAGTATAATGTAGATAAAGTCATTAAAATGTACACCCAGTACTTAAGAGGCCGACAGCGGCACGTTCAAAAGACTTCACAAAAATTCGCAACCACAATTAAGCTGCTCTACAATAAAATCTCAATTTAATTACTTACTAGTGGTAATTAAATTACTCGAATGTCGCCTTAATTGGTTGCGGTAACTTTTTCTTTTCTAGAGGGCACATTTTCTTGGCCATACAATCGTGAAGTCGCACGAAATTTTTGATAATACAATAGTAACGCTTAATTTATTGTGTATAATAAACTCATTATATGTACTAGACAGACAGTGCAAAACGCGATAATTTAACGGTAGGTCGTGGTTTATCACAAATGAAGAAGGATCTTACTTGAAGGGAAGTGCTTTTACGCGCGCTTTTAGCACCAACGAAGTTTGCCCATTTTTTAACACGATTAGTATTCTGAATTCGTAATTATAATGACGTTTGAGTGAGAACCTATCCTATGAATAAAATACGATGAAAGATATTTGTAGAACTCATCAAGCGTCTGTATTCACCCGAAGTGATCATAAATATAATCAAAATTACACACAACCTCTTTTCACACCAAACACGTAGACTATCGATTTACGATAGGTATTTAATTAAGGTAAATTTACTTAAGAGTCCGTAGTAAGCTCGGCCGAATTTCACCTTCCCATATACTATACGTGTTGGATTGTGACGAAACTAATTACAGACATAGATACCTATACCTCATGTCATTGTACATGCAAAGTTTCATTACAATCCAACGTAGTTTTAAAATGAGAGCGTAACTACGTTTGTATGGAGAATCGAGCTTACTGCGGACTCTTAAATAGTCTGAGTCTGGCATGAAACTTAACGATGCTAAAATAGCTTTTTAAATAAATTTAAGATGACACACGACTAGTGCAGCCACAAACTGATTACATCGCACATTCCTTACGTTAAAGTGGTAAGAGTAAATAAAATAAAGAAACTGTGATGCTGATAGCATCTACTACTGGAGTTGTTTTGCGTGAACTTTTCACATTTTAACGTAGTTAACTTTTTCACTCCGTCCAGTCAGCACCGTATAATCAGTAACAGCCAAAGTCGCCAAATGCATATCGTAACACATCCTTAATCTTAGAGTAATAAAGAAGTGTTCTGATATATTTGACTACTAATTGGCTGCTACTAACTATATGATACTGACTGACAGTGTGCAAAAACAGAGAAGTGAGCAAATGACAAGTGCCAACAATGGAACAACAATCAATACCTAGAAAATTAACCAAAAATATACCCAGGTAAAGCTAAAAATCACCAGGTCAAGTCACTTGCCTTAAACTAAAACTAAACATGTTAGATTCATATCGGTTCAATCTCTTCGGAATCTAGGAAATCACAAGCCAATTGTAGCTGGGGTTACAAAAATATTTAGTAACAAATGCAAGTACCCAGGTATTTTGAATGAATATAGGTTAAAGATTAAAAATGAAACATATTAGATGGTCGGAATCACTTTAGTATTGAAGGTACGAAGTTGGGGCAATAACCCTTAAACAGATTTTTTAGAACACATAGGCATAGGGAGCTCGGTGCCCCATGAATTACAATACCTACGTGCTTTCTTTATTGGGAGCGCAGTACACATTTCGTCAAAATTTTGGTAAGTAACTGTATTTACCTACCTGTGACGAAATCTAAAATGTAGTGCATTGGTGGTGTGGTACCTATTTACAGCCTGCTTACATCTTTAAAAGTACTTGCACGTATTGGTACAAACGTTTTGAACTACAATGTGTTAAAACACATTACAACGACTCAAGTTAATCTATCTGTGAGCGTTTCAAAGGTGTTACGCCTATCGCGAAATCGCCACAGCTCAGCATATCCATTGCAGTATCTAACCACAGCCAATAGCATTAATGTATGCACCCGCATGGTCCTGCAGTGCAGCGTGGCCCCTCGGTGTCGGACGTATATCAAGATTCGTATCTTAGCCCTGCGCTTACGGCTGCCATCAGATTCCCTGCGCAAGAGTTGCATGAGACTACAATTTCAATTTTCCTATAACGATTGCAAAATGAACATAAACTTTAAGCATTTATAATTGAAGTCCAAATTACAATGATTCAGTAAAAACATTTTTTGAAATGAGCTACGGAATACATATATTAATTATTCTATTTTAAATAGTCATTAATCGTACGATTTAATTATGCATGTTTGTATCATTTGGTCAGAATAAAAGACGGTATAGTGATAAAACCGCATTAATTAATAATTTTAGCTAAGAATAAGTATATTAATTATTATAGATTATAATCATAAATTGTGCTTAAGATATGCTTCGACAAAGTATTTTATATTTAGTTACTGAAGTGTGTTTATTTTAGTCTTAATTTAATGACAAATAGAAAATAATGAATAGCCTGTCATGTTCCAGCCACGATTATTCAAATACTTGGACTAATAATGTTACTAGTTACAGGGTGATATGACAAGTTTGTACAAATTATCTTGACATATGCATAACCTCGTCCTTTCAGTTTACATTATAAATATTTTGTCACGAAAATGAATCAAAAGTTGTGTCAACAATGTATAGTAACAGTTTGAATAATAGTTCGTCTTTTAAATTTATTCAGAACGGAGGTAATCGGACGAAACGCTTATATATTTTAAACAAACAGATTTGTTTTCTTCCAGTGGAACGCAGAAAACAGGTAACTGGTGGTTAGAAAACTTTGAGTAATACCCCGCGTGTCGCCCGGCTTCCTCGTGCAGGAACGTGTGTAACTGCGAAACTCTGGTCAGCGAGCCAATTTGTTTTTATTGAGACTACCCTCCAGTTTGCATAACTGGTAGGAAACGCTGAGCCCGTTGTAAACAAACTTAAACGTGACCAAATAAAGTTGACCTTCCGAAGTGGGCACCGGCCGTTTGTGCGGGGCAAAATGGAGGATCGAGGCAGGCCCGGGTACAGTGGATGAGGTGGCCAGGTCCACCTTTAATCTCGGCGAGAATGTTTTCACAGCGTCTGGTGTTTGCCCCGAGGCCGCTTGCCGACGTGTGTAAACAATACTCAACGTTAATAGAGAAATAAATTGTACGCATTTCATTTATCCCTTTAGAGAGCAATCAGCACCTATAGGATTATGAAATGGGCGGTTATCGGTTCGCAGCAGGCGTTTGATATGTGGCAAACTTGCCGACTTCGTGTTGTTCATATTTCGCGTCAGATCAAACTAGTGAACCTAGTTTAGTGGTGTTTACTACGCGCCAAAGCTACTAAAGCTTAGTGCGAGCTTGCAGCCAATCGAACTAGAAACTAGGTACTGTCGTTACTTACACCTGGGAACATGGGTCAATATTACATAATATGTATTATTTTTTTGTTCCATTGGTGACGGAATACTTTACAAGAATCTAATTTTTTTCAAAAAAAATATTTTAATTTTATGTTAAACAATGTAAGTTTAAGTTAATGTATGGTATCAAGTTCTAAACTTTAGCAGGTAGGTAACTAAAACGCGTAAGTAGGTACATAACATTTAGGTAGTAAGTACACTTACCTAAATCTAAAGTTACCTTAGAACCGAGGAATAAGACTTAAAATTGCATACTTATACTTATGTCGACCGTACTGGCGGGCAAACTAATAAACTATAGGTGCACCTACTTTAACCAAGCTTTGAAAGTTCGTCGAACTTTCTCGAATAATTCCATAGTTTCCAGCAACTTAGGTACTTACCTGGACTACCTACACGTATGTACAGTAAATTTTTAGTGTTATCCTTGTAATCGAGATTGAAATACTTTCTTTTTATTTCGGCATTCTAGAATCATGTGTCTCCAGATCACCTAAAACAACTTGTCCTATATAAACACTTTTAAGGCGCAGCCGCAGCGCATATTATATATGTAAGTAGATAACGTAAGAATTTTCGATCGTTACGCCAAATCACTAATTAAGCTGTTTTAATAATCAAAGCATTTGCCACAGACATGGGAGTCAGAACAACAATTCCTGCGGTAAGGCCTAGGATGGGACGGAGTGAAAAGAGGTAGCTACCTATCTAAAAAAAAACAGTTTATGATAGGATATAATGTAAACATTAATATAACACTAGTTGTAAAAAGTCGACTACATACATAAATTAATGTTAGCCATAAGTAATAAGCCCGTTGTTTAGAATATGTCATCAGTTAGCATGAAGTGATGGAAGAACAAATGAATAACAACATAGTATGCTAAACAAGTGTCATCGGGATTAAATTATTGATGTATTCATAGGACGAGGTGACTGCGCATTCTAACGAACAGACGGGGATAGATGACTGCCTGCCAAGGCGTAGCGTCAGACCAAGAAAACAGTAAAAACAAAAATACCAAGAAGTATTCCGAAGGTCAATTGCTTGGTATTTCAAAGGTTACAGTTTAAACATTAGTGCCCAAGAATTATTTTAATGACTACTAGAAAGACAGACGTCATCCCAGAAAGACGCTCAATATAAAAACGTGCTAAATAATGTCTTTCAGGTATCAAACTTAATGGTACCGATGCCTTTGTTTACGGTATTAATCAAACGTGCTCAAGTGCTATCTTGAAATAAAAGCAACGCTTAGATTTTTCCGAATTTAGAACTTGGAATGTTACTTGAACCTATGCATTCAGCCAAGGCATACAAGTGACTACAATTCAATATTTATTCGGCTTTTAAAATGATAATTAATTCCTACTTAAGACGCTCATAGTCATATGTGTTCATAGTTAACTTCACTTTTAACATACGATGTTGGCTGTACGCATGCAACTATTGTCAAGCGCATCCGGTGCACCGTGTGAAAAATTAGCTATACCGATATTCAAATAAATTGCACGCGCTTATCGACTATCGGATAATCGTGCTGAGTGAATAATAACGAAATAAATTTGACATAGTCGTTTTCCGTATAGATGGAGGAATTTAAATGAAGTTATTTTAATAGTTTCACCAGCGGGGGATCATGTAGTCCGAGGTTGTGGGTTGAGGTCCGGTTGGGTTGATGGAAAGCGATCACTATAACACCTATCTACTCGTATATTTATACTGGGTGTTGCATGTAACAGGAGCAATAAATTTACAGGATGTCTCCATAAGATAGCCGCAGTTATCCTATATCGATCCCAGTTTCAATATGACTGAATTCGGAAAAATGATGACATTGAAAGTTAGGTCTAAATTTGATGTAGTAGCATGTAAGTATTTTAATATCTTGGTAGAACGCTGGGCACTTCTGTCATATCTAGTAATGAATGGTGTCTTTGTTTTTCATCAATTTATGGGTTTTATTTTTAACATATACTAGATTTTTTTAATTATAATGTTAAATGGTAATATTGATATCATTAAATTTAAGTAAAAAACCTCACGCTGTTGATTAAAAAAAAAGAAGTGATTGGAACTGATTGCTAATTGGCTTAATAATCCACCGTTTTATTTATTGTTCCTGTTACAGGCAACACCACGTATAAGAAAATGGTTTTGATGATTCATACAACGTTCAGTTAATGTTCTTCTTCTTTCTTAAAGTAAGGACCTACTTCGTCCATTTTCGTTTTTGCTGTCAAAATGCAAAAGTAACAGTGAAACTGGTTGTGCTGTGCTTTTTTTTAATCAATAAACAGAACTTGCCCTACCCACTTAGATATACATATGTAAATACTGATGGGAAAAACAATGAACAAACGCAGTTCTCAACGAACGCTGCTGTACCTACCCACTATACACCTGCCTAGGTGATTTATAATGCAAATTGCAGCAAGAACTACGGTGGAACAATAGCAAAAATATCACTGACCTTGTCAACGTGGCACTCGTAAGATACCTGGAGCAGTTTATTTCAAGAATGCCCTACGCCGGCCGGCATATTGTATGTATTTAATCCAATTGGTGTTATCCGGTAGAAATATACCGACATGTATAGTGTGATCATTAAAGTAGAACCGAAATCAACCATATCGTTCCGAGACTAAGATTTAAAATCGTACCTGTGCCTTTAGACTTTGTAGTTGGTTTTATTTCCGATTTTTATGTTTCCTCGTTTAAAACTTTAAATTACGAAAACGTATTTATCAGTGATTCTACGAATGTTTATGAAGTAAGAACACCAAGTAGATAGTTGTATAAGTGAGGCTATTATATAAATTATTCGAGGAAGTTGGTTCTCAAGAGCATGCATTTTATTCTAAATAAAACATGTGAATGTTAACACACCTTATACCTTGATATTCGAATTTTCCTAGAATAGTTTTTCAAACGAGATAGCCAAGCGACTGAAGATGCTTCAGCTTGGGCCGATAATCGTTTGTATGTCCAGATGTCCAGATGTCCATGTCGCGTTTCTCAACGAACCCTCGTGAAATTTTGAGACCCGGTTCGTTAATTATATAGTTATTCTTATAGTCACTTTTCGTTTTTTTTTTTGTTTTAATGGCAGGCTCGCGAGTTGTACAGCTCACAGTAGCTAATAAAAATTGTATAAAATAGGTATACTTAATACTAAAATAAAATGTTGATGCGTGGAAGCTGACGCAGTTTGCAGTTTCGACGACGCTTTGACAAATGCATGGCATTTCTTTTTGCCGAGATCGTTATTTTTCTCTTTCTCAAGTCCAATACTTGTTTATAAGTATTGGATTTGAGAACGACCTTCCATACATACCCAGTAACTTAGGAAGGCATTCATAGTATAGCTATACAATCAATACAAAACTACGTATCTAACGCTCCGCACGGATTACAGCTCTCCTACTGAAACGTGTCCAAAATAACTGAACGAATGGGAATAACGTCGCCTGCACACAAGACATTTTATAAAAAAAAACCTATAAACTTTTATTTGTCTCCTGATGACTTGCTAGTCTTGATACAGTATTACTATTACTCGGTCATATATATATAGTATTGAACATTAATACATATATACCTCTACGCGACGATGTTTTACGCGGTAACTTTCCTTTGTGAGCGGATTTTCTCCAGAAACACACATTTTACTTTTAAGACCTTTTTTACTTGGAAAATGATGACAATATTCAAATATATATTTTTGTAAACCTTTTAGATCTGTCGCTGTCGGTAATTGAACAAAGGACCAAAGCGAACGAAGTTTTTAGGACACAGCGAAATGTCATCCCGCTCGAATGTGGAGCAGCCCAACTGGGGAAGTACCTTTGCCTTGCAGAAGACCACAGCCATAATAACACTACTACTTGCTCTGTAGTAGTGTTGTGTTCCTGGAGGTGAGCAAGGTCGCCAGAGCTCCCGAGGATGTGCTGTGTTGAGAGTGAGGGAATTTGTTTCTTCAGCCTGTCAACACGGCGAATCCTCAAACATATCACGGGTCGGCAACGCCCATGTTACTCCTTCGGAGTTGCATGCCACCGTCGTTATATAAAATAAAAAAGGTCCTCTGCTTCGGCTTGGGCCAAAATTCTTTCGTATGTCCGTTTGCCCAGCTGTTTTCTACAGGTCACATTTCTCAACCTATTCTCGTGAAAAAGCCGGTTCAATAAATAGGAACACATGTTACTATTGCATCGATTCAGTTTTTTGTTTTTTATTATAGTCCGTTTAGGTAGGTACTCCTATTTAGAAGGTAAGACTATGCTTTCTTCTATTTTGATGGTAATAAATACAGAAAACAATAGTGTTTAGTATTTTCAACCTATGTCTACTTTATCTGTTTTGTGTCATTGTTTAAAGTAATGAAAGCTAAGATAAAAATAACTCAACACCCGACTAGTTTACGAATGAATACAAACATTACTAATTTGGCATTCGCATCCAATCCGCTTATTTGGTGACGCGACTATTTCAAGTCAAAACACTGGCTATTGACGCCTCGGACATAAAATAATTAAAGAAAGAAATAACTTTTTTAAACAATACCGGTCTAGTAGAAAGGGTTTCCATAATGATTTTTGTTCACAACGGAACTGCCACGGTCAGAATGTGGCCAGCATTTTTTAAATCCTTTGACGAATGCAATAAATCAGCTAATTGTTTCCTTAACTCTTTAATGAGTGGATGTTCCGTTCGGAGCGGCTGCACATGTCGAAACAGCTGTTTCTATGACAGTCACGTTCACGAATCTGGCAGTTTGTTTTACTATACCTACTACAACGAGACCGGCTCGTTAAATTTTTATAGCCACAAGGTCGTCACTTTATGGTCAATTCTCAACTCGGTTATTGTTCGCGGACAAACTTTTTTACAACAGTGTAGCGTCAATCACTTGTAGCGGCGAAGTTACGATTGACAGTGATTCCGACTTAATTGTTATAGCGCTATAAAATGACTTTTATAAGCTCTAAAAGTGTTAGGATCATTTGTTTTGTTTGGCTAATCAATGCGTGTAATATATGGATAATAAAGGCGTATTAACAGTGGTATAAAGCGCCGAGCGCCGGCGTTTCATTCAGTTTTAATGTTTTACTTATAGAAAGATACTTTGTAGCTTCTGTTCTTTTATTAGTCCTGAGATTTGTTTAATTATGTAAGTGTAAAAAATATCCTTTATTATCCTGTACTCCATTTATGATAGTGACAGGTGTTAGAGAAAGCTATAGGTATAAATATGAATGACCCTGCGTACGTCCAAGAGGCAGTGTGATAACAAACGATGTTTTGGCTGCGATTTTGGCAATATCAACTTTCGCAGAACGACCGCAAAGAGCGTAATAAAGCAATTTGCGACCGTGCCAACAAAACAATGGCCCCGGTTCTAAGCCTGTTTTAAAGCTATCGACAGCATGATTTAAAACCCTTTGACTCGGACCTTATTTGTAAACATCTTGTTAACACAAAGGATCGCTATTTTTATACGGGAACAAAAATTGCACAACCCATTGCCGTGAACCCTTTGTGCGCTCTGTTTTGACAGAACGGGGAAAGTCGCAAGCATTGTCAGATTGTACTTTACCTTAACTTGTTCAGTTTGCGAGATAGTGACCCACTATTCGCTATTGTTCTAAGAGAAAGTCCCGCTTTATTGAGATCTTGGAACCCTTTTTAATACTTTTTGCAATAGCGCAATTTCTTTACAATATTTTTTGCGTTGAGACTGCGCACTCCGCAGGTACCTTGCTTCCGAAACTCACCGTGACCGTGTTGGCACGCAATTGAACAGTTTTGCGCAAGGTCACTATTTAATGGAACGTAGTAGTTAGAACAGATAATAACGGGTGAGCCATTAAATTTTTAAGATGGTACGTAAAATTTGTTGCACGCTGATAGACTAAAACCTGGCTTTTTACTAAGCGTTAATTGCTATTCTGCGAAAACTGGGCGTCAAAATTCATCTCTCAATCGATTTTTTATTTTCCGTTTATTGCTGTATAACATTTGTTTTGTTTTTTATTGCAATTAATTTTGAAGCTCTTCCTCCTTTTGACAGGCTACAACTAAGAGTAAGTCTATTACTACTGTAGGTAAGTACTTTTTTAAAGTTGGGATATCGATGAAGACATGATAAATGAATATAATTGCAACGTAACGGTACACAAGGCATCGAACAATTGTCATTGCGCCAACGGACTTTAAAATAATGGCGCAGTGCTTACATTACACCACTAATTTAATGCAATCCTTGTATACTTCAATGCACTGCAATATAACCCTTTTACGTTTACACTTCATTTAATATAAAGACCATTTCAAGTTGGTGATGAAATGATTGAGGATAATAGGCTTGTTTAACGATTAATTGCGAACGTTAATGGTTTAACGGTTCGTATATTTGGACAATTACCACGTTGTTAAAACATCGGGAAATCAACGCCGTGCTTAAAAAAATACTAGGAAAGTTAGTCATCCAAAATAATTACATAGAAATTCCTTTTAAAAATCCAAAGCCTCAAATCGTTCCACCATCTTTAATCAACTAAATTAAATATACTTAAAACTAAAAGAAAATAAATTTGAAACGATAAATACCATTGAACTCACCGCAGACCACGCGGTCGAAGGGGCTCATCCAATCTGGAAATGGAAAATCTATTATCAATCGTACTGAAAGTTCATTGTTCCGGCAAAGAGCATGCATAAACATTTATTTATCTAATGGCGGCCGCAGACCTGTGTGTGATTTTTTGCAGGTTAACACAGAAAAAGTCTGAAGAGTCATTTGCCCGAAACCATCATTATTCCGAAACTCCGAAGACCCTTTTCCGTAGTATTATTAAAAAATCCTTCAATGGAACATTGTTTTCGGAATTATGAAATTCGGATAAAATATGCGTTCGGACAGATTACTCTTCGGAATTATGTATGTACCCTTTTTGCAGATGCCATAAGCGCGGCCACACTATTTATTTTTCTTTTTTTCAAATGGATTGTGCAAGTAGGTACGAGAATTTCTAAAAGAGATCTTAGGTATACAAATTATTAGATACATCAATTGAGGTATGCTTATAGTATTTTGTTAACAAGCTTTTAATTTTTTTTCCTAGAAAGTATAAATAAGTACCTATTATAGAACCTTAATTAAAAAAAATATAAAATATTCCCTAAGTACATTATTAATAAAATTGTTAACAAAGTAGTAAATGTTTAAGCATGCCTCAACTGATATACCTACTTGTACAAACTTTCTTTGGTCTGAATTTCTTTTTTTTTACTTAAAATGAGTTAAATTTCGAGGAACAACTCATTGAATGGATAGACTTATTAAATACAGGACTTACGCAGAGGCACAACAAATGGGTCAGTACCTAAGGAAAAGTCTGAAATTAAATTATATAAAAACTTGTTTCCTTTAGAAGTTTTACAATAAACAAAGTTATGAAAGCTTTCCTATCTTATTTACTGCGAGAAATAGTTTAATGTCTACTACAAGCAAAAATAAATAAATCAAGTACAAGGGCATTATTATCTATAGGTCACTTTGTAGTTAGTATGATCTACAAACTGGTAGAAGATAACTTCAGATATTTTTTTAATACCGGAAAAATAAATATTTACCCGTAAAGTATAGCGTTCAGTAAATAATTAAAATAAATACGTATTTCCGCACTACATAGACATGCACTACATTTGGATGTTATTAAAAGCATATCCCAAGCCAGACCCAGTCTGTATACAAGAGCTCATACAACTATCATGGTTCACCATTATTAGGTTCACGATACTGGTTGAATAAGCTATACCGCTTGCGTGCTTCTTATACATGTACTATAAATATAAAATAATGTGACACTGTAAAATACTTTTGAGATAAAGACGAGATTTGAGATTTTAATTTGATATGTCGTGTAGTCTATGGTTCAGTCCCATTATTAAGGGTAGCCGGGACGCAACGCACACAATTACGTGTAATGCAGAACAGGGATGCCGCGGGTGCATTTTTTAGACAACCGCGGATGCGGATATTTGGGGGCCCACATCCGCGGATGCGGATTTTGTGGTCAAACACTAAAAAAAACTCAAAAACGCTAGGCTCTCCGTACAAACTTAATTTGGTCTTACTATTTTAAAACAACATGCCAGAATAATATACTTATAACTTTATATACACAATGGCCGTCATATCTAGGTCGGCCACTGGTTGCTGTTGCTAGACATTAAAATATAAAGAAATAGAGCGAGTAGAACGTTTATAATAAAAAGTATCTAATCACTTCATTTCTAGGGTTCCGTAGTCAATAAGGGTTCCTATAGTTTCGCCACGTCTGTCTGGCCGTCCGTCCGTCCCTCTTCGGCTTAGCTCGGTAACCATTACTACTAGAAAACTGTAATTCGGCATGGGTATATAAATCAATCACGCCGACAAAACAGAAGAACAAAGTCTTGAAAAATATATTTTTCTGAAAACGAAACGACGACGACGAAGGGTTTCTTAAAACGATTTTTCATATTAGTGCCCAAATTTTTGTTCGACTCATGTGTGCCCCGAGCGAAACCTAGTTGTGGTGGGAAATGCTAGTTAATCTTGCTGTTACGCTTAGTAAATCAGTGTCTAAGAAGGTCAAGTATAAAGCCTGTCTCAGGATTTCAATTAGATACAAAGTAACACAATGTCTTGTACAGCAATTATGCAAAACCAGCTCGTAACAATAAAACGAATTAAAATCATTTAGCTGAATACCTTTGCATTTAACGCGCTATTAACTAACAACAATATAAATTAATTGTTTTTGGCTTTAAGCTAGTTTACTTTTTTGACGTTAATCACACACTGCACTTACCTATATATCAAGGTTTATTGCAAGTGGTTAGGTATAAGGAAGGGTAAAAACAGAGCATCACTTGGAAAATAGATTAGGTAGTTTTGTGTATTCTTTATTTATTTAAACTTTATTGCACAAACAATAGGTACAAAAGGCGGACCTAATGCCTTGAGGCATTCTCTACCAGTCAACCGCAGGGCTAAACAGAAAAGCGTGTTGGTGCAGGCCGCCGACTAAGAAAAACAAATAAAAAGGCAGGTAGATCTAACTAATGAAAATACATCTAATATAATACCAATATAAATGCATATACCTGCATGAATACAATAAAATATAATATACATATTACTTTGCGTATTTAATAAGTACAGTCAGAGTCATATAGTTAGTAGCAGCCAAGGTAGCCAAATATATCGGTACACGTCTTTATTACTGTAAGAATAAGGGTGTGTTACGAAATATTTGGCTACTCTGGCTGCTACTAACTATATGACGCTGACTGTACCTATCTAAATGATAGGTAACTGACTGGTTTAGTTATTAAAAAATATCTGTATATTTCGATGTACGTTGTTTTTTTCCCCTAAATTTAAACCGTGAAGAATTCATTGTTCTTGATATTTTTTTCTTTATTATGGAAGTATTTGTACTTAATAAATACCCAACAGGTTTCATAAATCAGGTTCAGACGACTCAGTTCGACCGCCTCCGCATTAACCATAGAAACGACACGCAACCATTGTCTGATAGAGTCATTATGTCATTTAGATGATATTCATTATTTACTCTATGCGATTATAAGTTGATGTTAGCAACTTTGTAGATATACAGCATAAATAAAATTTAGGTACTCGTTTACAAGGGTCGTTTGTCACGTCCAAAACTAACATTTTATGGTCAATAAATGCGCACGTAGGCATTTTTATATAACGGTTTATATACAAATCATTGTTGGCATTATATTCATTAGATATTTGACGACCGGTTAGCCTAGTGGGTAGTGACGCTGCCTACGAAGCTGAAGGTCCTGGGTTCGAATCCCGGTAAGGGCAAATATTTGTGTGATGAGCATGAATATTTGTTTCTGAGTCTTGGATGTTTTCTATGTATTAAAGTATTTATATCTATTATATCGTCTAGTACCCACAACACAAGCCTTACTGAGCTTACTATGGGACTAGGTCGATTTGTGTAAGATTGTCCCCTTATATTTATTTATTTATTTAGATAGTACAGTCGCCATCAGATATATCAAATCGGTCAAAGTGCTCACAAATATCTGAACACGTCTCTAATGCCTCGACAATAGAGACGTGTTCAGATATTTGTGAGCACATTGGCCGCTCTGATATATCTGATGGCGATTGTACCTTAGGAGTTAGCTTAACCCAATCCTACCATTATTCAGGTCCAGTTCAGTAGGTATAATATGTTACGGTGTTCGCTAGAACATACCTACACATAAAGAAAAAAATATATTAATTATATTGATAAAGTATAAAATGGCCATAAGCCATTACCAAAGATGAGCCTACACAATGCAACCAACCAAGAAGATAATGAAACTAAATTAATTAGGTATTATAAATATCATGAAACGAAATCACATTTACTTTAGTTTTATGTCCATGATAACACCTTAGATTAGGACTCTCCTTATTAATGTTATTGACTGTAGGAGGCACAAGACTGCAGTTTCATTAAATAGATTCAAAAGTATACTTTTATCTAATCTAAAGTCATTCAAAACATTACACTCCTTCTCGTTGGATTCGCCTAAAAATGCAAATTGAAATTTCATGATAAATCAGTCTAATTTTGTAAGCAATATAAGTGCTCCATTAGCAAATAATGTGTTATCACAAAAATATATAGCAACCAAACGATGTAAATACTCCACTTTTAAGTGCATCCATTAATTACAGCCCAATGCCAGATACCATATGCCCTAAGTCCTAACAATAAACGTATAACACGTCCGACTATTTGGTTCTTTGGAATATGAATAATACCATGGTGCTATACGAACGTAAAACGTCTGCAGTTTCATACTGCATAACGGACATACGTCCTTTTAGTCAGAAAGGCACACTCGTGATTCGACCGCGTTCGATATGCGAGGCGAGACCCAATTCCTTTGAAGATAAAGTTGTCTCTGGATATTGGCAGCGCCTTTTCGTCGGATTCGTTATGTTTATTTGTTTCACAAATCGTTAATGTAGCCACCTATATTCTAATACAGCCATTGGTGTGAAATTAAAACTGTAGTAGTTTTATTGATATCGTACTTATGTGACGGCCGTGGTTGCGGGTTCAAAATGTTCAAATCCCGTGGCAAATATATATTTTTAATAATATTCCTTATTCCTGTAATTGGCTTTTTGTGTTTTATCTATATAATCAATGTGGTGCTGTTGCTGTTGGTTCTCCAAATAATAATGTATGCTCGTTGAAACAGTGCTAGGCCGCATAAGGTGATATAGTCAATACCTACCTTTGTAGTAAACTGGAGATGAAAACATAAGTGCATCTCTAGTGGCTCTAAAAAATTATAATTTATGTAGTTTAGATATTTTAAAAATCGTTGTCCGAAATTAATGATACTTACATAAATAGGTTATGGCACTTACTTAGGTAATTGTAGTAAAAGTACTTACATACTTAATTGTACGTACCGCTGTTTTTGTATACTTGGTAAGGGTAACGGCCAATATTGAAAAAAAAAAAACGGTTTACAGACTATTAGTGACGATTGCGATACAAAAATATACTTAGGTAGGTACTTAATTGGTAAAATGCATTTTTATGCGAGTTTTTAACTTGTTAACCGCTATAAGAATTAAACTGGTTTTAAAGCTTTCTGCATAATTAAATTAAACTTTCATCTAAATTCATTCCAAAACGTATTATCCTCACGTAATTATATAAGCAATTTATTTACTTTATTATCAACTAAAAACTCCTTAAGACGCCGTTTTAACGGTGCGATAAACTAATCGATAAATATAAATCTGATGATAACAGCTTTCTATCAGTACCGAATATACTCGTGTTGAAAGTAAACCAGTCGGGCCAAAAGCGGCTTGAGTACCAAAAGATCCCCAAAAAGGTTAACTTAAGAGTGCCATATCAGGCTCATAATTCTCGTGAGAAAGATAATGATGTTCTTACGAAGTTGTTTATAGTTTTTCGGGGATGTTGGCAACAATGTAAATATCGTAAATAAGTACATACCTACGTAGGTGTTGTTAAGTGCATTTTATCTCATTTGATGGATCCTGAAAGAAGATTGATTTAGGGGTTTTTTCAAATGAATTAATACGGTATTTTCCTTAACGACCCAAAAATCTAAATTATTTGTAAAGCTTTTTACATTACTGGAATTATTTGTAATATAATGCCTAAATAGCATTCATTTTTGTTGATATAGTAGGTAATTTAGGTAACTATATTACTTATTATACCTACGCGTATAGAGATTGTGCCTATCATTCTAGTATCCATGTTTATTTACTTATGACATGACATACCTATTGTTTATTCAAAAACGCAACGATTCGGTTCGAGTTTATTCGTTTATCTAAGTACCTACTTGTTATTTTCATGCAGACGGTGTCGGTCGGTAAGGCAGAACAAGACTCAAAAGTAAACTTCAAAACCCGTCCTACGATAACGCAAAGTGAATTTAATTGGACCAAATAGGTATCTCATTATTTTAATCGCGTGTTTCATGTATTTTCAATACTTTAAATAATCAGTTATCTTTTGTTTTATCGTCTACAATAACTCGTTAAATTGAAGTTTGTAGATAAGTATAGATAAATAGCAAAATATCTTACTTTTATATACATACTTTAAAGGCGTTTAATTTCACATTAACATGAAATCGGCATTTTATTGATAGTGATTTTATTGATTGCGCACTTTTAAATATTATTAAAGTTTATAATGTCAATTATACCGTACTAGCTTCTGCCCGCGACTCCGTCCGTGTGGAACTCGTTTATATCGTAGCTCGATACAAACTTTCACTCCCCACTTCATCCCCTTGGGGGATGATTTCCGGGATAAAAACTATGTCCTTCCCCAGGACTCAAACTATCTCTAATACCAAATTTCATCCAGATCGGTTCAGCGGTTTAAGCGTGAAGAGGTAACAGACAGACAGACGGACAGACAGACAGACAGACAGACACTTTCGCATTTATAATATTAGTATGGATTACAGCGATATATCATGACCCAACAAAATACGTAGGTACACAACTACATAAAAAACATATTTCGACGAGGAGATCAATGGAATTTGAGCCTTTCATTCATTCAAATAAAGCTTATCTATGATTGACCTAAGAGAGGAGAACGATGGTTCGATTGGCTGGCCCGGACGGCCATGTTGCCTCGCGCGTGCGCCGTGCCCGTCCCGCGCACATGGTGCCTGACGCCACCGTGGTACGTGCACTGCCACTAAAAATAAACATTGACTCACCAAATTTCATTCAAACTAACTATGTAGAGTTGGAACGTACCTACTACGTTTTATTGTCAAAATTATTGTATGTTACGATGAATAAATTTCGCCGAGCCTACATCTCCGCCATTTTAATTTCGGACGCCGTGTGTCAAGCGTCACACGCACACACCTGCTCGGTTATTTCTGTCTCGAGAGACAGATTTTTCCTGCATCGTTTGGGACATTTTTATACGGCGGCATTAGAAACAAATCAAGTATAATAGTCATTTTCAGAGCAAAACAAGTCGATTATAGGCCATTTTGTATAATTTCAGTGAGCTACGAGGCTGTTATTATGTTTCAGTGGCTTTGATCATGAGGTATTTTATACGCGGCGTAATTGATGGGGGACATGTGCACGGCTGGACGTGTCTAAGCTAAATGAAATGTTCTAACACACACTTCTTCATAATGTGTGCGTGACATTTAAAGGAATATTTCATTGCACTTCGCGTTTTTACTGAAATATGGTAATAGGAAGATAAGACTCTTGATAGGTAGGTACTCTAATAGCTAATATAGTTAGGTACCTACCTACTACCATACTACAAACATACATACCATAATACAAAAACTATGGGCGATCAACTATGTTACCTAAACAGTAAAAAGGATTGTATCTATAATAAGAATAAATTGCTTGTACACTTTATCGCTTTTGGGACATGTATCAAGGCCCAATCCACAACGGATTACTGTCAGTGAATACTGGTTCCCAATTGGTTCCGTTCACGACAATCCTTTTAAAAAAATTGGATATAATTATATCAAACACATGCAACTTCGATTTCCCGCTTTAAGGGGCTACCCGAGGTTTTCATCGATTTTTGACAAGTTTTGAATCGTAGATATCTCCTACTTTTGCACTACAGATAGAATTATAAATCGGTTCTTCAATCTTTTATCTCCATTTTCGTGTACCGGGTTTTGAAACAAATGAATACCTAATTTTGTATGATTTTTTTAAACATTGTCTAAAAAACACTTATTTCGTATCTCTATTGACGTGAAAGATCTAACATATACGAAATCTACATATTTGGGTTCGTCTGTGACGTCTCTAAAAACTGGTCTAAGGTTTTCATTTTAAACCAATTAACACAAAAGTTATGGCCAGAAAACCAGTTTTTTGGCCTAAAATTGTTCAACTTTGATGCCAAATATCTCGAAAACAATGAACTTTGAAGTAAATATGGGATACTATATTGCTTAAAGCCGTTGTTGTTAATATAATAATGTAAAAAAAAACATTAGAAAACTAAGGGAAGATCGAAGGTCATTGGCGTAAGGGAGCCTCTTACATGTGGTGAAACTTACAGAAATTAATCTAGCCCCAGAGTAAGCTAAATTTAAGGGTTAAAAGTGTAGGTATATAGGTACTAATTGATGATTAAGGGCATGAATTGGAACGTTACCCATGACATTTTTCAAAGGCTATGTCTCAACTAAGATAAAACTCAATAAAGTTTCGAATATAATTATGTATATATATGTGTTATTGACTTTTGGCTAAAAAGGCGATCGTGAAGAGTGTTACCTACATCTTATTTCCTCGCATGCGGCAAACACAAACGTACTTATCTCATAAACGAGGTCGTGTATTACAAGTTTTGAGGCTTCCCGTGTACGACTATTTTAGCATGACGGATGAAATTGTTCCCAAAACTGCCGTTTAAATAGCTACACTCGCTTTGGTAAATGCTTTAAATGCGTCCAGTACCTACGTACGTACGTACGTACTTTGGTATGCGAAACTAAAAGCAGATAAAAAATAAAGATTAAGTAGGTATCTTCAATGTGACATTCATTAAAGAACCATTTTGGCAGGTAAATAAATCAAACTTGCGGCTTCGTTTAGTAAAAACCCCTCATTTTCGATTCATATCAATTAAAACGATTTGAAACAAGAAAAAAATGGCCTTCTAAACCAAAACTTGGTTTAGCAGGAAAGAGACACCATTAGTCAAGAATAATATGCAGGTGCAAAAAACAATAATGATTAATTAACTAGGTAGGTATGTCAAAGATTTAAAACTAATTAAACAAAAGCTACGGGATCGTTTTGTGCCAGAGGCACTTTCGTTTTTAGGTATCATAATTTAATTTAATTGCCCTATAACAGAAATTCAAGCAAAATGTTTTATAACATTAATACAATAAGTACCTACTCTTTTAACAGTAAATTTAATATTCATTGTAATTTTAATTAAATAAGCTCTCACATTAATTGTTATCATCCTACTTAGGTATTCATTTTCATACCAGTATTTCCACCTCTATTGTGAGTTATCACCGCGTACTTGCCTTCCTATTTTTTTATTTTATGATGATCACTAAATTTATTCAACCGTCCTAGGTAGGTACCATAAATAAAATAAAGTAATCCGTATGTCAAAATAGTTAACCGGTTATTATGGCTTAGGCCGTAAAACCGCGAGTCAAATAATTGTACCATTGTATGCAAAACGTACAGGCACTTTAGTACTGTAATGGCCTGATGTTTTTGAGTACAAAGTGGACCGCACAGAAGCCATCGCAATGTGGGCATTAACGGTATAATTGTAAAGTCGCCTAGATATTGTCCTAGGTTAGTTTTACGAGTTTCGAATTACCTTATCGGAATTTAAACTTCTGAGCAATAAATAAAGTTGTTTAATTATGCGCAATTCGTACCTACCAGGTGGATTGCTAATTGTAGAGGAACACAGGTTTAGGTCATGCTTAACATAAGTGGGGCAATTAACCTCTGACTGAATTCACTTCATGAATAAACAATTGAATAAATGGCCTAATTGATATGATTTAATTTTCTATTTATTTATTATTCGACGTGTTGAAGTGGGTTATAAAATTGACTGAATACCGATTACTGTGTGGCCACTTTGCCTTCTCGTGTTAATTTCTATGGCAATTAATTCTATATAAAGTCAGTATTGACATATTTTTTATATTGAATATACTTGATTTAATTAGGTTTTAGCGTAACCAATACATATAAATGGATTCTTGTAATGCGTAGGTAAATGTGGCGAAGGAAGAGTTGCCACAGCTGATGGTAGGTACATGTATTTACTCCCCAATCTTCTTTGAATTTGCATTATATAATTAATGAGGATAACTTATCCTGTAGTGTAAGGACACATAGAAGTAAATATGTTGGGTACTAGGTAGGTATATAAACTTTGGGCGGCCGCCGGCGGCCGCTTAAAACCAGTTTTTTATTTATTTAAATATAATTTAGTTTTCTAAGTTCTTTTATTAAAAATGCTATTTGTTCTATGTTTAAGTAATTATTATTTACTTTTATTATTTATTATTAACCTTTACTTCGGTATTCGGTATATTTGAATATTATCATGTTAAACTTTAAATGTCATTGTAGGTACCTTATAATGAAATAAAAACTGGTAATCAATTTTAGAGACACATTTGTTAAATTGACATCGAAATGTTGTAGGTAGGTATCTACTTTTTAAACAAATTAATAAATATTACTATTGGCCATTTCAGAGACACATTTGTTAAATTGTCATCGAATTAGGTAGTAGGTAGGTCCCTAATTTTATTACAAATTAATAAATATTATTATTGGCCATTTCTGAGACACATTTGTTAAATTGGCATCGAATTACCTAGGTAGCATACTTGCTACCTACTGGTACCTACCTACTTTTATTACAAATTAATAAATATTATTACCGGCCATTTTAACTGTCATGTTCAGTAAGTTAGTTATAAGTAATTCAGTAAGAACCTTACTGTCGTTAATAATACAATTAATAGTTTTTTATTACTTTTATATGGCCACCAATTATTTTACTGTTTTATGAATGGTAATGCGATGGTTTAGTGCCATTAATAACAATTATTAATTATATACTTACCTACTTTTTTATGTAGTAGGATAATCGTTACCTATATGTTTTATAATAAGTGATATAGAAAAATACTTTTATTAGAAGTTAGACATATATAGGTACCAAACATAGATTTCCTGTGCAGGTAAGTAGACATGACCACATGTTATTTAGGTACTTAAATACCTACTTACCTACCCCGAAACCCATTAGAATGCAAGTTGGGTGTATTTTATCAATTAATCTTTTATTTAAATTTATATTTTATTGTTTATAGGCATGTTTGTTTAATAAAATGTAAGCTACCTTTAGAATCAATACACTAAATGCAGTACCTACCTACATAAGTAGGTAAATAATTGGACAAATAAATAATTCCTATTGGAATTTTGCCATTATTAACACGTCAACAAAACTCATGCATATATAAAAACAAATCTATCTAAAATAAAATGTAGGTACAAATAAATAAAATTGTACGACACAAATCTACGAAAAAAATATAGGTACCTACTACAAATTCCATTTGTGCTAATGAATAATATGCCTTTTTCAGGACGACAAGCAGCACACTCATGCAAGGAGGAAAACATTTACCGGTGATGGACATCCAGGGGTACCGCGGGATGTCCGGGAGAGGCTGCGCCGAGGGTTGTGAGCAGGCGGCGCCCATGGCGTCCACGGAGGCCGCCGAGGCGGCGGAGGCGGCCGACGCCGCCGCCTGGTGGTAGAACTGCGCCGCCGCCGCCATGCTCGCCGACGCCGCCGACACCGCTGCGCCGCCGTTGTGCTGCCCCAGCGCGTACATCGGGTCCGCGCCCACTGCGCTCGGGTACCGGCAGCTCTTGTCGTCCGCCGACAGACCGCCTCCCGCCGAGAAGGGCACCGAACCCCCAAACTGCTGGTGGTGTGACACGTATGGATACATCCTCGCCGGCGCCCCAGGCGAGGCTGACGATGAACTCGATGATCTCTGAGGACTCCCGTTCCCTGGCGATCCGGCCCCCAGTGCAGCCGCCCCCAGCCCTCCTGACAGCGACGAGCTCAGCGACGTCGACAGCGACGACGACAGCGACGAGGACAGCGACGCCTCTATCGGCGACGCACCAGCGCCCGCGAACAAGTTCTGATGGTGGAACTGCTGGTGATATTTTGGGAGCATGCTATCGATGATGAACTTGGAACTCATCGCTCGGCGACGCGGCGCGCGACGATCGCCTCGCGGGAGATGCGTTTATCGCCGGGCGATTCGGATCGATTCTCGCGCGTGCACTACTATGGCCGCGAATCGTTTATGACCCGCGTATGAGGCTCTACGACTCCGAATTCCCCGTCGCGTCGTGGCGAGCGTTGCCGCTGCCGCGCGCCGTTGAGGCGGCGCGTGCGAGCGGGACGGACGTAATCGCAGCGGGCGCGCCGGAACCCTCTCCGTCTCATTAATTCCTACCTGCGTAGTGTATATTAGAAAGAGATAAAAGCTATTCGCTAACGACCATTCGGACGGCCATTGTTCGTAATGGCGCCTTACTCCCCGCACCCCCGCGCATCCCTCGTCTACGCCAATAGTGATCCCGTGTAGAACATTCACCGCCAATCACAAACCATTCCGGCGCTTCTAAATGTCAAACTGAATGGCTTTAAGCAAAACTGCACCATTACGTTCGGAATTAGTGATTTGGTATTGTTTTGTAACTGTTTAATTTTCAGGTAGTAAAAGTGCAGTTATTTATAATTGGCACGGACAGTATCGTAAAATGTTCAAACACTTATTGCATTTAAGTACAAAAGACGGCTAACAAAGTAAAATTAGTTTTAGAACTATAAGTGCAACAAGTTTGTATGTTTTACAAATTTTAATAACAACATATTTCGTGGTAGCTAACACATTCATAAATGTTTCATAATTAATAAAAACTTGCTATTCATGTTTGTTGATATCAATTATATTTATCATACCTAGTTGCAAAAATCCAAAAAAAATGCCAAATTTTAATGTAATGCAATATGAAATATAAATAGCTTAAATTAATAAGGAATCATCTTGTTACATGGATTATAACGAATATTATTTATTCCTATTTATAATTGTATTTAGGTACCTATTAGTAATTATGCATGTAAGAAAATTATCCCTTATTAATTTAACCTACACCTAATTAAAATAACATTTAAATTTGTAATTTTTTGGATATTTATTCAACTTACAGTTTGGATATGTATGTTCTTTTAATTAAGCTAATTAACCGACAAATAAGAATGTATTAAATACGAGTATAAGATTTGATAGAAGGAACCGGCCTGTTTTTTTTCTCATACCTAATAATAAATAGGTACTTAGATAATAGTTAATGTTTATGATATTTCAATATCAACATACATGTCTATTGGGTATCGCAAAGATTTAATACCTAAAAATAATTAATATGTTACAGCTTATAGGTATTATAAAGTGATGATTTGTTTCGCCAAAGTTATGTAATTATCAAAATAAAACACCAATTCATTGACCTGTTACTTTGTTCAAAGAAAACCGTGTCACCCATCGGCTGTTTCGTTTTTAAGTCCACTATAAAACTGCTCATAAAATCTATTTAATAACCACTAAACGGTGAAATAAAATCATTCAAATAAGAATTGCACCGGACTGCTTTACGCGGGCCACGTGCCTGAACGGGTATCACTCATCCCGCTCCGACAGACGTCCCGTCTTCGTCGCACGTTTCATTCATGAACGTGGGTCGTAACAAAAACGCGTGCCTATGCGAGATTAAACTTTATGACTATTGCAATAAAATCGTTTATGGTGTGAAAAGTTTATTTATTTATTACCTTTTCAATAGGTCGGCGTCTTTAGTGCATGGTTTTTATAGGCTTAAGTTGCCTTTTCAGCTTTATCAGGTCTGCGGTGCGGGCGTGCGGTAGTAGAACATTGCATAAGTATAGGTTTTATGTTGTTATTGTGATGTTTTTGCCGTAAACGTATGGAATGGTTGATATGGACACTTAAGGTCATTTTGTTTATGGGAGAGACGCTTTTTACTGACCAGTCATTGTTTATTTGGTAATAAACGCGACTAGGTCATTTATTAGCCAGTACAAATACGTATTGAGATGTCAAGTTCAGTATGACTAGTACCTATTATAAGTGTCTTGTACACGTAGTTAATAAATAGGTGCATTCAGTAAACTGCTAGCAAGTTTTTTATAAGTATTTTTATGAATTTGGATAGAGAATATAGTAGGTAGGTAGGTACTTATCTACCACCATTAGGTACTTATCTACTACCAGCAATATAATTTCACTCAATGACCAATATAAAAACATCAAATAATTGAATAATTAGAACCCTAACTTTATACCTAACAGATATTTATAAGCATATCAATACTTAATAATTTAATTAATAAACAATTTACCAAAAAAAACCCAACTTGGATGCCTGAAGCTCGAGTAGGTAGGTATAGGTTGTAACACATTTTTTAAAGTAATAGTTTCATATTATACATATATTTCTAAAAAAGAAAGATAAGAATTTAGCAGCATGTTTAGACCTCTTAGATATTTAACTAGGTAGTTAAGGAGGAAAAAGGAAGGAATGTTCTGAAGAGAAACTATTTTGTAGTAGGTATAATTATTTTTGAATAAAAAACAAATGAGGTAAAGACAAAAAGTATCTTTAAAATTCGGGTGATTAACGACTTTTTCCAGTTTCAATGTTAGACTTTTACTCCCAGACTACCTAGTAGGTACTTACTTAGGTACTAGGCATACAATTTCGACGTTTAACTTCAGACTAAGTATTCAGCATCGTCAAATGCGCCCTTAATATGGAAAGTATTTTAATACTTAGAACAAATCGATTCCTATATATATATTAGGTAATATTAACTTAACTGACAGAAATAACAAAATCTATTAAAAAGCATTACCCTTACCAGATATTTTCTTATCGGATTGTATTTAAAAATTAAAGATACCTAATTCCAACTCTTGGATTAGCGTTACTTACATATTTAAATAAATATTGTAGTATAGGTATATTCCTCAAGGGCCTTAGCTGGTACCTAATTGTGAAGATATTGTTGTCTAATGAAAAAGTTTATTTATAATCCAACCAATACCACCACCAATTGCCACCAACCAACCAATAACTAACCAAACCGCTAACTAATTGTACATATGTTAACCTGTTGCTACTGGTAACTGGTGGGAACCTTTAATTGGCTTTCTGTTACTTAAGTTATATAACTAGCTTATATTATTATTTTGAATTGTTAGCTTTTGGTTCTCCGAATAATAAATAAATAAATAAATAAATAATACCTAAAGGGGCAATGACGTAGAAGGATCCTACCTACTTAGGTAACAGTACAGCGGTGCACCACGAAAACAATCTATGGACTATGCGGCATACAAAACAAACCATAGCATCGTAAAACAACCCAATATCGACACTTTAGTCTTAACCCAACCATGTCAATAAAAACTTAGCCAAGCATAACAGGGCTTAACAAAAATGGTGGCGATCCGTTAAAGTAGGTAAAAACGCATCATGTCTCCTAAGTTTTTTTTTACGACGCCAGTTTCATATACTCGATTTTAATCTTTCTAGTATTTAATCTTGGCACGCGTAGCAGCATTCATTGCATCGTAGAGACATCCACTAGGTAGGTACGTGTTCGCATTTTAACACCATCGCCCAGTGGCTGGAATTTCTGAATAGGTAAAGTTTAGTACAATATAGTATAGTACTGGAAAAGAGTAGTGTAAGTGCCCGCCTAGGTGGTAACTGAGGAATATGCTGTACCTGAACAAGTTTAAGAGCAAAGGGGTGGCACCGAACGCGTTAAGTTGTAAAAGTATACATCAATAACTTAACAAAGTTGCCTTTACACCGTGTCTTTAATAAGAACTCGGTGTAAACCAGCCATTACCCCCGCGTAGGCCAGAGTTGCCTTAAATAGGCAAATTTCCAATCGCAAAGAAAGCCGACAACGCATCACACCCTATTTTATAGACGATCGATGTTGTAAAGGCGGCTATTATGCAAGCCACAAAGTCGCAGGTGGGCGGGGCGCGTCCGTCGTAAAAGTGGTCGACTCCAGAGGAAATTTACAACTATCGCCTGCGAGATTTAACGAGCAGTTTATAGATTCGGAGCTTTAAAATTCGAGGACACCGGGCAAGTGTCGAATGGGGCAATTTCGGACAGGCGATATCTTGCTGATGCTACTGGTATCTGCTACACATACCGTATTATTCTTGACATCTTTTCAATACTGAAGAACACAAATTAAAGTTTAATGATTGCCATTTTTTACGAAGATAAAACACCCGTCACGTTCTAACCTGTATGTGAGTGTGAGAGTGATGGGTTAAATTGAACTTCAGCGGTGTCAAGCCAAACCAAAGTCGTGTATCCGCCACTTAGGACCAGGACATAATAATTAGGATAGGTATGACATAAATAAATACATATTAGGCGACAATCTTACACATTTCGAATTAGCCCCATGGTAAGCTCAATAAGTTTTGTGTTATGGGAACTAGACGACGATATAATGAATAGATACAAAATATAAAGACATATAATCATCCAAGACTCGGAAACCAATTTTCATGCTCATCACGCAAATATTTGCCCTTACCGGGATTCGAACCCAGAATCGTCAGCTTTGTAGGCAGGATTACTACCTAGTAACCCACTAGGCTAAACCGGTCGTCAAAATAATTAATGAAAATAATACAATAGGTAATTATTATGAGCTACGGTAGCCTAGTGATTCAGGCATGCGGCTGTCAAGCGGCGTACCAGCGAGTTTTTCGGAACTTCTAGAAGCTCTAGTATAAGTTTTACCGAAACAAAACGTTACTACCGCGTTCGCGTTTAGCTGTCAAATCCCATACAAATTGAGGGTAAAACGCAAACGCGATCGTAAAGTTTTGTTTCGGTGAAACTTATACTAGAGCCTCATAGCCTCGGTACGGAATATTTACCGTTAGCTTTTCAGTGAAAGAAAACATCAAACAAGATGGCAGTCGCTTTGGTAAAACTAGCGCCCATGCCAAATCTTGGGATTAGGTGTCAAAGCAGACCTCGGGGTCATTTAGGGCCCAACCGGATATAACGCTAGGAGAATGATGACAGTAGGTATTATTCTCTATTCGTAGTGGACCTTTTTCTGGATGGTCCGAAAATCCCCCCTATCCCCGCATCATTAGAACACCCATAGACAGGAAGCAGTTACCGACACTTCGCTGGTTCGTCTCCTCGTGGCTAACTGTTGTATTAATTAACCATTACCATTAATGTAAGGAGCTATTAACGTCAACATAAGAAACGGACTGCCAATTTTCATCGGAATTGAGTAATTAAAATTCTAGTAAGAATGCTTGACATTGATTCTTATTTCTCAGTTCTCACTGATAGTGACTAGCAGATATTTTAAAAAGATTAAGTCAGTGATCCATTAGATGTTACTTGGATTAATGTATTTAACAATAAAATTGATTAACATCTTAAAAATAGAAACTTACACATTTAAATAATACCTATTCTGAACTTTAATCACTTATCCATAAATGAAATATATAAAAAAAACATTCCAAGTGAATTCCCAATGGATTGTTTTTAGCACGAGTACTTATTTATTTTAAGTAAGTACCTACCTATTTATCAAAAGCAAAGCCGAAAAATTTAATATCACTGCATACTTTCTTTATTTCAAAATATTTGCATTTCATGATGTTATTATTCATTAACATGCATGAGTATAAAAAACTTGCTAATTCCAATAGGACAAATGATCGATTTGATCTTTCCGTTGTGTTACTTAATCCTATTTACTGTATCCGCTCACTTGATTTCGGATTTAAAAAAAAGGTAGACCAAATTGCTTCAAATTTTTATTATCAAAGCAGCCCTTACTCCGATTGGCAACCACAGTTGCCACCATCGGTTTAGGGGTCCGCGAATTTGACAACTGTGGATCAACTTGATTTTCCTATTAGAATTAGTAATCGTCGATAGGGGAATTCGAGGTAAATTGGATACCTTTAACTTCTGTTCTAAAATGAAACAAATATACATTAAATTAAACTTATCAAATAAATTTATGTGAGCATTTGTATGTATTAACACTGAGTGCCAGGAACCAACTAGGTGGGCTCAGACGCTCTAGTATAAGTTTTACCGAAACAAAACTTTACGATCGCGTTTGCGTTTTACCCTCAATTTGTATGGGATTTGACAGCTAAACGCGAACGCGGTCGTAACGTTTTGTTTCGGTAAAACTTATACTAGAGCCTCAGCACGTTGGCGTTTTCCTGTACAAACGGGTTTTAGCATGTTATCAGATATGAGCGTACTACAAACTTAATTGTTGACAGTGAATCCAGGCTACTTGGATACTACGAAACAAATTACAGTAATTCAGTAATTCAGTTTCTTTATTGCCAATAAGGAATGAATCCATGCAGTAATACATATAACAGCATAAAAACAAAAGAGTATTCAAGAATAATGTTAAATAAGACTAGAGATGTCAAAATAATAGTAATAAGAATAAGAAGAATCATAATATGTCATCACTTAACAGAATAAACAACATTGTTAAATGTAATAGGAGTATAGCATTGAAATGTACAAAGTAATCAAAACATAATCATGTACAATAATTAAACAAAATCATTAAACAGTATCAAAATAAATTAAACAAAAATCATTAAAATAACAAATTCAATAAAAAAAAAACAGGGATCATTAAGATAACAATGTCAATATATAGGGTAAATCATGTCATTACAATCGCATTTACCTAATCAAATATTTTACCAAAAAATTCATCTACATTATAGTATGGCCTACATTTTAAGAACAATTTCAGTTTACCACTAAATTCTTTTATATTAGTAGAGTTCTTAATGTCACGAAATCAAATAATATTTACTTTGAACAGATATCAGACCCCGTAGCATGGACGGCCTTATCACACGATAAGTGACAAGATAGAGCGTCCGTCACTGGCTGACACCGTTCAATAGAACGAGACGGACGCTCTATCTTGTCACTTATCGCGTGATAAAGCCGACCATGATACGGGGTCAGGTAGAGTGGATAAGGCGAGTCAAAGCGGACACAGGTCAAGAGTGACAGAGTTTAACCCCGTTAAAATATGGCAGTTGCTAAGCAAACGAGATATTTGATTTGCCCGATACACTTTAATCGAGTGACTGTTTGTAGATAAACTCTTGGTAACCAGGCGATCCTGGGCATGTATCTTCATTTCAACCATGTCTAGGGATTGGAGAGAGCTGAGAGAAAAAGCAAAGACAAACGGAGTGGAATTTGGGTGTGGTGTGTCCCATTTATAAAAAGGGCTCCAAGAAAAAGTGGCCCAACTACTTATAAGGTTCTTGCCTACATCCTTCTCCACCGTCTAGAACCGTATGCAGAAGATATTCTCGGAGACTACCAATCTCCTAAATCGCGCCGAATTTCCGGATTCCGCCGAAATCGTAGCATCAACCAGATTTTTATATTAAAGCAGATAATGGAGAAAATATGGGAGTACGCAGAAGACATCCACTCACTTTTTGTCGACTTCATCAAGGCCTAACGATAGCGTGGACAAAGAGTCACTTTCGGATATTTACGGCCTTCAAAATACCTGGAATGTTAGTGGTAATGGTAAGAGTCGCTACGCAAGAAAACAGACTGACCGTCAGAGTGGGGATCGTTATCCGAAGAGTTCGTAGTGGCTACAGGGCTGAAACCAGACGGCGCATTATCTTCGATCCTATTTAATTTAATACTCGAACATGTCATCCGAAAGGTTCTGATGTATGACGTCGGAGTAGAATTAAATGGCCGACCCAAAATTGTGGGATCTGCCGATGACCTGGCCCTTCTAGGACAATGTGAGGAAACGAGTGTGAGTCGTTTTGATCGATGGCGTAAACTCTGGATGAGGAAGGGAAGAAAGGTCTCAGAATCAGCCCAGACAAGACAGAGTATGCACATGCGAAGATACAGGGGGTTAGGGTATAGCTGAAACAGCCCTTATATAGATGGAGCTATTTACCTATAGAGGCGTAGCAAAATTTAAGTATCTTGGATGCACAGTGACGGATACCAACATTACCAACCAAAGGCAGGAGGAAATAGACATCCAAACTCAGAACGTCCTAAGATACTCGGTGGCTCTCCACAGAGTATTAGTTTTCAAACATATCAGCAGAAGAACTAATCAGGGTCTACAAGACGGTTATAAGACCGATCCTGACATATGGATGCGAAGTTTGGACACTGACCTTGAAGGAGGACAACAAGCTTTTAGTGGCAGAGAGAAATATCCTTAGGAAGATTCTGGGACTTATAAAACGAGAAGATGGTAGTCTGAGAGTAAAGAAGAATAGGGAAGTAGAAACACTAGTTGCAACTAGTGACAACGTTGAGAGAATGGGGGAGGATCGTGCCGCCAGAAGAGTGCAGTGACCTAATTCGGGCTTCCAAATGGTCGACGTCCAGTCGGCCGACCAAGGTATCGCTGGATCGACAAAGTCCAGAAAGACCTGTGCCAGCTTCAAACTGCAGCCGATCGGGTCGCTGAGCCAGTAAGTAAGTCAAGGGATATAAGAACTGTATTAAAAATGCTTTACTTAAGGACCGGTTTTGGAGTCGCGCCGCGCGAAGTTTAGGTTTTTAGCGCTGCTCTCACAACGATCGAGGCTTGCTCCTCTGTGCATACGTACACATGTACGTATGCACAGAGGGTTGTCCGACTTTGACTCGCCAACAAAATAGTAACTTTGGATTTTGTTACCAAATAATATAAAAATTGTAATGTCAAATGTATTTAATCTTAATAAAAGTACCTACCAATGTTCGCCCGAACCGAGCGCGCTGCAGCCTATGAACGGTTGTTTTTTTCGGCTAAACGGCTTAGGCGAGGGCGATTTTTGCCCCATAAATATGGAACTCGCTCACAAAATTTCACGAGAATCAGTTTAGAGATGCAACCTATAGAGGGGACAGCCGGACATACGAAAGCATTTTTGCCCTTTAGTTGAAAGTCGAACTCACTAACAAAATTTCACGAGAATCTGTTGAGAGATGTGACCTATAGAGGGGACTGTCGGACAGCCGAACAGCCGGACAACCGGACATATGAAAGCATTTTTGCCCTCTAGTTAAATAACGATCTCGCCCAGAAAATTTCACGAGAATCTGTTGAGAGATGCGACTTATAGAGGGGACAGCCGGACAGCTGGACAACCGGACAACCGGAAATACGAAATCATTTTTGCCCTATAGTTAAATATCGAACTCGCTCACAAAATTACACGAGAATCTGTTGAGAGATGTGACTTATAGAGGGGACAGCCGGACAACCGGACATACGAAAGCCTTTTTTTATGATCAAACAAAACATAAGAAACAGAAATACATGTACAAAACGAGGAAAACATAAGCATGTTGTTAGTTCTACGTTATTTAAATGTGTTAATAAATGAACGTAATAATTTTCTTTTGAACCACTGTGCACTGATTTCGTGTAAGTACACGGTTCAATCGCGATCTGTCAATGCGGCGCAAAGCCACGTGCTCTTGCTTCGGAGGAACGTGGACGACTGAACGGAACAGGGCTGCCAGCAAATAAATCGCGGCTATACGGTTAAGTATCTGCAATTATACGAAATTGGATCGCATTATACATAAGCATAACCATTCTATAAATCGATTTTTCTTTTATAATTTCATAAATCTAACATTCTGACCTGTACATTGATGCTGTTTCGTTTTTTGATTACAAGTATTCTTTTGTATCGTATTATACGGAATGATCATGGATACAAGACAATGTCCGATTATACATATTTTGTATCCAAATATACGATCTGGCAGCCCTGGAACGGAACGCCGCCGCCGCGAGCGGTCGCACGTCGCACTCGTAGTACGCCGGCCGCTCCATACTAATTTGTATGAAGATTTTGAGCGTAAAAATTGGGCAATTTTGTGATTTTTTTACACGAAATAAGTATATATTTATTAAGAAATGAAGATTGCAAAAACTTGCTTACAGTTTTAAGTTTATTATTTGATAAAATTCATTTAATAATTCTTGACACATACGACTCAGTTGTTACAATACGGGAGTGCGATTTACACGTTTTTAGTGAATTTATGGTTTTTTTACGGTTATACTGAATGTTTTATTTGAATGTTTCGAGAAGAAGTAACATTCATTGGCTAGCTGTGTGATTTGTTTCAAGGTTGTGGAACATCGTTTTCTATATATCTGATTCTCTTACATTCTAGACCCTCGATTGCCGAAACCGACCCTTAACTTGGTTTTTTCCAAAATACTTTAATGTTTACAAAATCCTAGGAAAATATTTTACTAGGGGTATTTTTACTAAATGTTCTATTGAAAATAGACTGCATAGCGTAATGCGTTTTGGTTGACTAACATTTTGAAAATATTTTAGGAAATTAAATCTATGTCTGTGAAAGTAAAGAATAGATGTCTGTATGCCTGTTTAACCGTATAATTATTTCCAATACCTTTACTTTAGACAATAAAACACGAGATTTTATAAATATGCACGTAATTGCAAATGGGTTTTTTTATACCTATATTAAATATTTTTACTATAATGATAATATAATATTATCATTATTTTATACTAGCTTCCGCCCGCGACGTCGTCCGCGTGGACCCGGGATAAAAACTATCATATATTTTAATCCAGGCTATAAACTATCTTCGTGCAAAATTTCATTCAAATCGGTTCAGCCGTTTAAGCGTGATTGAGTAACAAACATCCAAACATCTAAACTTTCGCATTTATAATATTAGTAGGATTAAGTTGTGCTGTTTTTTGCATCTAGGTGGATATTGCATTTTAAATAAAGTACTAAACGCTTTTCTATGAAAGTCTATTGTAGTCAGCATGTCTACCATTGATTCGGGGAGGTAGGTAATGACGGTAGGTAATGTACAAGATCTGATATCGAGTCCCTTTACTCATTTGACGACCGCTTTAGGCCGGTTCGAATCCCGGTAAGGGCATTTATTTGTGTGATGAGCACGAGTATTTAATCCTGAGTCATGGATGTTTCCTATATGTATTTATATGTATTTATTTATCTATATAAAGTTGTTTATCGTCGTTTGGTACCCATAGTACAAGCTTTGCTCGCTCGCTTTTCTTAATTTGGAACTAGGTCGATTAGTGTAAGATTGTCCGCAAATATTATTATTATTTATTATTGATATTTAAGATTTGCAATGGGCAGGCTTAAAAAAGGCTACGTAACGCTCTCAAACTCATGTTGAGCCTTATTATTTTCTCGATTTTATTGTCGTACGAAAACAAAAAAAGGTTTATATTCATGAAATATTTTGTAGATAACGATGAGATTCGTAACAATTTTAACCAATAAACAAATATTTGCAGGCAATCTTACACAAATGGACCTAGTCCCAAACACAATGCATCTCTAGGTAATTTGAATGAAGCCGCGTTTTCTAACACACTTAGGTAAGTACCTAAGTGGCAATCACATGCAGTTGCCAATCTCGCGCACCCCTAAACTGATTGTACCAACTGTGGTTGCCAAACGAAGAATGGGCTGCGTTTGTAATGTTTTTTTTAAATCCGACATCAGGTGAGTGGCTAAGTTTTTTTTTATCAAAGCAGCCTGGTGCACGCTTTATCCAAGTAAAGAGTGCAACTTACCCCGGAAGCCCGCGCTTCCCCTATCTACAATAATAAACAGAATTTAAACCTTAGTAGTCATGAATTTTACAATATAAATGTTTATTTATAGCGATTAAATATCGCCCCGAGCGGTTACTAACCCGAGGAAATTTTACAGAGATCGTGAGAAATGTATATCTACACTATATTACTGGTAGGGTAAACTCGCATTATTTGGTGATACGCCTAATTCGGTGATAGGTACATGTTTTGAAACACGCTACCGAATAAAGCTAGTGAATTAGGGCATTTTCAATGCGACCTTACTACGGATAGTAAGGTCACAATTCGCTATTCACAATACGTTAATTCACTAGCTTTATTCGGTAGCGTGTTTCAAAACATGTACCTATCACCGAATTAGGCGTATCACCAAATAATGCGAGTTTACCCTAAGTTTTAAATTACTCTTAGACGTAAAATCATAATATATTTTTCGTATCTTTGAAGTCTCATTTCTTTCTGTTTATGACTTTTATGAAGTATCTGATTTACTAATAGTACATTACTGTAGAGGCCGGGAAGTAAGGGGTTGCCGGCTGAGTACATATAGACGGCCGAGCGTAGCGAGGTCGGATAGTTATGAGGCCGGCTACCCCTTTTCACGCCGAGGTATGTATAGTGCTTTTCTCAAACATGCAATAATTAAATTAAAAAAACTCCAAGAAATCAAATTTTAATTGTCATGGCTGAACGCCGTGATCCTGTCCTACAAATAGTGGAATGGAAATTTAAAAAGACCATCTTGCCGGCCTAGGCATCCAATTTTGTATGAAATGCCATTACGGGTCTCTCGTGTCGCTGCGCCCGAAACGTGACACTTCGAAGCCCATTATGAAGAACTCAACGTCAATATTTCATTGCATGTTTGAGAAAAATGAGTTACTGTATTCTGTGCATAACATATACTTATAAAGCACAGTTCAAAGTAATTGACGTAGCTATAATTTACACACACACCTCTCGTGTGAATGAACTTGGAAGTCAGGATGGACATACTGGAACCCAAATACATGAGTCACTTTGGCAAAAGTCAACCTGCAGTAGGTATATTGTTGACACTTCAATGAGACACGACTAGGGTTTGCAATCCGGATATCCGGATATTCGAAATATCCGGATATCCGCCAAATTTCAGATCCGGATCTGACAGGCTCCTGGATCCGGATTTTTCGGATATTACGGATCCTTAAAATACAACCATGGAAACCGAAAATACCGCTACAAAATGAAGTTTGTACCCAGTCCACGCTAAAAACGGAATGATATAATGTAGATCATTCTCAATCTCTGTTTTTATTCGCCACTTCTTCATCCCAGATCAGATTATTTTTGTTTTTAATTCATTGGTTACAACATTGCGGAATTTGATGTCGAAAGTTGGCGTTGGTTTAAATGCACTAATCCACCGTAGGCACTAAGTAATCATATAAATCCAATATAACTTAGACTATATGTACCTACCTACTTACGAAATACTTAGTTTAGATGTACCTAAAGAAATATTTAAGAAGTATATTTGACACATATTGTAGTCTTTGATTTGACACAGGAAGTAAAAAGTAAATGCAGCAACAATACCTACGTTTTATAATTGTAATAAATTTTTAGTATTATGGTCTTGACTTATATTGATCATGTAAAATAAGAATAGTGCGCTATATATAGTTCACCGTTTTTGCCATATATAGATATACCTAGTCTTATTAGCCTAATGGAATGTCCCTTGCTAAACAAACACCTCTTCCGTTGATTTTCACGATTTCCGTGTTGGCTCTTCTTCCAATCGATTACTGAGTAAGGCGTCCGAGTCATCATTTCAATTTCTTTTACAACCCTATCGAATTGACTGTATACATAGAGCTCATTGAAATGTATGTACGTGCACCAGGTACGGAGTTAACGCGACCTGAGTGCGATTTTTGAATCTCACTGGTGATATCAAAGTCACTGGTGACTAAAATTATCACCGATGACTTTTATGTCACCATTTTCCAAAAGTCGTATTTTTAATAGTCACACGCTGTTTACCAACATGCAGAAATTTTACAATGTCAGTCAGAGACAATCTTCCCGTTACGTCTTTTTACGCAGATGTTATAGTGTTGTCCTTGATAATGGTTTTTATTTTCTCATACTATAACTTAAAATAGATTAAAGTTTTGAAAAATTCACTAGAAAAGGACGAACAAATAGAATATAACACAGGTTTTATATTTTATAAAACATACTTTGGCACTTTTGGCCGATGTCACATACGTCAACTGTCAAAAACAATCGCATGGTGATTTCAATTCGGAGTGGGTAGGGGCACTCGTAAATCGATATCATTGGTATGACAAATGTAAGTCACCGATGAGTTTCAAAAATACGAACTTTCGGAAATCACTCACATCAGTGAGAATTAGTCACTTGGTGGGATTCAAAAATCGATCCCGGTTGTAGTTATTCAAGTGACAACTTTCAGTGACTAAACTAACTTTGCTAATTAGTTTGTAGTCGTAAGTTAAAAGTTGAAACAAAATAACGTTTTATACCCCTTATGACCTCGGGAATGCGTATCTATTTAAAATCTTTCAGGTATATAAATACGGTGGTATAACCGTTTTTAGTTTTTTTCTTAGTTTGGCCTTACAATCCGAAAAATCCGGATATCCGGATCCGTTCGAGTTAAATATCCGAAATATCCGGATCCGAAATATTGGCCGATCTTGCAAACCCTAGACACGACGATTTCAAATACTCGTGTCACCAAACTGCCATTGCTCTGCTACATTTCTGTTCATAATTTGTCAAATAGAAAAATACCGTTGAAGACCGGTTAGCCCAGTTCGTAGTGACGCGACGCTGCCTACGAAGCTGAAGGCCCTGGGTTCGAATCCCGGTGAGGGCAAATATTTGTGTGATGAACATGAATATTTGTTTCTGGGTCTTGGATGTTTTCTATCCCCCTTATTCATAAAACTTAAAACACCTCTGCTAAATAAAAAGTGCTTTGTCCCTTTCTTACAAACATAAACGTCATAGTGACAGATAAAGACAAACGAATTTTAACACCATTTTAGTTAAAATAGTCTTGTAGAACGTTTATGAATACGGCCGTATGTATTTAAACGTCGAACGTGTAGTCCCCATAGCACAAGCCTTATTGAACTTCCTGTGGAGCTAGTTCGATTTGTATAACATTGTCCGCTAATATTTATTTATTTATTTTATTTATATGAGATAGTTACGCGAGGGTTTGATTATTAAACAGGTAGGTAATGAGGCAAATCCACACTATTTCTATATATCTTTTAGGATTGAATACAATATTAGACTATTATACTTAAATCATACAGTTTTTGGTAGGTACAAATATATGGTTGCAAAAAGACATTTTGATCTAAAAATCGTAGCGTCATCCGAAATAAATATAAATAAATACTTACGTGTCTAAAGATTCAGACTTATTTGGCATAGAGGCTAAAAATTTTCTAGATACAAAGAATAGGTAAGATTTAAGGTATTTATTATACATATTATAATTAAGTATGTAAAAGCGTTAATCCCATCTTAAACCCTATAGACCAAGATATAAAGTTATACATAAAATGCTTAGAGTACAAGTTATAATTATACTCGTATTTGTTTTAAACGATGTTAATTACAATGTCCTCCACCGGTTGCTGGGGTTGACCTGGTTTCGGAACTTACCCAGTTATCTGCATAGACATCGTCACCTGTAACCAAAAAGTTGTATAAGCTTTACTTCCGATTTTAAGTTCTATTATCACCTCTGGTAGCGATTTTAAGAAATAACGAGTACGGGTATAGATGAATAAAAAGTACAAAAAAACTGTATCCCGACTATGGAAAACTAACACTAACTTTAACTAACTAAGGTAGCGTATGTCACTCCGAACATAATTTCGAATCGATTGATACCTCAGTCATCAAAAATTTTTTTAGTATCTTAAACGCTACCGTGGAACACACTGCAGACGAACTGTAGAGTTTTGCAGGGCTTTTTTTTGTGTAACTTTGTTGTTAGATTAATAAATATAATAAACAATAATAAACACCTACAAACATCGTCTACTAAAATTATAACCCTCCCTTTCGGCTCTGCCGTAGTCGCGCAAAAATCATTTTCCCAAGACTATGCGAAATTCAATCGACAGAATTGTCTTAACACATTCACTACACTACACATTCACTATTATGGTTTCAAGTTTACCAAGAATCGCTACGCGCTACGCTCGTAGCCGATCCCGTGGTTTTATTTATTTATTTATACCTCCTCGTATGTAGCGGAAAGCGACTACGGCGTAGGCGCCCGCTAGGCGGGTTCGGTAGTGAAAGTGTTAAAGACTCTCAGGCAATGATATTTCAAACTTTGTCGGTTAAATATTTAGAGATTCGCTCGTTAGAGATATATTTTTGGCGCTAATTATTGAACTATGTAGGAACTCATTTAACGTGGTGTACCTATATACACATATAATATAAAGAGGTGTGCTCGGAAGGGACCAGTTCTTATATTATTCGGCAGCGATAAAGTTCTAAACAAGACTATTAGGGTACGCTTCTAAGTATCTACTGTGACTGAGGCAAGGCGACGATATACATACCTTCACGTCGATTCACAAGAGCTGGCGCGTAATGTCTATGAAATTATTGACAGTTTCATATATTTTCCGCACCAGCTCTCGTGAATCCACCTCTACTTATTTAACAAGATAAGTAATTACTTAGGTACATAAAAAACAACCAAGCTACATATGTGTGCCTTAACTACAACTAGGATAGGAACCCAGTACCGCTAATATCGTGGTAAGGTCTCTTCCAGCATGGACTAACCGCGTCGTCAAATAATGCCATAGTCAAAAAGACAACTCATTTGAAACATTACAGCCTTATAATCCCGGCCTAATTTATCATGGCATACATAAGCAATAGCTTATTTAGCTATTCCTGTACAGGGGTGGTAAGGGTAGGTAAGTAGGAAATTTTAATTTCACGTCTGGCCCGGCCGGGGCGAAGAATTTGTGTGGCATAATAAGTGAGATTGTTGCGAAATTTGCTACAAGAAAAAGAAAGAGGGCTCGCGGCGCTGCGAGCGTTGGCTTAGTGTGGACAAGCGTGGTTATTATAAATACGTTCTTCTATCCTACGATAGAAGAACGTGTTTAAAATAGTAGTAGTTAGGAGTAGTCCGAAAACTAAACATTGACAATTTTAGTAACGTATTAAATACCATTGCCCATGAAATGTAACAACTTAGCTATATGTACTTGTCTTATATTTTTTCCCTCATGGTCATATCAGACGAAAGACCTCCATTTATGGACAAAAAAGAGCAACTTGACCCAAAGCAACCAGAGACAAGACCACTCAACATCCTTCCATGGTCAACACTTTAGGTCCTTGTGTTGTTTTAATTTTTTGGTGTATAATTTAGAATATTTGTATTGTATTGTAGGTATGCAGGGGGTAACGTGTCTCTGCAGAAACTTCTAGGTACTTAGAAAAGATCAAAACCTAAATAAAGTAGACCCTCTATTTTAAAGTAAGCTTCAAATGAAACCGAAATATGACTTCGCAGACGAGAACTTTCCGAACCTTCGCCGTAGTTAACCTATTGTGATTGTGACGGATGCCTCTACGCAGCGCTACGCATAAATACCCTGCTACGCCGCGCCGTAGCAATAAAACTCGTTACATAATTAATTTCTGATTAAAGACTTCCATTACAATTTTGGATTGACTACTTTTGTAAATAAAAAAAGGGATTGTATGATAAAATCTAATAGATAACGCAATGCAGCTCTCCTCGGAAATGGCTTTTTCGAACCATCGTCAATAGATATCTGGAGGACACCGAACACTTAGCAAGAAAAAAATATTACGGTGAATTTTCTTGAAAATGTCTATTTGTGTATTTAAGTCTGCTTATATTTAAAGATAATGATAATTATTTAAAACTTCATATATATTTATGAAAATGACCAAATTCAGCTTCGAGTTGTTTAAGTTAGAGATTAATATACTTACATGTTTTTCATATAAACTATAGATTTTAAGTTTTTGCCCCGTAACTATCTAAATACACGAAATAGTTTTTATTTCCAAGAAATTCATTGGTTTTTTTACATTGTACGGTGTCTTTTGTGAGGTTGGATGAGGTAAAATACTGTTTTTTTTAAGTTGACTGAGTAGGTAGGTAGGTCGTTTTTATTGAATAAGTTGGCTGAGATAATAAATAAGCAACTTTGATTTTTTCAGCACGATTTCCTTAAGCAATCGTTTTTTGTTCAATTACCTGGTGTCCCCTTATTTCACCGCAAACGTTTCACCGAATGAATGGTTTCACCAAATTTTCGTTTCATAGAATTGGTACTGCTAAAAGGTCATTCTGTAGAACCCTTAGGTAAGGTTAGGATTGTTATATAAAATTCCTGAAAAGTTTACTGATTCTGAAAAAGATGGTTTTCTATGAAATGAAAATTCTGCGAAACAGTACAAGCTTTGCTAAGTTTGGGACTAGGTAAAATTTGTGTAAAACGGCCCCCTTATATTTATTTTATTTCTTTTGTGTCTCTGGTTGACGCTTGTAACTTGAGCATCCTTCCTTCTAATTCAACTCCTTTTTCCAAATTGTGTTCCGTCTCTTCTTGATTTAGCTATGGTTTCTTCCACTTTTCATGTTGCCAAGCTTGGTCAATACTCTGCACCTACCTTTTCTTATCATGATTTACTTTTTATGTCTTATAAAATTCGTCCACCCAAGGCCAAATCAAAAATTAATATGCAGCGCAATTTTAGTCGGTCAGACGTGGATAAGCTGTGAGAAGATGAGTCTCAAATTGACTGAGCCGCCATCGCTGGAGCTGGTTCAGTGAATGATCAAATTGGTCTCTTCAACTCCTATCTCATACAACTCTTTGACATTCACCTGCCTGCTCCTTGACTCACTGCAGACATTAAAAAAATAATTGAAAGGAAGAATGTAGCAAAATCTAAATATAAACTTGATAACTCGGACCAAAACAAATCTAGGTATCATGCTATTCGGAATCGCTGTAGTACTATATGTCGTGATGCCCAGAGGCGCCATATACATACTTCTGTAGAAAATGGAGATCCAGCCAAAGTATGGAAATTTCTAAAATCTCTAGTAGTTGGGAAAATTCAGCAATCATCCTATCCAATCAACATAAATTTAAATCAGCTCAATCAGCATTTCTCTTCGTTAAGGACAGGACCGCTAAAAGAGGTTAGTGGTCTCATTAGGGGAGATATTCTAAACTATCTTTCAACTTCCCACACTTCTGATTTCTCTCCTTTTTCTTTTCGTCAATTCACTGATAGTGAAAGTTAAGAAGAGCGTACTAAGCATCACTTCAAATGCTGTTGGTGTTGATTGCATTAGTCGTAAGATGATAGTCCCTCTCCTTGACCTATCCAAGCCAGCCCTTTCCAATTCCAATTTTTCCACCAGCATCCAATTTTTTAAAATTTCATCTGGCATGTTTCCTTTTCAATAGAAGGATGCTGATATTATCCCTGTACCCAAAAAGTCAAACCCCAGTTCCTTTTCCGATTATCGTCTCATTTCCATTCTTCCTTTTCTATCCAAAGTAGGTATTGGAATGACTAGTGCATCAGCAATTAACTTCCTTCTTGAACAGAAATGATCTTTTAAACCAATTTCAATCGGGTTTCCGTTCAGGGCATAGTACTAGTACAGCCCTTGTTAAGACCACTGATGACATCCAATTGGGGATGACCGACAGAAAGCTTACAGTTTTTAACTCTGTTGGTGTTCAGTAATGCCTTCAACACTGTCGTTTTTGACATTATGCTCGCTATTGTACGCTCTCTTAACTTATCTCCTGCAGTAATCGACTGGTTTCGTAGTTATTTAAATGGTCCTCGGCAAAGAACTAAGGTGGATTCTTCTTGTACTTCTTGGTGTAGTACACTGGCGGGCGTTCCACAGGGCGGAGTGCTATCTCTTCTCTTATTTTCTATCTTCATCAATTCCAACACACAATATATCCTCTCATTACCTTTATTCCGATGATCTTCAGATTTATACAGAAAGAACTAATGATGACTTGGTACGCATTGCATCGCATTATTTAAAATGGAGTCAACGATATGGCCTGAGTATGAATCCAGCGAAGACCTAATAATTGTTATTGGCAGCAACAATCTGATTTCTAGAGTTGTTTTTGTTTTGTAACTCTCCCTCCAATTTTTTTTTAAGGGATTCAGATTCATTTCTCGATGCAAGTGAAAAATCTTGGGATCATCATGGATCATTCCTTGTCTTTGGTGCCTTAAGTGAGTGAAGTGAGCAGGAAGGGATTTGCTGCAGTGGGGTCTCTCAGGCGGCTTCGTAATTTTCTACCTACTGCAACTAAAATTGCGCTCGCTCAAACTTAACCTCTTCCTATTCTTGATTATGCTGATGTATATCTCGACCTTTCTGAGGAGCAAGTCAATAACCTTGAGCGTCTCCAAAATGTCTGCATTCGGTTCATATTTAGGTTACGCAAATATGACCATGTTTCTAGTTATCGTTCCAAACTCAAGTGGCTCCCTATTCGCGTTATCGCCTAAACTCTCACATTATTTCGCTTCTGTTTAGTGTCGCAACTCCCCGCTATCTCAAAGAGCGATTGTTATTTTGATTCTGTTAGATCTTCTAACAATTTGCTATTAATTGTGCCTTCGTCATCTTCCAAATTTTACAACAGTTCGTTCACTTTTAAGGCTCTGCGACTGTGGAACTCTCTCCCGCTTGACATAAGACAAGCAAAATCTATCGGCAACTTCGAATCTCTTCTTAAAGAACATTCTTTGTCTCTCCCATAACCCTGATTGTCTTACTATTAATAATTTTAGGCTGACTCTTTATGTATTTTATATATTAATTTGTGATATTTGTATATATGTATGATTTTGAAACCGTATTTTTATATTTAGAGCTATATATGTACGTGTATTTATATAATTATTTTGATTTTTGGCTGATTATAATCGCTGCACCACCTACTACATAATCTAGTTTTATCTCTTTCTTCGATACCAAAGGTTGTCTGGAAGAGATCGCTCTTCAGCAATAAGACCGCATGTTGTCTACCTCTGTTATTGTATTGATTCTCTTTCTAACTGCTTTGTTTGTGTGAGGGTTGCAATAAAGAGTACCTATTTGTATTGTATTGTATTGTATTTATTTTTACATACATTGGAAGGAACAATTATCGGTAAAAGAAGGTACAACCTCAATTACCTAAATAGCAAAATAAATAGCTAGTCTAGATACCTAAGTAGTTCAGGCAATGCCTTTGAAAAAATCTCATAATTATCCAATCTTTAAGCCGTCCCTCAAAAACGTCGCGTCGTATCCACAGTAATCTTACCCCCGTCGGCACCACGTGTAAGTGGCAGCTTCAATATTTATGTTGCAATTTTTCCAGCGCCCGCCCGCCCCGCGGAACCCTCATAAAGGATGCAGCGAGCTCCAATTGCGTTACAATAAGTATTTATATACGTACTTATTAGTAACAGGATGCTGGGTTACGGTAACCTGGTACTTACGATACTGGGTTACTGTAACCATTCATTAACTGTCAATTTCGTAATAAAACTTGAAATGTATAACTTGTATCTAAAAGATAAAAAAAAAATATTGAATTGATAAGTATTGAAACCGTTGCATGTTAAAACTGTTTTTAGATGAGTTTTACGAAACGACTTAGTACGAAATTTTACGTACAGTGGAATGGAGTTACTTTAGGATAAAATTGGGGCTACTTTGATCATTTACCCCCTTATTCATAAAACTTAAAATGCCTCTGCTAAATAAAATGTGCTTTTTCCCTTTCTTACGAACATAAATGTCAACGTGACAGATAAGGACAAACGAATTTTAACGGCATTTTAGTTAAAATAGGCTTGTAGAACGTTTATGAATACGGCCGTTAGAATGTAGTATAAAAGCAGAATTTTTTGAAACTAAGAAGATTTAGTCGAGTAAACAGCAAGATAGGATACTAATATAATCACTGCCACAGTTCACGCACAAGTAAACACAATGATTTCGGAGGAAAACCTATTTGATCAAAGTCGCCCCTCGAATCAAAGTAAACCTAAATATTCCACCGGCACTCTTTTAACATTTGCCTATTAAAACCTACCGCACTATATTAAGATCATAATTTAGTAATTTAGCATTCCGTAAGCTTTTTTTGCATACATTTTAATATATGTAATTACTTATTACCTTTCATGTTCGTGTTTTATAGACAATTAACTGTGTAAATACATTTCAAGAGCATTACTTCCTACTAGACAGCTAGTCTAATGAGAGAATGGTTTATTCGGCTTACAGTATAATAACCCGGCAATTAGCATACCGGAATAATTCTAAGCAATCATACCATAACTAAGTAGCCCTTCCCTTTCACGGGTACAGTAATATTATTCAAATAAAAACAATTTCAATTTGTTTCTAAATTGAAACCGAGCCCAGGCGGCGTGTTATTACGTTAGGCGGAGGTTAGCGTCGGCAGAGCGTGTAAAGTGGCGATAGAGCCTCCCGCCCAGCCCTCTCATTGCCTATAACACCAGTCGGGCTTTCCTCAAAAGCCTCGGAGAGCGCCTCAAATTTAGCGACTTTGCTCTCAATACTTTTACGCGACATTTAGAAGCGATGTGTGACGGTGACACGCGGTGTTTTGGGGTTCCATTGATGCTTTTACATGTCTTCTCACGAGAAATATCCGTCCATTAGGCTGAAATCAGGATACTTACTCATGTCGAGGATTATTTTGCGCGGTTCCTGCTGACTGTTTATTCTAGATACAATTGCATAACATAGTTGGAAATCTCGTAATTTAGCATCATTGTTTAGCATTATCTGCGAGCCTTTAGCCTTATTTACAAATAAGTATGTACTTTAAAATACCAAGTGTCAATTCATCTGACCTAGGATTGAGATTTTTTAAGGATTGATCTTTACATAATGTTAGCCCCATCTAACTTAGGCTAGTATAAAAATAAAATACAATAAAAATAAAACCCATTAAAAGCATTTTTTACCTTAGGCACTACTGCTTGGCACAATCAGTAGTGTCATGGGAAATTTTACTTTCCCATGACACTACCGGTAGTGCCACGGGTAAAAAAGAATTTCCTGTGACACTACAGTGCCGTAGTAGTGTCACGGGAAAATTAATTTCCCTTGGCACGCGGGCTATTATCTTATCTTCATATCTAAGATATCGTAACTGCAATACGTCCACGTTCATAACCAACCTATACTACTCTAAAGCAGATCGGTATAGGTACGACGATGAGCGAAGCGAGGAGGAGTGTTAGGTGTACTGCGACCCAACAGCGCGCGAGCCGAGCGAGCGAAGCGAGTGTGCCGCGGCAGCGGCCGGCGAAGCGCTAGACCTAACTTTATTCGAAAAAAAAACTGTAAAGTCGGTTCTGGCGCTTCGCCGGCCGCTGCCGCGGCACGCTCGCTTCGCTCGTCATCGTACCAACACCAACCTGCCCTAGAGTAGAATAGGCAACCAATTTTAATATCGTAATGTTTCTGTTACTACGTATTACGGTAGTCCAATTTTTTGAACTACACTGCGTGATAACGGTATTAGGACTTTTGGGATAAAAATATTAGTTCCACTTGTCCCATGGGGCTACTGGGGCGTGATCGTCTCAGTTGTCCCACGATAGGACAACTCAATAGGACTACTAATGGGATAGACGGGAATATTTAAATCCAAATCCACTGTATGGTAGTGCCACGGGTAGTTAAGTAGATTACGGGTAATTTTGTTGTATGAGTCCAATGAGCCAATCGGAGAAGTAGCGTCATGGGAAAACAAAATTTCCCATGACACTACTGGTAGTGCCAAGCAGTAGTGCCTAAGGTAAAAAATGATTAAAAGCCCGCTGCGTTGCGCAGCATGGTTGCCATTGTATTACTTGTCACTGTGGATGAGACAACCGTCACGTTCCGAGAAATATGCGAGTCTTATCGACAACGATAAATGATAACATGCCAACCATGGTACGCCTGCTGGTTGCGGTCAAAGGGAATTGGAAACTTTTAACCGAGGCGTCCAAAAATATCTATACGTTGTTGCACCCCCGACACTGTAGTCATATTACATTATTTATTTATTAAAACTTTATAGCACAAATATAAAAATAAAAGTACAATTGGCGAACTTAATGCCTTAAGGCATTCTCTATCAGGCAACCATTGGGCTAAACAGAAACTAGTGGTGCAGGATCGTAAATACTGAGACTCAAATGGAAACACAAATTAATATACATAGGTATACAAATAGATATGCACACCATATAAACTTACTTAGACATACTTAAACACATACAATTATATGTAAACAAAGATATCATGAGGATCATCAATCTTTAATAGATAATAAGAGATTATTGCTTCATCTTAGGCGTTACAACTATACCTACCTACATACAGAACCCCGATGCCGATTCACAGTTCCCCCCGCCTGATTTTCAAGGGGGAAATATTATAGTTTTTGATGGACGCACACATTGCCTCACGATGGCCCGATGGGTCACAATCACAATGGCCCGATGGCTCATGAGTGTGATTGAGGTATTTCTTATTTAGAAAAATATGCTCCACGAATTTTCTGCTTCGGTTTTCGAGTCATTGGTTATGTTTTCTAAGTTCCTGAGTGAGGGTTCGGCTGGAGAAACTGTGGCAACGGTTAAGTTTATTCTTAAGAAAACGTATGGGATAATTTTATACTGTACGATACTCGTATGCGTAATGCACAATTGCCAATATAAGATAATTTTTTAAACTTTTATATTTATGAAACCATTCTCGAGTGCAATGAACTACACACTCAAGCAAACACGATTTATATTTTCGACCGTATTTTAACATGCTAGCTAGTATTGCATAACGCCGTATCGAACTGGCGCTATTTATATCAAAGCATTCTATTTTTGTACCGCGCGTCTGCTAGTGACATCTTTGGATAACACGCGAAACTCCTTGGGACGAGCTGCGAGGGGACGGAAGCTCTTAACCTCTTATCTTATCAAACTTGTGCGATGAAGCATGGACAGAAACACGAAATTTAAATTAAAGAATGGATTCATTTCACAAGATTAAAGTTTTCATTTCTTATACCGCCACAATAATGCATAACTGTTGTCTTATTTAAACGAATCTTCGGTCTGAAGTGACGCCATCTGTGTTAGGGTGAAGGTACTACGATGTTGTACCCTGTGCGTTTTGCAAAGTGCATACGCCCTCAAATAGTGCAACGTATAAAATTTGCAACTGTTGAAGCATTGTTGTATAGGTAAGCAGTGTGTTTAGAACGGGACAGCCGTCATATTGTGGTAGAGTAAGCCAGGAATGTGGTCAGCAACTTTTCGACTCTATTATTTATTTATTAACTAATTATTGTCAAAATGTACGACCACTTTTTATTCTTATTGTACCTACTATTTTTTTGATAATAACATGGGGCCGGGTAAGTGTAAGTTGGGTTTGAATATAAAACCTGAACAGATACTAAATATAAATGTTGGTAGGTATAGAAATGTAATTAGTATTATCATATACGATGTACCTACATACAGTCAAACGATTTAGAGTATAATTAGCGAAAACCAATTAGCATCTTTAAGACTGCACAATTTTATGACTATTTTAGTATCTAAGTAAACACTGATAGCTAACATAGAATTAAAAACATAGATCAGATCTGTAAGAACCCTCAGACACAGTCAGAGGGTTCTTACAGAGATGGTACGCACATTGTATCTAGCCTGCGAGTACTCTTCATTATAGGTACTGTGCCTGCGAGCAGGCGTGCAAATCATTGAAATTATATTTTACGTCACAACTATTATGTAACTACAATCTCATTATCTATAAAAAATCGAATGTCAAATGTTGCAAGCGTCACGATAACGCCCAGAATATATAGGTACCTAAGTATATGCAATACTTAAATACTTATGTTGTTTAAATAACGATTCTATCGTCACGTTCCACGTGATTGAATGCTGCTGCCGATTATCGCACCTACCGCAGATATTTTTGGACCTCACCATTTTTTCACACGCAACAATTTAGAATTTATATCACGTAAATTTCCCGCTTGAAAGGGAAACCCCATTGTCATTCCGGACGTATCGCCCGTTTCCTCGCGAACACGTGTTCGCTTTAACTAAATATATATATATATATACATACTATATAAAAGTATTTATTTCAGTCACGCAATTCGGTTCGTCGAGTTTTGAATTTTCATAAAGTACCTAAACCACGCTCGGGGCGGCGGTATTGTCTCAATTATTATATGAAATATGAGACAATGGCATGAAACACGAGGTTTTATCAGTTATTTAGAATGTACCTACTTAGTTTGCTTAAAAGATGAAATAATGCTAACCTTAAAACAGACGTAAAAAACATGTTAAATTTATCTACGCAAATTATAATCAAGATGTCCATCACGATAAATCTGATTTACTGCTTATAATTACACGTAATAATAACAAGTTTAGACGTTTGTAATGATAGGACAAATAAAGATCTTAGTTCTTTGTTGTCTAGGTATATGATGAATATAACATCGAAGCTGTACCTAAACTCCTCAATTAAGTATATACTCTCATAGCAATTGCTCTTTAGATGCTAGTCGGATAATGCTGCAGTTGCTAAGGCTGAATAAATATGATCCTTCTGATTAAATGTTGGAATTTCAACAGAAATTGCAATATTTTAGTCATTACGATCCAATTCAAAAGTACTAATTAAATCCGAAACATTACGCCTTCCATTAAAATTGCACGAACCTCCAAGAACTCAGCCTCGCAATCGGCTGATAAGGAATAACTCTCCACAGACTACTTAAGATACTAACGAATATATTATCTAACATTCCCACAGCAAACTAATAAATACCATACATAATGTCTTCACGTTTTCTTACATTTACATGGATTAAATTAATATACTGGTTCGCATTCTGATCGCAGATAAAAAGGTTTGCTATTTTTAAAATAATTAAAAAGAAAATTATGGTGTGACAGGTATGACACCGGACGTTTTCCAGGTGATCATCCCCTGTGACATTTACGGCACGATCTTAGGTACGTTGACATTGAGAATACGATCATACATTAATGTACTTCAGAAGCAACCGACAGAACAGAAGTAAAAGGATTTAATTAGTGTCGGCGTTTCAAAGACATTTATAGGTATATATTGTAAGAATTTATTTGGGTTGCTTTACTTAAGCAGATTACAGTAGATTTATGAACGTCAAAAAATTATATTGGTTGCAGTAGAAACTAAGAGAATTACTCACAATAAAATTATTAACCACCTTATTAAAGTTTAACCAACAAAAAATGGTATAGAAATCTTAATTTGGCAGGCAAGGATAGAAAAAATATCGCACGTAAGTATCCTTGATAATACAAGAAAAAAAATTGACATCGAAAATTAAATCTAGTTTGATGGACCTACATCCATTCAATACAACCACAAGGTGAGATTCAGTGACTTGTGTATATATTATTAAGGCCCAATGCACCATTTTTTTTGTTCTATCGTTTAACAGGCTAAAATAAAATGATTGCCTTTCGTTGTGTCACATAATTTAGGTATAAAAATCATTAAGATGATAATTGCATTCAATTAGGTACGAACTTACAAATTGTTTTTACCAAACTTTCCTATCATAGTAATTATAAACACGATTGCTTTCGCGATGGCAATAGAGATAATTTTACGTATTCAGTCGATATTTTTCACCCCTGTGAACTACTAGGGTGGCATTGTATCGCAGCCCCCGCCCCTAAAGATGGAGCCACGGTAGCTCTACTAGTAAGTTCCACTTTTGGCCACTAGGTGGTGCTTTTATTCATAACTTGTTTACATATTTTAGTAATCTATAGGTTGACCGGTCGTGTGTTTGCAAATTCATAATTTAGTTACAGTAAGTTGTAGCTCCACATTGAATCCCGGGTGACACTCAAACGGTTTGAAAAACTCGTTTTTAAAATCATTATCCTCTCACGATGATGTCCCCAAAATCAGGACAACAAGCGATAGCTTTTCGATTAAATAAAACCCAGTAAGTACCAATATTGTTACAAGCTTAAAAAATAACTGATTGTGAAAATAAAAGATCTTTTCATAAATAGTTAAAACATATATTTAACGTGAGCAAAGATATTATGCAACGTAATTTATCTTTGCTCTAGATACTTACGTTAATAAGCTGAATGGACCTAATTCATCTAGATTCACCTCACTTTAACACCAGGTAAGCTGGCATGAGAGAAAATATGAGGTACCTAATAAGAAAGAAACATAATAAGTTCTCCGATCTTAAAGTTGCTTCTAAGACACTTTACTTTTATGGACTCAGCCTAGACTTTCACAACTATGAATATTTTAAGGATAAAGTGCCATTTTTCTGGCGATCTAACCTGACCTTTCGTCCTGGTTAGTGCTTCAAAGAACTTTGTCAGTGAACTACTTATTTATTTATATTGGAGTTTAGAAGATTACAGAAATAGGTAAGAGTAGAATTGTCAGCCTATTTGAGGCTAGACGCTAAATGAAAGTCAGTTCTTATTGATCATAAATATATTTGTTGTCCAATACTGTATTGGAAAAAAAAGGCACCGTCAGCTTGATAATAAATAAACACGCCCTTGTATACATGAGGTAAACCATCCATACCTACTAATATTATTAATGTGAGTGTGAATGTTACCTCTTCATTTATTTCAAATTATATGTTTCCGTGTTGACATGTGCTTTTTTATATATGTTTTTATAAATATACCTACGCGTACCGTTGATGGCACTACCGTTGATCAAAAATATCAATACTTACGAATATTACGAATAAAGTGTCAAATAATTTTAACAGAAAGTTCACATCAAGATAATTGGCAACATACGTTTATGACTTAACTGTCGGCTTGTCAAATACTTATAGGTTCGAACAAAGTGATATAAGTTTGAATTTGCTTGAAGCATATTTAATTTGGCACTGGCGACCGTTTACAGGGCAGACATATACAACCTCAACACGGCATTAAGCCTAGACAACCTAGTTCATATTCAGATTTTTTATATAAATAACATGTCCTTTTTAACCCCCGACGCAAAGAGAGGGGTGTTATAAGTTTAACGTGTCTGTGTATCTGTCTGTGGTATCGTAGCTCCCAAACGGATTGACCGATTTGAATGCGGTTTTTTAATTCGAAAGCTGATGTGATCCCGAGTGTTCTTAGCTATGTTTCATGAAAATCTGTTTAGCCGTTTTTGAGATATTGGACTTTGAAATGAAAATGTCAGGGGTTTTTCAACTTTTCTGTTGTTTTTTTTTGGGAGGAGCTTATCAGCACATGTTTAACTTCAACCGATTTATAGTGAAAATGCACTTAATCCAATATTGGACAGCTGTCATCCCAGTATAATTTATGTCATCATATGTCATCATTGACGTTTATTGTACCGGGATGACGGTTGTCAAATATCGGCTGTTATTTTTTTTTAGAGAGAGTAAGTAGTAGAGTTCTAGTTTTAAGGTAAACTATTCAAAGATGTTTTTGAAATAAATACATAATAAGTAATCCCAGCTTATAGTTCGGGGTAAATAGATGTAGGTACGTGCCTAATATCAATATTTATGATGAAGTCAAAACTAACCATAATTTGATTTTCACCGGCCTACATACGAGTATTATGATATTATGATTATTTATTTATTTATTGACAAATACATTTACGTGACATTACAGTAATAACCAATGCGTCACGAAATTAAAAACCACAAATAATACTATTTAGGAGACGAAACGGCGTAGCCCCGTTGCATCGTCATCTCCGGTGTAGGATACGGCAGATTGCCCCGGAACCGTCGAAACACGACACCCTTCGGCCAGAAGTCAGCACATGCGATGGTCTCCTGCAGCGGTCGCGGCACGCGCACCACAAACGAGCTGAAGTGCACATAGTGGCGCGAAACCAGCTGGAACACCCTTAGCGAGAAGCCGGTCTTCTGACGAACGTACTCCACCACATCATCAGCCGTGGCGGTGTAATGCAGGCGCGATACATATAGCGCCTTGCTCGGTGTGGCAACCCGCAGACCGGAACCAACCGGTTCTGCAGTACCACACTGACTTGCGCGGCTTGCACCGTTGTAAAAAATAATATCGAGGGATCGCCCGCAAAAGACCACAAAGCCCTAGACCAACGCGGTGGACTAACCTACTCGTGAAGACTGTTGAAATGCCTTTCCACCAGGCTTTTAGGTTGGCTCAAGACCTCAGTCTTGAACGATGATTGTCGGTTCAAACGATGGCGACCGCTTCTGGCTGAGAAAACCTAAGACAGCGTCACGATTCTTAACATTTGAGGGACCGACTGAGGAGGAAATATTATTATCTTGATTTGCAAGTCGTAAACCCCACTGGCAATAATTACCTACCTTGGAAATATATATTTTTAACGATTTAGGCGCATAGTTAACATTATCATTTAGAAATCAGCGACATTGGATGGCGCTGACGTGGCCGTGAAACAAAAGACTGTTTCGAAAGGGTTGGTCGATCCATCAATACCGCAATAACGCCAAACGTAACGGCTTACCTTGTCAAGGTCGTACCTTTGAAAACCCCAAGTACCGCACAACGCAGGTAGGTACCGCCGTACCTACGTAAGTACCGTTAATTGTGCATATTACGAATAACCGTTGTAGAGAATAGGTACAGTCAGCTAGATTTAAGACTTATGAAAAAATAAATTTAACTATAGGTACCATAGCGTTTGTATCTCTTTGTTTTATGCTTAGTCTAGGTAAAGACTGGTTGCATCTCCATGTACACCTATCAAATAAAATCGGTACCAAACTGTTATCATTATTTATTATTGTTGATTTGGGGACTTTATATGCCGCTTCGACCAGCAAGTGATCTACTTATATTGTGGCAGCCTTTTTTTTAGATTTCACCGTTAAGGCATTTTGCCTCTAGGAAATTCCAGATTCTTTGGGCGGTGATATGTTGTACCTCTTCTGGGTGCACGATGTGCCGCCCTAGGTAGGTACCTACTTCTTTTGTGCATGAGTGTTCCGCAGGATTAGAGAGCGTGCATTGCTGTTTCCTCTGTCTCCTGGCAGAATCTGCAAGATAATTGCGTCCTGTTTCATACCCATTTGAAACTGTTATCATACCTAGGCACCTAAAAATTTCAGCCACAGGAGAACCTTGCTCCTCCCTGGCTATTATGTATGTAAAGGTATTAAGAAATTTGGAATAACTGATAAAGTCACAAATAATTAATAAGTGCGGTCCAAGGCATATCTATATATTTGTTAGCTACTATGTGGCCCTTGGTTTTTAATAAAAGGTTGCCGACCGCTGCATAAGGTCATAAATCAATTAGGTATATTTTTTTGGTTTAATAGATTTTCTTCCTTTACAATATATTAATATTATACAGGAAGAAAATTTTATACCTTATGGTTTTTGACGTTTCACCTCTTATTATTTACCTTTCGGTCCTCCAAAAAAACGAACAAACCTATAATACGTTGGTAAAACATTGTTAACGAGAGAAAAATACACTATAATAATTATACTCAATCAAATAAAAAACCCTGCCTTTTCTCTTTTCCGCCGACTACCTTTAGCAGAGTAGAATTATTACTGCAAACTGTACCGCCTTTCATTTTAGATGACGTCTGTAACCGTTTCCCGGTTTGTGAAAGGGTTATAATACAGTCTGACGTGACAATGGCGGCTTTGTGAAGGTGTCTTAATGTCAGGTTGAGGCTTTCTGCCAAGCGGATTGAAACCCTATCCCGGCTGAAAACGGTTCATGAAATTCAGTAGAGGCAGAAAGTATAAATGACGCGCAAGTTAATTGTTGGTCAAAACAAACGTCTACTGGGACTATGTAATCTTGATACATGCTAAAGTAGGAATGTCGTTTTTGGCTTCCTTTATTAACGATGTAGGTATATGTCACCGTAAAATAGTAAGAACCGTTAGTTTATAATTTACCTAGTGAGATTATAAACTGATGGGTAGGTTAGATTCCCATTTTAAGACCTTTTGTACACAACCTACAACATGGAATGCAAAAAAGGATATTGAATTTAATAGGTTAGGTTATTTTATAATTTAACGCTTTAGATTATAAACTAACGAAGTTCACCATTTTACGGTGACATAATTTATCCCACTAAAATTATAAATCTTTTACTCAAAGTAAGCCGTTTAGATTATAATTGATCGTATTTACTAATATTATAAATCTTTTACTCAATCACGCGGATTTGTATGAATTTTGGCACACGAATCAAGTTCCTAATATTACTTTTTCTTACACTAATTATTCCTCAAAGGCATGAAACTGAAGATGCAAGCCGATACAGGACTGCACGCGGACGAAGTCGCGGGCAAATACTAAATCTACCGATTTCTATCTACCTAGTTCTAAGTTAGTAAATACTTTCCATGGCTGTAGTTGACCAAGCAACGTCTACATGATCTCCTAGCATTATACGTAATACCGCAATACCATTGCCACAACATCAGATAAAGTTTTCGAGACATTACGGTCGAACTATAGTTAACTTACTTACATTGTGTATCAATAATGTACAACGTGCGGTTTGACTGTACTCAATGGTACACAAAGCTTGGAAATTGCACAAGAGCTAGACCATAAAACCATCAACTATTGCACAACCCTTTGAGGTGCAATAAATTTACCTGTCACAACCCTACGTTCCACAAATTAGATAATACTAATTTGCACTCTAAGCCCAACAAATAAAACTCAAAATGTATTGATAGAATTTAGTGATAGGGTTGTTAAAGGCTGTAAAAACATAACTGTGAAAGTAATTAGCTGACAAAAGCAATAATCATGTGGATTGGAGGTAGACGCGAAAGTCTATCAGTTCACCTTTAGTTGCAAACACGTAGATACGTTTAGAGTCAGTGATTTTAGTGAAAATATTGAGTGAATATACGTGCGAAATGTGGGCATTATAGTATAGATATTAACCTTATATGTGAAAAAGAATATAATAAATAAAATTATGTTGATGGGTCACGAGAATGAAGAAGTGTTAGATCGGTACTATCAACTGTACATCCGAATATACAGAAATAATTAGTCAACCACTTCGTATACAAAGTTTCACCTATATATAAGGTAAATCCTAATTTACTACGCAAATCGTGATCGTGATTAAAGACACATTTCAATAAAATACCGAGTCACGTGATCTCTTTGTTACGTCACTACCTATAATCGATGACAGCAAAATCTCGAAAGCCCCGAAACTACAGTCCGGACGTCTCTTTCAACATTCATATGAAACCGTGTGGCGTTTAGATATCGATAAAATCGTCTCTGAGGTTCCACCGCTTTAGTGTCCCATAAAACAGTTTACGGTCTCACGTACACGCATTAAACTGTATACAACAAGAATAAATCATTATTAATACGCTGTAAACAATCTTTTTGTTCAGTAAATAAGTCGCGGACATTTATGAGTGTGGATTGTCTTTTGCGAAATTTCCTCGTGTCAAATACGTGTACATCAATGAATCAAATACCTGCAATTTATTACTACTTTTATTTACTTATCCGCGACGTACATTGTTGCTATAAAAACGCGCGCAACACGCGTGCATAATACGTGATTTTTGCATACATACCTACTGCGACAGACATCTCGCAGGACACATTATGATATTCAATAAACTCACTTAAAAAATATGAAGTCAAAATCGTGTATCCGTTTGAGAGCTATCGACTATTTCTACTCTAACTTTTCGACATCAAAATGATTGTTTTTACATCACAGTCACAGTGCCAATACCAGTTTGTTAGTAGCAATTACATCAACCATCTTTGTGGTGGTGGAGGTTGGATGGGATAGTTTTGTTTTGGACTGTGATAAAGCATCAAAAAGAGCCTATTTCATTCGTCGTTGTCCATAAAATGACTGATCTCCTTTAAATAAAATCCTAATTAAATTACTGTTCTGATAGAAACAGTTTTATAAACTTAAATTGGAGTTAAAGCACTCACGTAGGCGGCATCTGCGTAGCCTACAGAAATTTTCTCGTTACTAGTTTTCCCATTCTGAGAGGGACGACGGTGGAATACAATTTAAAGTTGGCGACCGACCGGTTAAAAAGCAAAAGTTCCCTTTGAAGTTGCTTCGAGCCGCAGGCAAGACCTTCATTTTTACTTATTTTACAGCCCGGCCCTTTACGAGTGAGGGCCATGATGCGGCCCTATCTACACTTCGCAATATTTACTTTTTGATCTCTTTTGTTTTGTATTAGAATCTCATCATATTGTGTTCCCAGGAGGAATGTGTTTTGTGTATTGTGAAAACCACTGTTTGATAAATTCAATAGTGCCGTAAAACTAACCTGAACTAGTAATTTAGAAGGTAAAAGCTAGTCAACACAAGAACCCGCGTTTTTTTATTCGTGCATGTGACGGGCGCACGCAAACGAACCCAGTCCAAACAAATTAACCCAAATCTACATTCGAAAACCGGCAATTAGTGATCCAAAGTTTAATCAACATTCAGTACAATATACGTGGAATGTTTTCCATTCCTATATCTTGTGGTGGAATGGGAAACGTTGGGAAGTTTCCCGGCACGCCGCCTGTATGGTAATCAGTTGCTTAGCGCGCGGAATGTGCACTTTAAATCAACAATTAGCAGTCATTATCCAGTCTGAAACCTACAGAATGTGATAGAGCCAACTTTCTCGGAGTCGTTTTGTTGGGGTATGGATTTGGTTCCACTGTCGTTGCCGTATAGTTATTTGGTACCTAGCTAGATTTGAATGGCACTAATTTAATATATTTACTTTATTTACCTAACGCTGTTTTGAAAATATACACTCAACTACTTTGATTCCTTGACTTCACTTATCTTGATCATATTGAGGACTTTATTGTGGCTAAGCAATACAAGTATCAGAAACGGTGAAAATATCGCTCAACAAATAGAGATCTTCGGTATATTTTAAATTTCGGTTAAAATCAACGCGACCTTAACGCCATTTTCTCTTTTACCTTTATACGAAATCATTTATGACTTTCTCAAGTCCAATTTAAGTAGGTGAAGTTCATGCCTTACCAATTTAACTACAGTGGTGTCCAAATTTGTTTCTATTTTATTTAACTAGCATAATAAATATATAGTAGGTATTAAATTTAACTAATTTAGAAATATGGCTCGTTTGAGGTTTCCTAAGAGTGAGTTAATTATTACTAAACAGCTGTTTTTTTCTCCCACAAATTTTACTGTAAAGAACACATAGTGTGCGAAAATTTTGGGAGAGATAAACAAACAAATGCGCACTAAAATACATGTTCTTATAGCTAATGTAATTTTTATGGTCGTGTCATCATTTGTCAATAGATAAGACTTGTCGAAGCTTTTAACCGATAAAATTGACGTTCAGAAGTGGAAACACGCAACAGTCGCAAGACACGATAAGCTTTCGGCGAACTTTCAATTACGCCAAGTAATTAAGTGTCGGCGATAGACGTTCGCAAACTTCGCTCCTATTAAATTGCTTTACTTTTCAACTCTAATCTTCCAAACCTCATACCTCATCCATTTGCGTACCAGATCAAAATCAACCTTGATCACGTGAATTACGATTCATTTTTCATAATACCTAGCGCAAAAAGATAAGATGTTGAAAAATTAAACCTTCCTTTTATCGTTTATGGAATCGGCTTAATTTTTCTACACCCTCTGCTGACGCTAAAGTTGCAGAATTTCATTTGAAAAGACGATTCTAGAATTTCGTTTGAAATTGGATTCTACAAACGTGGACGTTTTTAATTCAAATTGAAATTGGAGTGAACGTGTTTTGCCAAAAGAACAGAACGGACTTGTGGTAAAAGGTTTTGTTATTTTTTTATGTAAAGGTTAGGTTAGGTTGTTCCTTACACTTAGGTAAATATACTTTTGAGATATCTTCAATTCCTTTTCGATTTTTGTTTCATATAATGGTATGGTACCAAGTTGAAGGTAATGGTATATACTCGTAATTACCTTCAACTGAAAAATGTGTGCAACTCGGTCGATTTAATTATTGTGTCTTTTAGAATCATTATAAAGGTAAAGGACTATCTCACATAATATAACAAAGGTCTAGTTACCCGAAAAGCATTAATAAAACCTATTTAAGCACAGCGCACTAATCGCTGTAATAAACATCATATTATTATATTATGTTCCTACGGAGCTGACGTCATCTACGATCAAGTTTGCGCCGTCCCATTAATTTGAATTGCTATAGGTACTAAACTCCTACCTCATATCATATCGTCCTGTCTTTCCTTGGGATAAAATTGGGCACCTAAACGACATCACACTTCAATACTAAGAAAATAGTTAAGGCGGGGTAGGCAGGCTGAATAACAAAGTTTGCTGAACGGAAAATTCCACAGATCAGCCTGAGCGTATTTCACCTTAAGGCGATGCCTGGATTCGATTTGTGAAAACCATGCCCCCTTGTCGCGAAGCCACTTCTGGTCAATCTCATGGCCGCGAATGAGTACCTACAGCACTCTAGCTTAGGTGTCTGGGATATTATGCAACTATGAACCTACGCTTCCAGCTTGCAGAATCCTTTATATATCTGACATATGAGCTTCCACCTTGTGCGTACCAGCTCCATATTAGGTGTGGGGACCTTCGTCCCCGAGAATGTCCTCCACCTCCCCTTACAGACATCCCTTACCACACAACTGATGCTGTACCAATTCACTCGTTATTCTTCTAGTTATAATTACCCGGGTGCACCCTTGATTGATGACCTGAGGCTGAGACTACCGAACCTGAGACCCTGTTGTTACTAATCCTCTCACACTAAAGAACTCCAGGACTAAGAACTGTGTTATCGCATGTACGTGACATGTAGGAAAACCTTATTCATATACATGATATACCGTCACGCCTCCCAAATAGAATAAGACCTGTGAACGCACATAAATACATCACATCATAAACAATCATCGTCCGAGCTGTGTAAGCACATGAACACACGTGTAAATGTACCAAATCGTTACAATATCATATGATGCATTGAAAGCGATTATGGAAAGAGCTCACCCTGGTTTTCCTCCAAATCTAACACTACAAATCTGCACTTAACTGTTCGTACGCAATATAGCCGTTAGGAACTCTGACTATCCGCCTACCCGTCAACATTGTTATAAAATGATTTCTTGCCGGTGTTGCTACATAAAATAAATCGGTTGTTTGAGACATGATTATTAACAACAATGTAAATAATATCGTAATCCTGACCATTCACGACACCTCTCGCGAGAGACACACTTATGCCTTCCGCCCACGAGAAAAAGAGAAGCAAAGCTATTCGGAAATGCCTTTTTTTAGACAAATATCCATAAACACTTGACTTAGTGAATTTTTATTCATATTTCATAAAGTGAGATTTTATATGAGGTAAATAAAAATACCATCACGGTATAAACTTGATTACGTCGTTAAGTAATATATCATTTGAGTAGGCTGAGTTAGAAAAGTAAAATTCCGATTTTGTTTCTACCGAGGAAATTTTAAGCAATCGTGAATCGATTAAATCTACAAGTCAACGAGCAAACAGTCATATAGTCAAGAATCATATATCTGAAAATCCAGTTAGAACGGTGTTTTAAAGAACACGATAATTTCCAATGCACGCCCTTAGCAATTTCGATTAGGTTTATATTGTTGTGAATGAAAATGAATAAATACCCCACACTACAATTTCGCTTCATGACTGACCTGACTCATGTAAATTCAATTCTATTAATCAGTATAAATCCAAGTTACGCGTGGCGAAAGCAACGGACTTCCACATAGCTGAGCAAGTTTACTAGGCGAACAAATTGAAACCAGTCTATACGCCGAACTCAAATTTATTTCTATCCAAACTACCAATAATTTTCCTTGAAAGTGCTACATATACAAACAAAAGCCTTTCGGTAAATAAGAAACTATTCTTATTGAATCAACGTCAAATAATATTGTTAAAGGCACAATAAAAATTTACTAACATCGATTAATGTCACCTGTAGGAAGCGAAGTACACCAAAATTAAGCAATATTTTCTCACCAATATATTGCTTCATTACGTGTGTAAAGCACATGAAATGCACGCATGAGCCAGAATTACTGGCGATATCAGAACCTTCGAGTATAGCCTTTTCACTTTGCATATAAAACGTCAGAATGCGGGAGAATTTCTGTTGTAAATCTACCAACAGGTTGCTCAATTAATAATGCTCAAGACGTGTAGTTACTTAGGTATGTACTCTTTTCGTTCCAATAAATGTAAATATTTTACCTACCTAATCTAAATTTTGCTACACCATTAGGATAATTGTAGAACGTAAAGCTAAAATCTATGAGGTGGTGGAGAAGGCTTAGTTCTAAATAATAACAGCAATTTGCATCAATAAAAACATAATATTGTAACTAGATCACGTGTAGCTATAACTAAAGCACCTTTAAATAGAGTTTGTTTTTGCCTCAAACGAGCACCACAGTAAACGTTCTTATATTTGGTAATCGATAAGAGCGGTTAAAACGAGCGTTTTCACAGAATGAAAATGCTGTTACACCCACCAGCAAGTTGTGGAGGGCAAAGCAGGGCAGGGTTTAATTAAAAGAAGCATCAATTATATACACTCGTTTTGTTGAATACGAGTATGAGAATGACGTTTTGACGAAGGATGCCTTCAGTAATTGTGGTAATTTACAAAAGCGGATTAATAGACATATTATTGACACTTAAATGAATAATGGTTATAAAGAATCTGCTTTTAATTTAATTTATGTTGAAGCTACAATTAATAGTAATAATAAGAAGGTATAGACAGATATGTTGTAGTAGGTATGTAAGCAACTAGCAGATCTCGTTCTCCTTCACAATGCAGCCTTAAGATGAAGCCAGGGAGAAAATACCTAGTTCGCTAATTTGTAGTAGGTACGACTTTTATTTGTTGATATTAGCCATATTTTTGCCTCACAAATCAAACAGTTTTTCCATCCAATGTAAATACATATTATTTTTGATACCATCTTCGATACAAATACCGATATCAATTGATTGTAGTGTTTCGATCGTTCGATACCTACCCGCAGATTAATCAAAACCGAGCATAATCTGATAGGTGTACCTATAGGTAATACAAATATCGTATGGAACAAAATAAGCCTTGTCGTGCGATGAACAAAGTTAATAGATTTACCTAATGTAAGCCAATAAATGTCTGTATCTACGGGGCAAGTTTTCCCCTAATTCGGTCTCCAAGTTTCTAAATTGTAAAGCCGAGCGTCATATTGTTCCGACAGCTTTAAATTATGCTCACGTTATGCACAAATTCTCCTTATTAATATAGCTACGATATGACCATAGTTTGAGCATAAATTGTTAATTTATCGCTTCATTCGAATCGATATGAAAGTATAGTTATGAATTGGAGAAACGAATATTTTTTTAGAAGCGCACTTCGTAGCGAATTTGTTCCTTTGACTATTTATTTATTTATCGTATGGCATGATAAAGAAAATAATAATAAAATTGATTAATTTGTAGATTAGGATTAGCCCTCTTCCCTCGAAAAGTAAAGTGGTAAATTGTGAAGATAATTATTGTAACTAAGTGGCATGAAAATCAAGAAGGTTAAGGAAGGAAGGAATAGTTATGAATATTGAACATACCTTAAGGTGGTTCGATTTCCATACAAAACGTTATTTGACGGCGTGATTTTTTAAGAAACTTATGTAACTAACTTTCATAAATTGGCTTTCCATTTGCGCGGAATTGCCCTTTTTTTGAATAAACTTGTATAAACTAGAATGATTTGAGATATTAGTTTGTGACGTCATACTTTGGGAAAACCATTTTTCTCCGCGCAAATGGAAAGTCAATTTGTGAAAGTTACTTACATAGGTTTCTTAAAAAATCACGCCGTTAGCCTGTCAATGTCAAATAAAGTTTTGTATGGAAATCGAACCACCTTAACTTTAAATACTGCTCAATAGGTTATCTTTGTAAATGTGTTGGAACAACTATGTTTCGACATAATTATAACAATTTATTTCATGAAATAGTCGAAAGTTGTAAAAAATATAGAATTACCTACCTTTACTTTACTGCTATAAATTAATTTGAAATATCACTGTAAATATTTTTTCCGTTGTCTATTAGACATTAAGTATACGCACTTCTATTAGCACTTATGCCTGCACCTTAACATCACTGTATACTTCATTCACTGTCAAACTGGACTAAAAATAAACCATATTTGAACAAACGGTAGCCGTCGCACATTTTTGGGTCAGCCGTTTTAGTGCCCAAAGACAAACATTTTTAAGAACCCACGACAATAATACTGTAATAAAAAATATTTTATTTTCTTCACCATTCTATGGCAATGTAAAATTTATGAGGCAATAAGGAAGTGTCGATTGGAAATATTTTGACGAAAGGGTTGAATGGCATATTGTACGTATTTTTGTTGCTTTTTAATGTCTCGCCTGTGAGTTAATGGTTGCGTCATTGTTGTATAAGGCCATTGTTTCTTCTAGCTTTTTATTGGTGTTTTTACAGTTTTTGGAGTGTCTTTGTGTTAATTCGAAGCGTGAAATGCTTGTTGAGGCCGAATATCTCACCAACTTTTTCTTTTTAACATTTATAATACGTAACTAAATAGATACCTACACCTATCTCGAGATAGGTACATAATTACTCCCTAGGGATGCACGTGTTGGATTAATCCAGTGGTACCACATCGTAAAATATCCTACATAATAAGCGAGACAGGCAACAATGATGCATATTGTAGATAACATACTAAATAAGTCGGTAGGTCTGGGGTCGGACCCTATAGTTCCGGAGAAGATATGAGCTGATTTCGTTCCTTAGAACATCGTCTGGCGAAAATGTGCCTAAATAAGTTTTCACATACTACCTACTGACTGCCTGACTTAATCATGTTTTACTACACGCTACTTACTAGGTACTACCTTAAATATGTTTGGCCTAACAACTTGTTGCCTAATTATATATAAACTAAAATTATTTGGCATACTTAATGAAAAAATATTTGAGTGGAAATAATTTTGTATATTGCTTACTTCACATAATTTTGTTTCACCTAATTTTAGGCAACCTACTTTTTAGTTTTTCAAATCTTATTTCGTATACCTACTGTTTGACTGACATAATTATAATTCATCTAACATATACGTGTCGCATATGTTTTTTTTATCACTGTCAAACCGATTTTTTTTTAATCCGTCACTTGTTTTGGAAAAGCATTCCATGCCCGCCAGAAACTTTGTTAAGTTTCAATAAACGCTTTGCAAGGGATCATGTGTGGAAGTGACTAAGTAAATAAATTAAAAAAAATCGCTACTGGCGCTTCGACGGCCGCTGCTGCGGCACACTCACTTAGCTCGCTCGGCTCGCGCGCTGTAGAGTCGCAGTTCCTCCTAACACTCCTCCTCGGTTTGCTCGTTGTCGCACCTACACCGACCTGCCTCAGAATAGAATACGGAGTATTTGGTCGGTATTTGCTTCTTTTGTAGAAATAGTACTTCTTAACAAGTAAATAGTAAATAAACCTAGTAAAAACGTTATTCGGCTATGTGATGATTACTAAGTTAAAATGAGAATCGCCAAAGTGATTGTAAATGAAATAATGTTCGGCAAAACAAGTTATGAAAATTATCATTTAGTATAAACGTTTTCCGAACAAATAATTATTATGACAATAAAATTTTACAAAATGACTTTAGACAAACAATTCATTATAGTAAAAGTTGTTAGCCAAACTGAAATTAGGCAAAAAGTTATTAGGCCAGTCAAGAGAACACTATACTACTACTACACTACAGCACAAAATACTATACAAAATAGCGGTAGCGTGTCAAGCCAAGTTCAAGCTAACAGAACTGGCGAGCAGCACCGTGTGTAATAAACCATTGGAGCCACTTTAGACCCCCTCATAACACAAAAACCATTTGGCTCATATATTGAGACTTGCGAGATACATATGTGCCCCCAATTTCACGGTTACTTAAATATTAACGTCCATTATAATTTTTAAATTAATTGATTCTATTAGGAACACTTAACTTACTTATAGTGCCTGTAATGTAATGGAATGAAATGTAAGAATAAGCAATCAAAATTGATGATAGTCGGTCTTTATGTGGATTTTAAGGTCTTCACTTCTTTTGTCGTTGAAGTCAAGTACCAAGGCATATATAATGCATGATATTGAACTTGGCTCTCATTTCACATTTTTGTTTTGGATGGGATACAATTTACCTTTACCTTTACCTAGCATCAGAATAAACGTCCTATTAAACTTCAGTGGGTACTCACTATAACGTGACTGTGGCTATTCGAATGTGTCAAATTAATTTGTTTATAACCTGGACTATGCATGTATTAAAGTCATGAAACCGTCGCCCCACACACTAATCCTATAGTCACATATTGACGCGACATACCCACGCTCATTTGCAGAGGACTGCATCCGACGTACGTTTTATCATATTTTGTTCAGTCAATTTTGGTCCTTATTTCTGAGTAGGAAAAGTTGACATATGCAACGTTTAGCAGTTGATTGTTGACGCATTATGCACTGCATGTCACAGTATAAGTAATATGTCAGTGCTTTGAACATACGATTACTGTACGGCGTAGGTAGGTATAGGTTCTTATATCATATAACTACGGTAACGATATGATTTTTAATATTTGCCGCGCTGGTAATAAATGTATTTAAACGTTGTTTTAGCTTGGTTTTTTGTGTATTGGGTTTATGTATGTCGTATCGTCTTGACTCATACACTCTGTCACACATCACCCTAGTAGCATTTTAAGTTGGCACCACGTTGAGCCATTGATCACCGAGTTGGCCCAACGAAATGCCAACGAAAATGCTACTAGGGCAAGGAAAAAAAAACCAATTGAGTTGTACCTATTTTCAGTCTCTTGAAAAAGGGATTTCCGCTTCTCAATTAATTTGCTTATTTCATCATTTACACTGGCAGTCCTTCATGATCCAGTCACAATTTAAGGTAAAAGTCCCAATGTGTGACACCATATATTTCCTAATAGTTGACAACTAGTGTAAGCGCTGGGACGCTTACCTTAATATCTTATTGGTCAAACATACTACCTCAGTAAAATACTTTATAAAGCCGGTAACATTAGATTAATTTAAATTCAAAATCCACTTTTGAAGAGTTTAAAAAAGCCAGATCAAGGTTACCTAAAGTGATGCTTATGCTTAACTTACGACTAACCTGTCACTTGTTATTAAACATATGCGATTGGCTGTAGGTTTTGTTATTATTTATAACTATCCGTTTAAGGGAGGGAGGGGGGAGGGAGGAAGCGTTAATCTTTGTACTAACCATGGGCGGTAAAAAAGAAAACTTTAGATAGTATATCATCAAATACCTGAGACATGTTACAGTAATGTAGTATTCTCTAGATCATAATGCAAAACATTAAGAGTTAAAATTGTTTCCGACCTAAATATGGCAGATCTCATTGTATATATACATAGTTTCATGTTATTCCAGCCTGTCGTTATAAAATGAGAAACAAACTACGTTTGTATGGAGAGACGAGCGTATACATATAAAAGGTAACATGGGATATCTAACAAACTAATAAGTAGTTACAAAACAGATTCTGCGATTCTAGAACCCTTAATGTACTTACAACAAGCACAAGAAGGGACGTCCCTAAGATATCTTTATCTCTCTGTCATTATTTACTAGGAAAATATTAATAGCTTACCACAAAAATACTGATTAGCTCCACATTTTTTTATGTACTTAATTGCACATGAAAACCTAATTTTGATGAAAGATTAGTATTTTAGCTGTGCAAATAAGTTTTTTAGGCTGTTAGGTTTTTTTAGGTAGCTTTAATTATTATGGAAGACCGAGACATAAGAAAGCGGGGTGACATACCGGGACGCCACAGATTGAAAGTCGCAACGGGCTCCTGGCGTTTGTAATAAAGTCAAAGTACGGATACAAAGTGTACTGTCACTATGCAGTGCAGTGATCGTACATCAGTCCATTACCACTGATTGTGGACGCACCGAGCATTGATTAAGGAAGGCCGCGAGACATTGTGCTCGCGTCCGCCGCGCGATAAATAAATCGCTTTATTGTGCTCTTGGGTTATTTTTATTTTAGGTCAACTTTGTTTGGGAGAGTTATGGTGTTTGCCAAAATTGAAGGGTTAAATAAAGATTAATTTTCCGTTCCAGACATCAGCGTATTTATTGAGAGAAATAACGGCAGTCCGTACATTTATTGTGACGTGTTTACTTTAGCACTTTTAAAAGCACAATATGGTATTCCATTTAATTATTTTTTTATTTTTATGATTTGTATTTTTATTTAATGTTTTTGAGTAATCTAATGTGTTTTGATGTAATTATATGTAATTTTAATTTTAATTCTATGGATCTTGGTCTGATAATATAGTAATAATAATAATGATAATGACATTTCGATTTAATCATATTAAATCACAAAGTTCCATTCAAATGATTGTAATTATATCTTTTGCTATGTATTACGCACGTACGTTTTAGCCATATCTACAGGCATGTTACGCAAAGTATAAATTTTCCAATATTCGATTCGGTTTCAATAAAATTTTACCTTCCTATAACATTAAATAGGTCTGTACTTTCTCGGACATTTTCCCTTACGTATTTCTAATTTACCTTTTCAAACATTACATATTTCAGTAATTGATATTTTTAGCTCATTCTCTGCCAATTCAACCGGTTATCATTCATACACCTTACTGCATTAGAATAGAGTTTGAAATCCTTTACACGATAGACAAGTGCTAGTGCCTACTACGTAGTTGGTGGTATTTAAGACTGGCGCCATGCAATTTCATTGCCACTTTTATTCATTTTACTCGCAACGTAATCGATTGTACGTGGTATATTTTATTCAGAAGAGCACTTGGGTATTCTCACGGGTCAAATGCGATATTTTATCACATCTGTGATAGTGTGATACAATGCGTAGCGAAAATACTGCAGTCTGATGTTGTTCTGTGGCGATATTCGTTTGGATTATCAATTAACCGTTCAAGAAATTCTAACACGATTTAATTGTCCTGTTCTTCTGATAATTAAAAATATTATAACAATATAAATGTTTAGATTTGTCAAGTAGACAACTGTCGCACCATATCTATTTATTGAATATAACTTGAATTAGAAGAAAGTTTGAAAGTCTTTGTATCGTCTATTTTTGTAGTTCTAAGCTCCAAGCAGAAAAACAAGGACTAAAGTATTTCCACTTGAATATTTCTAGAGAGGACACTTCCGAGCATTTACCTTAGATATATTGTATTCTTGGTTTGTGTAGACAAACGTATAGGCGTAGGCCAAAATCCTAGCTTCGCCCTTGTTCACAATATTTTATTTAATCAAAGTTTTAAACTTCATAGCGTCATTCCACGAAGCTTTTTATCTACGTCACCACGGCCGTTACTTTTTGAAGTTATAATTAAACTTGTGACAACCATGATTACTTCATTTAGACTTATTCTGAGCTAATCTTACTTGTTGAGTCGTTTTCTTTTTGTATTATAAAGGTAGATCTAAACAGACTATCAGCTAACTTATTAAAGCTATCTATCCACAAACATTCTCAAAATGACGCCATTTGTTAGCTACACTGTACGGCCTTCTACCACGAACACTGACATAGATTCCGACTATCCAAATTAATAAATGTTTCATATTTTTCAAGTGCTTGGCTACTATGGTATCCCACACTCAAATGACGCATCTGTAATAAATTGTTGGATCGTTATAGTAACTCTGCTATGAAGTTTAGTTGTTTCTGTTATAACAGTAGGTACCTATGTTAGGTACTTTCGAGGAAAAGATAAAAACATACTGCAAAACTTGGGAATTTATAGCGGCCAAGTAGGAGCAAAAATAACTCGAGAATTTCGTAATAACAGACTTGACTAGTTTACATCTCCCAAAAGCTAGCAAAATGATCTAATATAAAAAAAATACGTACTTTTTTATTAAAAAAAGAAACAACATTTTATTTTTATTTTTACTTTTCATAAAAATTGGCCAAACTGTGACGTTTGATGGCGAGAAACGCTCATGTTTATACTATATATATATAATAACCTATTTACTTAAATGTAACTTAAATTTTGTAATGAGATTTACATTTACATTCTTATTTAGTAACATTTCCCCTATAGGGATAAGTTTTCCTCTCATATGTCATGTGTATTGTTTTAATCTGTTTTTGTGTACAATAAAGTGCTTACGTCATGCATTTAACTTAACAATAAACAACCAGTCTTATCCTTATAGTTTTATTTTAGCTAGCTAGTCGACGGCGACTCAAGGAGGAAGCCCTTAAGTTTGATTTTAACTCAGTTTTGCTTACTTTTGGAGTTTCTCTTAGGTTATTCATTTTGTTAAATATTTTTGGTACAATATATTTAGACATTCTCTTTTACCATAATAGTTTCTAGTTTTCTGTTGTACTAGTTTTTTTTTCTCTAACCCTTCTTGTATTATATTTATTATTTATTACTAATTTTAATTTAGTGATCATCACTATAGGTAATAATTTTCTCATTCTAATCCTATTCAATATTCAACTTTATTATCGACCGTTAAGATCTTACATAAGGGATTAACTTGTCATATTCTTTGTTGCATTTTTTCCTAACTTTTTTTTAACTTAGATAGGTAGGTAAACTTTACGGAGAAAGTGATTTTTCACCTAATAGATCGATTTTTCGCCCCCTTAAGAGTCCACAGTAACCTCGGCCGAATTTCACCTTCCCATACTGTGTAACTACTCTCATTTTAAAACGACATGTTGGATTGTAACGAAACTTTGCATATACAATGATATGAGGTATATCTATGTCTGTAATTAGTTTATATGGTTCCAGTTTATAAAACAAACGAAATACAGCAAAAACAAGTTTTGTATGAAAAACTTAAATTCGCTGCATTTTTTACTATGGTATCTGAAGCTACAAAAACTAATTACAGACATAGATATACCTCATGTCATTGTACATGCAAAGTTTCGTTACAATCCGACTCGTAGTTTTAAAATGAGAGCGTAACTACGTTTGTATGGAGAATCGAGCTTACTGCAGACTCTTAAACCCCCGTCTTGTTAAGAGCCGTTTACGAGAACCCATTTATGAACAAATATATAAGCTTAAAAAGACCTGTTAAAAAAGTAGGTCCCATGCCATAATATGCATTGTGTACATATTGCGCTAGACGACAAGTCGTTGCTCTGTTGCTTCTGCGTATTTTGGTAAGAATTCCATTCGTTATTTACGATCCGCACTCCCATTGAAAATCAAAACATTTCCCGGCTACGTGTCTGCGCCGCATTTTCCTAGCATTATTATTCAACAATCCAACCTTACACTTACACACATTTATACATACAAAATGCAGCTTATCCTGCGGAAGCCCCCGTCAGCTTGGCGAGATCCAACTGTTATTGTAATGCAAATGCCTCCGTTGTCTGCCTCCAAATTACCCCTTCGGTCAAGCGGGAGTCGCCCGATGACCAGACATTAGAACCCACCCTTTTAAAACAAATTCGACCCCGCCATTACAACTCCCCCTTTCAAACTCGCACACAATTCGCACCTTTATACGCCCATTTATAAAAGTTAATATAGCTTGCGGAGCGCAGCGGCGTCATTTAAGGGCATATTTCATACAGATATACTGTTATGAGAGTTGCTAATGTGGTAAAGTATTATCTATGGAGTGTAGAAATGGCGCAGCAATTGTGCGGACAATAATTAAGGGTAGTGTCTCGCGTTACGGCAGCTTTACGACATGGGGATAATGTCTTGCGATTTTGTAAATGGCCGTTCTCGGACCGACAAGCTTATGGAAATTATCTTGATGGAGTTTTTGTCACCTCGAATATTTAATTTTCTTATTTTATACCATCTTTGTTATTAAAATGCGCACATTGACTGGTTTCTTTGTGCCGGTTTCTTGACCTGAGTAGATTAATTTAGCCTCAGCTTACAGTCATATCGGTTACGGTCGGCATTGAGGGTTCGTTTATTAGCTGGTTTGAACTAGTTATGTTGTATGCAAATACTGAATGATTATGCAGTTGTGATGCATTGTGGTCAGGTTATTACAACCGAACAAATAGATACCGGTTCTTACAAAATCTACGCCTTAAATAATATCGCTAGGATATCGCTAAGTAAATGTCTTGTATATTTGCGAAAGTCGCTATGAAATTCGATCTAAGTGTATTGGAGGACATTCACGACGGCTAAACCAATAAAATCAAGTCAATTATCTTGTTTACGCGTTGTTTATATACAATGTAAAGTGAAAAGCTTTCCAAGTGAATAATTGCGGCTTGGATATTCTATGGCTAGGTATACCTTACTTCCATTCAAACTGTACAACAGTACAAAATAATGCAAACATTAAAAGGGAAGCAAGTTAAGTTGTAGGTACGTTTCGGGTTTAGAGTAAAACTCACGTGGGTAGATTACTCATAAAAATATTAACTTTGGTGATCAGGTCGTCTCGTGCAGCGAAATGCAACTCGAATGCGATGGCGTAAAGTCATTAAAAGTTCCCAGTCCCAGCACAGTGGGGAACTTATAAAACAAAGATAAAACAGAAACGTGTTCCCAACGAGGTGTTTAGTCCAGACACTCTCCCCTGGGCACGGCGCGCAGCTTCCTCGCAATTTCACAAAATGCGATACAAACATACATACAACTAACCTTAGGTATAAAAGATACCTTCGCAAAACAACCAGCCTTACAAACACCCCCTCTCTCTCCGCAATCAAACTCAATTGCTGGGAACGGAGAGAAAATGAAGGAACTACTAAAGACCTCAGTACACTGGCCGACTTATGTTAGACGGAAATAACTAGACAGAACTAAACTAAATTAGAATATTCCTTGGAGACCGTTTAGCTACCGCTAATGTGTTTCGTGGATAGTTACTTAAGCCGGGTTAACGGAGCTATTTATGAGAAGTTACCTGAATAAATGGACCTATATATCACCACCTATCAACATGAACAATCGGTGTACATAACGAGTACAAACCATTAAAAAGACCTCGCACTTAGGTAAGTGCGAGGTAGGTACCTAATTACAAACTCTTTAAAAACAAATAAATCTGATGGAACGCCTTACATAAATAGTTACCTCAAAATTAATTCACAATGATTAAAAAATTAAAATTATTTATACTAGAACAGGTACCTAAAGGTAGGCAGACACACTGGTGAAGGTAATCGATTATAATAGCCATCCATATATCAAGGAATGGAGATGAGAAAAACCCATTCGGAATGGCCTTGCATCCATCATTCCTTCCATCAAGATCTCCCGCGCCGCCCGTTTTCAACATTAAATACTAAAATCATATGCGATTCGATGTATTCTCAGGGATCAATCAATATTGGTTCTAACTTCGTCTCTATAGAAAACCTGCGGGCGGTATTATGTAAGCACGCTATATCGATTTATTTTATTCGAAACTGGCCGCAATTATGACAATAATTCAGATCATAAAAGCTATACCGATGTTCATATACGTTAGAATCGAATAACTTAATTCCAAGCCGATTCTGCGTGAATGCAAGCGTTTTGGGTTGATATCTATATTTTTTATATTTATTGGAAACAGGTAAAGGTGTGGGAAGAACATCGAAACGATCGTGCACGGTTGATCGAGCACAGATAAATTGTACGGAACAGTTGGATCGCCAGGCGATTTGATCTCCCCAGCCTTACATAGATAGAGTAGGTACCTTCTACTGTAGTGTGAGGTAGTGGAATACCTACAAGTAGGTACGTACATGGTAATCCAAACCAGTTCTCTTGCCGCGAAGGCTATAAGTTCAACTTTAAATGCTCGGACCATTCTTTATTGGATAGGAAAATATTTTTGTGATTTAATTTGCAGTCGCCTCGTCGCGCCGTATCATGGAAATTTTAAATACGGATAATCCTTTTTATGGATAAAACGATCGAGTGCGTTCAAATAAGTACTTCATTTTATTTCCCTCTAAATACTGCTACAATGTGTGCTGAATTGTGTCAGTTTAATACACAAAGATAAGAGTAAACGTGTTGGAGTCATTGAGTAAATTTTCTAGTCAAGCTAAAGTACCTTTAATAGGGCTGTTAAGTTAATATAATTAGTTAATTAAAGCAAGAGAGTTGTGTCAGTCACTTGATGCCTCTACACGTACCCAAAAGCCCCATTAACTCAGTAGGAAGCAAGAAAGGGCTGGATTTGTGGCCGCTCGGGGTCATTAACTGACAATCTCTTTAAATCACTTGCAGATCCTCCCGGCGGACAACCCTGCCTTATTACGGAGGGTGGAACGGAATGTTTCCGAGGTATTAAGAAATTTTACCTCCTTTGTACTTGGGATAAGTAAATAAAAATAATTCTAGAATCAACGAAAACAAAACATATTAGAATTGAAACTTAATAGAATAGAATAGAATATAACAACCTGAATGAAAAACCCTATACTTTAGGCATTAACTATGCCTTCTAAGGCATTCCTAGAGATAAATGATTTACTTATTGACTATTATTTAACAACTGTGCCTAGTTTCATAGGTACCTCGTACTACACTCGTACCTATTCTTATCTACAATTTTGTAAGAGTAATCATTTGGAAATGTTTCCTTAACTGTCCATAATATTATAAGGAGGCTACTTCAATTTTACGACCCTCGCATCTGAAACCTTAACTTTTGTTCGTAACCATCAAACCTGCTCCGCCAATCAATGGAGAAAAGCAGTAACTGGCTTCTTACTTCATATATTCTTAAATCCTCTCCTTTTTGAGACGATAGTGCTTAGGCATTCATAACCCATGAAACTTTTAGTTAACAAAGCGCGTTCCTAGCTAAGTATCATGTGAACTACATTCACAAGTTGCCGTACGATAGTTCTAACAATATAGTCTTTCTTTTACTTTGCTGTAATATTTTATGACTGTGAATTTTATCTCGTTGCTTCAGCGCTGCAAATAAATGGTTAGCAAATTAACTTTGCGTGCGGTGAATGATTTTCCATGCGAATTACAACCTTATTCTACAACGATGAGTGCGTTGTCGGTATTGGAGAGGTTTTTTATAGTTTGTAATTGCGGACGCATATTGTTGAATATTACAGGCAAACATGGGGTAAGCATGGCGCAGTGTTGTGTGTTGGATGCGAGCTCACAGTTTTACGACAACGCTAGATGCAAGTTTTTCGCATTTCGTATGATATGCAAATTGTGCGAGTTTTTGTTACAGGGCTCATGGGATGTTAGACTTTTAACTAGCACATTGAATTAGGTTTTGCACCTTTCTACATCCACCGACGCCGTGTTTCAGTTTCATAAAACACGTCTACGGTCCGGAGAAGACCAAGTACTTACTCTTATTTATCTTCATTGGTAAACTATTATTTTGATAAGTTAGAGCGATATTTATTTAAACTATAAAACAAAATACTGTACAAATGGCGGGCTTAATGCCAAGTGGCATTCCCTACCAGACAACCGTAGAGCCAAATAAGAGACTTCAAATTGCTTCAGAGCAGGTAAATGTTCGAGGTTTAGAGCGTAGCACAGACGAGCACCCTCTTGATTAATAAAAGACAAATATCTGTAATCTGTCTTTCTTAATCCTGATATTTTAATTTTGATTCAAATTGTGCCAGTATTTTTGCCACCCACCATCTCAGATTTCTAGTAACCTGCACCTACAACACAGTGATCGTGGAAAAAAATCATTTCCGTCCAAAATTTGGTTACTCACGTATTGTTCGACACGCTTCCGATATCCTCTCATCATTATAAATTGAGTAAACCCATACCCGCTGTCCTCAACTCCCGCGAATACTAAGTGCCTAATTTAGATTTTTCAACAAAGCCAACGAGTATCCGGATTCCACTGATCGATCCAAGACCCCTCAATTCCGGTCGTAGCTAAAATTCCGGGGCCATTTTTAAAATCCCCAATACCGAACCGACCGCTATTACTCGACCTCTAGCTTTTCCGAACTTGTACGCCGATTCTTTGGTCTTGTTGGGAGGAGGCGGGGTCACGTTAAGCTGGTTAAGTTAACTACAGCAGGTAGCTGGAAGCTAATTGTGTATTCTTTCCTCGCAGTCATAGTCCTTAATCCGCCCCCTTACCCCACACCCTTTACTGACTTCACGTATTGGACCCCAACTAGGCGGAAAGTTAAGAACACCCTGTATCTACTTAATGCAAATTTTAATTTTAGTTGCCATTAACAACAACAAATCGAAGGAAACTGCAGCAATTTAGTTGCGTAGTAATAAAAAAAACAGTGCATTACAAAACGGCGTCTGATGCATTGCATAGGTACGTAATTGACAGAGCGAGCGAAACAAACGAAGTTCTTAGTTTGAGCGTCGGCAAAAATGCTTTGGTACATCTGTCCGGCATCCGGCGGATGCCTGACTGTTCTTCTCGGCCGCATTTCGCAACTCTCTTTTAGCACTTTGTAAGCAGGTTCGATCATTATATATGGATTTTTAAAGTATGTATGGGTTTAAAAAAGACAGACTCGTGATGTCTACAGAGCCACTAGTTTAATAAACTAGGCACCTACCTATTTTCCTATTTACAAACATTATCTTAGTATTATCGTGCATACACTTAACAACGCTAGGTATAATGTATGTAAGTTTTAATTCAAACCAACATCGTGTTTACATAGTTATGCATTACTCCCTTGAGCACAAATGCTTTGCAGAGATTACCCCATTCTTACGCTCGTGAGATAACCATAATTCGATGGCGGGCGGAATTAACAAGGAGATTGTACTCTTCATAGCTACTTGTATAAGTACAGACAGCCTCACTCCGAAGGGTTCACCTTTTAAGAAAGGCAAGTAAGTATATCTAGGTGCCCCGTTATAGCGAAAACCCGAGCATTATGCAGTACAACCCAATAACGAAGGTCGGTGTACAGAAAGGAAATTGGTCGGAAAAATTTGCATTTTTATTGAAATTTGTACTCTGGGGATAAAATTAGGTATGTTTTCTCTATAATAATAGCTATAGAAATACCAAAATTATTTTTTTATTAAGCTGTAACGCTGCTTACGAAATTATACATTTAAATTATAGGAACATTAATTTAGTATGGGGTGGCGCATCGTTACTGGCGATTTCTCAATATAATTTGAGACGTTGGTGCCGTTAAAAGAAGCCTAAGTCTTCTGGTACAACCGCTACACGCCTCTCCGCGTTGTAAGAAGGAACTGATTGAAAGATTTAGTGGCCGCCGAGACGGACTGTTCCGATAGCTCAGTTGCTTAATAGTGACGGGCCATGGATGCCTGTAGTAGCCGGTTCGAATCCGGCTCGGACTTTTTTAATTTCTTCCTTTGGGTAATTTATATTTACATAAATAGGTACCCTTCGGTAGATTACTCTAAGTTGTGAAAAGAGAAGTTTAAAGACTACCTATACTCATTCACTATTCAAAACAGACACACAGACAGACAGATACCAAGTGATCGCATAAGTGTTCCGTTGGTGATTTTGGTACGAAACACTAAAAAAGTTTTCGGTAGATATTAAATACCTAACCTTTTGAAATATTATACAGCATTTTATTTCCACGTTTTAATATTAAAATACTAAAATTAACAGGTCTTTATGAGTACATATTCGCATTAGGTACCTACTTGGGTGTAGATTGGATGTTTGCAATAGTGAATTACTTACATACTTACAAGTCCTGCAACAACACCTATGGAACGCTGGTATAAAAGTTTAGATCGATAATACCTACTTCACAATTTACGTGTTATTTATAAAATTTACAACAAACCTATACAGGGTGTACCAAAAATGGGGTGTGAACCGATCAAGGGCATAACAGGTATCGTGTTCTGATAAGAAAAAACAAAGAGAAAAACTTTATTACGCGTTTTTTTTTTACATTTGTATGGAGTGTCGGTCGGCTAGGGCGACCTGCTCCATACAAATGTAAAAAACGCGTCAAAAAAAATTACTTTTACTTTTTTCTTATCAGAACAATGCCTGTTATGCCCTTGATCGGTTCACACCCCATTTTTGGTACAGCCTGTATATGAAAAATTTACAACAAACTTGCAAAATGTGACGTGTCTCCATCATATCATCCTTTTTTATCAGACAGAGACATGAAGGTGGGTATAACCCCATGAAAAGCTGGGACATCCCAAATTTACGTTTAACACAATATTATCATAGGTGCTTTAAAGTATTTCTGCAGCTTCATACCTACTCCTAGACCTAGAACTGCATAATAACAGTGTATATTTCATAGATATTATTGGTGCCTACATACAGACAGTAGGTATTGCACAATTGTGTTGTCAGAGTCAATTCCAAGGGATAAGGGATCATAATAGGGATTCTCCTCCAGCGAATATGTGAACCGATACCCTTTTCAATTGTATCGTTTTTATACCTACGCCGTAATGAAATACATGTCCTGTCTATATTGCAAATTCAATATTGGACCCGAAATGTCGCTACTTCAACTATTTCTTCACATACAAAATGGACTGCGTTTTGTATTTCTTCGAGAAGAGGAATTCTCTCCCGAAATACTAGTTGATTTAAAATAGCTGAGTGGATTGGAAGCTGAGAAACAATGTCTTGTAATAGCTGGATGTTTGGAGAACTCTAAAAATAATTCAGTACGTATCGAGAACTGTTTAACGTAGTAATTGTAAATAATAGTACTGTAATTATTAGACACTATTCTACATTCGATTGGGTGTCATCATAGTCTTTTGTTTTCCCGTATTGCTGGGACCCGGTGTAACCCGTAAACATTTTTATGTTTCCTAGTATACGTAAAACGAGGAGGTAACGCGAGTATGGCCATGATTTACGATCCCAAACTAGGACATGAAAAGTACGCTTTTTTGTTAATCAACTGTGAATGTCACCGCAAATTGACTATAAATTATGCTCTATTAAAATTGATAGTCCTCAAAACGTTTATTGTAACATTACGTAACTTGGTAACCCTTCCACCATAAAAAAATGTGACTGCGTGGGTCAGGCCAAAAAATACTTAAAAGTTGCTTTAGTTGATTTTACGACTGTGGGTCGCAGTGTTTTATGATCTCTTATCGAATCGAAAACTCCCTTCGGAACAATTGCTTGTAGGTAAACAGATTATTACCTTATATTTAAGTAGGCATAGGTACAGCCTTTGTCTTGGCCTGAAATAGGTTATACTACTTATGCGATTGTCAGAACCTCCTTTGGTTACACAGAAATCCAACTGCCTATGAATAACTTATTTATGATATATAATTTTCACGTGACCTACTAGGTATTGTGACGTTCAATATTTAATTTTGCACCATACTGTATTCGTTTTTAGTTTTCTTCCTGTATCACAAATGTATTTTTAAATTGTTTTCCGTTTCTGTATTTAGTATTTACGTATATATATTCACTATCCGAAACAAAAGTTGCGTTTCGGTCTGTCAAGTTGACAGTGTCAGTGACACTGACACACAGTTTGGCGACGCGTTCACACGCTGCAATCTGCCGTGCCATTCTGAGCTATAACCACGAACTTCGAATGTTCGGAGTTCGAAGTTCGGATATCGCTATCTCTATCGCACTTACATACTGCTTATTTTTACTTAGGATATAGATATGTATTCTTTAAAATATGTAAGCGTAGGTATTTGTTTTGTGTTGCCTTCCAGGAGGTGACTCATGTTAAGGTTCCGACGGAAGACCAGCGCTGGCCTCCTAGGTTAGCACCATGCTGAGTCGGGGCCTTTTCGTGGACCCTGCTACTTTTACGTTACTGTGTTTTGTTTTTTATACCCATTGTTTTGTCCACGAATAAATGTTTTCTTTCTTTCTTTCTATTCACTTCAATTTCTTGGCGAGTAATTATTACCTCTATATGGATGACATATAAGAATACGAATATTTTTTAAAGAATGTTCAGCAGTTCCACATAAACCCAGCTATTTTGTTCAGGCTTGCAAACCAACGAAAGGGACAAGTGTGATCTTTACATACAAATCACTTGTTGTAAACTCTCCTGACACGACACGTATCTACCTTCCCTTTTTATTCAAGATAAAGCAAACACCGCTCTGAGAAGATAAAGAGGAGAAATCGACCGCAACTATATAAAGGTTTGCGCCGATAAAAATACCATGTTTATTTGCACGTCCTACATCAGTTATCTCGCCGGAGAAAACAGCCTATATGCTTCGCGAGCGAACGCGAAAACACGACCCACAAGAAAATGTGTAGGAGTGAATTTTGCATGTTCCAAGTCACCCGCGCTGACGTTAGCAAGCAGCGAACGAGTTGAACTTACATTCTGCCGTATCGGTAAATTGGGATCCCTATCTTGAAGCATTTTTTTTTCCTAAAAACGTGATTTAAAAAGCCTGCCAAGCGCCTTTCTTGGCGTTGGGGGTGTTTTAAAAAACAGGTGGCTATCGCAGCAATGAACACTAAAAGGATTAAACGCTTACGTAGACAGTTTGTTTCGAGGGAATGAATATTTCCGGCTGCCTTTGTTTACTGCGTTTAAGTAAGTATTTATTTTTTATTGGCCCTTAGTTTAATGATACTAATGCAGTATTATTTTTGTTTTCTTTTGTTTCGCTTTTGATGTTCTGAAGAGTAGAGATCCGTGTTACCGCATTACGTCGCAAGTTATGTACCCACCCGTTAAATAAACTCTTAATTTGAATCCAAAACATTAAAAAAATCCAGTTTCCAATTTTAACTTGAGTAAGATATTGAGCATGGGTGCAAATGACAAAGACTTACTCACTAAAAATTAAGATTGCGATAATGGACGCGCAATTCTTGATTTTGTAGTAAATTTAATGTAATCTTTGCCTGAATCGATAGCCGCAGTATGTGCAATGTATCAGCCGTAAAGTAAACGATTTTACTATTGCGATCGCGCTTTATATAAGCGCTATAAAACGCCTATTGGATTTTTCATATTCCAAACGTTTTGCACTAGCAAGAGAAGGATGTAAGAGAGAAGAGTTATCAGTTGTACCTAAAATTCGAAGTCAAGGTTCACAAGTAGGTACCTATGTACCTAACTATGTACTAAGAATCTACCTCATAATTTAGTGTTTCTACTGCAGTATTCAGAAACTTTGAAATTGTTAATAAATAGGGTGTTTTTATTATACGAGTACATTGATATAGTATCTACTATTATCTCTTTATTGGTAGGTACGCGAGTCTTTCCATTCATTGTCTTAAAGCATGCTCACGTAAAGATTTTGCTATTTTGCACAAGATGTCCATATAAACCTATTTTACCTATTAATATGTATGTTTGTGCCTAGTTTAATGGATCTTAGGTTCAAAGAAACGGCACCTTTGCCGTAATGATTGTTCCAATAATGGGTCGTTAGTTTTAATCGGCCAAATAAAAGTCATCCAAACGTTCATAAAGCACCGTTGGCTGAATGCGAAACTCATGCTAATGCCGCCACCGAGCCGGCGTAATTGACAAACTTCCTCTCGCAGGATCACTCGATCATATAGATAGACGTTAAGCGCGCCAGTTATCAGAGCTCATAAGAAATTCCAATAAAGAACGCCATGAAAAATTCAATAGGTCGCAGCCGAGACGCGGGAACGAAAGTGAAAAAAAGCGAAAACAATAACGTGGATTTAATCAGTATTCAGAATGCGCCGTGTCTGTCCACAGCTGGGATATTTGGCGAGCGGACAAATCCTGAGCCTGCGGATGCCACAAATCCGACGACAGACCTTTGCGACAACTACGAAAAGCGTGGGTTGTCGACGACAACGCAAATTTACGGTGCAATTAACAAGAATTACGCAAGGAATTAACGAGCCGCGGTCTAAATTATGGACAGGATCATACTCTCACGAGTAGGGCGTTGCGCGCTGGGTATACCTACAGCTTTACGCGAAGTATTTCTGTTTCGACTTAGTGCCGCGTTAGATTTATTCAATCTGGCTTTTCAACTGGCTTTAAATGTTTCGATTGCATCTAAAGCAAGTTTGTTGCTCTACGAATCGCAATCAAATTGTCAAATTGGATGAAATTATGACAGTAACTGTAAGTAACAGTCTTGTTACGTGTGTAGCTCGCTCAATTGTTTGAGATCCGAAATAATCGCGCCAATAATAATTCTGTGGCCTCTATCATCGTAAATACTCGTTACTTTAAACAAGGGTCGCTCAGGTCAAATACCTGTGTTTTAAATCAAATGCAGCGCACATTTTTGGGAGCGATATGTTTGGTCAAATGATTCCTTTGTTGGGGACTAATTTCAAGCTCTGCTGAATTGCTTAAGGATTCAACGTACCTACCTATGTCTATATAAGGATATATGAAAGACTGCTTTAATCAGCAAATGTTTCATCCTTTTAAGTTCCAACCTTCAGCTTGACATTCAAGTTTTGATTTAACGTTACGTGTGGTGCAGGTTACTAATACGTACAATATATGTTGAAACGTGTTTCAAATCTTATCATATTTTACTTAATTCACGTTTAGACACATGCGTATGTTGTGTGTTTATCAGCTTTCTTAAAATCCGTAGAAGGCCGCTTTTGGGAGCGGAAACTAGGAGGCCGATTTTCAATTCTCTTGCAGTTACACCTGCCGCCTGTAATACTCAGATATCTGTTACTTTTATACATATTCCAATATGTTCATCCAATGTAGCCAACTTTTGGTTCTTTGGATTTCAAATATATTTACAAGAACAGATATAGTAAAAGATACTCAAATACTCAGGTAACCTACCTATCTACTTATTTCGATTTTACGGGAAATTAATGTGTAGGTAGGTAACGTAAACACACACGAACTACTTAAATATAAATTAGGTTTAGAGCGCAGGTTTAGGGTCAGACGAGCATGTGATTCTCCTGAAGTCGCCTGCAGTATGCAAACCATCAGGCGGGCCGTACCCTTGTTTGCCATCGACGTGGTAAAAAATAGGTAGGTACATACCTGTTTTTTTTTACCCTGCTGACACCTCTACTTAAACTCATATGACTAACACTGGTTACCTAGGTAGGTAAATTACAACACTAAGTATGTGTTATCTTATTTTTAGAAGCCTTTGGCATTTTTAAGTAATCGCTTTTTATCTCAAGTAAATATTTAAAGACTCGCGGTAGCTTTGCCATTATCAATGTTTATCATTTCATAGGCAATCAATATAAGTTATAAGATGGTCGTCCTACTCAATCGGTGTGCTTATTTTATTCAGTCATGTCATGAGTCACCCTTTAGCGCTCTTGCATTTTACGAATTATTTTTGTGCTCATCTATATTGGATAAGTTTTAACCGACTTGCCTTATAGATAACTAGTACCTACCTAAATATCACTCAAGTCTCATATATCGTAACGTACCGACTGGAATTCATATAAAAATTACCTCACCGTTAACATGTTTAGCTCGATTCAATCCAGTATAAGAACGCGCAAAATCTGCTTAAAAATAGACAGATGTTTACCCAGCGCACATTGCAATGCGTCCTAAATTGTAGCCCGTCTAAAGTTCATGGAACCCGCAAGGACGGAATCCGTCATCCGCCAGGTCAAGGTCACGTCGACATGTCTCAGTCACATATCTGCATCTCTGATCGTCTACATTGATGCTACGATGCAAGTGTAACCGAAAACGGACTCTATGAGGTTGCAGTAAGGCTTATGGTCACACGGTGCAGTGACCCCGGATAGCTTGATTGCGTTGGAGGTTACTTTCGTTGGTATTTTAGTCTGTAGGTTAGTTGGTATTGATAAAAGTGTGCTGCTCTGCCACATGATTGACACAGATAACTATCATTATGTTCAATGACTTAATATATTTTTTCATCCAATATTAACAAGAATTTTAAATTTAGGTGAGGTAGATGACGACGATGATTGCCTGAGTATTTTCTTTTGGCTAGTCTTTAAAGGCACATATTAAAAACCTAACAACCAAAAAAATACTGATGTCCACAGCTAAAATACTAAATAATCGTTAATCTTATTAGGTTTTGATATGTGTACCTAAGTCTGAATTTTTCGGTGCGCAGACAGTATTTTTCTAGTAAGCAATTAAGTAGCTTCATAAGTAGTATTAATTTCACAATCTAAACACAATAGCTACAAGTCGAGACAATCTGTAAACGAACGCCTGAATATAATTTAGTATCACCTTAGAAAAAACTTCGATAGCCCTTAGACATGATTATGATCATAAAAATGCTGGTTTTAAATAAAAATTATGCAATGACCCAATCGCATAAATAAGGGCACAACACATGGCACGTTGGGTATTTTCATTCCAATTTCGTATTATTATTTTACAACTATAAATTAGTAAAAAAAGAGAATGGTAGTGCCGTCGGCTATGTTACAAAGGCGGGATAGATAAAGTTGTTATTTGAAGGTGGTCTTTGAGTAATTATTTAAGCGGCATATGTAAAAAAAAACTTAAATAAGTTCATTAAGAGCGTTGAGGCAATTTAGGTGGTGATAAATAATTTCCACGGTGTCGGTGCCGGCCGGTACGGTAATGCTTATGGAAATTATACCAGATGGTAGATTTAGGCGCTGATTAGGCGCCGCTAGTTGTTGCTATAGACCTTTAATTAACATTTGCATATGTCTTGATCAAAGACCACTGAAAAACGGTTTCGATTGTTAATTAAATATACCTATATTTATTATTCTTTAAATACGAAGCTAAAAAGGCATTTTTAGGTTTTCCTTCCTTAGGTATAATGGAAAGCACCTAACGTAGTATCTAGGTACCGTAGGTAGGAGCAACCTCTATCTCCTCTATCAACAAGTTACGGCTACTTGCACAGGCATATCTATGGTACCTACCTAATAATTCAGTTAGGTAAAGTAATTTCCTGTCAAAAATAATAAGGTAGGTAGGAACCTAAACACAAACGTATGAAACTTATAACTACTTACCACTAAATGTATTTAACCATCTCTATACCTTTTTTTGTATGAAATACAAAACATGAGCTTGGTAAACTTTTTTCATTAAACGAAATTGTATACATGAATGCGGGAGAGAAATGGAAATCCGTGACTTCGCATAATTTTAACAGACTCTCCCACTCATGAGTGAAACAATAGGTAGGTATAACTTCTGATTTAAACATTGGATGTTTTATTTTTGTACCTACGTTTATTATTTATAACCAAGAAACGACTATAATATATAGAGGCTGGCTGGAGCTCGTCAATTTGATGAAAACTCCGTATAAATTATCTGTAAAAACTAACAAGCATGCCTAATAAAGAAATAGGCCTAACATGTTTCTTCTGAAAACATCTTACGTTTTCTAATGGTAGGTATGTTTCGTACCTACACCGCATTCGTCAGCTGAATACGTATAGGTAAACAAAAATCAGTAGCTATTTCATTTAATTATAGTTAACGGTATGTGTCTACGTATGTACAGTCAGATGAATAGTTACAATAGCCCTGCATAGGTTTTCTGTTGCTCTTTGTGTTTTTTCTAAACATAATTTATCAAATAATCATGTTCAGATTGTACTCAATTCATATTTATTTTAACCTAATGTAACAACATTTCATACTAAACGTATTCAGGGCCATACCTTCCAATAAGTACTTATCTATTACATATACATAACATTTAATAAAAGTATTCAAAGGTATGCCGTATCAATACTTAGATATTTATCACATTACTTACATGCTGTCGAGCTTCAATCGCACTTTACAAATAACGCAAGCGAGTCCGCAGGAAAAATATAACATAGGTATGTTCAACCCGAAGATCCATTCTATACACTGGTAAAAGAATTTTGAAAACGGACGAGTAAGTCCGGAGATTACCCCTTATATACGACCTCACACTTTTTTTTTTTTTTTATGATATAGGAGGCAAACGAGCAGTCGAATCACCTGATGGTAAGCGATAATCGACGCCCATGGACACTTACAACACCAGAGGAGTTGTAGGTGCGTTGCCGGCCTTTAAGATGGGAGTACGCTCTTTTCTTGAAGGCTTGAAGGTTATAACGGTCCGGAAATACCGCAGGCGACAGTTCATTCCAGAGTTTGGCTGTGCGAGGCAGAAAGTTTCGGGAGAAACGCACAGTTGAGGACTGCCAACCATCTACGTGGTGAGAATGGAAAAGCTGTCGCGTAGGGCGATGGCGGAAGGAAGCGGCGGGGATTAATCCGAACAATTCATCGGAACACTCCCCATTGTACATGCGGTAGAAAATGCAAAGCGAGGCTACATCTCTACGCAGACTTCTTCTAGGTATATAATATTAGTATAGATAGGTAGATTAACAGTAGAATGGATTCACAAAACCCATATCATCAGCACCATCATGAGCCCATACCCGTCCCACTCCTGGGCACCCATATCAAGGACATATAATCCTTTCGTTCGAAATTCCCTTTAATCTGCTTTAAAATACGACAAGACAGCGGTGATAAAATGTGAGAAAAGTCAGTTAAGTGAGCACATAACGAGGTATCACCTGAAGACCGCCCACGATTAGGTAATAACACTAATAAGATATACATATGAGATGTAGATACATGTCTACGTACTTACTTCATACGGAAGAACCGCTGAATATTAATTTTCGATTTTTGATGAGGTCAATTGTGACAGGATGACTAATGCGACGTGGTATCTACATGTTTGATGAATTGATTCATGAAATATTCATGAATTTGACACATTAAACTTGTAAATATTAAATTACTAGCTTCCGCCCGCGACTTCGTCCACGTGGACCCGGGATAAAAACTAATACTATATTTTAATCCAGGCTACACCTACACACACACACCACTACAGGCTAACTATCTTCGTGCAAAATTTCATTCAAATCGGTTCAGCCGTTAAAGCGTGATTGAGTAACAAACATCCAAACATCTAAACTTTCGCATTTATAATATTAGTAGGATTCTATCAGTCTTGTAGAGTCGGAGGCAAAGACTCATTTTGGGTTGTTGTGCTAGTTGAGTTTGTCTAGACAGGTAGCTTTTAAACCTGAGTTACCTGCTCAGAAAAAGAGGTGGACATTTGCTGTGTGATGATGACACTAATAAATAATGTCCTAAGCTAACATTTAGTAGTATTCATAGTAAAATAAATAAATAAATAAACATTTATAGATTCAGTCCAATCCAAAACCTGCGACCATTATCTAGACCGGAGCAATCGCTCTAGCTAACTGAGCTATCAAGGCCGTACTCAACTAACTTGTTTAAGTAGACCTAACTACATCGGGAAATTATAGGCCTACCTTACTAACTTACGTCTTACGTCTTAGAAAGGCTTTCAGCAATGGGTCGTTAACCTCTAATTTTCCGTTTTTTTTTAACTAATTATTTTTTTATTAGGCTTACAAAGCCTACTTAGGTAAGGCTTAAGAAGAGTAGGTATAAGTAGGTGCCAAAGCCTCTAACGTTCGTAGAAAATTACTTTAATAGTAAGTAAAAGGGGACTTACCACCTTACGAATTTCCTATGCTATTCAAAGTAGGTAGGTAGTCTTACCTATTTTTATAATTTATAAACTAAAATATTTTTAAATTAACTTTTGGTTATTTTCCTTAAGTCTCATTTTGGGGTCAAATTCTTCAAATAGACAGGAGACAAAAAATATCAACCAATTAAAATCCTTCAACCCGTTATGGAGTCACTTGAAATTTTAAAACTCCCTTTTGCCCGATTAGGGTGCATCTTAAAAGCTTCAAGCGATATGTCCGACGTAAGAATGCGGGATAACGTGCGTAGGCTCAAAAACCATCCTTAAGTAATTTAAATACGCTCCGTGGGGCTCTTATTCCATTGCAATAACCTATATTTTAGAGTGGTGCATTGATAGGGACAAGTTTGTAAATAAGCAACCATGGCAGCACGCTGTGGTAAGTATGACGTCACTCGACCAATGAGCGCGCGGCGCGACGGCAGCGCCACAAGATGGCCGCCGTGGACCGCCGCCGCCGCTTCCCAATTTTAGGCCTAGATGTCATAGATTTATTCGTTTTTATACCATACAAGTGCTGAATATAATTTTAATTTTTTATATTTTTGTTTACGCTAAAGTCAGAACGGTGATAAAGTGTGTTTTGAACCATAAAGGTACGTGTATTTCCCTTTGTTTTTCTTAAGCCTAACATTAGTCCGTGACAATGATAACTGATTTGTTTATGTACCTACCTAGTTCAAAAATTGCTAATAACTTATTTATTTTAGGAGTGCACCTAGCGCATGCCGATAGGGTTCATAAGCAATAAATGTGCGTGTACTAGTAGGTAGGTAATGCCACATTGTATTAAAAAATATTAACCGAATATTTAAAAAAAAACTTATTTTACAAACATTTTTGAATAAAACCTTACTTATTGCTTATTAGATATCATAAATACCTAGTATCTACCTACTTGTGCTAGCGTTAAATAAGTACCTAAGTAATATGTACCTACCCAAGTTTTTAATTGTTAAAATGGGATCCTAAATAAAAAGGTTTTTAAGCAGGTAGGTTAGTAATAGAATAAAAATCACATTTTACACACTTAATTTTATGAGTTCTGTACCTTCTCATTCCAATAAGAATTATAGTAATTTAATAATAGGTACCTAGACTAAACATATCTAACAATAAAAATACATACTGATATAGGTAGTGGGTAATAACAAATTGACAATTGCCATACGGGTTTAAATCTAAGTACCAAATGTAGGGTTTTGTTGGCATTTTTAGGCCTGGCCTTTTTCAAGGGCTATCTTTCATAGCAATGGTTCAATAAAATACTTATTATTATTAACAAAAAACTATTATTAAGTATTTATATTATATTATATTCTTTCATTTTCCTTTATAAAATGTCCTATCCTCAATGGCCGAACTATGTTCCTTTCTATAATAGCTTCTTTTATGTAAACTACTAAACAGATGGCCTTCTTTCCTTTTTACATTGCGATAGGTAGGTATGCACCTATTTAATTACCTATTAGGTATCTACTGCATTTTCACCGGATACACATATACTTAAGCAGAATCGCAGGGTAGTTATTCGCCTACCCACAGTATGTCAGAATCGACTTTTCAAAACTAGAAATAGAGCATTTTATTTTTCCTATTGAATAATTTACCTACAGTAAGAGATTACCTAATAGAAAAAAAACAAAACATTCGTTTGGGGTACGTTACGTACATCCGTTGATGCATTAAATAAATAGTGGCAACATTAACTCATTTGTTTTTATCACCAATAAGTTGTTTGACTTAAATTAGTTAATTGCATAAATATAATTTTAGAAAAAAAAACGACCCTCACGGGTGTTAATACTCCCTATAACTATGCATATACCTACACCTATAACTATATATATAATATAGGTCACTTTGGCTTAGGTTTAGATGATATAGATAGGTACAGCTGTGTGTTGTAACATGCCTTTATAAATCACTTTAACATAGGTAGGTTTATGTCTCAAGGTCTTATAGCAACAAACGCTTTATTTCACGGGAATCCTTAAATTATACCCTGGGTCCGATGACACCCTTGGTTATTATTTATTCCAGGTATAGGGTTGCCTGTAATGGAACTGCTTCACACGGCCTGTGCCTATTTGTGATACTTACTAGACTAGTGTTTCACCTATTTATGGTATAGAACCTAATAGGTACAAAATGCTTGGCAATAGATAATGCATCTTTCCATTTCACACATAGCATTGGTTTTAATACGTTATAGCAGCTTTATATGTCGACTAGCTGTTGCCCGCGACTTCGTCCGCGTAGAACTTGTTATTGTCTTAGAAAAATGATTGACATAAATTTATTATTTTAGTTGCAAACTTAATTATCGCTGTCCCAAACAAACTTCTACTATCTTAAAGGATGATATCCGAGATAAAAACTATGCTATATCTCTACGCCAAATTTCATCTAAAATAAGATAAGGGTTTAAGCGTAAAAGGTATCAGTGCGATCAAAGTTTAAATTGCTAAATCTAAATTGAAATGTCTGGTTTTACAAATATAAATATTCTAAGTATCATTAACAGACATTTCTTGTTTTTTTTTTAATGTAAGTATTAAAGAAAAAATGTTTTTTTTAAATGTCTACCTACTAAGATACATTATTGGAAATGGTTGCCTATATTCGTTCAGTAGTTTTACTCACGTTAGTCCGGGCTACCTGTATAGTTTGAACGCAAAATTATTTCATGTCAAGAGACGTAAAACTTTCCATCTCCAACCCCAGTGCCCATTTAACGGTGTTAAGGAATAAATTACCTATATTCATTAGCCAACATTAAATTCTTATATTAAAAAAACGATGTTTTAATCTAACATTACTTTATTTTCAGTTCTGTGAGCATTGCAGTTCTAACCTAACTTAACCTACATTTCTGGTTGCTGTTCGATTCTGTAAGGGCCGCAGTTCTAACTTAACCTAACCTACTTTTCTGGTAGCAGTTGGATTATATATTTTGACTACCTAATTAATTTGACTAAAGAATTCCCTTACTTAAAATACTTGCTCTAATAAATAATAAATTACTTGCTCCCCATACGTACTACCAACTCCTTTTAGCATCCTTTAGCTTTTTAACAAACCGCCTATGACCGGAGTTACATATACCTATCTCACTTTAGAAATATCCTGCTCTCAATATAAACTTTGAGCTGGATTTTAACTTCCTTAAGGGATGAATGTCAAAAAAACGCTGAGATCCTTTTTTTTAAGTCTTTTAGTAAACAGTCTAACAATTCTCTTACTTCAAAGATGTCTTGCTCTCTATACAAACTTCGAGCCCCCTTTGAACCAAGGAAATAAAAAAAACTGAAATCTTGACTTGGAGTTACATATCTCTCACTAAAAATCTTGCTCTCGATATAAACTTTAAGCCCCCTTTTGATCGTAATTAAAACTTCGAAATAAGATTTGTAGTCTTTTAACAAACAGGCTAAGAAACACAAATCACTTACATTAAATTTTCTTGTTCTCCATACAAAATTTGAACCTCTTTTTAACCTCTTTAGGGGATGAATTTCATAAAACGCTCATATTGCTTTATTTGTATTCTAATAAATAATCTTCCTACAAAGTTTTAAGTCTCTAGCTCAAAAAAAAGCTGCCCCCACAAAGTTTGCACCCCCCTATTCACCCTCTCTGGCATTATCCAAAAACGCTGAAAGTGTTTTATTTGTATTCTAATAAGTATTCTTTCTAAAACGTTTTACGTACCTATCTAGTTAAAAAAAAACCCATACAAACTGCATCCCTTTTTAACCCTCTTTTAGGTGGAAAATTCGATAACGCTAAAATAACTTTACTTATACTCGAATGAGTAATCTTTCTACAAAGTTTTAAGTGTCTATCTCAAAAGGAAAAGTTTCCCTCATACAAACTTTGCATCCCTATTTAACCCCTTTAGGGATGGAATTTTCTATAACGCTGACAGTTCTTTTTTTGTATTCTAATAAGTAATCTTTCATAAAAGTTTTAATTTCTAGCTCAAAAAATATAGTTAATTCCAAACAAACTTTGCACACATGTAACCCCCTCAGAGGTAGAATTTTTTAAAACGCAGAAAGTACTTTTTTGTATTCTAATAAGTAATCTTTCGACAAAGTTTCAAGTCTCTTATTCAATAAATAATGCTTCTCCCATACAAACATTGCACCCCTATTTAACCCCTTAGGGGTGCATTTTCCAAAAATCCCGTCTTATCCATTGCCTACGTCATAAAAGGAAGTTCTGATGTAAATTTCAAGTTTCTAGTCATAGAAGTTTCAGCTGTGCGTTGATGAATCAGTCAGGAAGTCTTCTTTGATATATAAACGCGAGTTTAATCTCAAGTTCGCACATAGGAACCAATCATAATTTTCTCATAAAATAAATTTTCAATTTCCTGGATGTTTATTATACACCATTATAAATATTATAATACCTACTATTTATTAAACACTGGTTTAGAATAAGTTTTTATACTTTTGGATATGACATTAACCAATAACTAGTCCACAAAATACTTTGAATGAATACAACCTTCCTACCAAAGAGTATCCGCAAAATTGCATCAAATCATAATTTTCTCATTAAATTAATCTTACAACTCCTGGTTTCCAATTCGTTCAAATAATCCTGCAAAAGCCTCTACTATTCAAAAAAAGGAGCCCCAAGCTATGAACAACCGATTTGGTTACTCACACAAAGGCACTATTATCACTATTTATTGGACACGGGTTTGCAAATAAATCTTAATTTTTTTGCTTGCAGGGGCTGGCACCACCCTTCTTTTTGTGACCGCCCTCCGGACAGCGCTTGCGTTTGGTTTGGCCATTCTACTGTCAACTACCGAAGTATGCGTTTGTGGAAGATAAGGAAAATGGTAATTTTATTATATTTTTTTAAATTTCTGGTATCTTTTAAGCTTTCCTCGGCAGCCAGCTACTGAAAAATACGGTTTCTGGATTGGCGATAAGCAGAACGGTAATGTTAACATAATAATTTTTAGATTTTTACTTTTTATTTAGCAGGTGAAGTTGTTAGAAGAATAGTGAGTGTCGGTCGTCGTTTCTAAGTTAGATTGAGTGGGTATTCGACAAAGGGTTGACAACAGTAGCTAATCCGGGTGCGATTGTTGTATCGCAAACGACCTTAGGCCTTCCTCAAGAGATCTTACATGTCTCTAGTTTTGTAAATATAATGCGTGATATACACAATTCAACAGGTTAATTACCTATTTAACTATAGGGTACGATGATTAAGAAAGATGACAATCTAAGTATACAAGACTTACTTATTTGACTTATATTATCAGGTAGGTAAAACGAAATAAAATAACAAAACGAATCAGGTCATTACGATTGTGCGGGTTGATTACCTACCTACCTACCTACATTTAATTGACAAGTCATAAACATATGTCAATTTACTTCACTTCGCATTAGCAGGATCTTGTTTCCCGATGAATGAATACTTATAAGATAGTTAATTAATGATGATCGATTTCAATTATAGATAAGCAACTATACCTACTTATATCTAAATGATTGACTATAAATGGTTTTAGATTCACATATTCGTGTTAAATACGCAGGTAATAGGAGCATATCTCGAGTGTTTATCGGGCGTTATTGGCCATTCTCTTTAACTAAGTGTTAGGTAGGTCCGGCCATACAAACAAGTTATTTGACACTTGATGGTTCGGATATCATGTCGTGTGCCGTTTATTATACACAATTATTCTTTATTATATCAACAATACAAACTAAGTATATTTTGATAAGTACACGGAAGTTTTGAACAGTTTGAAGTTGAATAAAATTAAATAATTTTTAACTTCCCTTCTAGGGGTCTGTTTTACGTAGATACCTATATGTTTTTCTTGACACTTACGTAAACTGACGCCTGTATTCTAAAACAGGACCAGGTAGAGCGCTTTAAATTTTCTACGCTACTTCTGGCCAGTTACCTATAAATGCTGTAGTGTTACGTATCTAGTTTTACTTACAAATATTAGAAAATAACTGATTTTTGGTATCCTATCGCAATTACTAAATTTCATTTCCCAATTGTAGGTAAGAAAATATCCTTTTCTCCAATATGCTAGGAAATGTGCGCCTTGCTGTAGCAAAAATAGTACGTGAAGTTCCTCGTTATTTTCAAGCGCAAATTTAAAAAGTTAAAAGTCATTACTGTACAGGTTACAGCGGCCAGGATAATGCATGAAATTCCATTACTGTATACTTTTTTACCTTTTAACCATATGTTTTGACTAAGACAAATTACTACAAACAGCCAAATGCTCGTACGTTTAAAGGACTAACAATTTGTCACAACAACTTGCTTTAGTTAGAGTGGTTAGTAATGTAGGTATGGCTGTCTCTTTCGAACTATTGCAAGTTGCGTCCGTTTATAGTGGGCATAAAGTTTCCCGCGTTTTCGTTTTTTTAATTGTCATAGGCAAAACGCTTACTTTTGTAAATTGTGATCGAAGTGACGTTTTTAAAAATGTCTCAAATAGTTTTGAATCACGAAATAAAATTCATAACGAATTAAATTTCAATCCCGTTTCCTCTTTAATAATTTAAAAACACAATACATTAAAAATTGTGATCGATTTTGATGTTTTATTTATTTTTATTTATGTCAATTGAAACTAGCACCATGAGTCATGCCGTGTACCTACTTTAAAAAATAAGTTGGGCGGGAGCTTGATAGGTTATTGACATACACAATGTTTGAAAACATTATTATTGATTGAAAATATTATTTGATTTCCTCGCATTTTTGGAGAAAATCACTATATCGAATTTTTATTTCGGCAAAAAGCAAATTTTCTCAAAGACCCACAGCTTCGGATTTATTTTGTATACTTATCATGTTGCTGAATAGGTTAAGTAAGGTTTTGTTTTATAATAATCCTGAAAATAGGATAGCTTCAGAGAAAAAACCTTTAGTGATTCTGATTATTGATTAACCATGAATTTTCAGATCGCTCAAAGTCAGATGAAATGTGTTAAATTAGGTAAGGTACTTTCGTCTTCATGCAAATAGTTATAAAAGCCCTGCAGTTTCATAAAGAAACGGTAGACCTTTTATCGGTAAGTATAGGTACTTACCTATTTAGGGTCTCCCCCATTTAACCTAATACTGTTAGTGTTAATTTCATTACACCTACCAACGTTTGATATAATTATTATTAGCCCTAATATTCGGATAATTAATCTTGTATGGCATAATTATATGCTGAGCCTAATTTCATACCTCCTAATCATTCCTAATACTAAAGTGTGCTAATATTTGTATTGGAAACGAATAATTATTTTCCCTAATGATTATTAAGCCTAATGATTAATGTGCCAAATGATTACTAAATTTAATAAACACTACTTACACCTAATTTCGTCACACCTATCAGTCTCTTGACATATTCACTTTTGCTCTAATGTTTCACTAGACCTAATGCATTTTTTTCGAAACAATGAACTTTTCGGGTTATCTTTGAATATCATCAATTTCTAGAATCAAAAATACCTACCTCTGGACACCGGATTGCCTACCTATTCTAGGTACTCTATACTCTAAGGCAGGTCGGTGTAGGTACGACGACGAGTGAAGCGAGAAGGAGTGTTAGGTAGAATTGCGACCCTACAGCGCGCGAGCCGAGCGAGCGAAGCGAGCCGAGCGAGCGAAGCGAGCGTGCCGCGGCAGCGGCCGGCGAAGAGCCAGAACCGACCTTTATACGAAAAAGTGAAAGTCATGAGATGAATGATGAAAATTGTTAAGCAAAATGAAGATTCGGTTTTGCAATTTTAGAGACATAGATAATAAGGTGTAGTCATTATTAGGCATTGAAATATCAGGCCTATAGGAAAAAATCGGCTAAATAAAATTAGTTTTAGTGAGAATTCGGTGATGAGAAATTAGACATAATAATAAAATTCGGGATACCTACATTAGGGCTAATAAAAATTGCATGCATACATGCAGACATTCACGCCTTTATTCCCAAAAGGAGTAGGCAGAGCGCATGAAAATTATGTTCCAGCACCACTTTTAGCATAACTGTGGGTATAAAAGATCGACAAAATGTGATATTGCAGTGATAGGTTGCTAGCCCATCGCCCACAATACAATTCAACCCAGCAGGGTTGAATTGTGTTGTGGGCGATGGGCTAGCAACACCCATCGCAAACCCAAATTTAAATTTCAGCAGGGAGCACCCTGCTGAAATTTAAATTTGGGTTTGCGATTTTAGGGTTCACAACATTTGGGCTAGTTAAATTAGGTTTGGAATTCGTAGGGCTAACGGAGGGGAACCACCTATTTAATGTCCAAAAATGATACACCTATCTCCAGTCTGAAGATTAAAACAAGTATTTATTCATTTACACTTAAGGAGTTATGATTATGTCTTACGTAGCCATAACTAAGCTCACATTTAGGTAGTACCTATTAAAAAAAACACATCAACAAAAAACACACTATATTATCTTTCATTATAATTTAGGTATTCAAATATACAACTACTAATATAAATATAGGATAACAAATATTAATATTAATACTTATTCATGTAAGATGTAGACCTATCTAAAGGTTTCCTATAAGTAATATATGTCATGTTTTATATGACCAATGTTTTTCTACACATTAGATACATTAAAATGAAACTGGATCAACACGAATAATAATTCAAACTTGTAGAGTCAAGTGCAAAATTATGTTCTTATCTAATTAATCCTCTCACAAATAGGTATGTAGGTCGATTCTCCATACAAACGTAGTTACGCTCTCATTTTAAAACTACGTGTTGGATTGTAGCGAAACTTTGCATATACAATGGCATGAGGTATATCTATGTCTGTAATTAGTTTATATTAATTATGTAATTAGTGTATTTTTACCATAGTAAAAATACAGCGAATTTAAGTTTTTCATACGAAACTTGTTTTTGCTGTATTTCGTTTGTTTTATAAACTGGAACCATATAAACTAATTACAGACATAGATATACCTCATGTCAATGTGTATGCAAAGTTTCGCCACAATCCGACACGTAGTTTTAAAATGAGAGCGTAACTACGTTTGTATGGGAAGGTGAAATTCGGCCGAGCTTACTGCGGACTCTTAATTCGCCGACGTAAGAGCCGTGAGACGTATTTTAGTACGTTATACGCATCCATATTTTTCAACTTGTCTTTATTTATGCTAGACTAGCTTCCGCCCGCGACTTCGTCCGCGTGGACCCCGGATAAAAACTATCCTATATTTTAAGTCAGACTATAAACTATCTTCGTGCAAAATTTCATCCAAATCGGTTAAGCCGCTTAAGCCTGATTGAGTAACAAACATCCAAACATCTTAACATTCAAACATCCAAACTTTCGCATTTATAACATTGGTATGTTGGTATTGGTATAATATTGGTGGTATTGAACTTGTACCTGCAAATAGTCTGGTCTACTCTCTCGCGAGAGCACGTGTCGCGCCGACGGCATGCGAATGAGTAGGTATACAAAGCAGATTGCCTGAACTGAACGCCCGTCCAACGTAATAAGACTTATTTCCTAAAAAAGAAATATATGGCAGAGGCTGTTGGCGTTTTGGGTCACCTGGTAATCAAAGGAAGATATTAGGCCGGAGTTTATAAGCACATACCTATCTAAGAAATCATGAAAACATGCTGATTAATGAAAATATGTCTAGGTACCTATAGAAATGCATAGATACCTATGTGTAGGTATGTTAACCAATACACTTTAAATAGGCTCAACTCAGCAGGTGGCTTTTAGGAAAAGCGCCGATATTTATCGACAGTCCATGTACCTAAGTAATAATTACCTACAATCAATTATCTGAACTTTTACGAAATGTCATTGCATGTAAACGTACTTAATTGAGCGCCTTAACGGTTATCGAAATCTGGCGTTTTCATTATATAGGTGATAGAAAATGATAGCTGTGTACCTACCTAACAACAAATCGAAGGTATCAAAGTAAACAGAATTACGAGTGCAAGGAATATTACACTACATATTAAAGAACTTCTTTTCTCCTCCACTTACCCGGCTCAAACAAGGTTTCAGTATTTTACAGAATGTATTATTTATCTAGGCATAGGCGGCGGGATTAAACTTCCGCCGAGATAGGAAAACGCCGCTCTATTTATGCAAATACTTCCATATTACACACTTGAACATAATAAGCGTACGAGTAGGTATCTCATCTACTCGGGTATAATGTAGGTAAGGTACTTTAATGAACACTCGAGGGGCCCAGGTGGCGAAGGGAGCGTTCTGTCTAATGTCCGTCGACTTTTTATCTCCCAACATGTGAGTTAGAGCGGCGCTTTAAAACTATACGATGACTATGTTGACGTGCATATGTCGAAGTACGACTACCTCTATGATAAGCAATAATGTTGAGGTAGGTTATGAATAAGTAAACTCGTTCTGCTCTAATTCGCTTTGTTGGGTACAGCAGCAATATTGACGGTTAGTCCGCCTAGGTAAACTATCAAAAAGCGTTACGGGGTGCAAATAACAACGATCATGGCGTATGTAATGAAATCTTGCATTGGGATTAGTCGTGGGTTGGTCGGCGCGCGCCGGTGTAGCGAGGGCGGCAATCGATGTCAGGCCGGGACGCTCGTCCCGACGCCAGCCAGACCGACAGACGCCCGCCGACGCCGTGCCAGCTCACACGTCCCACGCCCGCCACCACCGCCATCCGTCAACCATCCTTCACTGTTTACTTATCGGACACGCCGCGCACAGCTGACCGACCGGTAAGTCACGTGCTTCCACCCCGAACTTTACTTCGCTCGGCGCATTTTAGTGCTTCTCGCGCCATTCACGTGATTTTATTGACACTGAAACGAGAAGCTTTCGTTTGTGCATTAGAATCAATAAAACGTTGTTGCGGACCCGGTCTATTGCGAGGAGTCATAAATTACAAAAATAATGCACCCTTGCGCTTTTTCATGGCTTTAGAAATCCCAGACTGTCGTACGCATCGAGTGAGATTCTTTAGTTATCTTTACGAGTGGTGGTCCGAACGGCGACTCTTTTGTAATTTATCCTTTTATGTGCAACAATAGGCGGTGGACAAAAGACGTGCACCGAGGCGTCGGTCCCACCTCGCTCGGAGCCGGTAAAAGACAATAGCCCTCTTCGCTACCAGCTCGCAACATTGCGAATATAATTTTTGCAAACCAATCCTGTCTTTTTGCGAGCGTCGTGCGCTCCCATTGGTTTTTAAGTTCACAATAGACAGTTTCGCGACAAAGAATGTGTATTTTTTAAACAATTTTCCATTATGTTTTCTATTTACGATGGCACATGCCCGACTTGCTCGAGGCGGTTTCCGATAGCGGAACTTATGTGCTATCAGTGTAACCCTTTTTGCGTTGAAAACCCCGACGTGTTGTAAATCGGGTGTTTTATTTTATAGGTGGCGGTCCCGAGGGAGGCCGGGAGTCGGGCTGCGGTCGGCGGCTCTTAACTTATTACCAGGGCCGAGGAACGGAAGAAACTTTAGATCGGCTATAAACCGATTGATTCCCACCAGTGCTGGGAACATTCAACTCGCTCTCTGTCTGAAGACAATGAATTTGGCAGTTATCGCTTGAGTAAGTATAAACTAATATTTCTTCGTGTTGCAGGTTCCACCTAGCTGAGAAGAGTGGATGCAGCCCTGAAGAGTACGCGTCGCCTTCTGTACGTATACTGAATGTATCCTGAGTGCCTCATTCTTTCCGGTATACCTTCAGTATACGTAACAGAAGATGGCACTTGTCGACCGAAGATGAAGACCTCTGAAGCCTTGATATGAATCTGTGGAAGAATTCTATTAATGTCATTTATGTATTTAACGTTATATGTAGGTATGCCTCGTTTTTACTTCGTAGGTACTGTTGTTCGGTTAGGTACATTTGATAAGTAGGTAATTAAAATATATTTATTATTTTCGTCTTTGTCAATATATAAACACCTGTTACATTTCCTCTTTGTAATTAAGTAGATACTTTAATGCATTTTAAATCTGTATAAATACTATACCGAAACTGTTTATCTTTATTACTGATTTATGGGAGATGTTACTTATATCTTCCTAAGTAGGTATATAATATCATATAGGCACCTATATAATGTATAATGAAGTTAGTATCAATGTAGAATCCAATTTATTGTTGAAATATGTAATTCTCGAAGTAGGTATGTTATTCATATAGGTATCTATGCCTTTTCTAAGCCCTACTTGTGTAATTATTTCAAAACTTCATATCATCATCATATTATTTAAAAGACAAAATCGAAGTTTTAGAATTTTTTGAAATACCTGTATGTATGTATATTTTAATGTGATTTATTTGTGATTTTAATCCTTCTTTCAACTATATTAGTTCAATAAATAAATATATAATAAAATGTTGTTTTTATTACTCTTCATATTAAATAACAGTAGGTACGTCTATAGGTATCACGGTATGACCTAGGAATGATAAATATGTTCATATACTTAGGTACTAACCTATACCATGAAAAATATAAGCACATATGCAAGAGAGATTTGAGTACCTAACCTGCATCTAAGGAAAGCATTTAAATTTTCACTAAAGATACAATATAATACAAAGAAAATGTAAAGATATAAAAATTATGTAAAGTTGACACCAGAATTTGATGCAGTCAACATTCTCGTAGTAAGTAGCAGCATATGCAGCTCTACGGTTTTTATCTAAGAGTTCCATACGAGCTACTTACTACGAGCTACTTTATAGGTACGTATTCAGTGGCTATCTATAGTGATGCTATACGTAGGGTATCTATAGATTGCTAGTCCCAGTAGGAACCTAATCATGTGGTAACGTTCCGTGTGGTCTCAATAAATCAACCATCTAGGCATGCGATCCAACTTGGCACATAGCTGCGGTAGGTTTTCGCAGTCTCGAAGCAAGCAAGTTGCTTCTGTTGTATAGAAAACTGACAATAAGCTAGAAAGCTAAATTTTACAAATATTATCTACAAATAATAGGAGCCTCTTTTAATACATTTGGACCTGCTTGTCGATCATGTAACGCATTGTACCTACTTACATCAGGTAGGTCTAAATGTCACTTTGTATTGGAAAATGACGGTTGGGTAGTCCTAACGTAAGTACGTTCGAAAAGTTACGTGCCCTCAGGGTTCGACTCCCGGTTTTAGAACTAAATTTGTTTTGAATCAAGGATCTATTTACCCACTTGTATAGAAAAGAGGGTTTTAGTAAACAAAACATAACTATTTTTTGTTTTTGAAAAAGTGTAATTAAGCTTAGTTAGTACCTATATACGCAGTTATAGGCAGCATATAGGTACCTATCCGAGGTCCTGCTATCAATTCCCGGCAAGGGTACCTAAATATTTTTCTGATGAGCTCGAGTAATTGTTCCAATGTTGAACGATTATTGTGTTTAAATTTATATATCTATAGGTATTTAAATATATCGATATATTATTCTAGTCCTCAAGTAAGTACCCACGACATAAGAACGTAAGATGAGTAGGTACTTACCTACTAGTTCGATTATTGAAACCTAATTTAGAAAAGGTAGGTATTATGAAAGCTAATTTACGAGACAAAGTAGTTAATCCAACTGCTTCTTTGATATCCGCACCGCGGCGTAAGCTTTTAAGATTATATTTAGTTTTCTACTGAGGCGATTAGAGAGGAGTTACCTTAAAAAAGTTTATATACCTAGCTCTAGGCATACCTACTCTTTAATTCGCAAAAAACAGCGAAGGTCCTTAGTGCAGTCTCAGTGACGCTGAAGTCGCTGAACAGTCCAAACGATCCTGGTCAGGAAAAAAATACAAAATGACGGTCTACGAGTGTGTTAAGCCGGCCGGGTGGACGTTGCGAAATAAAGGGGTAAACACAAATAAATACCTGAGTGGCTCTACCTATAAGTAGTATACCTGCATGCTATATTTTAATAACAGGGTGGACAAATAACTTTTTTCAATGACGATGTCTTTGTCAATCTGTAAGTTTTTGTTATTTAAAGTACATTAACGTCAGAATTGCCGAATCAATTTAAGACTTTAAGAACAGTAGGTTCAAACGCTTAGCACGGACTCGGACCAAACATACGATGGGTGTTCGGCGAGAGGGTCGTCTATAGACGTCAAAGGTCTGGCTTAACAATATTTTTTTGAGGTTGCTGAACTCGAAGTGTTAAATCATATTCATAGATATATTAACGAGCTGAAATTAACCCGAGGTAGGTACAGTACAGAAATAGAGTAATTGGTAAACGAACCTACTTAGCTTATCTTGTACTAGGTAAGTACCTAAGTCCATATTTAAAGTTAAGGAATGGACTTGCTCGGAGAGCCCGATAACAATAAATTAAGAACGAAATAACTCAATGTTACTTACCAACTTATTTGTTTGCTCTTTTTAATATCATAGTTACTATCAGAAGCAGAGAAATTGATTTTATCCGTAAACTAACTTAAAATGCATTGCGAACCAAGTTTTGATTGAGAAGTTGCGAGTCCCGAACCCATCGATGGAGGCGCCATCTCTGCGATATGTCCGGAACTTTTAAGGACCTAGTGAGCTTACAGGACTTGCGAAGTGGTAAGTTTTCGGTTCTAAGTAGAATTAGAAACTTTAAAGAAAACAATATAATATATCTGCGTTTGTTATAAAATGGAAAGGAGAGTACCAACCTATAGTGAAAATGCTGAATACAATAATTCTATAAGATTAAGAGTTTAAACTATAGTTGCAGAGCCGACGTTTTATATTTAAGTATGTAAGTATTTTTCGCCTTGTTACAATGGAATAATGTGCAAAAATATAAACACGATACGTCACGTCGACTGCACATAAGCAAGCAAGTATATTACTGAGTTAATTATATCCAAAATCTATCTAGTTAAGTACAATATCAGACATAAAGTTGCTTCCAAAAGAGTGATTTATTTACCAAATTATTTGTGTGGGCATCGTTTGAATGATAAGGCCTTCGTTACACAAGTAAGGTCCATTTTACGACTTTTCCTACTGACCTAAGCCATACATACTTAATTATCTCTTCGAAAGATTACGAAATTCTGGAATGATCCCATACGAAAATGTTTAGGCACCTTATCTTATTGGGTTAGAGTACAATATTGAATGACAGGGAAACGTTACAGGTTAGTACAGTCAAAGATAAAAATAATTTAAGTTGCCAAAATACAACATTATTTGTTTGGTTAATTAATGATATAGTCATTACTGGACTACTCATATGTACAGATATAAAATAACAAGGTACCTAACCTAAGTTTAAAATTTCTTTAATTTCATAGCGTTGGTTGCGCTAAAAAGTATTGATTAAAGCACCAAACATAACTCAATACTTCGTTAAAACATCTGGCCCTTTAAGGGACCCGTGGAACAATAACCTTTTGTTTCAAAGTGAAAGTCCAAACCCTTCCGCGTTCGTGGTAAAGGTATACAGGAAGAATACAAACTGTAACAAAACAGAGAAAGTTTTACGGTAAATAAAAAATGTTCTATTTTCAAAACTGACCAATGGGAGAGCCTAGTTTCAACTTTCTAATTTAGGTCAGAATTTTTGTAAGCATTTTTATGATCATTTGCACGGTAGCTTTTGAGAGTTAAGTAACCCGTGGGTTTTAAAACTAGATTTTAGGTTTAAGGCAGTGCTTGAATAAAAAAAAATAGTGTTTGTAATCAAGTGTGGGTAAATGTGTCGGTGATTATTTAACATTCAAATGAAAGTTATTATATTCTCGGTGACAGAGACCTATGCTGGTTTTCCATTAAGTAGGACAGCCTATTATTTAATTACCTATCCTAAGGAAATAAAACTTACGAATACCAATGTGACCGTATCCGGATTAATAAATAAATTATGTTATTAAATAGACCACATAATTTATATTTAGCAATATGGGTAAGTACTCTATTATTTAAATTGCATACACACCTATCTAGGTATCTATTTATCGCCTTCTTAGGTAAGTAGCTACAGAGGCATACATTTACAAGTTACTCAATTCGTTTTGTATTTTAGTATAACAATGATAAGGCAATCACTTATCCAACTAACTTTGCTCCCTAAAAGACCATCAAACTAGAACCATTTCATCAAAGCCTATTCGATAATTTTCTTGTAAGCCAATCGTTTTCCAATCAGTTATGATTGTAATTACGTGCCCGACTGTACAAAGCATCTGCGCTAAGCCGCTCAGCCATCGAGGCGCGAATGAAACAAACCATCACCCAAATCCTGTTCCAGCCTCCGACTAGTTAAGGAGTAAACGAGATAAATGTAACTTTGATTGTGCGGCTGCGAGGCGGTAGTATCGAGCGACTGGTCGCCATGGCAACAGACAATGGTTTTTGGGTGCATATTTTAGGCTGCGCCGGGGACCGGAGGGGCGGGGCGGGGGTAGTAGGAGAGCGGCAGCCATCTTTAAAATTATATTTCCAGTTTAGGTGAACTTCGATTTCAGATCAGCGTTTTCTTTCTCGCGCGAAGGATATGCAAAGGTTAAGAATAGTTAAGATATGCGATGTTATTTTATATTTGAGCTTATTTTTTGTATGCCTGCTTGCAATTCTTAATCTAAATTGAAACTAATAATTCAAGGTAGTCAATGCGAAAAAAATATATTTTCCTTTTTTATGCAAGTAAGGTACTTTAATCCCAAAATCATTGTTTTAATATTACAGCCCACAAATATCAACAGCAACCAGCCATATCATTACAAAAATACAAATATCTCTAAAAAAACATATCATCTTATTAAAACGGTACATCAAATAAACATAAAAAACCATGTGAAAACTTGCTATACCTACCTACCTATAGACAATATAGTCAAGAGGCCTCGAGTCGAGTTTGGGCCGATCGTAAACCGCACGATTAATGCCATCCAGCCTATAGCAGCCGACCGCGACCCGGCTCGATATTAAACATTGACTTACTTCGCTTTGGCTGAAACTTCGTTTTCCTTCAGAAATTATGGCATTTGCAAGGCTTCGAAAAGCTTATAGATAAGGTAGGTAGGTTGACGAGTAAATATCTACCTATAGAAAAGTTGTAGGACGACGTTGAAGGAAAGGCGAAACTTAAAATAAAATATTAAATAGGTATAATATACTTATAGGTACTTAATCGTAATAGGTAATTTTTTTCGTAAATGATTACCTATGACTCTATTGCGCTTTTTATGGACCACCTTAACGATAAGGGTTCTTAAGGTAAAAATATTACCTAACCCCTATAGATACCCTAATAAAACATTGAGTCATATATGCATTTTTTTCTAAGTAACATAATCTAAATTTTTTTTGAGATCACTGACTCGTCTTAGTGATCAGTGATCATCGACCGACACACTAACATTAGGTGGTCCCTAACCGGCGTAATAACCCTATACATAATATTTTTAATTTATTTTTAACTGAAAAATATATTTGCGGTGTGATATTTATAAACAATATCCATATCTGTCCATTTATGTATGAAAACATGCACTTTTTCGTACACGACTCTACATAAGCTTGAAGGAGAAAATAATAAAAAACTGTCATTTCGGCTTTTCAGTTTTAGTCGCCGATTTTTGTATCGAGGAGTAAAATGTTTACGTCTAAATAAAACATATTGTAAAACCACACCAAACTAAATCAAAACGGCAGACGTCGAGCGCAGACGCTGCGCAAGGTATTCTTTCTGCCCGTCTGTCCGGGCTGTTGCCAGGATGATAGAGCTACTTCGTAGCCACCGGGCCAAATTGGCTACGAAATGAACACACTCGCAAACAATCATGCCATGAAACGTCTTCTGGAGTGTAAGGTCATGCCATTGCCAAACCCCAAATAAGGAGAACTTGGCTGTTTATTTACTTAACATAGAACTTTTATTATCTAGCTAGCTACTTGTAAGTAGGTGCACCGTCAGTATAGCTAGGCCTTAGTGTATCGTGAATGTAGTAGAAGTGCAATGCCAGAAAAAAATATCTTAACAGTCATTACCTTACCTGAGGTACTATGTACTTAAAATACCTATATACTGCCTCGTATTTTATTACTAAGGTTATTAATATTCTCATACTTGGAAATATTCAAGTATTTACCATACGATTACCATTTAACTTGCCTTATTTTACAACACGGCAATTCGAAAATAATGTAATAAATACTGGCTTTAACAGCCATCCTTTTATAACACGTAATACAATGTTATTGCGTCACAACCCTTCCAACGCTCCTTCCGTCCAATTTAAACGTATTACATAACACATTTAGCCGTATCTTGTACAGATAGCAAGTCGTAAAATAAAAGTATGACGACAAAAACAAAAGTGCTACAACTCCGCGACCTAACGTCAAAATTTGATGAGCATGATACGTAAATATTCGACTCTAACGTATTTTACTATAGGGTTCAAATTCAAATGAAAATATGTTGCTGGGGACCTAAACATTGCCGTCACTATGTTGTTAAGGATCGTGTTGTGTTAACCCTAACACTGGAAATATCGTTACTTAAAGATCCTAATCTCAATTATTCGATAAACAGGAGAAGCATTCATCGTGCTACTAAACGTGTTTCAGATCGAGTATGACATGACAGTGCGAAAGACAAATCTTGTTTTGTAAAAATAAAGAAATAAGGCGGTTTATTACTCTAGGGTAAAGGGTTTTCGTTTCTGTTTTTATATTCACGTCTCCAATCTCTTGCAACCTACAAAATTTCATTCTTGGCTACATTAGTAAGAGTAGGTACTTACATATCTACTGTTTTATTAATAATATACCTAATGAAAAACGAGTCAATTAACTTTCACGAATAGTCAATTCCAGCTACTTTCTAAGAATTAGCGTTACCTAGTACATAAGTTGCATCCGTAGATTCGATCAAACCCAAATTATATTACTGAAATTAGCCTTTAGAAACTATAAGACAAAGTCGACTGTAGGTAGGTATAGTATATAGCTTGTATCGTATCAGGCTCTACGCCTGAGTGCTCGGCACATCCGTCAGTCGCTATACCTATGCATCTAAGCGGGCCGTCTAGACGCGCTCCCCGTTCGATGCTCGGTCAAAGCCCGGGCGAAAGGTCGTCACAAAATTGAAAACAAAATGTCCCAAATCGTCGCAGTGTGGTGCCGCCGCATTCTCAATTTTTTACTCATCTTGGGAGACGAAAAAAAAACCGCCTAACGCATCTTTATGCCGCCGTTCGGTGAAAATTGGAATGTTTCGTGACGACAAAAGTATTTATTTTCGTCGGAGAAAATGAACGCAAAATATTATTTACACGGCTGCGACGCGAATAAGAGTTTCTTGAAATATACGAGCTAAATAGTAGATACACATTATAATTATATGCCATCACTCAGACGGACAGATTATTAGACGTATACCTAGGTACCTTACATGTTGTAATTTACGACCTCGGTTGCTTATAAATAACCTATTCTCCTTTCATTAGGTATGTACTGTGTTACGAAGCTACACAGAAATACCTAGGTGCATAAAGCTAGCAAAAATATAGACAGGACCTAAACAATTGACAGACGCTATACTATAACGGCCTAAATTCCTAACCTATAGATAAGTAACGATTTGAAAGAGTAAGAAGGTAATATTTATGTAGGCAGGAAGAAAAATCGATATAATTTATTCCGAGTGGGGAACCGTGACATAACAGTTAGGCCCGGCTCCGGAATATGTTCCAGATTCTTTCGGATCACTTGCGAACACCTGATGCTCGTTGTTCCGACATCTTGGGGAGCACAGACTTTTTTTAATTTTCTAGGATTAGTGAATTTCTTAAAATATTTTACAAATGATAATCCGGAGGAATTATTAAATGAAACAGATGGTGCGGGATGCTAGAGACGGGAAAAAATCTACATTAATAAACAGCTACCTCGTTTATATACGTACCTATGTAGATAATACCTAAATATTTGTATGCCCTGTTTAGGTTTCCGAAAATATAATTCAAAAACATATTTTGTTTAGTTTATTACATACCTACACACAGCAAATTAGAGCTCATTTATTTGCGTGTGATGAAAATATGCAGTATCTTTTATCTAAGTACTTATGGTTGGACAATATTTTACGATATTCTCATTTTTTTCTACGTCGGGACAAAATATTCCTACTTGCGTTTCTTTTGAAAAAATCATACAACGGTACAAAGACTTAAGAGAGAAGTTTTGATCAACATAATCCTCAATGTCCTGCGTAGTCAGATTAAAATTAAATCAGGTACTTAGTACGAATATAATTTTTTATATCAAAAACTAATTTTCTTTAACGGTAATAAGATCGCCATTTTTTTTGGCAAAATAGGAAGCCTTTCTAATTAGAGTGTGTCTCTAAGACCTAAGTAATTATTAACATACCTACTCTTGTTCATAATCTTCGCTCCGTACCATCAAGCCTTGCAGCTAACGATGATGACCACTGATCAAACTAGAGCGTGGTTCCAAGTGTCTAACGAACTCGGCTCACAGCCAAAGATTGCTTAAGTACCTAGTACTAGTTAGGTACTGCTCCCAAGTCTAGTATAATATAAGCTGTTACGCGTTCAACAGCAAGAGCGGTAATGACAATTGTCGACAAAACTAAGAAAATTGTAATCATTTTTTTTAAATCAGAACACATATATTCTTAGAGAATGAATTTTTATAGACGTAAAATAATAAATGGTTTTTTCTCAGTAGATAAAGTCCAATGCGCGAAAAAATCTAGAATTGGTTGATATAGTGGTCTAATCTTTTCTCTAGTGGCATCGCAGAAAACATTTTTGTTAGTACATAGGTACTAAAAATATAGGGCATTTCTTTAGATATCATATCATATCATATACATGCATTATCTAACAATATCAAACTATGTTAGGTAGAGTCGCTGTTTAGTTCTATATATTCAGCTTTCGTCCATCTCAATCAACTCCAATTGAAAGCAGCGACAATTACAATTAACATTTTATTTGTTTACGTAACAAATGGAGGATTTGTGTACCGAGGCTGGGCCTTGGCAAACAACTCTAATTATGCCAACCTCAAAATAAAGTTATGCCTCCGCCCTTCCGAGGGTCTGTCGACCCTCCTTACTTATGAAACATTTCGCACACGCGGCCTCTTAGCATACCTCTACCCTTACAGTATAATAAACAAGTACTGTTTATTTAAATTTTACTAATCCGAGTAAATAATCCTACGGAAATTCAGAAATTACGTGGTACTGTCAAGACTTTTGCATTTTCAGGAAATACAGAATAGATGATTCTTTAGTAAGTATCTATAGATAACAAGATAGCTTCGATTATTTACGTTTTAACTTGGCTGTTGAATAATTGTCATAGCGATCAAAATTAAATGGTTTATTATAAGTCAACATTATGCAATTATTAAATAATAATTGCATAATGTTGACTTACATTTGTAAGTAGTACCTAATCAGTTAATCACTAAGGTAGCCTTCCTTTTCACGCAACGAACGTTTATAAAGATATCAATAAAGTTTGCATTAAAATCATAAGCATTTGTTGTATGTTATAAAATGCTGTACAGCAAAATATGTAATGTAGGCGTTGGCTCGGGACTTCGAAGTCGTTCGAACATAGTTGGGGAGCGCGGCGCGAATATGAAACAGGGCAGCGACTGCGCAGTGCGGCGGGTAGCGTCGGGAAATGAAGAATTCCTACATATTTAAAATTTATATGCAATGAGTTCTGATGCAGAATAATACATACCTAGTGGTTAAAATGTTATGATCCACTAAGATACATTTATTTTAAACTTACATACTAAACTAATTTAAATAGATTCATAATTACTACCTATGTAAACCTTATTGTTTTTATTAGAAGTAGGTACCTAAACTCCTTAGGCCTTCTGTCATGTCTCCGATGGTTAACGAAATGAAAGTATGTTCTGATTGTGAAGTATATCGGCATACACAGTTCTCTATGTACCTAGCTCTGGTCTATCAAAATACTGAGTGTCCCAACCTTAATCTCCGTAAAATTCAACTGAGGAAATACTAATTAAAACGTTAATCTCTATAAGTATATTCAACTCTAATTATAATAAAAGTTAATTTGCGTTGATGTACCTACTCTATTAGTGACGAGCATCAATAGGATCTCTGCTACAGACAATTAAGAATAGGCACCTGGACCTACCCAAATAATTAAAGCATCCATGACATGACGTACATGACACGCACATAATCCTACTTTAATGCCTTTTTTAGATTTAACTTATTTTTAATTTAATATAGTTAATGTTAGTTATAATCTTGTATATACTTTAGAAAATAAATCCTACTAATATTATAAATGAGAAAAATTGGATGTTTGGATGTCCTGATGATTAGATGTTTGTTACTTAATCACGCTTAAGCGGCTCAATCGATTTGGCTGAAATTTTGCGCGAAGATTGTTTATAGCCTGGATATAGGCTAGCTAGATATAGCTGGTATATAGGATTTATTAACAGACGAAGTCGCGGGCGGAAGCGGGTTATTAATAATTGACAACTAAGAAAAGTTAAAGAACCCCCATATTTTAATTTCAAAGTTCAATATATTTTAAATGGCTAAACCAATTTTGCTGAACTGTAGCTATAAGAACTATCTCCATCACGCACGCTTTTGGATAAAAAAAACCGCATTGAAATCGGTTTATGCATTTAGGAGCTACGATGCCACAGCCAGATACACGATATACAGACACGTCAAACTTATAACACCCCATCTTTTTGCGTTGGGGGTTAAAACAGTTATGTGACGATCTTGAGCACTATAAACACTAGTAATCGCGTACTTGTTTCCCTAAAAAATCTTGTCAATTATTGTAAATAACGCCCCCGTGTAAGAGATACGTTTATATCTGCCGCTCATGAGACAACGAAAGGCAACACTTTACGGGAATGGGTTTTTGGGACGATAAATAGCTTTTGTGAAAAATTATTCATACTTGCTTTTTCTACGCGATTTTAAGTTATGGCAAAATAATTGAGTTTTTTAATTTGATTACGTAGTCGTCTGAGGGAACTTCTTTTTTCAATCGAGAAAATTTTAAGCAATCGTGTTTTAGCTTCCGAAAAACCATAAAATATATGCTTTTGTATACTTATACATATTTTGTTTCCTCGTTCAGGTAGTTAGCTTTTAAAATGTTTTCCTTATCCAATTCTTGCTCTTAATAATTGATACCAAACCAAACATTTTAAGAAAATGCCTGAAAAATTGTAACATTGTAAGTGCAAACACTAAGAATAAACATGTTTCAGTACTTACCTATCAAAATACCAAAGTGCCCTTTCATATTAATAGTTACGGCGTCGACATTCAGATACCGAATGGTAGAGGGGACGTCAACGAAATGCTGGGCAAATTTACACCTTATTCCGTTGTAATAAGGCGAAAGAGAATACCTACATATCTTGACAGCGACTGCACCTATTGGTATGTATACATATATACTACACATAAACAAATAAATGTCAGGCGTGCCGACTGGTAAAGGGCAGGTTAACAAATTGACCACGATATTTAGCAGGAGCGTTAAACCAGACCCCGTAGCATGGACGGCCTTATCACACGATAAGTGACAAGATAGAGCGTCCGTCACTGGCTGACACCGTTCAATAGAACGAGACGGACGCTCTATATTGTCACTTATCGCGTTAAAAGGCCAACCAAGATACGGGGTCTGGAGTAACTACATCAAATAGTAGAGCAAATGTAGCCTTGGCGGTTTACTCGATCTACTTATTCCTTAATACATAGAAAGAGTGCTTTATTCCTTAACTAGCTGCCCGCGCGGCTTCTCCCGCGTATTGAAAAGAACACAGGCAAACTCGCGGGGTAAATTATAGCCTATGTCTATCCGGAAAGTCCATTCTATACACAAGTGAAAGAATTTTTGACATCGGGTCAGTGGTTCCGGAGATTACCCTTTACATAGGTACAAACTTACAAAACAACAATTTTGCAAACTTTTCCTCTTTATAATATTATAGAGTATAATTAGGTTCATATAGATAATAATTAGTACCCATACGTTTACTATAATGAAGTACAGTCAGCATCATATAGTTAGAAGCAGCCAAAGTAACCAAATATGTCGGTCTTTATTACTATAGGAGTGTTTGGCTGCTAATAACTAAATGATGCTGACTCTACCTTATACTAATTATGTACCTCATATGATTCAGGTACTTATAATCACTTCGGCAATTTCAATTCAATAGGTTTAACAGAAGTCAGCTCAAGATCGGCTAAAAATAAAATCAATTACTTCAACAGTTAAATAACTATTAAACATATTACCAACTGTACTCGTACTAATATAATTAGGTATTCAATTAAACATCAAGTAACGAAAAAGGAATAAATTGCATCCACCTTACATTCCAAAGCGCGGAATGTAAGGTGGATGTCACACTGCGCCGCATCTCCGGACGGAGATGTGGAGCTCGTTGTGTACAAGTATCTACCTCAGTTTGTATATAAATTCCGTGTGGTACGACACACTGCACCGCACCTCCGTCCAGAGACGCGGCGCAGTGTGACATCCGCCTAAGAGAAACAAAATGCACCAGTTTTGTATACTTTTTTGTAACCAGTACACAGCCGAGAGATGGGTGCCGTAGATAACTATCAACACAAATTTGGTCCCATCCTCCAAATTGGCTGCATTTTCACGTGAAATGTTAACACATCAGCTTTGTAAACACTGCCGTTTGCGTTATTTAGTTTAATTAGGTGCTTGACTAAACACATTTGAGCTGAAACGTGGTATTGTGTACACGTGTCATGTTAAATTTGAATAGTAGTTAAGAAGCCCGTGTAGTGTCGGGTTAGAATAGCACGAGCCCTTTCTTCCTGTGGGTGTCGTAAGAGTCGACTAAGGGAACCGGGTTGTAGTGTGTTGTGGGCAATGGGCTAGCAACCTGTCACTGCGATATCACATTTTTGTCGATCTTTTATATATAAAAGATCAACAAAAATGTGGGTATACGTGGGTATACCCACATTTTTGTTGATCTTTTATATATACAGGAAACTTGTGTTCCAGTACCACTTTTAGCATGAACGTGGGTTCATGCTAAAAGTGGTACTGGAACACAAGTTTCCTGTGCTCTGCCTACCCCCTTTAGGGATAAAGGCGTGAATGTATGTATGTATGTAGTTAAGAAAAATACGAAGTATTACGTATAGCTATAGAGTTTTATAATATAAACTAACATGTTCAGGCAGCATCCTCGCAGCTATCTTTTTCTGTTTGTAACAGAAAAAGATAGCTGCGAGGAGTTGAGGATATTCACTCGCAGTTATTTTTAGGGTTCCGTACCAAAAAAGGTAAAAAAGGAACCCTTATGGTGCGACTCAGTCCGTCTGTCTGTCTTTCTGTCACAAAGTGAAATATTTCACGAACTACTTAAGCTATCAATTTGAAATTTGGAATTTGGAATGGTTTTAAATGAGAGTTATCCACGTGCATGGAAAATGAGAAATTTAAATACATTTTAATTTTCTATGAAAAATTACGAAGGGGGGGGGAATTCAACTATTAGGTATGTCAAATGGGGTATCATATGAAAGGGCTTTCGATCTATGATGGGAAATGTAAAAATTAAAACTCTTCCAAATTAAAAACAAAAAATCGAGATCGGTTCACGTGATAAACAATAATCGCTAAAACACCAACATACATACCAAGCTGATTGCCTTTGCACGTTAGTACCAAATGGGGCCAATAGATGGCGCTGACCCCATTCCTAACTCGCGCTGATAAGAGTTTTCTAGAGTTAATGGGGTACATTTACTTTACCTTGAGTTACCTAATTGATAGTTTATACGGAACCTTCGGTGCGCGAGTCCGTCTCGCACTTGACCGGTTTTTTAACGTAGGTAACCAAAATAAACATCGTCGAATGACAAAAACTATAAATACGTAAAAGACAAAGTCAAGGTTCTCGTAATGGTGCTGTGCTCTTCGTTTGCCGTAGCTACGCTGGTGGCGATAGTCATCAATCAAAAATTGCTATAAATATCATGGAGTAAAGTTCAAATTCCAAAAGCACGTCACGAGTGTTAAGCTTTTTTTAGGAGTCAGGCGTGAATAGTAGCTACACCACAGCTCACGCTGATGACAGAGAGACCACAAGAATCGCTACGTATAATCGCCGCACATTTTATAGCTCATAATTGTTGTCATAAAATGGTAACAAAAGATATTTTACGTTCGGCACGAGAGGCGCGTTTATCATCTCGTAGAAACGACTCATACTTACACGGCGATTATGGTGGGAATCCACCGCTTTTATGACTATTTAATTGTTTTTAAACATTTTATAGGTGTTATCACACTTTTTTCGGTAAATCTTTGTTGAGACCTATGGTAGCCATAAGTTGATTATATATTTGAGAAAAAAAACGTGTTCTTGCACTAGTATTTTATTTTTTAATTAAAGTCATACGCGCAGAAGGAAGTAGATATCCCGATTTAATATTCTGTGTGAGTATTAGATGCCTACGCACGGGAGTAATTCATAGAACGGTCGGAATATATTAAAATATTTAATTAAGGTTAACGCGAAACAGACTTCGCGACACAGCCCATGGCAAGGGCTCCACAATGTTGGCTTCCTCGCAACGGATCACGTCTGGAATAAAACTCTTCTAATCAAAACTTCATAATGTAGGTAGCTTTCCGTACCAACTGTAAGCGGGGAACTTATCCAAGATCGATTCCAAAGTTTATCTCGAACAGGAATAACCAGATTAAAAGTAATTCGGTGTTATCGGGTTGCCAGAAGTGAAAGTAATAGCGCAAGTTTATGATCATACTGGTAGTAGTGGTTAAGTCATTGCTGATTTCGCATAGTTTGCGGTGCGACAGTTTTCTGAATAGTGGCAAAACATTGTCGTCCCGGCCCCGTTTGCGTAAGCTTCTCAATGTTTATTTAGTACACATGGTAAGGGCAATATTTTCCGATTTGTAGGCGTAGTTTCAAGTCCGTCCTCGGGCGCCGACTGACTCACCGACTACGGCCGATTGTTCCACACTAAATGTCGATGGAATCGGTAACTCAGACATTTTACGGCCGCCTTTAATAATATATGGGGCGTTGCGTAATTTTCCTTCGGCTCCGACGTAAGCGAGACTTAGTGCCGATAGTGTTTCCGAATGTTGTAAGTTTTAGTCGGGGGTTGCTAGCTTGACGCCTTTGCAGTAGTAAAAGTAAATATTTCAGGTCGTTAATTTCATCGGGCCTGCGGATGCTCGTTTTTTTATACTATAAACAATTCTCAGCGCTCGTTAACAAGAAAAATGAGCTCTAACAGTTTGGGTTTATGGACAGTAAAGTCGCGGGCACGCGCCGCGCTGCGCAGGCGCCGCCACCTGATAAACCCGAATTAACGATCGCCGCGACATCTCGGGGGCGATGACGAACTTTACTACTCACAAGTGGCAAGAAATTAAAGGAACTGCTACACTAATGTGCCTCACTATTATGCACATTAGTTCCGTGTTATACCGAGATGTTTACAGATCTTTGTGAGATAAGATTAGGTACTATTTACGTATCACGAGAGTAGGTATAGGTAGATCTACGTGATTGTTGACAAGCAAGATTGTTTGATTATCTGTAAAGTTGATTAAAATACTATTGGAAAGCGGGCGAGCGTTTTCGGTGGATATTTGCCGAGACACATGGATTGATAATATTATCTAGGTACCTAAAAATCAGATAGGTCGTTAGATATGTAATGTTTAAACACATCAACTAATATTTAACCATACGCTACAATTCTCTACCACAAATTGAACTGCCGAGTTTGATTAACTCCATACAAGTTGTTCAGTTAATAAACTCAAACGAGACCCCCTTTTGTTTCATCGTCAATGTGAACAGGACTGATAAAGAACATTCGCCCCTACAATTCACCATTCATACCAATACCAATTTAGAAAAGCATCGAATTGTAACGCCAGAGGAGCGTATGCGACCGGTAGATATCGCAGGTACCTTGTAGGTAGGGAGCCGGGTTGTGATAGCTCGCTTTATAAATAGGTAAGGAGCGTAAATAGCAGCCGTTGTATCGGCCACCACCAATCGATACACCGCACCTCCATCCATAAAGACCGAACCGCCATCAAACATCCAATCTCAAAACAACTATAACACGTAAGCTGTTAAGTCGTCTTTTACTTGATTTGGTCCGGGAATGTGAACTTTAGATGCTTGTGGCTGATAGACGGAAGCCCACAAACTCGTTATATGTATGTTGTGATAGTTAAAAGTTAAATACTCACATGTCGGATCTTTCTTAATCAAACTAATGGAAACAAAGTTTTGGGACCGAGACGTGGAGTAATGGATGGATAATTATGTACCTATAATTAACTTTCCTTGAGTAAGTAAGTTTGTATAGTTTTAATATGAAGAGAACTAAGGAGCACTTATAAAATGATATCTAGATGATACATGATCTAAGGAAACTAATTTAAGAAATTGCTTTAGAAGACACTTAATTTGCAAGAGACTTAGAGATAAAACTTGCAAATCAAGTGTCTTCTAAAGTAATTTCTTAAATTAGTTTCCTCAATTTGTATATGTACGGTATGTGTACGAAAACACTCACTTGAATCACGTAGGTAACGATTAGTTTGGATTTAACCCTACCCGCATTTAGATACCTACCTAATAACAGACTTAAGCAATTGCTATTAATTGTGGATGATAAGTAGCACCTACTTACGAGTAATAGGTTAAGCTGCAGCATAAGTTCCAGCACATACGGTTTATTCTTCATACCTATTATGTTCTAGAATTTTTTCTAATCTGTTATCTTTATCTATCCTTGGAGTTAGGTACCGAGTATATCTGTGGTATCGAACTTTTAGATAGTACCGAGCCAAGTAGGATTACAAATATTTAACTCGGGATCCCAGTTGCCCTCGCTCCGAGTGGGACCGTTATGGGCAAAGTTACAGCGAAAGGCACGCGTTCTTAAATAAATTCTTAAAACTTTTATCTTTACTTCGATAGGAATTCGTATTAAGTTTCTTTTCAAGATACGGATAAAGGACGGAATAAAACTCAAAAAAAAAGATTAGCCTCAAAGTGGCTTTAGTCTGGAACTAAACGTCGTTTAGGTAGGTATAATAACACTAAAATTGGTAAACTGGTGTATCATTAAAATTGTATCGTTGTTAGCACGTTTTCAGTAATTTTATTTGTTTGAACTTAATTTTATTCGTGCTGAAATATTTAGTACGCATTTAAATGAGAAACGTGGTAATTTGACCCTTATGCTGCATGTAGTTACAGTTAATCCTTAATTTCACCACCGGCAAAAACGTCAGGAAGGATATAACGCGCACCGGAATGACAATTCTTTTACGATCGATTTTATAGCTATTTTATGTTTTTTCAATTGCCCTCACTTGACAATCCGGAGCGTGAATTCTAGAAGGGCACGTATGTGTGAATGTTCCGAATACATTAACATGCAAATTCAATTATATTTTTGGTGAAGTACCTACTTTTTAATGATGATGAAACGTAGGAGATGTTGAATATGTGCTTGAAGCAAGGACCTGCCACTTTAATTACATAAAGGATTAGATACGATTAGCTCAGGAAACGGCAGAATAAGAGGTTTATGAAGTTGTAAATATCTTACACTATAGGTATCAATAGAGTAAAACGTACAAACTTATTATTTAACCATTCTACTTGACACAGATAAATTCAAATGAGCACAACAATTCTGATAACTAATTAATTATACGTAGGTTTAAAAACATACCTATCGACTAGTTTAACTGCGGTTTGACTGAGTTTATAAAGGCCGCAAACTGGCAATTAGGTTTTCCCAAATATTTTTATAATGTCATTGTATTAATGTGGTTGAATATAATATGTTCCTAATCAATTACATCTTGGACTCGGATGTCAGTGATATGATATTGTATAATTTAGCTACTAAATAAAACCTAATATATCTTTCAAATTTAATCTAAATTACATTCCATTCTTGATGTAAAAATGGAAAATCGTGTAGGTATTATCTGTTAAGTACCTACTGCGGGGCTAACGCAAAACGAAAACGAACTTCGTTCGTGTATCTCCGTCTCTGTCGCACTTGCTAGTTCGAGCGACAGAGAGGGAGATACACGAACGAAGTTCGTTTTCGTTTCGCGGTAGCCCCTCTGGATTGTTTTACTGTTTTTTTTTTGTACTTGAGAGTTCGGGACACTATCGGTTCCTACCTACTCTCAAGTCGTTATGGTAGTAGGTATGTTTTAATGAGTTTTTAATTTATTGTATTCCCTATGTCACATATTTAGCGCTATCTTTATAGATAATCGAGCTAAGCTATTTTAATTTTAACTTTGCTACAAACCAGCTTTATCTATATTAATGTTTTTTTTTATTATTATGTTATTATGATTCAAGACCTACCAGATATTCTTGACCCGGATAAAACAAGTAACACATTTGTTGTTTTTTTTTTTACTTGAGTACAAAGTTAAGGCCGTTTTGAAATCCCCAATTAAGTAGTCTCTTTTTCTTCCACGTAATCCCTATCCTAGGCAGTCTCCCACCAGTCTTGATCAGACCCCAAGCTCGTCTCGCCTCTGTAAGTAATGCAAGCATAAATGTGGAAAATAAGTACAAGTACGTACACCTAAAGTTGTAATTATTTATTCCGTAAAAAACTCTTTAAAGGTCAATAACGTAGGTAAGTACATTCTAATATACCAAATTAACTCAGACATTATACATTCTGCCATATTTCTCCATCAAATCACTTTAACGAGTCATGAATACATAAATTACATTACAATACAATACAAATACTCTTTACCTATTGCACTCCTCAATAGTAATACAGAACAGTAGTACCTACCTACCGATAGCAGCTAATATAAGAGCAGAGGCAAACAACAGGCGGGAGCGGGGGCTTAATTACATAAGCATTATCCAAATAAATTCAGTAGGGTATGCTATTTATATCACGTAAAACTTATAGCTGAGCCTCAATTATTGAGTTGAGATTTAAATCTTAAAGTACCGGTTTCGATCTCACGAACACTTCTTTCAATACACACCTACCTATATGTATAATCATGAAATAATGCGCTGTTTTACCTACTTAACAAAAGTCATTGACGTCCCTAATTGTTAACATACAATACATATTCCTGCAGTTACTGTATAGATAAACTGAACGGCAACACAAACTATGAGGATAGCATAGGTAGCGGGTATAATAAAAGAAATTAAATAACATGTACCTAAGTTAAGAAGTTATATTTTATCTAAGTAATAAGTAGGCAACTGTCAAACGAGTGGTATAAAACATGTTTTTATTTACCGTATGAAATTAAAAGTTGGTTAAGTGTACCGCATACCTGAGTAACATATTGTGCTAAAATGGTTCAATGTTTAGTACCTATACCACGCGACGCGTTTTAAGTTTACATACTTAGGTGCTTCCATTTTACAAAAAACTCGTCTCAGAGTCTTAGCTTATCTCATATTTGATCCGACATAACTTACGAATATTTATTAAACCGTTCACTGTATTGCATTTTATTATTTCATGTTTCCAGTTACAATATATTTGGTTTGATTTATACCATAGAAAACATCATTTCCTCAAGAAACATGCCGCTATATAGGAAATGGCGGTCGGGACGAAAAAGAATATCTCATTAATTCTTTAATAAAAATGTTAATAAGGTACCCAGTCAATTAATTTTAAGCTCAAGAACCAATGGCACGCCAGTCGTGCGCGATTTTGCCGAAATTAAATCATTATACACATCTGTGTTTTGTACACTCTTTTCGCCGTAAAGCCCAGGATTCATTAGCGAGAAATCCACCGAGGCCTAAATGTTTGATAAGCTGAATTAATACATTTGCGTAAATCTTGCGATAGATATCTCTGCAGGTACTTTAAATTTATCCACATATCCCAAAGCAATTAAAATTAATTGGACAATGTGAAGTTCGCGTGCATGAAAAATCGCAAAATCAATGTGTTATGCCAACTTTATCCGCGTACCGATTACTACAGTAGTACCTACTGGTTTTGTAAGTGTCCTGGCTACAGAGTCCATAAAATGCTTGATTTCTAGTTACGAATGGGACATATATCTAGGTACTTAATTAATAGCTTTTAATTATCCAACGTGCCTTGTAAATACGCGTAACGTTTATATTACCATAAATATCATAATTTTCGTGGAAAATAGGCATACATTTAGTAAGGAATGTAGCAGACAGCAATTTAATTCGATTAGTTTTTTTTTTAATAGTTTAACATGCATTGTAATGAGGTCTAATCCATACGAATAATTACATTTCCATGTATTTATTACTTGTCTATTCCACTAGATTTTATTTTTAAATCTACTATTATTACCTACCTACTGTAAAAGTAAAAGTTTGTGAAGATGTTTGGATATTCTACACTTTTGCGCAAAGATGAATTCTTATGTTTTTTATTTCAAGTAGATAATAGAGTTCATACATCAACATATACCTAGTACGTTAATATAGATACTAGACTTTAATTTATACACGTACAAAACTACTGTCTACGTAAAGTTACTGTTATTTTTCGATTTGAAGTTGTAACTGTTACTTAGATACATACACGGTCGCAGCAGTGAGTAATCTTCGTTAACGACTTGTCAGCTCGGTCCGTAGGTGAGTGGTGCAGACAGTGACTAGGCCGGGCTGATTGCGCGGCCGTCGCCGGCCATTTTCGCCCGATTGGCTACACGTGTCGACGCGGCTTTGGCCCCATATTTATTACACCCCACATTTTTCCGCGTCTGAAGTTTTTCTTAAAAATATTTATCCAATATACACAATCAGTGCCGCCTCATCATTTATGAAAAACCGTTTCTCTCCCGAAAGTCCTCTATAAAAAGCTCATTCCTAATTAAAATAAAGGTCTAGCGTAACTAAAGTAAAGAATCTTATATTTTCTTCGATTGTCGTAATGCAAAATCGACTTTAATTCGAAGAAAAAGGGAACGTTTTAGTTCATTCTCTAGGGCGGTTACGACCTGTTTTAAAAGGCAAGCTGTCAAAATAACTGGTTGTTTTTCAAGATCCATTTGTACGGTGAGCTATAAGTACTGAATTATAGAATGTTAAAAGAATAACAACAAAACATGTCGATATTTCGGTGGTGTTAGATAAAGCGTTAATAGGCGCATTAAGCCCGTGCAGGCCTGATGTCGGGCGCGGAGCGGGGCGGCTTCTATTTTCGATTTGTTTGGTTCAATGAAAGACCTTAATAGATTTCATAACAATTATTTTCTCGATTTACAGTCATAAACTGTTATTTTTATGTTTAATTTAAAGGTCGATCGAGCGGCCGTTTATAAACGTCATATCTTAGTGTTAAAGTTCACGGTCGTCGCCAGCAGATAAAAAATAAGATTATTAATATTTAAGCTGACATCCGCATTTTACTTTATAATTAGGTAGCTATCTACGCCACGTAGGCACATTACACACGCATGAGGCTTGGATTATCCTTGCGGTTACGTTTCTTGTGGTCTCGGAGAAAAGTTTCTGAAAAGGTAGTATGTAAGTAGACACAAACTACCTTCGTCGCAAAGTAACGGAGGCCACATATGAGTTCGTATAGTGCCGTAGGTACGTCTGTATAGCTAGCGGCGAGTAATCGGAGGGTTGCCCAGCCCAGTCGCACCTCCATCGGACGGGTCCATTAACATGAAGCGTTATTGGGGCCGCATCTCGAACCCCGGCCATTTGTACAACGCCGATAGCCCCGACGTTCCATTAAAAGGAAACATAAAAATACATTATTATGTGTTAATAATTTCGAAAGAAAGAAACGCCTGCTCAGATTCCCATCGATGACAAATTAAAAATTCATATTTATTACCACTTATTCATCTTTTGAATTCGTTACGAACGGTTAAGCCTTCGAAATATGAAAAATAATTGAGTTTCGCCTTATCGAGCGTGAAAGCTCGGCACCTCGAGTAGCTTAATTTTTTGTTCTCGTGCCTGACCTCCCGTTAAGTGTTTGCGCAATTTGCGATTTCCGTAAAACCTTGTTTCGAAAACGACGTTCTTAATCTACCCAAATATTAACTCGGAGGTATCTTCTTTATTATCGAGGCATTCTTAATGTTGTAATGTAAACAGTTAGCATGTATGAGAGTCGTTAAGGCTTTAAAATCATATCGCGGGAGGTAAATAAGAGAATATCAACAGTATAAGTTAGCTATTTTATAGGCGTGCATGTGCGTCAGCCCAGCGGCGTTAACTTGAATAAAACGTAGGTATTTTGAAAGCTTTTTGTGGTAAGCTGAGGTTAACGCACTCTGGGTGTTATCGGGGGCTTGTACCGCCTAAATAGGGAGAGGTAATTATTCCCAGATATCTCGTAAAATTAGTAACTAACGGCAGCTTGCTCTGTACCAGGTCAGTTTAGTCATGTGTACGCGATGCACCGACTGGTAGGTAGATCTTTTCAGTTTCAGGCTATCTAGGGCAAAACAAGGCTAATCGGTGATAGATTATTTATACCCTTATTGCGAATAATCTACATTTGTACAATATTTACGATTAGTAGTTAATACTGCCCCCTGAGGGAGAAAAACCATGAATGTTGTTTTTTTTTTCAAATTGAGTTTTTAACAGTCGGACTCGGGGAAAAATTAGATTTTTCTATCTCACACAAGCTTGGATATCTCTAATAAATCAGGATTTAGACAAGCGTAAGTTCATTCATTTTTTTAGTTTATTAGGTACTTTTTGTTCGAAGTAGAAAAGTCAGTACTTCATGTTCATGGGCAAAAAAGTACTAAGTAACCGCCTTTGTTTTTTAATCATTGTCCTGGATGTGTGCCTAAGTAGGTACCTGTATGTTTTAAATCATAAGAAGAAAAACCATAATTATTTTAATTTTATTTCAAATAACTAAGTTAAAAATACTTCAAATGAAACATGCGACATATTGTTAGTTCGTGATTTTTATCAACATTAAAACTTTGAGCAATTAAATAAACCACAAGTACCCATTTATACTTTTTCAAGTTCCTAGATCACACAGTAAGAGAAGCATTTGTGAGTACTTGTGTTGTTGTTTTTTTAGATGCTATAGTGCAAAGTTGACACAGAAACATAAGTGCGCACTTGTGATCTTCTTTCTATGAAACGATTTTTTATAATGTTTTTTTTAAGAGCAGTATCTTTTTTTCTTAATATGTAATTCTAATAAAAAGATTATTAACAAAATTCAGTTGCATCAAAATTCTACAATTTTGCTTGGTTTATAAACACATGTTTCAGCTTTGTACTTTGCAATAAAACCAATTGAACGGAAGTCTAAAGTTTTTTCGATTTATCTCCAAACTTACTTTTTGTCACTTATGGTTTTTCTTCTTGGCAGAATACCTGCCTAACTTAATTCAAACTTGTGATCTAAAGTAACTTGAAGGTAATGTGTTGTCAGTGTGCTGATAAGCAGTAGGTAGGTACCACCTACCCAATAAAATAAAGACGGAAGACCCTTTTTTCCGATACCGATTCAAATTTCAAAACCCAGCACGAACATAACATGCATTACTTATATACGTACTAAATAAATCAAATAAGTATGCTAATGCACAACATAAACGTAGCAGAAAAAGAACGTAAAAAGGTAAGATAAATTGGGGTCCGCGAATCGATATCTACTTCCTAACCCTCTGCGACATGTTTGCTCGCCAATGAACCCGCTACTTTACTGCACCCGCCGCCACTAACTTGGAACAACGAGCGGTGCCTCTTCTTAATGACACATCGTTTGCTGTCAAACGTTACTTGGTACGTGCAGAGAAAAATGTTGACGGCCAAGTACTTACATTTAGTACCAACTTCTGTTATGGCGTTTAGTTTTATTCGTAGTGACAAAGAAAATAAAGGATTTTAAGTTCTTGAAAAGCTTTATATATGTTCAAAATATAAAGCGAGACCATTTGCCTCCCAAATTACTTGTTAGCCATGCTACAGTACCTAATCCAGAGGAGTTAGGTTATACCTAAAGGGGAAAATCATCATGAAATGGTTGCAGCTGATTTTTATTAGAGGAGTGAACCTTTCCGTTGTACGTCGGGTTGAAAAATAAACACTACTTGTTAATGTAAATACCTACATAACGAAAAGCCGAAAATTTCAAATAAAATACCTACTTAATGGATTTAAATCTCAGCGTGCTTCGGTAATAAAATTCTGAGCAGTCACACGGTGGAAACCCTGCCGTGGCGTTTTGATTATTCGACCTACGCACTCTACTCGCCAAACCATCAAAACCAAAGGAACGCTATAAAAAAGTGGCGGTACTGTCCCTGAAATAACAATATATGAAAACATGTCACCCATCATTACCAACATGAAAAAAAAGGTATATCCAGTAACATTACCGTTTCAGCTACATTTATTGCTTGCTGCTATTAAGTGATACGAACAAACAAATTAATTATTTGTATTTTCTTAACACACCAAAAAACCGCTAAAACCCTGAAACGTCTTAAAGTAGGTATAGGCCTCTAACATCAAATAAATGCGCGATGAGTTTCGTTGTTGGATTGTGTCCTTAATTTCTGTACCCCTTTATACACAACAATAGCCAGTCGTAAAGTAGACGGCAATGTACCACGAAAGACCACTGCTTCTAAATCAATTGAACTGCGAGTGTCATTTACTCCTGTTATCGTCAACACACACATTTCAAATTCATTCCGACACATTTAGAATTAATTTATGCCATAGATATGCCCTGCCAAGTGCCAGCAATATTGTCTAAATCAATGAGTTTGAACCGTTCAGTATGATTACAGATATGATTTACATTTGATTTCTTTACTGTAAATAAATTTTAGAGTTGGCAATAGCCTGCTTTCGCAATTTTGCATCCAGAGATTTGGAGTACGAAAAAATGGGTCAATCATGAATTACTGGTAACGTAAGCAGTTTTTATTCGTTTCGAAGATACCTACCACCAAAGTCTCGAACTTTGCTCTAGAGAATATACATTTGCCCACTGGCGAATCATCTGAAAGTAACTGAAGGTTCTATAACTAAGTAACGGTTAAGTTTTGTCCGTATAAAGATACCTAATGGGTATTTATTCATCGGGGACATTTAGGACCAACTAAAGGTAACTACAAAGAAATGGGAACGAAAATCTAACATGCTAACCTACTTCAAATAAAAAAACCAATTATTGCTGACTGACTTATATACGTACAAAGGTTATATATATACTAAGCGGGACTTGATTGCGTATACGATGTACACATAGTCTACAAAGTTACTTATAGGTTAGGTTAGTCTCACTATTAGATATAACAGTATGTAGCTGCTATGTCACGTATTATTTGTATTTAATACAAATAGTTCAACTAACTTTGTGACATTTTTATTAGAATAACATATTGATACGGTACCTACTCAAACAAATTATGTCATTTCGAACAACTATAGATGTGAGCAATCACGTGCTAAAACCGTGAACCATATCTCCATGTGTTAAAGCATTTTTAGTGATACTAGGGCGAATGCATAGAAAACATACGTTCTTGTTATAGGAAAGGAGAGGGCCCAGCCTCGCCGTGGCTGCGTACATATTTTATTGACCCCGTGCACTATACATGAGACGAGAGTACGAGTTGGATCCGGAAATATGAGGGATGCTGTGAAGTTATTGCACCAAATGGAAGCGTGAAGATCTAAGAAAAGGTATCAATGGTGTGATCTTTAAAAATATTATTGTATAATAGAGAATCATCCTATCTTGGGCAATTTATTCGAATAAACCGTAGGCCAAACTTAATTAAGCAGACTAAAGATTATAAGAAAATATGAGATTAAATTTGAAAAATCTGTAGATAGATACATTTTAAAGCGAAAATTATATTAACGAATTAATTGTGAGAATATAAAACAGAAATTGTGTTTTAAAGTTAATTATGTGGTTGTCTTTAGAGCAGAAATATAGTTTTTAATTTATTTGGTCCATAGATATTGAAATTGCACCTTAGGTAGTCTTTCCTTGCCCCTCCTTCCTTCATTATCTTTACTCCCATGATGGTTTTGAAGAAGTTGTCGTGCCAGTTCAAATGTCCAATCATTTTCTCCTTTTATGTAAGTACCTATTCAAGATCGCACTTTTCTCTTTTTACCCGACTTCAAAAAAGAGGAGGTTCTCAATTCATCGGAATCTTTCTTTTATGTATGTCCCCCGATTGCCTACTCGAAGGCGCCTGAACCAACTTTGTTTTTTTTTTGTTTTGAAACCATCCCAGATGACCACCACCACCACCATAGTCATCCGGTCAGGATCTGATCATGGGATCCTGGATAAATCGAGGAAAATCTTCAAATAAAGCGAATTGAAGTCTGTTAAAACTTAGTTTTAAGTAAATTATTCCGTAACACCTCATTTGTTTTTACTTATCATCTCGGTTCAACTTGTGTTTAAAAAGGAATGGAAGGCATAACTTGGACCGTGATGATAATCTTAATATACCTACTTCGAATTAAAATTTTCGTTAGGCATGTTGAAATAATACTAATACTTACACGGTTCAACCGTGTAAGTATTAGTATTAAAAGTCACTACGTGCGACATGTTTCGAACTCTTCGGGAGCTCTTCTTCAGGATGAGTGTTTTCGCGGCGGTGTCGCTTGAATCACTGCCCGCGCCCGGGTGTGTAATGATGGGTATAAAAATAAATAGTATATTTTAATTCGCTATAACAACATTTGATATATTTTCAAGGTACATAATCACTCATTGTATATAATAAACGCTGATTATAATTTCAAAATATATGTTTATTTTGTATAACTTTTATCAGGTATAACACTTATTTTGTATAATCATTATATGGTATAATGCTCATGTTATATACTAGTTATATCTCATAACTATCAAGTAGAATAATATTTTATTATCAAAAGAAAATGTAGCAAACACAACGGTTTGCGAATTGTACTATGTAAGTATATATTAGGGAGTAAAAAAGTGTTCGGTTCTGGCGCTTCGCCGGCCGCTGTCGCGGCACGCTCGTTTCGCTCGCTCGGCTCGCGCGCTGTAGGGTCGCAGTTCAACCTAACACTACTCCTCGCTTCGCTCGTCGTCGTACCTACACCGACCTGCCTTAGAGTCTACCAATAAATATTATGCTAACTGTGCATTTGAAGAAATTAGCGTTATAACATTTGTTCATTATAGGAAATATGCATTATATTTAAAGTATGTTATATTAAATGTTACTACATCAAATGATCATTATATAAAATGATAATTATATCGTATGTAAATATATTAATTGTTGTTATATGACTCAAGAATTATATGAAAAGATTGTTATTGCGACTAATATTATTTCGAAAAAAATTATAGGCATCGTTACGCACCCCCCGCGCCCTGTCACATGTCAACATATCGCCCGTAGTGACATTTAATACGTGAGTTGAACCGTGTAATTATTTGTATATCTTAATATACTTGATTTACAATCAATATCTTCAAACGTATCTCCTGCCCCTTTCCCTGCCTCGGCGTACCTACTTCAGTACTTTACGGGCGTATCAGTCGATGCGGTATTCCCAAACTGCACTTCAGCGCTCCCGACCGGCACATTCAATATACATATGTGTATCGCGTATACCACGCAGGGCTCATTCGGAACACGTAACGCGCCTATGTTATTTGCGAATATCTTATACGTTGCGTATGTTTGTTTTCTCGTGTGCAATTTTACAATTTTATATTTTTGCAGGTTGTGTTTCGGTGGTTGTCTCAGGTGGGGAAAGAGGCGCCTGAGGAAGCGGCGGAGGAAATCACAGCAAAGTTGGAAGAAATCACTGGAAGTGGACTGGACTATATTATGTCTCATATCGCTAATAAAGATGCAAAAGTAATCAACGTTTGCAGAGCCTGTTCTATAAAACGATGATAATCACATTAATATGACACTTCATGAGAAGGTGCTTACCATAGTGTGATTGGTGCCTATTTATGTTGTAGTTAAAGTTCCTAGTATAAATACAATGTTTTCAATTAATGCAGATAAAATGTAATGTTATTTCATGACCTATTAAAATGTATTAACCCCAAGTAAAAGTACAATTACGGGGTAATACGTATATACAGGATCTATTAACAACTTATAATCCTATAGGTACTTATCGTTGACTTCACTTATAAATTTCAATATAAACGGGAGTAAATGCTTTCAAATTAAATTCCACCCCTCAAGTAACTATTCAAAAACCAATGATGTTTTTCAATTATTTGTTGAGATGTTATCATAGAAAAGTTCCCGCTCGGGTGCTCGAGAGCGTATTTCTCCAATTATATGTGAAACAGTAATTTGTTTGGACAGACACCTACGATTACACGAATTTATTGGGTTGCTCACGATCTATTTCAAGTCGACCGTCAGCGTGGGATAGCGTTTAATTTGTATTTAAAATCAAGTCAAAAGGCCACGTGAGAGCTGATTAAAACAGATATATCTCTCATTAAAATTAGATTTCATTCAGTTCTTGAAGATAGCTGAGGTGTTGACATCTAAGCTCGACAAGAGTAAATTATACATTATACATGTTGTTACCTGTATCAACAATTGGTAGATTACCTAGTATCAAAAGATATCTGACGTTATCTGAACCTAATACGACTTATTAAATGCCGGCATGTAGGTACACACTTGTTGAGAGCTTCTCGCCGAGAATCTCGGGCAAGAAGCTCTCGACGAGAGAACACCACATACTCGCTGCGTCGTTTGAACAGCGTAACAATCCTTTGACTCGGCCGCAAAAACCGAAACGTGTCCGAGGCGTACCGAGGCGAGACCCGAGCGGACGAATCAAGGTGAGAGCACCATGTACCTACACACTCGTTCTCAGTCTGCCTCGGGGTGCTTCGACGTGTGTGTAGCCGGCATAAAATTGATAACGGCGAACTATTCATCAGCATATAAACCTCTGATGCCGGCGAGACACTCCGAGACAGACCGAGAACGAGAGTGTACTTACATGATGCTCTCGCCTTGTCTCGCCCGCTCGGGTCTCGCCTCGGTACGTTTCGGTCGCGTGTCGGTTTTTGCGGCCGAGTCAAAGGGTTGTTCCGCAGTTCAAATGACGCAACGAGAGTGTAACATGGTGTGCTCTCGTCGAGGACTTCTCCCCCGAGACTCTCGGCGAGAGGTCTCGGCCGAGAGTGTACAGCCGGCATAAGGTTCTGCTCGTGAAAAATGTATACCATAATATTGTACTAAAGATATAGGCCATTAAAAATGAAGATATATAGGAATACCAATACTAGATAGCAACTTTAGGTAAGTTAATGAAGCCCTTATTATTTCGTGCCACTTATAATTTATACTTAGCCACTTAGGTAGGCATGCGCCTGAATAAATATGTCATAATTTTTTTACAACGGTATGATTAAACAATTAAAAGTAGTAAAAATGTAGTAAATATGTAAGAACGTGTCATTTTGTTTACATTGTTAGTGAAATGTCTCAATGTAAGAACATAATACCTACATTCCAACACATAAGTTGTAACTGTTTACAGTTAAACAGTGTGTGTTAATACATATTGCATGAAATTTATATCGTTTTAAATATGATGGGAATAAACGTAAGTTTCAAGTTTCGTTTTATTGTATAGGTAAGTAAGTACCAATACCCAAACTGTCGGTGTCTCTGATTTCCTCGGTGACTTTAGATAAAAGGTGTTGAAATAATTTGGTTCTTATAATTCCATTAGGCTTGATTTTTCCGTTACTTGTAAGTAGGTTCCTAAACCTACTACCTACCACTTAGAGAAATAATACATTATAAATTTTTTTTCATACTAGAGTCTATATTTATTCAAATAGATCTAAGTAGGTACCTATTTTTAACAAAATTTTCCTCAAACCCGAAGAACCCAAAGTTGTTTGGGGCATCTTTTCCAAGATATTTAAACTATTACCTACTTACCTACAATCTTTGAATATAGTTTTTGACATTTAATTAAATCACTACGAAAATAGAAATATCGAGCAAGTAGGTATCCATTATATATGTATCTTAATTGTAATCGGTAGGTAACTTCGATATGTAGGTACTTATTTGTATTGTTATTGTATTGTACATTTTAATCGTTATTTGTTATTCGGCACAAGTGCTTGTGTTGAAAGCCGAGCTAGTGAAGCGGGTTAGTTCAATGTGAGCGTTCCGCGTACAGCGACATCTATCGGCAAATTAAGTAAACTATTGCGCCCGAGCTTAAAGTATGGAAGATGATTTTTATGGGATAATTCTTTATTGCGTGAACCGATTTTCACCGCTTTTTTACTTTATTTGAAAGCACGTCATTTCATTGTGATTTTGTAGAAATTAACAATAAACACCTGCTTATACGGTTAAATTACAAACTTAGTTCAGAAATTATTTTGTATTTTTTTTTCAAAAACTATTGAACCTATCAAGTTCAAAATAATTTTCCTACAAAGTTTTTAGAAAGTTCTACTTTTGAGATTCTTTTCATATTTTTAAAACTTATGGTTCAAAACTTAGAGGGGGGGGACACATTTTTTTTTACTTCTGGAGCGATTATCTCCGAAAATATTAACATTATCAAAAAATGATTTTAGCAAACCCCTATTCATTTTTAAATACCTATGCAACAACACACGTTAGGGTTGAAATGAAAAAAAAAACACTCCCACGTTACGTATAGGGGAGGTACCCTAATAAAATAAAATAAAACGTTTTATTTTACCACTTTGTCGGCGTGATTGATATACATATTAGTACCAAATTTCAGCTTTCTAGTGCTAATGGTTACTGAGATTATCCGCGGACAGACAAAGCGAAACTATAAGGGTTCCTAGTCGACTACGGAACCCTAAAAATTAACCTAATTTAAATGGAATACAGCTTAAATTTGCAAGGATTATCTGAAATGACAGATCAGTGCCCCGAGACTCAGAAGTAGAGATGAGGGTAGTGTCGATGAATCAATAAGTATCGATAATAAGTATGATTCACTAAGAACCTACAAAATTGCCAAGTTAACACAATTTATTCGAAAAAGCGCTTATCATTATCAAGCTGGTTCTACTGTAATGTAATACTATTCGCTACTTTATATGTATTTAGTTAAATTAAACGTAAAATTGTTACCTAAGAAAGATAAATAAAAAAGTCATATTTTTGCGTTATTGTATTTTATAGCTTAAAAATTATTTCAATATACAATTGAGTTTCAATATGCTAGAGTAAGAGAGTCTTTGGTCTAGTTTAAGGAATATGGAGCGGCAACATTCTGCGTCGTTAATGCCCCTTTGCAATATCCGAAGCAATTATTTTTGTCGCCTTTGCATTTGCAACCTCTGCAATTACTTCAACATATTATATCTATCCGGTTCATCGCTTTCGAATCAATTTTGCAATTTAAGATGCTCATAATAAATCTCATAATAAAGAAAACTAGAATAGTATCTATATGTTTGTGCAAATATCGTTAGAATTATCGACCTTATTTAACAACCCAAACCTCGCCCTGCTGGTTGAGCCGATCACACTGCCATTTACGTATTCTTAAACCATGTTTCTACAAAGTCTCTCCATGTGCGATATGTTTGTGCATCAAAATGAGAATGTATTTTTCTTTTTCAAAATGTGCGTGTGTAAATAAACAGATCGTTTTTGCATTAGTGAGTGGATAATCGTTTGCATGTTATTTCTTCCACCCCCCGAAAAAATCGGCGGACTTTTTTGTACTCTAATACGACAAATAAGGCTACTCCAGTCATGTATGCTCTAAGGTCTGTAGACATATAACTTGCCTCGAGGCAGGCAACCAATACCTTCCTATAAGAAATATTCAAAACTCGCCAAAATCAGAGTTTAAATCGTTCATTTTATGATTATTGCCTACTTCGATGGTAGGTATCTTTTGAATACAAATTTGCGATCGGAGCACTCACGCAAAGTCGATAACCTGAGCGCACGCTAAAATAGACACTAACCGAACCAGATAAGACTTATAATTGTGTGGCAGTTTGCAAGCACACTATGATATAGGAAATACGTTAAGTTTACAAGATTAGTGAAAGCAATATTTTAAGGGCGAATGGATTATTTGCGTGAAAATCGTACCGAAAAGAGAACGTAAATGTTTTTGATATGTGACTACAGTGCGCTGTGAATTTTGCGATGACAAATAGGCAAAGTTTTTATTTTTAATAATTTCTTTCGCTTTTGGGGGTTCCGTAGTCAACAAGGAACCCTTATAGTTTCGCCATGTCCGTCTGCGGCTTAGCTCAGTGACCCTTACTACTAGAAGGCTGTAGGTAATTCGGCATTGGTAGGTACTTACATATATACCTTAATCAATCACGGGTACAAAATGGTAGAATAAAATCTTCTTACCTATACGCATGTAGATCAGATTAAGAACAGCGTATGTACCTGTAGGTACTTGTTTGTTTGTATCCTCGTGATGGCCGGAGGAGATCATGGTGGAACATATTATGGGTTTAGGTGGAATAAATCTATACAAATGGTAAGGAAGAACAATAAGTCGAACCCTGACACCTACACTACACACTTGAGTTATGTGGTTATGCCTAGCTACAGTCCGTGAGCCAGACCAGTGCTCGGGTTTGGGTGAATTGGTTAACAACAAAAAAAATACATGATTGAGTAAACTACAAGAACGTGTAATAGCAAGACATAAGAGTTCATGAGTAGGTAATACATATATATATATATAAAAACCGTAGTAGGTACAATAGTCTTATTACAGAATTATACTCACGCCCTCAAATCCGCAACTAGATATCATATCTTGCACAATAAAACCACATTAGATCGATGTAAATAGCATCGTAACATTTAAATTCATCATTAAAGCGATAACCATTCAATTCCAACGTTAGATAATGACTTAGACATCACTACTGAATGCTGAATCGTTTTTATGGCCGATTGACTTACTGTTGTTTATTGATTTCGAATCAAGGTTCCATTGGAAATTATTCAACGTGATCGGAAAGCAACAATCAATATTAAATAGATGATTAATTATAAATTGGTAACTACCTACGATACCTACTGATTGATAATATTAATCTGTCGTATTCCACCGGTAATATATGACAGAACGGGAGATGTTCCTACATTCATGTCAAAATTGGGATATTATATTACTCTCTCTTCGTCAAATGTCACGGGTGAAAATACCGGCCAAGAAGTCTCTTATAATATGACTAGCTTCTGCCCGCGACTCCGTCCGCGTGGAACTCGTTTATATCGTAGCTTGATACAAACTTTTATCCACCATTTTACCCCCTCAGGGGATGATTTCCGGGATAAAAACTATCCTATGTCCTTCCCCGGGATTCAAACTATCTCCATAGCAAATTTCATCTCAATCGGTTCAGCGATTTAAGCGTGCAGAGGTAACAGACAGACAGACAGACACACTTTCGCATTTATAATATTATACCACCTTCTGCCGGCGACTCTGTCCGCGTGGAACTCGTTTATATCATAGCTCCATACAAACTTTCACCCCCACTTCATCCCCTTGGGGGGAGATTTCCGGGATAAAAACTATCCTATGTCCTGCCCTAAGGACTGGATAGTATATACATACTAATACTAATATTATAAATGCGAAAGTGTGTCTGTCAGTCTGTCTGTCTGTCTGTCTGTTACCTCTTCACGCTTAAACCGCTGAACCGATTTGGATGAACTTTGGTATAGAGATAGTTTAAGTCCTGGGGAAGGACATAGGATAGTTTTTATACCGGAAATCATCCCCCCAATGGGATGAAGTGGGGGGTGAAAGTTTGTATGGACCTACGATATAAACGAGTTCCACGCGGACGGAGTCGCGGGCAGAAGCTAGTATAGTAGGTATATAGCCGTACACGGCGGGAATAAGTTGACAACTGGAGATGTAAAATGGAAGAAAATTGAACTTTATGTATTATGGTACATAGATATCAAATTTCTTCCAGTTTTCATCTCGAGTTGTCAACTAATTCCCGCCATGTACGGATAGTATAGGTATTTAGTATATATTATGGATTATTGCATGATGCCAATTTGACACGGTTTGACCCTCGGGAACTATTTTGCCAATGATATTACAATACAAGATATAAAGGAAACTGAAATACCTACGTGTTGTTTTATCACTTGTCAATCGATGAGAGCGGAAGACCTGGGGGCGATTTTTGACTTTCGAGCGCTCGACTGTTTCACACGAAAACTGTTAAAAACGATGATATGCTATTTTTAAATAGCGATAGAAAATTTAAAAATGAGAGGTATTGACCACTCGTATTCAATAGGCTCGTGGCCTAAGATTTTTTTTCGATGCTATTCGAACCAGTAGGTATTTGGAGAGGAACACATGTTTGTATGGAAGCAACTACAAAATAAAAAACCCAATAATTTTATTCAAAGATTTAACCTCGTTGGCGGCGGCCGAAATGCTTCATACTACCGTACCGTAGGCTATTTTTACTAATCGTTGTATGGAAGATCAAGTAAATTGCTGTTTCGGCCGCGAAATAAGTACTGCGTTTAGGTCCATAGTTGTCATACAATTTTGTTTCTATACCTAATAGCGTAAGGATTCTTTTCATTTCTCTAAAATTACTCGGGGAGAATAAAAAAATGCATATTTTTTCTAAAATTTCAATGTCTAGGTATCTATTATGATTTTAATTATACTTTGTAATTTATACTTTATTACAATAATTTGATGGTTTAGGTACTATCCATTTAGCAACATTCATCATCATCATCATCATATCAGCCGAAAGACGTCCACTGCTGGACATAGGCCTCCCCCAAAGAGTGGCAAAGTGACCGGTCCTGCGCCACCCGCATCCAGCAGGCCTAGTGGCAGTGGGCGGGGCACATAGCACGTAGAACCGATGGCCGTTGGGGCGGAAAGGTTCTCGAGTGGCGACCACGAACCGGAAGGCGCGGCGTGGGTAGGCCCCCCGCTAGGTGGACTGATGACAGGTAAAGGTTTAGCAACATTGCGTTATCAATTTTAACATGAGGAAACTACTTAGCTACCCTATTCTATTCGGTAGAAAGTAGTTGCCTACAATTTTGACACTAGAATCGTATGTAATTTAAGAGTGCTCGAAAGTCAACGATCGGCTCCGCGAGTTTACATTTTCTTGACTGCACCTAACATTTTTTTTCCAATTTCAAACAATGGATACCTTAACGGAACCCGAATAAATCCAGCCTTTCTACTCGCATCAAAGCACTAGCTGTTAGCATTTTTACAGCCTGTCACATTGTTTTATAATTTCACGAATGGGCGAGTTAACTTGACGGCCGGCGCTCACGCGAACTCTAGGAGTAGGTAAGGTACTGGGTCTTTATGGCATTTAATGGCAGGTATTTATTGTTAGCCTAACTTAATCAGCTGTCAAAACCGTCTAGCCATAGCGTTACGATAGGTAACATTTTTGTTTCAATGCATGCACTAATTGTAAGTAGGTATATTCGGGGAGTTTAAAAAAAATGGCAGGTTAAGGTTAGCTAAAGCAATGTTTAAGTCACGTCTAACCTGTCGGTTTTGTTACTAAACGCATGGGATTGACATTGACTGTCGGTTTTGTTACTATCCGTAACTATCCGTTTAAGGGACATAAATTAATGAATATGACCATTCATGAACTAAAAACTATACCTAGGTATCTAAATGGTCATAAAGTCAATGTCGTAAGGTACTAAATAAGTCTATTTACATAAAAAATGCGAAACTATTTTACTTAGATTAATCTACCTAAGAGGTTAAATGCTTAGAAATGTACCTAACTCAGTGTTGATAATGTAGGTACTTATGGCTCTTTCTTTGCTCTATAATAATTTTTTTGGATAAAATATTTCAAATCCTACCAACTTGGCTTTGGTGATTGGTACCTACTACATTTCGTAAGTTCTCAAAATCAAATTAAATGAAGTAGGTATCTAACTCTCACATACCTATCTACTGTTGAACACTTTTTTATTTGGAATGCATTTAGAAAGGTAAGTAGGTAAGTACCTAATAACGATTCTGACCGAATCGAACATTTAGTAACCTACTTAACCATTTCATCTACCTCATAGGCTTTTCTAATGTCTGAATATTGGTGTGTACGGATTTAAAAGGCAAAACATCCAAAAAAAAATTCTAATTAACGTTATAAATTATTTTTCCTATTAGGAAATGTAAGTTGTATGGAGCTGGTAAGTACCTACCCACTAAACTGTCTTATTGGTAGCTTCTTGTTGGACATTCCAGCTTGGCGATCGAAGATGGAAATTTATAACAAACATTATTAAAACTTGCGCTCCCCAAAGTCTCTAACAAAAGTACTTATTTAAGTAGGTATATTACCTACATTACACACCCAAACTACTGGCAAAAATGGATAGTTACTAAACTACCTGCCTACCATTTTGTAGCAATGGATAGGTATTAATATGATAACCAATACTAAAACAAAACGTCGTAATACGTATATTGACTTTACGAGTATGTCGATTTCATAATTTTCGCTCAAAACTGAATGTAATGAAATAGTTTTACTTACTAATTATAAAAAACAGCTGACGCTAATCTCTCGTTAAGGCAGTACTCACCTAGCGCCATCTAGCGCACAGCGGCTGGACTACGTGCACTACAACGCCATCTATTCGCAGTTTTCTGCAACCGTTGCCTACTCACCACTACATGCACATTATTATCTGCACCGCTCGCACTTATGCTAAGGAGGGAGATAAAGGGATCCGGTTCTAAATGAGAATTTTGGTACCTCCGCGGCGTTGATTGGTCAACACGCGAGGGGGCAAACAAGTTTTAGCTTATTAGACCAATGATGAGACGAAGGCGTGTGCAAAATGAGCGGCCATGCTATTTTAGGCGGAGCTTGGCGCTAGATCCTCCTTTATATTCCAGACGTATGCTGCAGTCATTTGAGTTATGCCCTATGGCGCAGAGCTACGTGTTTCTTAAAAGAATGTTCGGCCGGTTTGTTTTGGTGAAAGACAGAGACCGGCTTAGCTTGTTTAAAATCAAATAATTTACTACACAATCGAGGGATAGATTTTTATTTCGACGGATTAAATAGCAAGTAATCTATTTATAGGCGATTTATTAGGAAAAATAACATTTGATTTGTGGGTGAAACGCTTGGAACCATTTTTAGCTTCTATAGATTCTAAATATATTTCGAGTCAGGTACCTAGGAATGCCATTAACGACTATATACTTACTAGTTAAAGATGCTGATAAATAATCTACCTAGGTACCAACTCATCTGGCATGTCGTACCTTTCCCCACCTTATCCTTACTATGGACTATTCTAAGAAGATGGTTTGAGACCCTTTGTTTAGTTAAATAAGTAGATAAGTCGTTTTAGACACAAAAAGTCCTAAGTAGGTAGATAAAGTATCTACAGGCTAGGCAACCACCCTCTTTGTAAATACCTACGTAGGTAGTATATTCTCACAATGCGGCAACATACTGTAACTGTTTCAATTTCCTTAACCGTAATGTAGGTACCGTATAGACAAGCCTTTAGGTACCTACTTAACTTGTGCTACCTTAGGTATAATATTTAGGTATGCCTAGGTACCTTCCTTCTTGAGTATCTACTCTAGATATCTATCTAACACGTATTATCTAATATTGCAGTACAATCGGTAACACTACACCAGCAACATGTGAATATGAGAAGTAGAACACCATAAAGAACTAACTCATAAAAATGTCTCTCCAACCCCGCGCCATGACAACCGAATCGTCACATCGTAAATAAATTCTTGAATGAAACCGTGCTGAATTGGCACATTAAACCTTTTAACTGGCATCAAATGAGCGCCGTCGACTTTATTGACCCCAACAGGTGACCGCGTGTTTTATGGACGTGAGCAGTTAACGTGTTAGGACCTCTTAAGTCGAGCCTTTATGATAGTGGTTTTCCAACGTTTGAATGGGGTCATAAGAGATATTTAGGTTGCGTTGAGATTTTAAGGCTATAGTTAAATTTACATAGAACAAACACACGACCTAAGTAGGTACGAACCTAAATTAATTCATAGGTATAAAACAAAATAAAGGTTGTAAGTAGGTATATACGTATGTACTTACATTCGCTCTAATAGGTACATTTTTCTCTAAGTACCTTCCTACCTAAAACTTGTATGTATCTACAATTTGTTGATATGTTATTGTCACGAATAAACATTTTATTTATTTCTTGCTAAATAAAGAACCCCACCATAGACCAGGTATGTAATAGGTAATACCTTGCAGATTTTTTATAATTTAAATTAAGAAGGTAGTTAAGTGCCCATTTAAAAATATATTCACTAAGTATATTGAAGAACTTTAATTATAGGCATTATGATATACCTAAATCGAATGACTCCGGTAAACGTCCTCCCCCTGTCCTATACCTATTTCCCAAGGCGTTTGCGCCACATTTTATTACAATTCTGCTGAGCGACCACGGCATCATATTCGGCTCAATGGACCGAATTACATCAAAGCCATTCAAGCCTCGATGAAATGATGAAGCCTAGTATTTTTTTCTGTATTGACAAAATGACGTCCAATGTGCATCTCAACTAGAGTAGTCTATTAACAGACGAAAGGAATGACCCAGAAATTGAAGTAACAACTCAGGTACTTACATTGTTATTATCTCTCACTCGATTTTTTACTGTAGCGAATGCCTACCTACTTACCCACACACCTACCTATCTACCAGCACTTATTCTGCTATAGAATTAGCGATGCGTAGTTAATTTTATTTGCTCGCGAAGTAGAAAATTGAGTACAGTTACGCATAGCTATCATCATCGCACGTAAAATGTCGTGAACGGTATAAGTACTTATAGGTGCCTAAGAAAACAAATAAATTAGAAAATTTAACTTTTTATATTTTGCGTCGTTTGCATATCGGTACACCTATTCTAATTGTAGGTAATGGTTGTATTTTAACTCTCCGACATTGCCTACAAACAACCTCATAATAAACTTCCTTACCTTACTCATCCGTATTCGCCGTTATCTCGGTGCATCTGAAACAAACAACATCGTGTATAAAAAATTACGTCCACATTCCGCGGGCCTCCTTAGCATTTCGTTCAATGTTAATACATACTTAAATACATAGAAAACATCCATGATTCAGGAACAAATATTCGTGCTCATAATAAATGACCTTACCGGGATTAGAAGCCAGGAGCTCTAGCTTCGTAGGCAGGGTCACTACGAACTAGGCTAAAGCGGTAGTAGGTATTTGTGTAATCACACATCTACTTAGGTTTCGGGAGTAGGATAACGGTCACCTGATCAATTAGGTAATCACTATTTTGCGCTTTAATAATGGCAAAACGGTACGGTGCTTGGGGACGGTAACTCTAGCGTCGATGAAAATAGTACCTATATCTAATTACTTAATTAACCAAATGTAAGGTAGGTAACTTATCTTATAGAATGCGCAAAGATATACAATCGTTTTAGAGTGAAGTTTACAAGCTCCTCGACATTAATTATGTAGCTTTAATGTGTGTTGTTCCTAGTTGCCGCACTCGGCCGAATACTACGATGCCGGAGCCTGCCAAGGCGTGGACACTTGTCAAATAATTGCACGGAAAGCCCGCCGCGTCACCCCGTAAAACCGTCTGCCTCTAGTCTACTCATATACTTTACGAACACACCGATACTGATAAATATACCTAACCCCGCCGTATAACATGCACCCGCTATTATTATAAACGATACCGTTTACGATGGTATAATATTTACGTTTTTATTCTCTGTTTATAGCTGTTGTGCAACTTAACAGCGCACTTGAACTTGCGGGGCTAGTGACACCATTTGATGGAGTTTTATTGTTTTGCTCAATGGACGAACGAATTTTACGAGCGCGTCGTAATCTGTGACGTCAAGGTTTATAAGTCGGATGCGTACGCTACGATTGTGACTCACGACTCATTTGAATGCGACCGTAACTTTCCATTTTTTAGACGTGTGTAGGTTACCTGTCTACGAACACCCGTACGCGACCTAGGCTATTACTGGTTTTAACTGTTAAATTGCTTTAGCAAATCTCAAAAGCAGTTTTACTTAAATTGCATAAGTAACCTACTACTAATGTTTCACAAATGTGTGCTACGTTATTGAGACCTTTCGTGTCATCATTTTTCGAGATAAAGAAGATGAAAGGTCCACAAAGTAGGTACGATCCTTTTCACTGTAGATATCTTGCTCTAATATCATTGCTCCCTGCGGTGTATTTTCATAGATAGAAGGAAGAAAATCGTGCTCGCAAAGCGTTCTTCCATCCGGAAAGTAGATTTGCATTATTTACCTATTCATATTTCTTGGGCAAGGTAACCTTTACTGGGGAAACAAATAATAGGTAGAATGCATCTGGGTCCGTATTAAGGGACGTCTTTTTATTCGCTTTGAGGTTTGGTAAATATTTTTCTTAGCTATTACGAGTAACCTACGTCTCCCCGGCGAGGGTTGGGGTATTTTCGTTTTCGAAGGGGTAGGCATGAATCCGATAGAAGATTGGATAAACTATCTATTATTGACGAAGGATTCCAAAATATGGAGGTTTCTTCCTTTTTAGGTAGCGGCTCGGTCACGTCCGGGATCAAACATCTTGTCATATTACTTGAGCGGAAAACTACTTTTACTAAAGTAAATAGTAAATCGGCAACATATAGGAGGCACATGGGTACATACGTAGCGACCTTGTTATAATAGGGGTGGGGGTTGACCGAAGAGAAACTTTCTACAGCAACTAAAAATAAATGAAATCTTGTGTCTTAACGGCACCTAAAGAACTTATCCGAGGACTGAGATAATTGTCTAAGTATAAGGCCATCGTCACCGACAAGAGCCAGGCTCTTAAATTATGATGGTGATATTTACAATAATTAGGCGTAAAGGTGAACATTTGAAACTACCTACTCCTACAAATTGTGTCTTATAGCGGCCTTTTTGGCATAGGAAGGCACCTACTCAATGGAATAGTTACCTACCTAACCACACTAAATTGATGACGTCAAGGTGGAATCATATTTTTTTGTGCACAGCCGGCAGCGTAACTTTTCGTGCTTGCACGATTGGTCAAAAAGATGTGCAATCACATAAGTTTATAGTGCCAAATTTCTCTCAGGGACTGGGTACTCTCAGGTACTTTAAAATTGCGCTCCAAAATATACTAGTACCTACCTACTCCTTGTAATATCAAATTTCAATTTGTACCTGACTTCAATACGTATTTTATGAGTTGAAAGCAACATAAAATAAGTAACGTATTAAAGCAATATCATGCTGTGATAATTCGTTATGCCTTCTAATTTAAAATACACAAGATACACCAACCGATGTGGCGATGTCAGAGAAACTGCGAATGGTTTTTCATTAAAATTCAGCAATTAGCGTAACTGGCATTTACGAAAAAACGAGTAGCGATAACTTGAGAACAAATCGTCGATAAGTTGTGATTTGATAGCCGTCACTAAAGGAGGTGGATCTCTTGGAAATTATGGCCAATTTTCGGAAATGAATAAAGCCTATTAATTTTAGAGTTTGCTGTGTACGGTATCGACTTCTCGATATGTTGGTATTATGCAAGAGTATTATTTAGAACTGGTATGCAAAGACTGGTTTCCTATCGTCATTTAATTAACGAAAACCTGCTCTTCAATGTTGTGACAGCTCCACTGTCTCGTCAATAAAAACTCAACAAAAAATTACATCCATTCTCGTAGCAGTCAACCCATTTAGAATTCGAAACGTTCATTATGTACCTAAATTTTAAAAGTGCCAAGTAGAATCGAAATACAATTACATCGACGATTTGAATGTACCTACACAAACTAAAAAAGTCTAAAAACCACAGGTTATATCTATAAAAGCTAGCCGTCAAGGGTTACTACCTACCTACCGACTAAGTTAAATGCGTATAGGTACCATACTTAGTATTTCGTTGGCGCACTTGCCCCGACTGACCTAATTAGATTACAAATAAGCAGATACAATTTTTATGTCCTTAAGTCGACTATACTTACCTTAACCTACCTAACTGCAACTCACTGCATCAGATTTTCATAAAAGACAGTATATCAATAACCGTTTCGAAAATGTGATCCAAATAACGTTCCCGATAAATGAGCACTGGTAAGCATTAATATTTAACACCATATTGGAAGTTATCCAAATGAATATAATATCTCGCATATTATATGTGACAGGCCTGATCTGGCTGTGGGAAGATGCAGGGAGCACCCTGTTGATTGGATACGTGCATAATGTATCGTTTGTAGGTATTCTTATTTTGATGCTGAGTGAGATCCGTTGTTATCCTTTTACACGACGGGGCGCGGAGATTGCAAGTATAAAGGTGAGTCGAGTGCAGTATGCACAAAAAATATAAAATTCATGATTAAAAAAAACAGATAAATGCCATAGGTACCTAATAAACCAAGTACCTACCTACAACCAGTCCAGGAACTTGGCTTCTTTTTAATAACGTTTTTACCAAGAAAAGCGGGTAAAATGTAAAAATTACAAGTTTTTTGTTACATTAGGTAGGTACATTAGATTATTTTATTTCATGATAAATAATTGTATTACAAATTTGAAACACGTTAAAAAATTGGTTTTTTATCACGATCGTCAAAAACAAAGAAAAATAAAGATAGGTATAATATTAACAATATCAACAAATGTAAGAATAACAAGGAAAGAGAAAAACAAAACAAAAGCAAAATAATAACACAAATATATCAACACTAAGGTATCGTCATTCAAATTTACAATAGTTACTTAGTGCATCCGAAAATACGTGACACAATACCTACATGTATAATGTCAAATCATATTAATACCTGCAAATTTAAATGTATTTATTGAATCAGGTGTTACTTTGCGGAAGTCCATGATATTGATATGTTAGGTACGAGAACAATATTCCTTTGCTATTCCGCTAAAAAACGTACTGGTCTATCAGTGAAGATAAGATGCAACTATTTGCGTATAAAAAAGCAAAAAATTACAGCAAACCACCACCAATAATGACAAAACCTCGACACGTGTTTCGGCGCCGGGCGGCTCATTTGCTCAGTGGACGTGGCGCAAGCAACATCTCTTAGCAGCATCACAGATTATATAACTACGAAGTTCGTAAGGAACGTTCTACGAAGCTCTAAGCATCTCCTGATGATGCCTCCTAGAGAGGCGAAACACGTGTCGAGGTTTTGTCATTATTGGTGGTGGTTTGCTATCATTTTTTGCATTTTTATACGCAAATAGTTGCATCTTATTTTCACTGATAGACCAGTAGGTACGTTTTTAGCGGAATATCCATTTTTAAATAACAAACTTTAAAGGAATATTGTTCTCGTAACACAAATTTAAATTGATAATCATAAATACCCATATACTCTTTGAGTGAGTATAATCTGGCATGCATCGTAGCTCCCAATGAGTTTATTATTTACATTGCATACAAATGGGTGAATTGCAATTAAAACAAATGGAATTTACAGAAACATGACGTTAAAAAACACGTTCATTGTAAGTAGGTAATAGGTAGGTACGCTGACGTATGCAAAGGAATGATTAATAACTTAATCAGGTAAATGCACCAAATTAAATTCATTTCCCTTAACCCTCTTGCTGACCGTACGCAAGAAACGATATTGCACGCAGAAAATGCAGCTCGCCTCGGAATCGGGAAATGAACGATATCCCCGCTCCGCGGCAACGACAAACGACTATGGGGAAACCGAGGGAATTGTATCCACGATACACATTGGTTCGTAATCTCTGTTTAGCATTATAGTAACGAGTACAACCCCATATTCGAATAGAACGAAGAGGTGACGCGATAAGGTATTTTTATCATTACCAGAAGATGCTTAACTTAAACCACAACAAATTACATATGAGATTCAAAAGACCTGTCTTAAGATTGTTTTTGGAATGCCCTAGTTGTTGACTTCATCCTGTTCAACACTGAGGGTAATAATTGCCAGGAATGGATACGTTGAGTGGGACAGAATATGCGTCAAAATGAGGGGTTAAGGGGAGTCAGGTGGATATAATATGAGTATTTTACCTAATGAGAATTTATGAGATAAATATACAATGCAAATTAAAGCGCGGGGTGTTGAAACATCTAATAATATAAAAAAGTTAAACCAAAACCAGTGATAATTTTCGCAAAGTAGGTACCTACTATAATATCTTAGAGTTATTAGTTACATAAATTACACTTATTATAAGAAGTGCTTTCTGTTGTGTACATCACCAATACCTAATACACACAAAAAAAAACCAATGTTTTCTAAACATAGGCCTATGAGATATCAAAATTAAGAAGTTACCTACCTAATATTTCACACGCTTAACAGCTTGTTCTCATGTAGGTATCTCAATAAAATCACTATCGAGGCGAAGTCGTAACCCCAAACAGTGGATAAAGAAATCACCAAACTCGTAACTCAATATTAACCTAAAAGCAACCGACAGTGTTCCTACCGTTTTAAAACTTCAAAGAAGGCTTGTTAGTCGCTGAACAAGGGGCACTCAGCATCGAAATAGAGTGGGTATAACAAGCTGGCTTGTTAATCCCAGTGCTTCTATACTTATTTTTTAAATGCCAACGTCTCCCGAAGGAGTCGGCTAGACATGTTTCGTGGAAATGCTTGGCAAGATTGCGGGAGGACCGATTTTATAACTGGTTGATTAACGTGGGTAGATAGCGGTAGCGTATGTAGGATTTGTGTTTCAAGTTTGTTAAGACGTCTTGTATCTAGGACATGGTGCCTAGTTATCGTGTCAGTTACTCGTATTGATGCACTGATACAGGCTGCCGTGATATAAACTACATTAATATAATCCATGTTGTCAGACCCCGTGCTGTGAAGTCGGTTTAGAATAGCACCACCCCCTTTCTTCCTTTGAGTGTCGTAAGAGTCGTACGAAAGGAAAAGGGTTAAAGTGTGTTGTGGGCAATGGGCTAGCAACCTATCACTGCGATATCAGATTTAGTCGATATTTTATAACCACATTTATGCTAGAACTGGCATTGGAACATAATTTTCATGTGCTCTGCCTACCCCTATTGGGAATGAAGGTTTGTTCTATGTGTTAATGTTGTCAGATAATTCTACGTCATCACGTGAAAAGCCAGTAAATTATGTTGTGCGCCCATTTGTCTGTTTATATCTTCTCTTGACTGAAATGGCCAATTGAAAATGTGTTTACGGAATCCGGCCTGAATGTATTGAGAACGCTGGCGAGAGTCCAGGCAACTCGACGTGGCACGAGATAAGCAGCGGTCCATATACCTACCCGTATGTTATATTTTGCTCGTTATATTTATGTAGATACTACATTATAATTATTAAACAAACGACAGGAACCTATGACATCCTAGCTCACCACGTTCGTCTTCTTTCGTTCTCACTTCGTTCGTTCGTCAAAGTAGTTATATTTAAATTATGATTGCGATAATTTGAAACACGAAAGTTAACGATCCAGTCGTCACCGATGTTTTTGATGAGTCAAAGCCCATACGAAATTTATTTGTACGATACAATTCAAATTTTATTTATATACTTAGTCATGAAGGCACTCTGGATTCTTGTTTTCCAATTAGGTAGCATGAAAATTCTAGCGACATACTTTACAAAATGTAAATCAAAAACAGTTGTTATCAAAGTAAAGCGACTGTTGGACTATGGAGCGCGCATCGACTCATATTGTTACATAAAACGCTATTGCCGGATGAAATCAGTATTCACTGACCCAACTGACACGTGTTATACATATTCCACAGATAAGATAATGTAAGCAGCTGAACTGACGACCGCTTTAGGCTAGTTGGTAGTGACCCTGCCTACGAAGCAAGAGGTCCCGGGTTCGAATCCCGGTAAGGGCATTTATTTGTGTGATGAACACGAATATTTGTTCCTGAGTCATGGATGTTTTATATGTAAATATTTAAGTATACCTAAGTATGTTTATCGTCGTCTAGTACCCATAGTACAAGCTTTGCTTAGTTTGGGACTAGGTCGATTTGTATAAAATTGTCCCCTTATATTTATTTATTATTTATTTATTTATAACTCTATTACAAAACGTGAATGAACAGTTGAGCGCGCTTTAACACTATTTTATTGCCAGCAATTAGTTGATCCTACTATCCTATTAATATTATAAATGCGAAAGTTTAGATGTTTGGATGTTTGTTACTCAATCACGCTTAAACGGTTGAACCGATTTGAATGAAATTTTGCACGAAGATAGTTTATAGCCTGGATTAAAATATAGGATAGTTTTTATCCCGAGTCCACGCAGACGAAGTTGCGGGCGGAAACTAGTAATATTATAAATGCAAAAGTTTAGCTGTTTGGATGTTTGGATGTCTGGATGTTTGTTACTCAATCACGCTTAAACGGCTAAACCGATTTGAATGAAATTTTGCACGAAGATAGTTTATAGCCTGGATTAAAATACAGGATTTTTTTATCCCGGGTCCACGCGGACGAAGTCACGGGCGGAAGCTAGTGATTTTATATGTGTAACTGTTATTATAAACAGATCTATTCTTAACTGGCTGGTAATAATGCACATATGACTCAAGTAGCAATATTATCGTTAGTAATGCATCTAATCTTTAGATGGGTAATAATTAAATTAAGGTAAACATAGTAATTTACTTAGCAAATGTTGTTCATTTGCAAGTCCCAGCCCAGTAGGACTAGGATCCAGCCTTTCAAAGAAAAAAAAACAATAATTGACTTAATGAGACTTGACCTTTTTTTAGTGTGTATTATATTTTATATTGTATATATATATGTATTGGCGTGTTTTTATTTATCCAGACACAATATCTAATAGGTTTTGTTTTTATTTTCTCTGTGTGTTTTTATACTTATATACGGTAAAAGTTTGCAATTGCAGAGAGCAATTGAGAGGAAGGTAGGTATAACGAGATATCGTTCTACCTACCTTCCTCTCAATTGCTCAAAGGTTAGCCTTTGACATGTATATATTTAACCTGTTATTGTGTACAATAAAGCGCTTACATACACACATACATACTTACACAACTCTGAAAACGATTTAAACAAGAACTCGCCTGACGAAGTTAATTCCAAACTCGTGTAACTCGTGTTAGCGAGGATGCTGGCAGTGGGCCAGTTTGGCGAGGCGAGGCGATCGGAACAGTCCATATTTAATTTTCTAAAATAGGGAAATCTTTTGATGAAGGTTTTTAAGTGGTTCAGCCAGGAACATTGGCATCCTATTTTAATGTCGTGTAGGCACACACATGCATGCAATCATCTAATAGGAACGTGAAATGCCATAGTAACCCGCACAAAGCTACTTATTAATATCAATCTCTTTGAAGAACTTGGTTTAGATAGTGACATTGGGGGTGTAATGATTGGTATAACAACTTTTGATATATTTTCACTGGATATAGCAACATTTAATATCATTTCTTTGGATATAATCACTCAAGGGACATAATAAACTTTTGGTATAACAATTAACAATCACTAGGTACAATATCATGGCGTATAATGTTCAAATAGTGTAATACATTTTTGATATAACGTTTAATGGATATAATGTATATTGGATATAAGTATTAGTGGTATAATGTTTCATAAGATAGTTTTTTTGTCACACACACGTTAATTATTTTAACCTAACCTAAACCTATCCTAACCGCCAGCGTGTCGACGTCACCCCGCTTCGCGGGGTGCCTATTTCCGCTCTAAGGGACACAAGCTAACCCTAACCTAACCTACAAATAATACCATTTTTACAATTATCAGTGGCTATTATACTATTGTGTGTCAGTGGTTACTCGTCGTCGTACCTACACCAATCTGCCTTATAGTAAAATAGGTTAGAAATAATAGTAGTAAGTATTCCAGATTATGCCAATAGTATATTAAAGCAACTGAGTTTTATATCGAATAAAGTTATATTATATCCCATGTATGTTATACGTTATGTCTGTTACATTAATAGTTGTTATATGACAAGTTCATTATATCTGTTGATTTTTATATTACATGATAATATATCAAATGTTGTTATATCAAAAGTGCATTATATCCTTTAATCGTTATATCCAGTGATAATATATCAAAAGTTTTTATATCGTTCGTTACGCACCCAGTGACATTAGGTAATAAATAATTTTAACAAAAAATATAATTTATACAATAATAACATCTAAATCGTACCAGGCCACCTTTACGAAAAGGCTAGGCCACTAATTACATTAACTGAATACTAATTATACAGTAGGTAATAGCACCGTTTACAAACACAACCCTGCTTCACGGCTTCTTTAACGACCACTCGATCCAAGACTCGATTCTCACCGATAAGGACAAAACGTTATGTTCTCATGAACAAGAGGCCAATGCTAATTTGACCATAGTAAACGTGCTTGGTCAACGAAAATGGGAGGTTCCGAGGTTCCGACCCCATCAATGCTAATTCGAGAACGTTCCGCGCCTGATGTTGCAAAGAGTAATGTCTCCTCTTTTAATTTTATGCCTCTCACGTTAGAAGCAAGACAAATTATCATGTATATTAGGTACAAATAGTCACAATGTCTGCTTGTATTCCCGTTTAGTCGGTTACCGTAATGTTTTCAAGGAACGTATATGGTATTGCTAATGTAACCTGTCAATAACTCTATGTGAGAGCTAAGGAGTGCTAAGCGCCGTTTGTGGATGCAATTTGTTCCTTTATATCAATAGTAAAATTATTTTATAGAACCAGGTTAATTGTAATGAACCAAGTATAAACTAGTGGCTCTGTGAGCTGTAGGCATTGCGAGTAAGTATGCCATTTTTTAATTATCAAAAAACTGAATCAACAAAAAAAACTGTAGGTACCTATACTTCCTATCTACTCAATAATCGAACCTGCGCCCAGATTTCACGTGAATCGATTGAGAAAGGCGACCTGCAGAGGAAAACGGCCGGACATGCGGACAGCCGGACACCCGGACCTGATGAGTAAATTTTCAATCAATCCTACTAATATTATAAATGCGAAAGTTTGGATGTTTAGATGTTTGTTACTCAATCAAGCCCAAACGGCCAAACCGATCTAGATGAAACTTTGCACGAAGACAGTTCATATTAGCCCGGACCAAAATCGCGGACGAAGTCGTGGGCGGAAACTAGTAGGGAAATAACCCAAAGGCTATCTTGTTTTAAGCAGATGGATATAATGATATCGTATTTACTAATGGCTTGTGTAATTATATCTATAACATCGTATCCGAATGCCACTTAACCTTATTTGCAGACGACACCAGCGCAACAGTTTTTGCAAGCAGTCTACCTGCATGTGTAGAGAGGACAAAACATGTGCTTATGGCATTTTTATTTTGGTTTGCCATTAATAGTTTGGGATTGAATACTGCAAAAACGCAAATCATGTTATTTAAGAACCACCCCAAAAAGACTGACACTCTTAACGTACCTAATTATGAATGGAGCTTAAATAGACGTGGTCGATTGTGTAAAATTCCTTGGGGTGCGCATTGATTCAGCACTGAACTGGAAGCAGGAGCTCGAGTCCATTCAACATTCCATTCATTCAGCCTGTTACGCTCTGAGAAGCCTTAGGGATGATTTGACAGTGGAACAACTCAGGAAAGATTACTACGCACTGGTTGAATCCAAGTTGCGGTACAGCATTATGTTCTGGGGAAATGGCCACATGTATAATATAAACAAAGCACTGGTTGCACAGAAAAGAGCGATACGATCCTTTTTGCGTCTTCCTTAGAGGGCGTCCTGTAGAGAACACTAAAAATTTGAGCATTCTGAAGGTTCCTAGTTCGGTATGTACTCGTCTCTCACCGTGTTTGTGAAAAATATATCAAAATATGAGACGAGTGAGGAACAAAAGTTGCGCTTACTTACGCGCACCAAAAACTTGAATCCTAATAATTTCTGTCCCAAGCACAAGATAGAGCAGCATTGCACCAGGAACCTGGCAGTATCTTTTTTAATAAGCTTCCCACTAACTTTAAAATGATTACAAACGGTCTCGCGTTCAGTAACCTATTGAAAGCATATTTGTTGAGGGGGTGCTTCTATAGTATTGAAGAAATATTTGCACACAATATTAAAAAACTAGTTTTTTCTAAATATCTGTAATGATGTACGTGAGGAGTAATAGTATTTACTTCTATTATTAATTGTAGGTATGTGCAAATTTCAAACACAATCATTTTATTGTTCAAGAATAAATGCGGAATTGAATTAAACGTATTATTCATTGGATTTATTATTATTTAATCGTATGGCGATCTGTAGAATAGGCTGTGATTGAATGATATTAAGTACATTGATACACCTATAGAAAAATTGCAGATAGGTAAACTACCTACTTTTCTATCATACCTAATATATAACCGCTGAAGAATAGTGATGGCTATAATTTTATAAGAACAAAATACTTCCCTCTCTTCATTTAATTCCGGTTGCATCTTCAGCAATTCGCTGTTGAGCCCGGGTCTGGTAAATATTACCGAGCAGTTTCATATAAATATCGAGATATATAAGCTGCTCCTAATATATCGAGAATCATAATATATCAAAGGATCAAAGCAGCCGAGTCTAACGTATGGTAATAGTAGCAATATCATGATATTTATTGATAGTATCGATATTTACGAGATCTTTTACTGAGTAAGAAGAATGCTGCGATAAAATATTGGATTGACATCATCTTATGTAAATGGTTATATGCGGGTAGCTCGTAGCAATAACGATCTACTACAGTGCATGACATCCATGTTGATGTAGTTATTGAAATAAATTATTTATAGAAAGCATAGTTTGCATAGACCATAGGTAGCTTGTTGTATTTTATTTACTATTTTGTTCTAACATGCAAATATTGTGTAGTTTAAATTAAAGTTTTTTTTTTCTTTTAGAAAATTGACTTAATTTATCGTTAAATGTATATTGAGGTACTCTTATGTACATTTTGTTAACTAGTACGGTACAGAGAGAGGAACCTCACGCCGATAACTTGTGTCCAAAGCCATTAGCCATCTGTATTTGTTCCTTGGTCTAGTTGTCTTGTCCCGATAATTATAGTCAAATTGGAACGAGGAATTGATCTGACATTATTTATCAAAATTGCAAGGACTCATCTTGGAATAGACTTTACTTAAAGTGTACGAGCAATCGTCAATAAAACCTTTCAAAGAAGGTAGGTACTTACTGAGGTACTTACACTTAGTGTTTTCTTGTAATTAGGTAGCCCTACTCTTTACTTACCTACTTAAATTACCTTTAGGTGTATAGATTAGTTTTTTACCTCGTTCATTATATTTTCATTAAGGAACTCCAATTATCGAGGTATTTATGGCATATTTTGCCGCGCTATCTCCAAAGATAATATTTTTTGAGAATGCTCTTCTTATGTTATCAAAAAACTTGTCGGTACAAAATATTCCCAGAATGACGGCACTAAAATTATCCAGTATCACATGCAAGCTTTACGGAATAAAAAAATCTGTATTCATGTCGAACAAAAGTTGCGTAACATTTCCTTTGTTTTGTGAATATCAAAAAACACCTCAACCCGTCCTTGCTCGGACTTTTGTTACTCTTTTATAAAGAAATTGAAAGTGTATTGTATGACTGGCCTTTTTAAGTTTTTGCCGACATTTTTAGTGGCCATAAAAATTTGGAGCACAAACAAAAAAGTCGGGAGAATCCTTCCGCGTTGCAATTGTATGCAGAGGTGTGCTTCAGTTAAAAATTACAGGTGGGATAGTGAAGGTGACTGGTTCACATTGTGATTATGTGCGGTTTTGTCTAAAACGTGGTTTTAATTGCTTTCTTTTATACCACATCATTGATTTATTACTGTCACGTTTAAGAGCGGTTTCGAAACAATACAAGGTAAGGTTCAAATTTGAAATTTTTAATGGTTTTCACTTTATTGTATTTCACGCAGTCATGTTTACGTCGTCTCCAAAAGCAGAGGTGTTCGCTGTCAATATTTCTTAAACGTGAATCGTGAACAAAAATAGAGGTGTTACAAAGCAAACAGCAATATGTCGCACATATCCACACAGTGCCGGGAACGTACGATTGCCAAAACACCACGTAATTTTATATCGACGTGAACATTTTCTCTGTATTATGATGCCCCACCGTTTGCTCTGCAGCGGGGCAAACGCTCATTCTGAGCGTATTTGCAGAGTTTGTATCACAATATTTGTAGAACGTGTCAACCGTCGTGTCAAATGCCACATATCTAGGCGTGACACGTTGCCTTGCACGACAATTCCAGTTATTACATGTGTTACTATGTTATTATCCCGTATTCTTTTCTTTTTGGCGCAATAAAGCGTTGATTACCTCACATTTCGTGTAAGACGCGGCGCCAATTGACGCTGTGAGCTGAAATAAGGGACTGTGGGGTGCCGATAACGTAAATGTTCCATGGTTTGTGTTTACTTTTGTGATCCAAAGAAAACAGCAATCAAAATCAAACCACGTAGACTTTAGCCTCTGTTATTCCCTAGTCTGTGCACGTGGCCTTATTATAGTAAGTACCAAAGAAGAAAACACGGAAGATACGACCCTTACAAACTTAGTTAATACAGGAAAAGATGCAAATGGACTGTTTCAAAATTGGACGGGGTTTCAAACTTTATCTACCTAAGTCTGAGATGGAAAAACTTTAGAATCTAAATGCGCCATCTACGCTTGGAGTGTGGTTGAACAATAGATCTTTTTTCTAACATAGTTAAGTTAGTTTTTGGTCGGAATGAGCAGTTCTTTTAAAGCGTTCTAGTTTTACAACGTCTTTGTAAAATGTGGAAGTATTTTGCGGTTTTGGCATGCACAAGCAGCCCTCGAGAGGTGATCTCGCAGATTCAATGTCCAATCTTATGTCGGATTTCTGATAATATGCGCGCCGGTATGAGGCGAGATAAGATGCTTTTTCACGGACTCTGATACGAGTAGCTACGATAAGTATTAAAGTTTGAATTCAGTATTAAAACTCGGGATGGCGGCTAATCCGGGGACTTATAAAGCGCCAATTTCACAGATCACGGGGTTAGTGTCTGGCCAACGTGATAAATTATAAGATTCATATGATAAGTTACTGCTATAGATTCGAGACGCTTTTTCTTTATTATGGTCTTGCTTACGATTTCTGTCATTGCTTTGATTCTCACTTTGAGACCTAACCAGGGTTCCGTTACGTATAGAGCCTGATAGCAATAGATAGCCGATAGGTTTTAAAAGCTGGTAGGTATTACACATTGTGCGTAACTAAGCATCCCTATCAGAACAGAAAGGGTCCCAAAATTATCCCTAATCAATGACTGTTATTTACTTACCTAACTACTTAAATTGAATAGCGAGAGAAATGCTTTTGGAAATATCGGTATAATTAAAAGCACCTAACTCCACATTTCCTACATAATTTTAAACGCTTTACGAACATTTACATTGCGTTTTCCCTACGTATACTTTGATCTAACATGATCTATTTATAACAAAACTATAAGAACCTAAATTTTTACCTGTAGGTCTATCTTCAGCCAATGCTGCTTATCCTAAAAACGCCAATCTGATAGACACAATATCGAAGGTCGGCACACGAAGGGCCAAACATAGTCGAGACATGTAACGCTTCAAGCCTTCACCATAAAATGCATGATGAATGGTCCCCTGGCTCGCGTGCCGCCCTCGCGGGGCGGGCTATGCCATCGGTAACCAATACTCCTAAACCCCTACTCGAACAAGAATCCTTTAAACTCCACGAGGAAAAAAACGTGGCGGGGACGATTCGGTCTCCGATTATAATGGTCGCCATAGGACGTTGCACTTTGGAGCTTAAAATATGATTACCTTCATTCAAAATGGCCAAAATTTTTACTTGAAATCTGCGCGAATCTTATGGTCCATTTGAATTGTAAGTTTGTTAAAAGACACTAATTACAAATAACTGCTCGATACCTTTATTGCATTTATGTTCCGTTAAGATCGGTTCGCAGCGTGGTACGAAAACACGCAGAATACGTTATCGTTTCAGGACCACCTGCCTGACATAAGCACATATAAACGACTGTTTATGCTTATATACGACACGTTATACGGAATGAATCCACGAGTTTATTGAAGGTGGAATTAAAGGATTAAATTAAAGATTGCGACGTGAAAGCTGTAATTTTGGCGAAATAAGTATCTTCACCGTGGGAAACGGGTTGGTAGCTAAACAACAATTTATTTGAAAAAATACATAAAATGTAATGTATCTAAGCAGAAACCCTTTACAAACGTTAATAAAGTGCGTTCGCCTAAATGTCTGACGATAAAAATGTACAGAGGTTTTTCAGAATACCTAATACATTACTAGTGGTTCTTCGTTACATAAACATGACCTAGCGTTAGGGCTTTCCTAACATCGGCCCTGTAATCTGTTGAGCCATATTTGACCAAGCAAAAGGATTCATGAAGATATTTTCGTTACTTCGTCGACATTCGATCCCATTATGTTTATATGTTTTTTTTTAAGCGTTTTTTTTTTTTTTGGGTGGATAGTAAACACCTAAATGCCTACTAATATATCTACCTAACAATAAGCGAGACATTTTAGCTGGTTCCTAAATAAAACCAACGCTGAAACCAATTTAAACAATTATATATTTAACTTTGTCATTCATTTGGATATTATTACTTTATTAGGAACCCGTGCATACATACGATTTTGACAGAGTGCATAAATATGTAAATCCGCCCCAAACTTCAGGCTCCACATGGATACGTTTAAAATGCAAACGGCCATACATTTGACATAACGGTCCATGTTTGAACCACGTATCTAACTAGCCGCTTAACTTTGGGGCCACGAGAACTGATCACCTCACGACTCGTAATCCTGGCTGGGTGACTTTAATTATAAATTAGTGAAAAAAAAGCTGTGATTTTTCCCAAGCAATTACCAGTTGTTACCACTAAAGTGTTGGTGGTGTAACAACCTTTACCGGTAACAGCTGGGAATAACTCAAAAATTATTCAAGTGCGTTCCCGAAACCAAACTACCCACACAAGCAACAAAATTATCCCAGAGTGCGTATTTTATAGACCTACAGCACTAATAACTTACAATAGCAGCAGCTTATAATAGCGTACATGAAATTTGTTTGCGCTTCTAGTACATCTGTTCTTATAGCTTAACTTATAATCGCTAATAGGCTTAAATTAACCGCACAATAAAAGCTAAGGTGTCCTATTCAGGTATTGAAAAGGCGGACACGCGCTTGAGAGTATTCACTGTGGTTAGCAATACTTATTATTGCCTACAGGAAGCAATATAAAACCGTTATAAGTAAAGTATGATTAAATACGAGCAACAAATAAAACCAAACGTACTGGAAACCGTTTACACATCTTACTTACATTTATAAGGGTTTATAAAGTCTACTTTGTGGATCCTTTATAAGTAAATAAGTTCTTTAAGTGCTTATTCTAAGAGAGTAAATGTAGTTGTTCTTATTGAGCATTATCGAATCTTAGTGTTTATAAAGGTTTAGTGAATCACCATTATTATCCAAAATAATCTTCATGAAGCCTGTAAAGGAGTACAATCGTTCTTAATGGTTTTGTAGTTCTATTATGGTCTCATCACGGATATGTTGAATATCTGGTGCTAATTTTATAACAGGCAAAGGACGTATCACAGAAATTGACGCGGGTGCCGCACAAGACAGTGACAATGGAAATTCATGACATAATGTTATCGATGTTTCTAGAGAAAGCAATTTAGATCAGACCACGAGGAGAGCATTAGTGATGAATCTTAACACGATGACGAAAGTGATATTAAAGGCTATTCTAATTAAAATACGAACTATAGGAAAAAATATAATAACACTTTCGGAAACAAAAAAAAATACAACCGAATTGAGAACCTCCTCCTTTTTTTGAAGTCGGTTAAAAAGATGTCCTGCCTCAGGACGCCGCAACGCTTCTTGACATAAATAAAAACAAGACAAAAGCCAAATGTTGGTGCATTGAAATTATTGTAGAACCCTAATTCCTAACAATATGGCGATATTGTAGTTCTGATGAAGAACCATTTGCTCCTATAAAGGGATGGTAACGTTCTTCAAAATGGTTGCTACTTTTGATTATATTTTTTATTGTAGCCTAATTTATTTTAAATACAACTTATTAAATAAGCTGGTTTTTAAGAGGCGCGTAAAAAATTAAACACAATATGCTTCACCGAAAATGTGCGTTCGCATGAGAATGCACGAACATCTTATATTTATACTTATTTTTATCAGAGGCTGGAATTCTCGTGGCACTTTCGAGCTGTCATTGGGACTTCTCATTTATCGACTTCCGATATTCATATTATATCGATACGTTAGGTATATAACACTAAATATTAAAGAAGATTGAAAGTAGAGGTAAACAGCAGGCGGTCTTGTCGCTAAATACTCGTATATATGCAACCAAACGAAGAGAATGATAAGTTAACATTGTCACATTTTATCAGTTCAGTTCAGTGTTTTATCAATTTCATATTCAAAGTCTGTTTTAGTGCTAACAAGTGTTTCAACATTAGTTTCTCTGTAAAAGAAATAGATAGTCATATTTCTTTCCAAATTATCTGGTTTTAAATTATTTCTTTTACAGTCAAATGTATCGATATAATATGAACATCGAAAGTCGATAAATGAGAAGTCCCTATGACAGCTCGAAAGTGCCACGAGAATTCCGGGCTCTGATTATTATGTAAAACTTAAAATAATAGATACTTTTATTAGGAAAATATCTTACCCCTTATACCTTAAGTTTTTTATACAAAGTAGGGAACAACTTACAACACAAGAACACAAAATTCACAACTGTTTTTGGAAAAGCTTGTAACAGAAATATGGAGCACGTTATAGTCTTGTTTGGTTTTGTAAGGCGCTTATAGTGAGCTTTGCAGGAGCAAATAGTTTTGCGAAGTCCAAATATAACTCTACTATTGGCTTAATTGGTTGGCCACTAATTCTACTATTAGTGCTTTATTAGGACAAGTACGCCTATAAATTGGGCCCTTTTCCGTGGTTATAAGCGCTTAATATCCCGTTATAGTCCTGATATTATGTGGTTCTAGGACAATTACCATACCACTTTTTAGGGTTCCGTAGCCAAATGGCAAAAAACGGAACCTTTATGGATTTGTCACGTCTGTCTGTCTGTCCGTCCGTAAGTATGTCATAGCCACTTTTTTCCGAAACTATAAGAACTATACTGTTGAAACTTGGTAAGTAGATGTATTCTGTGAACCGCATTAAGATTTTCGCACAAAAATAGAAAAAAAAACAAAAAATTTTTGGGGTTCCAAAATTTTTTTTTTCATCAAACCCATACACGTGGGGTATGGATAGGTGTTTAAAAATGATATTGAGGTTTCTAATATCATTTTTTTCTAAACTGAATAGTTTGCGCGAGAGACACTTCCAAAGTGGTAAAATATGTGCTTCCCTGTCTAAAATAAGAGAATGATAAGACTAAAAACAATATATGATGTACATTACCATGCCAACTTCTACTGAAAATTGGTTTGAACGAGATCTACGAGTAGTACCTAAGTAGTTTTTTTTTAATACGTCATAAATCGTCGTCGTCAATTTACCTTTCATTCAACGTATAATGGCACGGAACCCTTTGTGCGCGAGTCCAACTCGCACTTGGCCGGTTATTGTTACTTGAGTACCTAAGTACGAATCCACTTTAGATACTTCCCTCCAGGGCCGCTCGTATCGTTCAGCTCCGATAAATCTCAGTATGATATCAATAGTTTTCATTCTTGAAGAAATTGGATACGTATGTAGGTAGGGGAGACTTGCCGTATTCGTACCCCCTAAGGGAACATGCTAATATCTGAAAATATAGATAAGAAAAGGACATTCAATTGTTATCAAAATAATCTTTATTTAATGATTAATCAACAAACATAATAACTTCAACATAAAGTTCAACAACTTCTGAGAAAAACAAGTTTTTAAAAAAAGTGGAAAAAGTACGATTTAGGTTATATTGTCCTAAAACGTACCCGTGTATCCCTATATCGTACTTTGAGATCCTTTAATTATTTTCAGTCTCATAATCACAGCAATCAACTTTATATAATTATCGTGTAAATTATCTAACTAATTAGACAACTTCTTTGTAATCAGGTCGGTCATAAAATTAACAGTTTAATTATGTGACGCATATTTAACTGTTTTTTTCTAATTCTTTACAATCGTCACAAATATAATCACGAGTATCTTTGTCAACGCCAGCACATAGTTCGTGAATCCAGGTTTCACAATATGTGCACTGTATCATGTCTTCTTTTTTATTCTCTTTGCAAAAGGCACAGTACCAGTTTTCTTTTTCGGTCTCTTTTTCTTTTTTTGCTTTTTTCGTATTCTTTTTCTTTTCGGTATTCTTCCTTTTTACTACTTTCTGTCCGTCTAGGTTCCTACATACAGCTTTCTTTTTTGACTCGTAGGTTCTTTTAGTGTTTGACCCCGTCGACTTAGTCTCTAATTCTTTCTTGTAGGGACTTTCTGTAAGGATTTGACATGTTGTTTTGTTTTTTATGACCCGTTTCGATTTACCAAGACTACACACGGGAGAGAGAGTTTGTATGGCTGCCCGAATTTCAGTAGCTTCCAAATTATCATTTTTGTCAAGCTTCGTTCCAGTTTCTGCAACCGTGTGACTATGCAGAACATAAACTGTACTCCCGGTAGATGTCGAGGGACTTAAATTTGGAATCTGCTCTCTTTCTGGGGTCAAACATGCAGTAGTTTGAGTGTCTTCATTTCTGCCGACAGTTTCCGTCTCTCGCTTGTTGCAAGGCAATGTTGATGTTGCTTGGGGTGTCAATGTTGCTGGTTGATCCTGAACTAGACGTTTTTCAGTCGCAGATTCGACCGTCACAGTTGGATTGGAGCTAGTTGATGGCGCTATCGCTACAACTACTTGTTCTTCACAGTCCTCGTCAAGTACAACATATTCGTCATCTCTGATTTTAAACCGATTACAAGGCCATAGCCCACAGGACTCGAATCCATGGATGGCTGTTTCCATACAGACAGCTCGTGGGTATGACATTCCCAAAATCTCTGAAATGTTTGCTTGCTTGATGACAGAGTCTGGGTGGTTTCTCATCCATGAAGTACAAGCAGAATTGAAATTTAGCTTAAGTGGCTTAAAGAACGATCGGTCCAATGGCTGAAGTTTGTGTGTAGTGTGGGGTGGCAAAGAAAGCATAACAATTCCATATTCTCGTGCAAGATTGATGGCACCCAAGTTTTTAGTGTGTGTTGAATGCCCATCTAAAATAAGAAGAATCTGCTTTTCTTCTGATTTCTCTAGCCTTGTAGACTTGATGAAGTGGTTCAGCCAATCCACAAATAACTCTGAAGTTATCCAGCCACTGTCAGAGCAAGTGTACACAGTATTTGGTGGTCCTCCTCTTTTAAGATCATCTGTCATTCTTTTGCGCTTAAATATCAGCATAGGTGGAATAAATTCTCCAGCCGCGTTCAGGCAGCAGATACATGTTGTATTCAGGCCTCGCTCTCCACTTGTAACAGCACCAACTTGACGTTTTCCCTTAAGAGCTAAAACTTTTGGGGGCTTATGCACTGTACTCAAGCCAGTCTCGTCTACGTTGTAGATTTGATGAGCTGCAAATTTTCCTTTATCAAGTAGGCCTTCATATTTTTCAAAAAACTCCATTACAGTTTTTTTGTTAAATCCCTTACAACGAGCCATGGACGTCGGTTCTGGAGTCCTTAATGATATTTGAGGATATTTTCTTATGAATTTATAATACCATTTCCAGCCAGCTAATTCTGTTTCGTGGTTAAATCTGTGCGGCAAACCATATTTTTCCGCCAACTGGTATGCTAGGCGACGTAAATCACGTATGTACGCCAAAGAATCTGGATTGCAGTTCCAAAATGTGACTGACCAGCTCGTCTTCCATTGCTTGTGTCAAACATTTTGGGCGACCAATTTTTTCGTATACATTCAATCCTTTCAAATGACGCCGAAACGTTGGTTTTGGAATTTTATATGCACGACAAGCTTCATTAAACTTTAATCTGCCATTTTTATACTCATTAAGAGCTTTTTCCATGTCATCACTGGACCAAGTATTGTATTGTCGCTTGGCCATGTCAACTATAAACAAAAATTAAACATTAAATCCTAAATCGTACCGGTACGAAATAAATCAAAATGTTGGGTACGAATTAGGCACAAGATAACGAACGATTTCAAATTTGCCGCGTAAGAAAATGGCTGCCTTGTGGCGTCTGCGCCGATAGTAATTCAACACGCAAGTAAATGTAGAATTGAGATAAAAAAGTCTTATTTGCATGACTCATCTTAAACACAATTTAAAAACTTATGAATGAACCAAAAAAATTACTCAAAAACATCGAAATTACTCACTTTTTCAATAATTTTGTACGGAGCAGCAGCGCGGAGTTCTTGTTTAAGTGACGTAACATGGCGGACTAGTAGTTCCATTTTCTACCACTAGCGTCGCTAGTGCTGTGTCTGGTTACGAGAAACTGATGAGGTACGTTTTAAGAACAAGTACGATTAAGGCAAGTTTCCCCTAAGTACTGTATCCCGTCGCGTATTCAATTTAAAAGCTACTCGAAGATTTGAAACAAATGAACAAGTAAATATACCTACGGAACGCGAACGAAATAAAACTTGTAAAATATCGATATTGCAGTACATTTAGATGCGCATTACAGCGTTCATTGGCGCTTAGCGAAAACGTTTAAACTCTTTAAATGTTCGTGAGATTGCACGATGGGTACCTAACCGTTTTGCTGATGGGGGATGCAGTTAGTTACTAGGTAACCGGAATATACATATTGAGGAACGTGAAGCGTCACGCAAGTAGTGAATTTAGTTTGAATTATTAAGATTGGGCATGTACTACAAACCAGTGAAAAAAGTTTCAGTTCTCTGTCAAAGTATACAATATCAATATCGATGTTCTTTAGCACTAGTCATGTGCAAAATGTGTCACTAAAAAGAAAAGATTGATATGCATCTTGTAGTTCACTAGTTCAATTTATTTCAGTAGCTCTGGAGGTGCATCTACATCAGTTGATATAGATAGATAGATTAGATATCACATCAGTCGTACACGACTTTCAATGAACTATTCTTACCTACTTGTCATATTTAAAATTAAAATAACATTAAAATGAGTGATTTAATCATCGAATCGAATCATATTCAATGATCAATAGGCAGAATTACCTACACATATTCTAAATGATATACTGAAGTATTGAAGTATATAAATCCGAACTGAACTAGTGAACGAAAGAGTGACACAAAGTGAAGTACTTCATTTGAATCACTCATTCGCGAACTACTCATGTCTATTTAGCACTTAAGTAGGTATACCCTAAACAACACGAGGAAAATCACATATAGGTATCTATAATTTTTCCACCTGGACACTTTTCAACCTATAAAAAACTACATCGATCTGATATGACCAATGATAGAAACGCAGTCACAACAAAGTTAAATAGGTATTTTTCCAACCTTTGCATGATACATTCCACTCAGTATTTTCCTCTGATTTCGGAGGGCTCAAAGCGCTGCATCGGTAAATCAGCTGAGGGTCTCGCTCGGTGACCCTCGCTCACTAATCCCAATAACCCAGACGGGATCCACCCACAGATAACATTCAAAAGATAGCTATCGGAACCTTTACGCTTACCGATTACCCATCATGACTGACTAGACCGGGTTCCTTGTGAGTTTGTAGTGGTTTTATTTTCTTACTAACGAATGACTTTAATTTTTTTAAATTCGGAATCTTCACTCAGATTCAATTAAAATCTTTAAGTATTTTTGTATACGAGAACAATATTCCTTTGCTATTTCGCTAAAAAACGTGTAGGTCTATTAGCGAGGATGATAATCACCTATTTGCGTATTTTTGAGAAGCATATTATTCTTGTAGCTTATCATGACTTCCGCAAAATAACGTCTGATTCAATCAAGTATTTTTGTTTTGTTAGTCCGGGGTAATTGGCCATAGTTTTTTGGAACTCTGTTAAAATAAAAGCTTACACATTACGAATGCATTTTTTATTTCTTATTAAACTTTGCTTACTTTGCTTTACTTTGCCAGGTAAAACATGAACGCACCAAAAATATTGACGCTGGTCTAAACAATCAAAGACGATTTTACTTAATCTGTGCTTTTTTTTCGCCTAACTGTTAATTGCACCCGTGCTCCCACGCAAGAAGCGAAGCGAAATAACCAAAAACTCGCGAAATCAAGTCACTGGTTCCATGAAATATTTCGTGGGCCATCTCCCACTTATGACCATCTACCTCGGAATTACCCTAAATAACTAAGTAATTCTTAAAATGAACATGTTAGATTTATGTGACTGTTCTACTTTGCCACTCTCTCAGAAAGAGACGAATCCTAAATTAATGCTGGTGTACACCTACCTATACGTAAATTAAACGGACTTAAGCCATACCAAACCAAAGTCTTATTTCGAATAAGTTTGTACTTATTCGAAATAAGTTAGTTTGTACTCACAACAAGGAATTACGTAATTTGGGAGGCATGTACAGCTTAATTTCGGAGTCCAATCCCTTTAATTTTGGGATATCCAATCTTCGTCCGAATAGATAGATACCTAACGGTTTCATTAACTTAAGATCGGTTTAATCTCGACCGGCATCCGAGAGTGGCGTCTCAAGAGGCCAAAATTAATTCAAAGAACAGAACAACATTGAACGTACAAAGCACTAACTTTTACTTTGCAGAAACCATCTGCCAAGCGATTCTAATCTTTTGGTTCAAGGAATATGAGCCAACATACAGTTCGGGGGGTTATTTATAACCTGGTAAAGTTGCTGAGATCGTCTATCAAGCAGTGGGCAAGAAACAGATGGCCTGAACGGGTTGTACTATTCAAATGAATCTAAAATTATTATTGGCTAGGTAGGTTCATAATTATCTTGATAATGTCACGAAGTAGGGTAACGCCAGACGAGTGCATTCGAGCCGTAATTTAATTTCGGTGGTTTTCTGTTTGTTAATAAGTTAATTTAGGCAAAATATCATGTTTGGCAGACGGAGGAAAATATTGAAGTTGAATCGTATAGAGAGTTGTAGGAAAAGGCAGAGAATAGAACAGAATGGAAATTACTCCACCGACAAGAGCCAAGCTCTTAAATATATGATGATGGCAGACGGAGAACGTTTCGCTTGCATGATATGAATACCTATATACATAATAGCTATATAAACTGAAATTAAAGTACAAATGATACTTGCAGACTACCTACTATGTAAAATGCTTACCTACTGCGATATAATTCATGTTATTTATTTGAAGGCTCCGTTTTCATACCTATGTTTTTAAACAAAGGCAAGCATAATAAGCACTACAAAATGTTCTGCAAAAATGTCAGACATTTAAAGAACAGGAAAAATGGGATTGCTTAAATGCTAAGCTGGCATACGTAAGCCGAGACATTTTGTACAGTCGTCTAGTCAAGGGATGGCGATGGCCCGCTCGCCGCGAGACGCCGTCGGCGAAATAAGTAGGTAATCACGTAGGTAATGCCAACAGGGGGCGAAGTCATAAGAAACAGCATCGTAAGAAAGTATTAGTATTCTGAAAGTCGGACGGAGATCTATGATGGTTAAATCTACTAACGATTTAAATACGAATAGGTTAGATTTTCACCGAACGCATGACCAGACGAACTCTTTTGCATCGGGGCTCATACATATTGGAGTAACAATAGACGATCTAATTGGCAGGTTCCAATATACTGGGCCAACGATCCATACAAACGTAAAAAGAATTTTCTTAGTTTTCTCTTATCAGAACACGATACCTGTTATGCCCTTGATTTTATACGCAATAATAGTAATAATAAGGACTTGTTGTTTAAAAAAATAATCTCTTTGAATTTTCGGACAAGCTCGCCAACGCCTATGCTATGCTCCACACAAGCAAGTAGTGTGTGTAGCCGGTCTAAGGGCATATCATTAGGTAGGTTCCTTCTGGAGCTGGCTGCTAGTCTGGACGGGACATACTTCTATAGGTACCTACATTGTGTAAGATGAGTCTGGTTTAAAAGTATACAATCCGGAGGCGGCGGCGGCGGAGCTAAGAAAGTAATTAGGGAGGAGGTAGATATACCTACTTACAGTAATGCTACGGTAATGCTGAAAACCACTTTTCATTAATATAAATAAAATTTGTATTTATACCTGAGTGAATTAAGCCATTTAATCAAATAAAGGTACATACTTAGTTATTGAAGTACCTAAGTAACTTTGGGAAATAGTTTTAAGATAAACATAAGCTTAAATGGGACGCAACGCATCCTTAAATGTTTTTTAGGTAGTCATATAGGACCTTCTCATAAATTAAAAACGTTTCACGACAAAGAATTGCACCATTGGATATATATTACGTTTATTTTTTAAGCAATGATCATTAGCTATGTCAATGCGCAATAGTTTCACTAATGAATAATTAAATGTCATAGCTACAGTAACGTTTTAAATTTCATTTAATTGGTGGACACATTACTTCATTATAAGTATTTTGTTTACTAAAAAATACGAAAACCCAAGTTAGGTTTTAGTAGTTTACTAAGAAATAAATCAAATGAAAAACGTGCTCCGAGCCACCATTCCTCGCAGCCACCAAACCAAAAAACTCAGCAAGACTTAACTCGAACATAACTATGCACAAAATGTCTTCTATCAAAATCTCATCTCGTGTCTGGCTCAATGATCACCTAAGCATTGCTAAATCCGAGTATTCGCATGCAGGTTTGCATGGTGCAATGTGGGACCTTGTAATGAATGCACCCTTGGGCGAGGGGAGGTACCCCCGAACCACCCCTTTCATCCCCCCTCGGGAATATCGGAGATGTCGCTTGTTTGTTTATTTCGGAACACCGAAAGGCTGAAGGTTAATTCGGTTTCGTACTATTCTCTGGGATCGCGTGAATGGAAATTTGAAAGTTAAACGTTGAGGGATACATATTCCGAGTGCTTGCGTTGTACCTATGGTGTTTCGTAAATATTTTCACTAAGTTATCTGCGCTTTTGCTATGCCCATCAAAACAAAGGCTGTGCAATTACGTCATCGCAATAATCTAGTTGAGCAATTTGTATACTTAGAACAGTGAAAATAAAAGTAATCTGCACAATATTATTTAGGTGGCTATAATTAAAATAAACACTAATAGGGGGGTAATAAAATACTTAGTTAAGTGTCATAGCACCAATCGTTCCAAACAGTGGAGGATTACTTATTATACTAATACTACCTATGAATAACAACGTAGGTATCCAAATCCATTTTGCCGAACCAATCGTGCAAACCCGTCCCAGAGACGTAGGTAGGTATACTTAGAGTAAGCCTTCCAAATGTACGAGTATTTAAGAAAACCGCTACCTTAACAGCCCTTTCCCAGGGCCATTCCCATGGTCCGGTAAGTGGCCCAGAACACACATAGCATATGTAACACGTGAGTACTACCTAATGCGTGTTTTTGGTCCATTAGTGTGTCGTTGTTTATCTGGGAACTGTAAATCACCGCGATAGGGCCGTCTCGACGTTATTATCTAATTGAAATATTTGAAACGATAGTGGGGGTTATTTACCGTTGGTTTGGAGATTGTTAGTGCGTTACCCTGCCTTATTTGGTACATACCTACTTAATAGGTAGGTTGTAAGGGTAACCTAAGTTAGTTTAGTAAAATAAGCCATTAAAGTGCTGTCAACAATAAACAGGGTTCCAAAATCAATAGATTACGGAATGAATCTAAATTCTTAGACTCGGTTTTATTAAGATCCGTCAGTTTGTCCAATAATATTTTTGTAACACGCTAATTAGGTAATTTTTTTTACACGCTGCTGACCAGTTTAACGGATAAGCGGATTCTTAAAACTGGCCCTTAACAAAACTCTATCGGGCTCGGAAACAAAATTAAAATTAAACGTGTTAAAAAACTATTTTAAACTTGTTGCGACTCTCGAAATGAAACGTAAAATTAATGCGCATATAGGTACTTATCTATTTACACGGCTGACTATAATTTGTGATAATTAATAGCAATGCCCTTTTTGCAACAGTAAAGTCGTGCCCTTATTTTGCAAAAATATGCATAAGTAACTAGATAAGAAATACAAAATGCTTTTAGCAGTAGCCTATTCAGATAGGGATCTTACCAGATGAGAATATGCGGACCTCGTATATTTAACATGAATGAGGAACCAAGGTGAGATGACTACAATTTCCACAGATTGAAGATAACCTACCAACTCTGAGATGCCAGCTTAAACCGTACCCCTGTCAAACACGTGTACGTTGAATTTAGAGTTCTATTCCAACGGGTTAAAGGTGAATGCCAATGGTTTTTACAGTTTTCGTAAGTTGGTTGAGTTATTATGATATACCGACAGCTTCAATCAGTAGTTGGTGGAGTGTAGGCGTAGGTGCGGGGTTTAACACGTCTATTCCGAGATCGTGATGAAATGGTAATGTATTTAGTAACGGTAAATACCTAAATAACCATAATAGTTTTCAGTTTTATAATAGTGGCGTAAGGCCAGCTTTGTTATGCACTGGCAAGCTAACTAAAATGGGTTAAATAAAAAACTGAACGGTTGAATATGATTTCTAAAAAAACGGCCAAGTGCGTGTCGGGCCACGCGCAGGGTAGGGTTCCGTAGTTGCCCGTCTGTCACAGAATACGGACTTAAAAGGGGCTTTTGGGGTTTTTATTATAGCTTACCCTCGTAAATAATCGTAAATAGGTATGATTATTTTTATAACACACCAATGTATAGGGTCATTTCGCTGGTTAGCGACCACCTAATTTCATGTGCCGGTTAGCGACCACTCAGCTGAACTCAGCTAGTATTCACCAGTTGGTGAACAGAATAATACGAACGACCTACTTAAAACAAACGAACAGATGCCAACTGCGAGGTTAGCCCAGCCTAGCAGCACTGATGCTGAGGCGCGACGCGAGACGAGAAAATATACTATTACTAATTTACTTTAAAATTCGAATTACTTAAGTAACTCTTTTATGAAACAAATTCTATCAATTCGTTCAAATTCTAATGACAATGTATATACACCCGAAATTAAATGCATTTCTTACCAGTCAACTAGTTATGTCTACTACTCGTTAACTAGTTATGTCTACTTAACTGTGATAGTTTTCATTTTAAATTCATTATATGTACTACTGCCACGAATTTTTTCACGTCCCCAGTAGTAGCCATTTAGCCGCCAGGGGAAGGGGGGGACACACATGACTCGAACAAAAATTAGGGCTTTAAATCCCATTATCTCGCAAACGCATTTAACTGAGTTGAAAAATAGCTTTAGAAAACCCATAATAATTTTGAACAAGCTATCCAACGATACCCCACACTATAGGTTTAACGAGAAAAAAAAATACATCGCCAATTTACATGTAGGGGAGGTACCATAAAAAAAAACAGGATTTTATTCTACTGTTTTGTCGGCGTGATTGGTTTATATACCCACGCCGAATTGCAGTTTTCGAATTGTAAGGGTTACTGAGCCGAAGACGGACAGACAAACGGACGGACATGGCGAAACTATAAGGGTTCCTTGTTGACTAAGGAACCCTAAAAAGCGACGTATAATTTACCTGAATTATATCAACTTTGTATACCTGCAGGTAGATCACGTCGCGCATTGTACTAGGTAGGTTAGGTAGGTCTAAATGACAATTTTTATATGGAAAAATTACAGTTGCATCATCCTAACGCGCGTTGGAAACGTTACGTGCATGATTACCCCTCACAATTAAAACTAACTAGTTAATTTATTTTAGGTATATACAAATAAACTGTCGAATGACGGAGTTCTTTATAGTTACTACAAAGGTATACATTTATTTATCCTTAAATTACCTTAAATATCTCGCATTTGCCTACCTCTAAGCGCCGTTTAGTTACAAATAGCCCGTCGGCCCATTTCCATTGTCCGCGAGTGTACTTTTTCAGTTTCGTAATTTAAATGGGTAAAGCTTCTATTTTACGGCGTGATATAATTGAGTTTGTTACCATCGTCATCCTGATTTAAGAGTTACGCTTGATTTATGTACTTAATTATATCTAGGTCGTGGTTGGGTTGTGGGTTGTGTTGTGAGGGATCTTCCCCGATCTTTTCCAGAATTAAAGTCATTGTTGCCCTCAAATAAATTTTAATTTTCCTTGAATCCATCGTTACGCTCAAGTTGCAATATAACGCCCTCGCCGTAAATATACCATTTTACTCCCATGAGACACAATCTATTATTTTATCAAAAGACATGAATAAAGTCTTTAGCGAGAGTATAACAATTGATTTGTGTTTCGTTTCGAGTCTCAGTGTCGGGATACCGCACCACTTAAGTTTCTGTTTTGGCGGCTAAACTTTAGCCTAATGGTTGACCGGTAGAGATTGCCTGAAGACATTAAGTCCGCTAATTGTAATTTATTTTAAATTTGTGAAATAATTAAACATTATTAAAAATTAAATAAAAATAAATAACATAACTATTGATTGTGGTCAGTCCTGCTGCTATCAAATGTTGTTCCTTCCTGTCATAAAACTTAGTCATATATTAAGGTATTTTCTGTCTTTAGTAATGTCTGTCATCAGAAAACCATACCCTACTATTATAAGGTAGAGACAATACTGCCAATTAAGTAGGTATGGACCTAGGCGAGTATTTGTTAGAAATGTCTTGAACAGGATATCCTCTGAGATCGTTGAATTAAATAAGTATGCTCGCTGGCTTTGTTTCATTCTGGTGAACAATCTCAGTAATTCTTATTACCTATACACTTTTAGGAATCTTGTATTCTGATTAGAAACGCTTTATAATCAAAAAGATAAGTTAATTAAAGTACATGTCTTTCTATCCTTCGTTAATTGTGATTTAATGATATCAATCGGCAAGCTAAACGATATAGTTTTATCAGATGTAAATATCAAAAATCATGTACATATCAATTAAGGTATTAATTGCAAAAGTCAGTCCATGACGCCCTGTTAGGACACACAATATTAACTTAAGAAACGTACAACTAAATATCTAATAAATCAATTGAACAATTTTAAATATGTAGTAGAATAACGAATTAATAAGAACATTTATTTATAAAAAGAATTAATACAATCAATTCGTTAATATGAAAACATTACAAATTATTAAATCGCTTAGATAGTCCTTTACAGAATAATAGCAATTACTAATTAATAATTTCTTTAATTTATTTTGAAACAAAATGTCAGTAGGTACTTGTTTGATTACATTGGGGATTTTATTGTATATTACGATGCATTAATAATGGGCACTGTTTCTATACATTGCTAAGTTTTTTTAGTTATTAGGTATACCGTGATCGAGAATTCTCTTTTTTTTTTAAACTCAAATAAATGTGACAGCATTTATATAAATACAGGGTAGTGTAAGAAGTTTGTGTTCAATAAAATGTGGTCAATAAGATGTCACCATGATATTTTTTTTGTATTACCTATAAACAAATTAATTATCTTGAGGGGTGGACGAGCCAAGTCATAATATACTTATTAGACTGACTCTTGTCAACAAATTGACTTAACAAGACTTCTATTATATTAATCTAATCTTAAACAAATATCGACCAAATACACCCTTGTTTATTTACCAACAGAGTCTCGAGTGCGCATGCGTGCTCTGTGCATGTGTTGGTGCGTACATATATGTGCAGTCTGCTTGTGTGGGTGCCTATATATAGCACACAGTGGCTGAAACCACCCTTAGATGATGAACTGATCTTGAAACATCTTAGTTTATTGAGAATTTGTTTTCCGACTAATGAATTTATTAATCCCTTAGCCGGAAAATAAGGTATTTACCTACATGCTAAAAGATTTATTTTGTTTTTGATGTAGGTGTGTCACTTAATATGTTTTGTATGTACCTACTTATAATTTTATCGATTTTGGCTTTTAATAAAAGGTATACCTATACCTTAATAGGTACCTGTTCCGCAACAAAATGGGAAAAAGGGGCAGTAATAAAAGGTTATTAAACTTATTAAAATAGAATCATCTATTGAAAAATAATACCTAATTTTAATAAGTAGGAAGACGTAGGTATTGTATCCATGTGCACGTAGTGACTTACTCAATCCACGCTCATATTTACAAAAGCACCAAATTTAAATCCATTATCAATTATCATTTATCAGTCAGTCAGTAGGTATCTCCAGACACACGCGAATTCCAATGAGCAGATTCGCCAATTCGATATTTAAATTTATTCAAACGAAATTCTTCTTCGAATTTCTGATTAGCTTTGTGTCGGCCAGCACGTTTAAAAATAAACTATTTTGAAAATGGAATCATTTGCTTTTTAAAGATTAACAAAAAGTGTGGTAGGGAAAGAAGGACGCCATTAAGTGGAGCCTAACGCCATCTATCCGCGATCCTCTGAGGTTCTACCAAACTTCACCGAATGCTGCGGGACGCTGCGATTGATTCCGAGCATTTTATTTTAGATGTCGGTTTATTTCGTTTTGGACCAAGGTTGTGGAAAAGATGGCGTTGATGTAGAGTATGGCGAATTACATAATTGTATTTGGAGGCGGTTGTGCATAACGTCAATGACCGAAGGCGACGTTTTTATTGATACAAATATATGAGTATTATTTGAAGCACGAGCTCCAACAGGCGTTTAGGTACCCACGTGTAAAGTAATTATTTCTTATGTGATGAATAAAGATGCAATATTTCTCACTGTGAAAAAGCGATCCATCATTTCATATTATGCTTGAATATGTGTTATATTTAATGATCCCTTTAAACAATACAGAGCTAAGATTATTTCAACTATTTAAAAGAAAAACTTTGTTGTTTATATTTCTTCTATAAATAATTAACTATATTTTATCCTTAGTTTTATCTATTATTGATAAGGGCATGTAAAAAAAACAAGTTCAAATACTGAATCTTAAAATAAGTTATTAATACGCCCGATTATTTAGCTGCATCCCGTAGCATTCGGTCAGAAACCAGTTTCCCTATAGCAAAGCCGTTTTAAGGACGCGACAGTGCTTTCTATCTATCTCTCTCCTTATTATTGATTTGAGCTAAGGGGAAGAAAGACAAAATGTCATTATGCAAGTATTTTGCTCTTCTTTCGTTTTTCCTTTGACCATTATTATCTTCCAGGGATAACTTTTTTATTTTAACCAAATTTACATTCGGCGGTAAAAAATTGAGAAAGACCGTTTGATGTAAAGGTTTATTCGTATATAGGTAGGTACCAGTGGGACTTAATAATGATGATGATATAGATGTGTCGGTAATTTTTTATGAAGGTAGGTATAATTATAAGTAGCTATAATTTTATTACGTGATTGGATGGCGTAAATGTCTACTTTCTGCGTTAATTTGCACCTATAAATCAAGAGTAAAATAATACCGAATGGAGTGAATGAATAATCAGAAAAATTGCCTAGGTACACGTAGAATCTATCTAGCGATTTTGAACACCATTTAAAATACCTAGGTACCTACCTAAACATTAATAATACCCATAACAATACAAGTTTCGGTAATATGAATTTTTGAACTAGTAAAAAAATTAAGCTACCTTAACATTGTTTTTAAATATGATTATACCTATATCTACTCTATCGTCTACTGCTGTATAAACCTGCTGTACTCACCCTGCCCTCGCAGTACATATATGACGTTGCCAAATACGTCGTAGAGAACATCGACACTTTTCCCCATAAAAAGATAACTCGCACAAGGCAGGGGTCCATGAATCAACTCCTCACACACACCACTCGACTGACCAAGTCAACTAAACTCATCTCTCATGTGGGGCCAAAAGTATTCAACAAACTACCCGCGAACATAAAATGTGCGGATAGTATCTCATCTTTCTTAAGAAGATTAAAATCGTGGCTCCTCACCCACTCTTTTTATGACATCAAAGAATTTTACAAGTTACCACAATAATAATGAATATCCATAAACGTGTACAACTTAATTTAAGAATCATGACATGTAATATTTTGAATATTATTAATAAATGTCTTATGACTTATGACTTAAAACGCCTCTCAATTAATGAACCACTACGCACTCACACTCACTTTGGTATTTATTATTTTATTTATTTATTTATTTATTTATTTATTAAAACATGTAAACATGACATTACAGTATAACCAATGCGTCATGAAACGACATATACAAAAGACAAAAAATAAACACATATAATTACATTGGTACAGTTGATTGCCTGTCATCCATCTCCTCACAGAAGCTCAGACATTCACCGCACACATACATCCATCGCCACGCAATTAAGTCACACTCCGGTGCTGATGCCAAGAGCGCATTGAGTTGTGAGAGAGCGCGGATCAGCGGCGAATTCCTGCGTGAAACAGTGCGAGCTGCCGGCACCGCCAATAAATCGCGTCGTCGTGCCCTGAGAGTTATCCTGGGGATATCCGGAGTATACAATCGTACGAGGCGACTCACTAGCTCCGGAAAATCTGACTCGCCGCGTATGATCCGACACGCAGTCACCAACAAACTGTAATTACGCCTTACCTCCAACGAATTATAACCTAAGGTTCCTAACAGGTATTTGGTGGGATACAGGAATGCATAGTACCCAAAAACTTTCATATATAAAAAACCGTTGGAACGTTTTCTGAACTTTCTCCAGTAATAGGGCGTAAGTTGATTCGTGAGGGTTCCATACGATTGACGAAGCTTCACGCTTGCTTCTAACGAGTGCATTATAAACTAGCCTGATGGCCCCGGGATCATGAAAGTCGCGCAGGTTGCGAATCACAAAACCTAACCTTCGATAGCAGCTTTCAGCAAGTGATAATATGTGCTCATGGAAAGTAAGTCGCAAATCAAAGACCACATCGAGATCCTTAACACTGGAGACACGGTTGATAGGCTCTGCTCCGAGCATGTATTGAGCATGTATCGGGGTATGTGCACGGCAGAAGGTGCAGACACAACACTTGCCAGAGTTGAAAAGAAGTTTATTATCCAAACTCCACCGGAAGACCAAGTTGATGTCCCTTTGACTCACAATCTGTTAATTGCTCCACACCGTAAACTAATTTTACATCATCGGCATAAAGGAGACATTGGGATGACTTAATAAAAGTTGTGAGATCATTTATCATTATTCCGAACAGGAAAGGTCCCAATATGGATCCCTGACTGACACCAGATCGGGTATGATATGGAGCCGAGACAAAGCATCCATGTCGAACATATTGCAGCCGATCACGCAGATAACTAGCGAAGAAAGACAGTAACTTCGGAGAGAAACCAATTTGGTTCAATTTATTAAGCAATACATCGTTATCCACGCGATCGGAAGCCTTCCCGAAGTCGAAATAAAGGACATCAACCTGGATACCTCTATCAAGATGCTCAGAAATGTTGTCAACCAAGAGCAGAAGATTTGTGTTTACAGAGCGGTTAGGTCTGAAGGCATGCTGTGCATCATTCAAGTAAGGTTTAACCTGCGCTGATAAGGTCTGGTGGAGTATGGATTCAAACAGCTTAGCCAACGTGGAAAGAATAGCAATGGGTCTGTAATTGTCTACAAGTGTGGCGTCACCCCCTTTCGGGATCGGTCTCACCCTGGAAACCTTCCAAAGTTGAGGATATGATCCAGAAGTGAGAGCTAAATTAAAAATATATTGCAAGGGGAGTTTCAGATGATCCTGACAACCCTTTACAACATAGGATGGCAAGTTATCTGGTCCTACAGAACAACTGGACTTGAGCCGTTTTATCCCCTTCTCCACATCCTCTATTGATATTGAGGCAACGTGTATGTTGGCACTAAGACTCTGATCCCCGGTTGCTAGAACATTCGGGTCCAGGATCGGGATATCCGACAAGAATACGCTAGAGAAGTAACTAGCAAACGCGCTGGCCACCTCACTTCCAGCAAACTGTTTCCCATTGAGCTTAACGCTAGAGACAAACCCACCTTTTGACTTAGGCTGTCGAGGTGCTGCCAGAACGCGCGAGGATTATCTTTTACCCTACTCTGGATTCGATCAAGGTAAACGTCGTACGCGGACGCTATACGTTGTTTCACATCAGCCCTGAGTTTCGCAAATTTGTTATAAACATCTTTGTTTTTTGTGGATTTCCATTCTCGATGTAATTTACCTTTTAGCTTTAGGTCACTTATCAGGTCTGGAGTGAACCAAACGGGGTAACATCTACTAGCTTTCCTTGAACGAGTCCGTTTCGGTATACACTGGTCAAAAATTCGATATAATATTGTATAAAAGGTGTTAACGGCATTGTCTACATCCACAGCACTAAGAACTTCCTGCCAGCTTACATCCGAAATTAATTTGTACAAAAGTTCATAATTGCCTTTAGAAAAGTTCCAGTCCTGCCGCTTGTCTACATTGCTAGGAGCCAATATTTCTGATGGGGGTCGATGCGCCAAACATCCCGCACGAACCGAAATCTCCAAAGGGGGATGATAAGCATCTGATCTCGGGACCAGTCCTCCGCCCGCGATCTCTAACACTGTAATATTAGGGATGCGCTCTGACATCAGCACGACATCTAATTTACCTCCATGTGCATTCATCACCTCATTCCTCTCTTTTAAGCCACAAAGAGTACAAAAATAACAATAATACCATAAAATACTTTGGGATGTGTAAACCGGGTTCAAATTTAAATCACCGAACACAAGCACTACACCCTTTAACGTGTCAATTACTGACTCCACTTTCTGGAACCACCTCATATATATATTTCGTCGGTAGCATTCGGAGGGACGTATACTACGCATATATAGCCGGTGACTTGATCCACGACAAATGACGCCCATAGGTCTTCGCCGTTTGCCGTTTCCAACTGTTGACACCGTCGCAGCACAACACCCGGGCGGGCAGCGAGCAGCACGCCGCCGCCACGCGAGCCGGTGGCGCGGTCTCGACGTAGCACACTCCAACCGCCGCATGCAAGCTCAGCGTCATTTACGGCATCAGTTAAATAAGTCTCCGTCACCGCTACAATGTCGCATTCCAGAGAGAGAAGGTTTTGTCTGAAATGGCTAAGCTTCGTGTTGAGTCCCCTATATATATAGGTGGGTATTTATATAGGTAGTATCCATACCTACCGCACCTAGCTTACACGATTATCATTATAAACAGTGCAGAGTTACAGAATGGCTATGTAGATGTTAAAACCCCAAGAAATGTCCTTAAGACAAATACAAATTTAAACCAGATCTCAAAAAAAAGTCCTTCAAATGTTTATTTTTCAACCTTCAAAAGTTCAAACGTCGGCCGACTAAACGGCGATAATTCCCACCTGCTACCATGAAACGCTGGCGACAATTTGCTCTACTTTCCTCCCCCTCTAGCCTGCGTGATGGAGGGGGACGCGACATGCGTACCCTCAGTCTACGCGAAATGTCAATGAACTAATCTGGCTGCGATACAAAATCACGGTAGATCGTTTTAGAACAGTTATGTATAGGACAACGACGTTTATATTTAAGCTTTTCTCGTGGATTTACTTGTGGTAATAATATACATCGTCGCGAGTTCGAATCCTGTCGGGGGCTACAGACGAAGATGGTTTATTTTTCCATTGTATTCTTTCTCTCTATATCATATCGTCTAAAAATGATCGGGGTAACTTCCTCGTTAAAATAACACGAAACAAAATATTTAATTAAATAATTTGTTTCGTTATAAAGGAATAATATACATTTCGTGGAAAATAAATAATTTTCCAAATTTTACACAGGTCTTTTTATTGGCGTTTTACTAACTAAAACTAGGCACTTTAATAAATTTCTGTAAGTACGCTCAAAACTACATTATTGTCACTTCAGACGAGATTCAAGTATACCTACAAATTAACATGTTTTTGAGGGTTTCAAAACTCTTGCAATGCCAAAAACGTAGGTATTAACACGACGAGCATCTACCTAGCACATGTAACATGCACAATATTGCAAAAGCGGCCGTGGTGATGGGATTATTTTATCCTGCAAATAAAGTCAAGCCAAGCAAATCAAATTCTACTGTTGTAAAATATTTCACTGTGACAAAATGTAAGCGTATCGTACCGAGCAAAAAGTGTAGACTTGAGATTAATTCCACGCAGTCTTTATCGAGCGACGCAAATAAATTACTATAATCCCTTTGAAATATGCCATATTTGCTTTCCCAAGAACGTATCTTACCCCGACGACTGTCTTCAACATATAACGCTATTTTATATAATAATAAAGTTTATATTCCGATAACTCGGTAGACACTGTTGGGAGATTACGATGGTGAGTGATCGATAGTATATCTGTTCTAACGCCTTGCGTAACTTTATTGTTCTTATTTTTAAATTTAGAATGAGAACGTTTTGTTCGCTCGCATTTTGGCGTTTGATGTTTTAAAAATGTTGATTGATAGATAAAACATTTATTTGCGTGTATCGTGATGTGCCATTGGATTTATACATACTTTTTCTCAGTACATACTCTAATGCTGGCCAGTGACTATAATTATTTTTCTAGTAAGTACGAGTAGCTAAGCAAATACAATTATGTACCTAATATTTAACAAGCCTAGTACTTGTTTCAACATGTGCTATTTCTATCTCTTCAATTCTAGAGACGGGTCCAGTGACCGAGTTTGAACTAATAAATTGTATAAATGACCGGACCACGTGACAGACACTGTAGCACGACCTATTAAAGCGGGAACAGAGGTCCTACCGCGAAAAGAAAACGAAGTTCGTTATCTCCCCCTCTGTCGCACTTGCTAATTCGAGCGACGGAGAGGGAGATACACGAACGAATCTCGTTTTCGTTTCGTGGTAGCGCCCCAGACAATGAGCACAATCAATGGAAATAATACGAATTGAGATGTATCTGATTTACTGTACATTTGTAGCCTATAAAGTGTACTAACACATGCAATCTCATTGTTAATATTTCATATCAACACATTTTTTTTTGGTTCTCCGTTTTAGCTTGACCAAAATGTGCGGCTGTTCAGATGTTCTCCTCTGCGGTCGCATTTGCCAACCGATTCTCCTGAAAATTTGTGTTTTGATAATTAGGTACTTACATGAAATTTTAGTCGATCCAGTTCCCCGAAATAAAAAAAACCGGGCAAGTGAGAGTCTGACTCGCGCGCCGAGGGTTCAAAATTATACATATCTAACGTATTTTTTGTATATTATTTACTAATATGATTTTGTAATCCACATTAACGTATATTATTAACTAGTGAGCTGTAGAACTCACGTGCCTGTATTTTTTTAAATTTTTAGGGTTTCACACCAATAAGGTAAAAACGGAACCCTTATGGTGGGACTCTGTCCATCTGTCACAAAGTTAAATATCCCAGGAATTACCATCATAAAGTTAATCTACCCACGAAAGTTCTCCAGTGGCCAATCAATCCCTTAATGAGGAAGGTAGGTAATAAATTATTGTCAGATAAATATTTTCTATCGACATCTGTATTAAACTAATATTTTTAATTTGTTTGGATTATGTAATTCCCAGATTATTGACGACCCATATAAAGGCGACCTTAATTTTTAAATTTATTGACATGTTCGTTTAGTAGGTAACTTGTTGACATACCTACATATGATAATTTAAATGTTACCTACTTATTTGATTTTGTTTAAAAAGCGACGATAACAACATACTCCTAAAATAAAAAAAATACTTTGTGTAATTTTAAGTGCAGTTGTAAGGGGGACAACTGTTACTCGCGGTCGCAGGAGCTACCTACCACAACCCTGCACGTGTCCCCTGGGTGACAAACTTTAAAGGCCAAAATAATGTATGCCATACGATTAAATAATTGCAGCTGTATGTTGTGAAATAAATGAATCTGAATCTATAGAACACGAAAATATATTTTTTTCATTTATTTATTTCATCCTAAAACTAAATCGACAATAAAAAACCAAGTATATAATTATCGAACCTGCTCACAAAATTTCACGAGAATCGGTTGAGAAACGCGTGTAGAAAAGAACCGCCGGACAGCCGGACAGCGGGACCGCCGGACATTCCACATTCGCTCGCTCATTCTAAAGACATGGTACATTGGATCTCATTAAAAAACCCAACTTTATCCCTACGTCAGGTCTATAATTCTGCGACGCGTCTTAATTATACATAATTATATAATATGTATAACGTGTATAATGCAAATGAATGTGTATATTAACTGGCATTATATATATAAGGTTATTGGCTAGCCGTCCGACCTCGCGGGCTTGATAAGGAACTATTTCGGGCGGAGCGACGCCCCAGGTGGATAAGGGCGCGCGTGAAATTTGTCGTTGATATTTATATAAATGTTTAAATGGTTTTCTCTTTAGAAAATGGTGTTTTTATATTCGTTTCTTAGTACAAACATAAAAAAGAATATTGCCTATTAGGCACTTTAAGAAATATATGCAGATAATGATTTGTTGGTTTGCGTAAATTCTAATTATTTCCAATATGAAAATTGGTAACAAGCATACAATCATGTAACCGCCAGAATTACATGGGTGAATTGATGATTTTAGACGTATTCGTCGTGAATATACATTTTGTTAGGTATTCCTAACAAAATGTATATTCACTTAGCATTACTTTATTTAGGGCCACATCGCCAGTCTGCTGCCTAACACACTGCCACATCGAAAAACAATCTATCGACTAAATATTTAAACATTTGTGTTATAGCAATTTTAATTTTGCTCATTATTATCAATTATCATTATTTACCATTACAGAAAGGGTGTTTTTTTTTAACATTTCTAACATAAAAATGAATATTTAAATATTAATAAATAATATAAATATGATTAAAAACTCCTCTCACATTAGTATTTATCATCCTAAGTGTCTAGAATTGAACTTTTTATACATGTTTCAACTAATTGTGATTTTATCAGTTCGTAATTTTTAAAAATTATAAAAAAATGCTAAATGCAAATATTTTCAAAATTGCTTTCTTAGGGTTGGATATGAGGCTGTTACATATCATTTTAGGTATATTTTACAAATAATAATTCAACTGTATCATATCTGGAGGAGCCCAAATTTGGTATGTTTCGAAAAATATTTTTATTTTAATTTAAATCAAGTGACTGAAATGTAATGATTTGGTATATATTTAGAATCAGCTTAGTAAACCCTTTAATTAGATACCACACACGATAGGTTTCAGAACCAAAATTATTTTTTCCCATATAAAAAAAGATGACGTTATAACTCCTCTCCTTTTTGTTTTTTTTGCAGCTTATTTTGGCGTACCGCTAGGACTATTATAGGTAATAATGTCAACAATTTTGGACTAGACTCAAAGTTCCCGTCATCAATTGTCTTTGTCAAGACTTCCGCTTGCTGAAGCGAATATAAACCTTAAGATAAGTCCATCTTTCAAGCAATAAATCAGCAACGGTACGCGAATCAAATTCCTTGACTGCACCTTCCATGGAGGGTATATGTCATAATCGCCACGCTTGGCACACAGGTTGGCGATCGCAGTATTTCTCCCGCACTCCAGGGATGCTGCTATCCCTCGGTCACTTTGGCACTCTTAGGGGGAGGCCTATGTCCAGCAGTGGACGTCTTTCGGCTGATATGATGATGATGATGATATCATAACGGACGGTGACAAACAAGCATATGGCCTGCCCGATCGTAAGCAGATACCGTGGCATATGGTCGCTTGATCCTCCAGATGAGTCACAAGCGCGTTACTGTCCATTTATTAATTTAAGAATTCGTTGTAAGGACAACTCTCAACACAGCGCACCCTTCGAAAGTAAGGAAATTTTAAGTCTGTACAATAAAGGCTTATCTTATTAAAGTATGTACAGTAATTACCTACATGAGTTCCCATAATTTGTTCCCATGAGGCATAATTTATTTTTAGCGTGTAATAATAGGCGCTAAAAGTAATACATATCTGTTTTATGTAGGTTTAATGGAAATACATCCTTTTGAAATTTCACAGTTCTACACTGATAGGCGCAGTTTAAAGAATAGGCATGATGTTCAAATTGATAACGTAGTGATGCTAAATGGATAGCAAACCATCAAATTATCGTAATAAAATATTAATTATGAAATATAATTATAATCATAAAAAGATATGAACCTCGAAAGTTTAGAAAAAATATGCATTTTTTTTCATTGTCCAAGAGTAAATTTAAAGCTACCAATATAATCCTTACGCTATTATAGAAACAAAATTGTTTAGTACAAATGTCAGTTGTGACGTCATACCTGTGTGTCTATCAGTATGAAGCGTTTTACCCTGCCGCCAGCGAGGTCAATCTTTGTCTCAATTTTTTGGGTATTTATGTTCTTTAATGGTAGTTGCTCATATGTTTCTCTCCAAAAACATTTGTTTCTCTCCAAAAACTGTTTCGAATGACATCATAAAAAAATCTTAGTGTTCATCCCTATTGCACTAGCAAAACAATATCCCATTAGAACAGAAGTTTCTGATATGAAATGTTGCAAGCACTGAAAACAAAAAAAAAACCAATCAGAATTTTCAGTTCATTCCATATGCAAAAAGCCCGTCGCCATTTCGTTTCAAGATTTGCTGTTAGATGGCGCTACGGGTATCGTTTCGTCGGGGAAACTCCTCACCGATGTGGGAGTGCGCTTTACTTGACTACACGTTTACGCACACTACTACTGTATCGACGGTGCCATTCCCTGTACAACGCAACTCGCACACACAGGACTCTCGTGTTTACGCACTAACACGGACAAGTACGCCAATCTCAGCCCTTGTATGGTAGTGTGGGAAGGATTACAGTAGTAATGTAAGCAAACACGTATGTACTCACACATGCAAACGTGTAGGAAGGGAGTCTTGTATAAGCGATAGATGGCGTAAGCGATGCAGTTTTCTGTTTAAGAGTTAGTATTCGATGTTGACATAATGATTGATCATTATTTATTATGAGTAGGTATTATTAAGAAAATAATTTAGGGATACTTTCATATATTTTTACTTCTTACTTTGCTTAGAGTGGTGGTGGTTTTGGAGAACAAAGACCTGTATAACTTAGTTCTCTTGTTTTAAAGGTATAAGGTTTTTTTATTAAAATAGACAACGTAAATAATAAAGTCATAAATGTAGAAATTGGTTTAGTTACTCAAATTCAAACATTTATTTGTGATATACCTACAATTACGCACAAATGAAAAAATAAATTTAAAAAACTGTATTTACTTGTTTTGACGCGTTAATAAACCATTTATACTTAGTAATTAGTTACTTACCCAGAAAATTTTGCCCCATAGTACCTCTAAAAGATAATAATTAAAAACGTATTTTTAAACACGGAAATCTTTATTGATATGCGAGGGTAACAACCGCATCACTTGTTAGCACTGTAAAATAGGACAGATATTTATAAATTCTGTCTACAACTTTGAAGACAGTGTGAGGTGTGCCAAAACTGTTCATTGTTGTAAATATTGTGTCTCGTCTACTTCTTTTAAATGTTAATTCCACCTACTTAGGACCTTACTTTATATCCATGGTCCTAGAGGTACCTCTAGGATAACCATGGAGTGGAGTACGTTCATGTAAGAGGTAACTTACGTAAAGTAAGGTAAGGTAAGTCAGCCTAGACCTACGAGACGGGAATATCTTCTGTTTGATGAATGTGTTCCGTTCCGGATGCCATTTACAGATAGCTACCTGACATAGGTACCTGTACTAAGTATATGAATCAATTTGCCACCTTTGAAGGTCAATGCTTTCACGTTTACTAGTTTGGCTAGTTTGGTAGTAATTTAATTTTGGTAAATTGTTCTGTTGTGACAATAAATTCGACTGTCATGATCATACTAAAATAGAATTTCAAAATACATTGACACTTACAAATGTGTATATACCTATCATATCAATTTTAGTTTAGTTTTTGACCGTCGTTGAATTTGTTTATTACTTAAATTTTTATGGTCGTCTTTCTATTGTAAAATAAAACTGTTTTTATTTTTATTTTACCTTAACTCTTCTTCAAAAATACCGCGAGTAACAAATAGATACAAATAGTACCTACCTATACGTTACGTAGTGGCATCGTTGCCACGTTTCAATTAACTTCTATACTGAGACAATTGACATGTATCTATTTGTACAGTGTTAAATTGAAATAAGTTCTTACTTTAACTACCTACTGATATCATACGTAGTTATTGTAGTCGTCGCTATTGTATACCGCTCTATATATCCCACGTATAAAGCAATAGTAATAATGTAATGACGTAACGTGACTGGTTCCATACGTTAAACCTCGCTAAAATACAGCAGCGAGCTGACGAACTTGCGGCCAACTCAATCCGCGGGGCCTTGGCAGCAAATCCTGTAATAACGTCTTGGCAACCTCCCGTTGAAGGCTCGCCAAATATCAGCACTTCGTCTGAAACTAAGGGAGCTCGATATTCATTTGTCACGTTTGAGGAGAAATAAGTACGTTAGCTATTGAACGGCCGACCGAAGCGAACGAACTAAATTCATAAAAATCGTTAGTTTTTTTTTATTCATCAGGCTCTCGAATCCTCCAGCTCACAGAGCCACTTGTTAGGTGCGTTGTAATGATGAAGCATGCGCGTCTAAAATTTCCAGCATTAATATCTGCCATGCCAAATACCTACGGCCCTAGATATAGAGAGGTGTCAGACATTTATGCGGGCTTTGTTGTGACAGATATTACGAGTAATGCTGGTGAATGGTACCTACCAATTTCATCTAAGGTAGGTACCTAACTGGATCTCTGTATTTCCTTTAACCAATATTTGTATGTTTTATTGTTTCTCGTTGATATTTTAGAAATTCAATCATTCATTATTGATTACCCAACATTAATTACCTATAAAGTACTTCTATACTCGAACAGTAAAATACCTACTGATGCCTTTTCAATCCCAATTTCAAATTCAATCAAATTAGTTTTATTTGTCCTTGTTACCTAGGAAGTCAATTTTTTCTAAGGCACAAATATTAGAACTATTTAAAATACCAATTTATCTTTCTCTTATTATTGCCTGTACTCTTTGAATTGTGTGAGAAAGCTAAACTAATGAATACCTTGGACTTTGGACCGCTCTGTTATTGAATTACTAAGGTATGAACCATAGCTTAGAATGTTATCTTAAAAAGCAGCTGCCGATATCTTTGCCAGCCTTAACTGAACGTTTGAACGGTCCTGTATGGTAGTATCACAGTTGACTATCACGAAGTGCACCAAGTCATATTGCGATATCTTAAATCGATACCGCAAGACGCTTGCACGGGATGCGAACCCAAAAAGAGCACACCTGTTACCGCCTCGGCCTTGACCGACACCCAAACTTCATTAAAAAAAAAACAGATCCGCAGCCATTTTGTCCCACTATATCGATTGGCGGAATAAACCCATTGTTAGGGATAAGCATTCCCCATTGGCCCAGTTTTTGCATGAGGGTTACACAATGGGGTCCCGCTTTCCCCATTTTTTGCTGACGGCCTTTTTAAATACGAACTCTTTGTGTTAAATCGAGCAGAGTTTCACATTTGCCTGGGCATTGCGGAGTTGGCGAAGAAACTTTATATTTCAGTAGATTTTAACTGTGAAGGTTTTGTGTTAATATAAGGTAAGAGAGCTTTAAAAGATACGTTTTAACTTGTTAAATAAGAATACCAGGGATACAACGCTTTATACTTATTATATATGCAGAGTAGCTCCATTTTGTTTGCCGCTATCGTCCAACATAGGTGTTATTTGAGTTTATTAAATTTAATATGCTTGCAAACTAGTATCAAATGTGTCGGAACATTCTTTGCAATAAAATTCATTACTTTATCTGTTGATGCTCAGTCTTGCAACGTAAAATGTTAATGTTTATTCCTTCATTTCCATTTATTTTTGAGGTGAAAACTTCTTTAGCGGCGCTGTGCACTTTTTGTGATGGGGAAATAATGTTAAACTCGCCACAGGTCATGTGACCGTAAGATTCGACAGATTGAAAATTCGTAAGACGGACACATGATCTAATCGAAAAACTGTTACAATGTCATTGAGTTTTCACTTCTGCCGGAACTCCCGGAGTGCAACCCGGTCTTTTTTTAAAGAGACGGCATAACAACTCGATATGGTACCTCTAGTAAGAGTTCTCAAAACATAATACAGTGTTACATTACAACTATCTTCTTACTATCATATTTTTAAGCCACAGCGGGGTATTTTCATACCTTTTAAATGAGCGGGTTAGGTAGGTGTATTAGTTGTCATATTCACCTTCAATAATGACAGCTGATACGTCCTGACGTTCATCAACATCAGCAAATGTGATAACTGTCACCACATTAAGTTATAAATTTTATTCCAATTTGATAACTTATTTTTCTCAAACATGCAATGAAATATTGACGTTGTGTTCTTCATAATGGACTTCGAAGTGTCACGTTTCGGGCGCAGCGAGACGAGAGACCCGTAATGGCATTTCATACAGAATTGGAGGCCTAGGCCGGCAAGATGGTCTTTTTTAATTTTCATTCCACTATTTCTGGCACAGGATCACGGCGTTCTGCCATGAAAATTAAAGTTTGATTTCTTGGAGTTTTTTTAATTTATTTCATTGCATGTTTGAGAAAAGCACTATACATACCTCGGCGTGAAAAGGGGTTGCCGGCCTCATTACTATCCGACCTCGCTTACGCTCGGCCCCCTTACTTCCTGGCCTCTATAGTAATGTACTATATTTAAATGTAGGTACTCTTGTTTATTCGTAACTCTTCACAAATACCAACTGAGAACCTACTTACACGCTTACGCTTGATTACAACACATATTCCCATCAATATATTTGTCTACACTTCTGCCCGTTATCTCAATATTTTAGCTACAACAATATTGTCAGTACCGTAGCTAAAACATCTCTATCTGTACGTCGATACTCCAGTTAAAACTCACTCAAGGTCCCTCCCTAATGCTCGCCCGTCTTGTTAATTGAAATGTTACAAATATACACCTAGGAAAATTTTACCTGGGAATAAGTTTTTAGGTGTAAGGAACTCAATAAATCCGTAGAAACAAAATGTTGAATTTACAACTTTGGCCAACTCGTATTAGACCTAAAACATGTGTGAATCGGTTTGGTTCATTGGCCCCCTTTTGCGTAATAGCAAAGCATAGGAGTGTGTGAGTGACGATCCGATATTGATATGGAATTGAAATTAAATGGCTCCTTAACAGGCACTTGTTTTAAAGAATCGCTTGACCAGTCACCGGGTTATGAGTTTTAAAGTATTTAAAGGTAATTTCAAGTCAATTTTAATTTGTCGCTGATATTTAGCAAAATACGGTGATTGTAACTGTTTCAAGCGGTTTCAATGATGCTAAGAGGAAACGATTTCACTGTAATCATGTAGGTACCTAATGTGAAATGATAAAAAAAGATTTTAAGATCAAAGATGTGTAGCGTCATCATTAATATTATGTTTTGTCGTAGCCACAAGTCAGAGTAGCGGTTGTCGCTCGCTTCTCATAATACTACTATTTTCGCAGCCGTCATCTTTAGGTATAGAAATACACGGAAAAACCAATTTGAAACATATTTCGGAATTTTGGTAATATAAATAGGTATATTATTGGTTTCATCATTCATGGTGACATTAGGTATAGTACGAATTTAGGGCCCAGTGTTTCTCCTCTATTAAGTTGACTAAATTTCCCTAGAAATTCTTTGATAAGTAGTCATAGTAGATTAAATTTCTTCTCCCGCCGAGCCGAGAACCTTAGACAGCATAGTATTTATAATCTTATATGGTTAGGCTGCGGTTCTATTGGTAAGAATAAAGTGCTGTGTGGCATAATATTTGTCGAAGGGTTCATTTTAAATTAGGTAGGTAAGTATACATCAAACATGTTGTTTAAATTTCCTATACTTACAAACCGTATGAAGGTAATAGTCATTTGTAACTAACAATCTAGTGAAACTGCAATCAAATCTCGCTAATTAACTCTTACGTATTTCTAGTGGTCGATATGATTTGAAATATACCTACCTAGTATGCAATAATTTAGTAATATAGGAATATACAAAAGGCTCATCATTGGTAAATAAATAAATAAATATTAGGGGAAAATCTTATACAAATCGACCTAGTCCCAAACTAAGCAAAGCTTGTAGGTACTATGGGTACTAGACGACGATAAACATACTTTAATAGATAAATAAATACTTAAATACATAGAAAATAACCATGACTCAAGAAGAAATATTCGTGCTCATCACACAAATAAATGCCCTCACCGGGATTCGAACCCCGGGACCTCTTGATTCGTGGGCAGGGTACCAACTAGGCTAAAGCGCTCGTCGATAAACACCCGTCTTTTTAAAAAATATTCCCGAAGCATGTCAAAATTGAGCCACAAATTCTCATTTCCATCGTTTTCCTCAAGCATTTCCGTTTATCCATTATTCTCCGTGGGCCGGTCACTTCACCCATTCATTACCTACGTTGTACGGGGATAATCCCTCTCAACGTTCGCCAAGTGAAACCCGCGCTTAATAGTAAACGGTCGAACTAGCAACGCCCGCTTAAGGGTGAGTATCCACCACAACTTTGCGAGGTTGCGAGGCGGTTTTTTTTTGGCTTCCCTGTTTGGCCTGCAGGGCGGCCGGTAACAGATAGGCTACGGGATAACCTCGCGGGGGGCCTTATAGGCCAATAGGAAGCGATGCGAGAGCGCGCTCAGCAAAGCTACTGGATTTTTTCGTCGCTCACCGTCTCGCAACCTCGCAAACGCTCGAGCGCGCTTAGCGATGCTACTGGATTTTTTCGTCGCTCACCGTCTCGCAACCTCGCAAACGCTCGAGCGCGCACAGCGATGCTATTGGATTTTTTCGTCGCTCACCGTCTCGCAACGCAACCTCGAAAACGCTCGAGCGCGCTCAGCAAAGCTACTGGATTTTTTCGTTGCTCACCGTCTCGTAACCTCGCAACCGCTCGAGCGTGCTCAGCAAAGCTACTGGATTTTTTCGTTGCTCACCGTCTCGCAACCTCGCAACCACTCGAGCGTGCTCAGTAAAGCTACTGAATTTTTTCGTCGCTCACCGTCTCGCAACGCAACCTCAAAAAGCTGTGGTGAATACTCACCCTAAGCCGCTTCATCTATCGGCAAAGTGGACGACCGAATGCACTTATGTGTGGGCAAGAACCCATTGTCTAACCTATCCGTTATGAAGTAAGGAGACAGGGAAGTGCATTGGGAAATTTGATGGCTTTTGGGAATATTTGGGAGGTGACGTCAGAGGTGCACCTGTATTGAGTCTTATGGGTGGAACGTGCTTCTGTTTTATTCACATGATTGTGTATCTAATTATTTATAAATATAAAATGAGATGAGATGGTCCACCAATTTTCAAGTCAATCTTAATTCTGTAACCAAGTGATCTTGTAGATACCTACTTTCATAGGGATACATATTACCTACACAATTAATTAAGTATTTTTAACGACAATTGTGTGCATTTTTTTCACATAACTAGATTGAATCCATTATGAAATTCAAAGGCCCATAAAAGCGCAACCGCAACAGAAATTTGTAAACCGTTTTAACACATATTAACCAAGTAACTAGGTATTGAAGCGGGTAAGATTAACAGGGTGTTAACAAGAAGTAGCTTTTGTCGAGTTTATTAAAGCGCGAGCATACGGCATTCGAAATAGGCTCGCGTTTTCATCCAACACATTTGGAAGACGTATATGAGTAGGTAGGTATATAGGTATTCTGAGACTGTGCGCAAAGGAGTCTTTGGATAAGGCAAAATTTTAAGCGTCTACGTTTTTTGTGTCGAATCTTTAAAAGTTGTTGCACTAGACTGCCATTAAAAAAAACATTTTTTTAAGGTATTATATATATATTATATAGGAATTGTGCGATTTAATATATGGATTAATTGATCTTTATTTTTATAATTATCTAAGTAAGTACATATAATATTTATCGTCAATTTCTATTGAACTGATGGTATGATCTAGGTATATAAAAATTACCGATCTCTATTTTACTCGTCACGGACGGACGAACATGCATCAGGCACCAAATCCTTTCTTACATTTCCCGTGAAACAAAAGTCAAGACAACATCCTAATACTTGTTTGTTTACGCACTCGTATTTTCCTACTCGGTGTGCGAAATGCAGGCTTTTAAAGGGGTGGATGGTAATCAAGGCGCGAGGCAAGTCGGGATTGCGCAGATCCGACCAGGGCTAAGGTAAAAAGCCTTTAAGCTCCATTTTCCCGCGATTGCCTTTCGGTACCGACATACCTACCTATGTATACGGGAACCGAAGTAACCACAAGAGTGCACTTTAAGCCAGACGAAAAGTCACGGATAATGTATTTAGCCTTTTTAAACCAAATTTTTGGATAGGAACGTAACGACTGAAAAGAAAGTCTGTGTAAATAATCATTTTAAATATAAAAATTGTGAAACAATAAAACATGACTGGATTAAATGTAGATTATATAATATTTTCAAAAATTACTAAGTATGAAGTAAGAGGTTTCATGGGAATATAAACAAATACACACGCGCACCAAAAAATACTGCCTTGCACATTAAAACCGTATTTTGATGATCGATTAGTATTTTAGCCGTGCAAATCGGTATGTTTTATAGGTTGCTAGGTTTTTTTGATGTGCCTAATTACTAGCCTTTCATAATTACATGCGAGGAGTAGTAAGCCATAGCTCATAGTCATCATAGCTCACATGATTAAAGATCCTATTTTGCTGAGAAGAGTTAGAACCACCCTGGATTTACGTCGGTACCTACGCAGTTCATGTTTACGTCGCACGATGCTTCAAAGTTCTAGTGGACCTATGTAAATAAAGGCCGCAATATTTGTCGTCTTCGGCGGCCCCATCGCGACAACTGTTTGCGCGCTCACAATTTTACGAAACTCAATCCTCATTCGAAAGTAAATCTTAAACTCACTGAAGATAGTTCATTTTCGTTCAGCGAAGACAAGTATCTGGTTTAATAAAAGATAACGGACTCTCGTTACCCGAAATAGGATACGTTTTCGGAAGACAGGTTCAGCCGCGGAGCTCAAGCAGTGTGTGTGCTTGAGTAAGCAGTTTTAGGATGGGATCCAGTTTTGGGTTTCCATTTTCTTCGTTTTGTTCATTGAAACTAATTTGTCTTTTAATGCTGTCCGGCTAATTAAACCTCACCCAAATGGTATTCCGTTTAATAATATTACGTTTTTATAAGGTGATTTTAATCATACGGTATTTGCACCTTCCTAAATAATAAGCGTTTCATTTGGTAGGGTAGGTATCTATGTGTGCGCGTAAACTCTTTGAAATGTAAACCTAGGTAGGTACTGATTAATAATTGAGCAGGTTCCTCTGTTTATTTCAGCAGCCTCCCCCTGCCTGTTGGCACCGGCCATTGCCATTCAATTTTCCCAAATGCAGCACATATCCGAGCCATACAGGGGAATAACGAAACCATTTGGGAATTGGTACCTTTACGCCTTAATACAGCTCAAGAGATTTCCCCGTGTCCATTTCATTCCATATATCCAGGCGGATCACGTAAAACGTAGCATACCGTAGTATGGTTTTCCTTTCGACAACATTTGTCGGCCCGAGAGACTTATTACGCTGTGTACCAACATGCGGAGGAAGAATATTTTGTTCAAATATAATCAGCGATGCGAGATACGAATTTCTCTTGTTTTTATCCTATTACGTTATAGTATATGGAGGACCGAGTGGCAAAGCAAATGTTTGACTTCATATTGGATTGGGTTGGGTATGGCTGATTTATGTATACAAACAAACAAGTAGGTATGTCAGTGTAACCCGCTCGCGTGGACTTGGGTGTAAATCATGCTTACTATGTTGCAGATTCAAACACTGAGCTTCTGATTAAATTTTGACGGGGCAGCGGTAGCTATTATGGTTCAGATGAGTGTATCGTAATATGTTATAAACAATATATGTGCGTAGTAGGTAGGTCCAATAATATAGCTATTTAGTGCACTTTTGAGACCCGATTCCTTTTACAATTGCATGTTAAAAATTTAAGTAAAGTTGAATGTTAAATAATATGAATATTCATATGAGAGAGTTAACTCACGTCGTTGGTACTTATTATTAAATAACCAATTGCTATTAAATAAACAATCTTTCAGAGACGGGATTAAATAAACACTTGAAGTATATTTTAATCCTAATAAACTAAGCGCATTCCTCTGCCAAACCTAATCTAAAAAGCGCTACTTAATATCTTCCTCATTAGGCGCGCTTAATTTTGCAAATTTCTTTAAATTCCCGAGAATACCACCCGGCAAATAGACGTCGTACGGCAATATCCCTTTACGTGTGTAAACACGGTGAGCGTAGTACCCACGGGCGGCCGTTGGGGCCTCAATAATATAAAACATGCTCATATCGCCCGCGCCTATATTTGAGATCCGCCCTATCTACCCGCCCGTTTCACGTGAGGCGCGAGCTGAAAAGTGCCGTGTTTTTTTAATAAAAGTCATCAGCGCAGACGAGAGCAGTTGTCTTGAACAAAAACAAAAACACACTCGTACGTCGATGTCTGTGATTAAACAAATGCTCGTCTGACTAGGTCATTTTAGAGTTTTTCTCATCTTACCTTTAAATGTATTGTTTTCATTTTGTTTGGAAGCAATAAGAAAACAAGACGTAATGATTCCTCATGAGGCTTAACACTTTAATCACAATGCCATGTAGTTATTATGCATACATTAATATTAACGCCTACACTTAGTTATCATAATTAAAAGTTCAATTAAATACAATGTTGTTAAAGACATTACTTAATTACTACTTCCACGATGATAATATAATGACCTTTATGGCTTAATTATGTAGTCAATAGCCGCCTTTAAATAATTTACTATTAAAACTACCTAGGCAAGGAGATTCTTTATAACATTTTTTGATGAAGCAATTATTGGAAGTAAATTGTGTCGATGCAATTGATTCAGTCTGGCATCCTCCATAAGAAAAAAACAGTTATTTATTTTCTGCCCACAATAATGCAGTTTAAAGTTTAAGTGACAACATAAAAAGGAGTACAGTCAAATGTAATGGAACGAATGTCGTAATTGGAAGGTCGGGTGAAAGAACAGCAGGTATTAAGTTAATCTGGGGGCACGGCAGTGCCCCCGCCAAGTCGAGCAAAACAGCGGCACGGCCGTACCATCCTTTTCTTGAAGCAGTTCAGGCCGTTGTCGACCCCCCTATAACTTTTGCAAATAAAGATGAATAAGAATGCCTGAGACTTGGCTCTACGAAATATCTCACAACTTTTTACGGTGGACGAGTTGAGATAATGTTTATTATAGGATATGTATATGTATAACGGCTAAGCAGGGACCACATATTCGAATCTCCACATATATATTGCAGATTTTTTAAAAACTAAAGATGATATAGTGTCTTTATTCAATAAACATCTAATTCAATTTTCACATTTCATATCCAATCCAACCGATAAAAACGGAAATATTGATTAACGCGAATAAAAGATTGACCTCAGGGACTATCGTAACGTCGGAGCCGAAGGTCACGTAGCCGGGCAATGGTCGCTATACCCGGAATGATGCTCTCAGTTAACCGGAATAACCGACCTAAGCCACAGACGGGCCTCAGAGCCTGCATGTTGCCTCCTTAATTGCAGGCGGTACACGCACCTACATACGGATGCTCTTGATCAAAGAGTTTTCTTTCATACATTAGTGAGGTGGATTTCTCTTTTCATGGATGTAGTCGTAAATCTGTAGGTATATATATTTACGACTATAAGAGAACTGAGTAAATATTAATAAATAGGTACCTATTGTATAGTGAAAAAATGTAGGTATATTTATTTAACCTATTTGCCATGTGATAGGTACTAGCAGGTTTAGTGAAAGGTACCCACTCGCACCTAGTACAAACTCCTTCTATCATATAAATGTCAAAATTTCGTGTTAACTACCTATATATGTCTCTTCAAGATATCCTGCTCTCGGCGAGCTGCGTCACCAAAGCCACCTACCTATGTAAGTAAGTAAGTAGGTAGGTACCTACTTATGTAAGTTGTTCTGAAAATTGACAATTGAAAACCAATTTTTGTTAGGTTGAATATCTAATTTGTGATGATCTACGGGTATTATTGAGAATAGAATAGAATAGAATAGAATAGAATTTTATTGTTTAACCGTGTTACATAGATGGTATAAAATATTACAAGGCCCCAACGGTTACCCATTTCGGGTGTACAATATTTGCTTAAAACGAAGGAAAATATAACTAATATTATTAATATTTTAAATTATTTTTCTTTTAAGACGAAGATTCAAAAAATTCTTTCAAAGAATAGAAACCTTTATTGCTTAAACATTTTTTTAAATTCCGTTTAAATTTTGTGTCATCCAACATTTTTAATTCATTAGGAAGCTGATTAAATACTCGAATAGCACTAATAAATGAACTTTTGCCATAAGTTTTATTTTTTACCAAAGGCAATGTTAAATTGTACCTATATTGAGTGCGTAGGTTATCGCGTTGGAAAGCTAGTGTCGTGAAGTAATCCTTATAACTTTTTACAGTTACAGAGCTCGTTAATATAAATGCTAGTTAAAGTTAGAAAGCCTTGCTCTTTAAAAACATTTCGAAGTGATTGTTTGTTCTTCATGCGAAAGATAATTCTCAAGCACCTTTTCTGTAAAACAAAAGTAGACTGTACGTCTATCGAGTTTCCCCAGTAAATGATACCATAAGTCAATAAAGAGTATACGTTAGCATAGTATGCAGTAATAACGGCTTCTTGGGAACACGATTCGGCTAATATAGATAGTGCGTAACATTGACTGGAAATTATATTATTAATTTTTTGAATGTGGTGTTTCCAAGTTAAATGAGGATCTATTATAATACCTAAGAAACTAATTTGTTCTATTTGAGTCATTAAGTTTGTCTAGAAGATTCTAAGAAAATTTTGTATACCTAGTTATTATTTTAATATAAACATTCGCGGAAAGATGGCAGATTACAACAAATCTTACGTCAGACGACGATATTATTTTGCCAAAACAGGTGCATGACGCCTAGAAAGATATAGGCTAATAACTAAACATCCTTGCTGAGCCCAACAGGTTTGAAAGCTGAGCCAAGAAACTATTTTTTAATCAAGTTTAAAAACCGACCGGTCGAGTTCAGACATTACCTACCGGCCACACGGGACATTGGAGCGACAGATTCGTCACCCCGATGGAAAGCAATCTCCGATCGCACAATACGGTGTTCGGGATAATTGAGTTGTCACTCGAACTAGCACTACTAGTCTGTCTGCACACTCTTTACTATGAAAAACACACTTAAATTTAAAATGAAATCTTGCAAAAATGTTGGCAATCGCTGCCCCACCTTCTGAACGTAAATATGCATAATGTTGACAGGTAATCAAGAATCATAATTGTAATTAATAAGAAATTAAAGGTAAACGAATGATACCTACGTAACAACTAAGCATGACCTACTTAGTGACATGAATATTGATAAAGAATTTAAACCGAGACGGTAAAATTAATGTAATCAGATTATTAGGTACAACATGGAAACTTTATGGATATTTTACTTTCAGATCGCTGATATGGTAACGTTTTTTTTTCAAAAACTACCTGTCATAGGACAGTCAAAAATGAGAAGCCTACAAAAATCTGTTTCATTTTATTGAGCAACTAACTCTATCACTAGTGCAGTTCGACTGGAGTATTCGTACTCCAATATACAGACCCTTTCAAAAATATCTACACATGCGTTTTATGTCAGTAACAATAAAGACGGACAAAGGTGGGAAACTCGACTGTATACCAAAATAATTATAAATAAATAAACTAAATATTTTCGGACAATCTTACAGAAATCAACCTAGTCCCAAACTAAGCAATGCTTGTACTATGAGTAGGTACTACACGACAATATAGATACCTATATACAGGGCGTCCCAAGCCTATGGGACATCAAGGGAAAGTACCTTAAATATCGTAGATAGGATATTTTGCTGAAAGGAGACATTATGTTATTTCTAAGAGTCAGTAATACTGCATTCAAAGATTTTCTAAAATTAACTTGCTTCATCTGGGAATCGAACCGACTTAAAGGTAAAAAAAAAATCCTTTTTTTATGATGTCAATCGAAAGAATAGACAAAAAAAATATGTATCTTAAAAGAAAGGAATAACGTAAAATTAACCATTTTTACTAATCCAAGTAGGAAAACTTTAATTCAGAAACTGCTGCTCTCCGAATATTATCAGCCGGAGCTCCATTTTGTTGGGAAATTAAGTTTGGTTGCTCCGCCGCGGAGAGATTTTTTATCTCGTCTCTTTAAATAATATGGAATGAAAAGCAACAGGCAGCGAACTTGTTAAAAGATTGACGATTTGCATAAGACAAGAAGAATCAAGTTTTGAGCATTAATTAATTTATTTACAAAAAATACTCAATTGACTTCGGCAGTTTCAAGTGTTTTTAATTTGATTATAATGATTAATTTGAGTTATTCCTTTCTTTTAAGATACTATGTTACTTAAGAAGAAATATTATTTTTTGTCAATTCTTTCGATTGGCATCATAAAAAAACTGAATATTTTTTTTTCACCTATCAGTCGGTTCGATTCCCAGACGACCCAAGTTATTTTTAGAAAATCTTTGAATGCAATATTACTGACTCTTAGAAATAACATAATGTCTTCTTTCAGCACAATATCCTATCTACGATATTTAAGGTACTTTCCCTTGATGTCCCATAGGCTTGGGACGCCCTGTATATATATAAATAAATATACCTACTTAAATAAATAGAAAACATCCATGCCTCGGAACAAATATTCGTGCTCATCACACAAATAAATGCTCTTACCGGGATTCAAACCCGGGACCTCTAGCTTCGTACGGGTCACTACCAACTAGGCTACAGAGGTTGTCAAAAATTAAATAAATAGGAGCACATTATTAATCCTTACCTCACTCTTAAACAATTAGGTTTTAGGTAGGTTAGGAGATCAAATATTTTAGCCTCATTTTAGGTACTAATAACCCTGCCCTCCTTCGGCAGTCGACCTGGTGAGGTAGGGCACAGCGAAATGTCATCCCGCTGGAATGTGGAGCAGCCCAACTGGGGAAGTACCTCCGCCTTGCAGAAGACCACAGCCATAATAACACTACTACTTGCTCTGTAGTAGTGTTGTGTTCCTGGAGGTGAGCAAGGTCGCCAGAGCTCCCGAGGATGCGTTGTGTGGAGAGCGAGGGAATTTGTTCCTTCAGCTGTCAACACGGCGAATCCTCTAACATATCAAGGGCCGGCAACGCCCATGTTACTCCTTTGGAGTTGCATGCGTCTATAGGTTGCGGTGTCCGCTTACCATCAGGCGGGCCGTACGCTTGTTTGCCACCGTCGTTGTATTAAAAAAAAGTCGGGTAAAAAGGGCGAGAAGACGTAATTAAACAGCTGAATATTTCAACAGAAACCTCTAACTAAAATCTCCTAACAAACAATTTGGTCATTCCCTCTGACAGTTTGATTTTTGCTATGAAGAATTCCGGTCCTTTGTCATAAGTGTCGATACGAATAAGTATCAACCTAAGTATATCTTGTTTAACTAAAAAGGGCTAGAAAATACAGAGAAAATTACACAGCTGAAAATCTCAACAGAAATCAGCTCTCACTCTTTAATCCATAAGCCAAAACCGTCGATACGCCGAACACATCTCGTTACGACTAACAAGCCATCTACGACAATGGGGTATTCTTTGCACGAGCGAGCGGCGAGCACGTTCAGCGGCGGACGTCGGGCGATCGGAATATTATACGAACTATCCACTCGTTGCTTTTGATAAGCTGCCGATTTGAACAAATGCTGGATAGATGCGGGGATAGAGTGTTCCAAGACACTTTTACAATTGGGAGGGTTAATAGGAATATGGCTTTTTTCAATGGCTGGGCACGAAATGGCCATCCATTGTCCCCTAATATTTATTTTATTTTATAAGGCCATAGTAACCTATACAGTTAGAAATAAGCGCATTGGCACTCTTTGGGGGAGGCCTATGTCCAGCAGTGGACGTCTTTCGGCTGATATGATGATGTTGATGGAGCGCATTAGCACTATAAAATTTAAGGACATACGGCAATTAATTGTGTGACAATTCAGAATTTCATTTGCCATACTAAAATTAACTAATTGCATGAGGATAATAGTAGGTGAATAATTGATACCTGAATTGAAAATTGAGATTCTGGGGTGGGGAACAGATTTAAATAGCAGATGTGCATCGCTGATTGAAAAAAAAAACTGGCCAAGTGCGAGTAGCTGTTCACTAATGTCAGACCAAACAACTTTTGGCCAAATGTTTCATTTGACTTAGTGATTTTTTTTTTCAATAGAAAGCTTTATAGGATTATTATAAAACAAACCTAACCTAACCTAATGACATCTATTTGATGATATTCAAAGAATACCCGAAAATACCACTGTATTGACGAAAAATGCATTAGGTCAAATGAAAAATTTGTCAAATGATACATTTGGCTAAAAGTTGTTTGGTCAAGAGACAGGACCCCGCGAGTAGCACTCGCGCACGAGGGATTCCGTACCATTATCTATAAAAACGGCAAAAAACACGTTTGTTGTATGGGAGTCCCCTTATTTTTTTATTTGTTGTTATAGCGGCAACAGAGCTACATCATCTGTGAAAATGACAAATTTCTAACTATCACGGTTCAGGAGATACAGCCTGGTGACAGACGGACGGACGGATTACGTTGTGAGTAATAACTAAGACTCCGCTGTCCGTTCGTCCCGTCCCGTTTTTACCCTTTGGGTACGGAACTCTAAAAACGACTTCGCCAGCGTCAGAATTTTCACCCTAACAACAAGACTTGGATATTTTTACCAAGTCTATCAGATTTAAGTAACCAATCGTCTTTCCTCTTATTAGAATATCTCTATCTTTATCTCACGCGGCAGTGTTTTATCAGAGTGACGTCACTTTATGGACCAGTCAGACGTAGGTATCAAGTAACTACGGGATTCATTATTAGATACATGTAACATTCTGTTAGTAAAAGTACCTGATTTTATACCTAGTTTGTTTCGAACACAACGATCACGCTCTGATATTCTACGGACGTACTAATTTTGGCAAGTGTCTAATTATAGGTAGTTGTAGATATTATTTACGACACTTCTTGAAAATTATGAAGGTTATGCACAGCTTTAGCAAACTTTGTTGAAAAAATATCTTCTTTGGTAGGTACCTAACCTACCAACCTATTTCAACATCACATAGCCTTTGTATTTATAGTAGATCTTTTTAAATAATTCAGTGAGATTACATAAAATAACCCACTCAGCTTCATCATTGTTTAACCAACACACCCAACATCAACGATAAATAACAGAAAACCAACAAATCGTAGTCTTTTCAGTCCTTAATCGCTTTCATAAAAAGATACGAAGCCAGCAAAGTGATTTGCAAGCCAAAGCCTAACTACTTCGCCTACTTATCTAATTCAATTGTTCTACATTCTATCCTGTAGGTACCTAATTAAAATCCAAATGGCTGAATCGTCATTGAGATTATTATCTTTGTGCGTCGCGACTTTTAATTCCCAAATAATCGTACACACGCCTCCAGTCAGTGCCTCCATTTTACAGCTAACTAATTCATTCTAATCACATCTCAACATCAGTGTATCGCCCTCACACACATTTGGCTATCCAAAAGCGCAAAAGAGGTTCAATACGCGTTCCAAAATTGCCTCAGGTGAGCTGCCATTATCCCCCCTCTCTTTCCTCCCCCGCGGCCCATTGACATGCAAATGAGAATGAAGCGGGCTCACGGACCGAGCCAATGGTTATTTATCTCTGATTGACTCCGTATATTCCACTTTGACAGACAGGTTCCAATTTTAAACCGAAACTCGCGCGTGCTTAATGTAAATTGGCGTGCAAGCTGATTCCATGGTTCGTTCTCAGAACAAAAGACAATTGCTCAAAAGTTAGACGTCGGGGCTAAGATTGAATAAGGAGCTTTTCTGCTTGGTGCAATCCAGTTCCGAAAAAACAAACCGGTAAAGGTAGACTAGAAAAAATATAGTATATTACGAATATATTGTTATTTACTTATTCCAGTGCTTTTCTATACCAACCAGCATCCATCACTCAGTTTAAAATATGTAGATTTTTCAACATTTTCTTAAGTTTATGTACAGGACTTTTCTCGTTGCCTTGATACTTGCTACTTGATACTTGATTAACGGATTTGCCACCGAAACGACAAACTTCTAAAGTACTTCAGCACAGATACCACGCTCGACCTACTTCCTCAAATTCAGTATAGAGGGCGACAATAGATTCGTACATACGTAGGTAGTCATGTAAGTATAAGGTGAATGTAGGTACAATCTAGGTAACACCATTGAAGTATGGAATAAAAGTGTATCATTTTATTTACTGTGTAATCAAAGGCATGGAATACGTAACGGATAGAAGATACGTGGACTAGCAACATAATATACTGATCCGTCCCGAATCGAGTACGGATCTGAATGGCGGGGCGGAATGACTATTTTTCACAAGTCACGTCGCGGCGCGCTTATCGGGCGTTAGGTTTGATGATAATAAGCGATACCGCGAACCGCGCTTTACGCGCGCTAGATGCGGCCGTAAACACGGGGATGACCACCACAGAATATGTAATAGTGACCACCGACTATGCGAAGAACCTACTCGTAAATACCGTGCCTACTAGCAGGCTGAGGTAACCGCGTGGTTATATGGTATATATACAAATAACAGTATTAATAAACAAAAGCGAATGTAAGAATAATTTATATTTCAAAACCTACTGAAAAGTTGTGTATGCTAGATATATTTTTTAACCACATTTCCAAGGCTTCTCGTCTGTCAGTTGATAAAACCATGTACCGACTACCGACCAAAATACCTGTTTATTTATTTGATCTTTATTGCACAAAAAAAAAATTATAGTACAAAAGGCGGACTTTATGTTACATAGCATTCTCTATCTGTCAACATTAAAACAAAGCATAAAAATTGACAATTTCACACCAATTATAAACTAATTTTTATACTTATATTTCCTTTTCCTTCCGCTGATTTTGTCGAAAGCTCTGTCAATCTTATCTTTCCGCTTAGAGTACAGAATACAGGTTTCCTAAAAAAAAGACAGTCGACTGTACTTTTCCGTTCACTTCTAGCAGTGTATGCGATACCAGCATTCACGAGGCGTCCTCACCGAGTCAATATCAATAAATGGAAGTTGGGAAATTGGATGTGTTCGGCTCGACGACACGGGAGCTCCGTAATAACATAGTAATGAGCTTGCTTCTCGTAAAAATATGGCTGCCGTATAGATGAGGTCAATGCCAATTATAAAGTTTGGGGAATAATTGAGAAGGTATTTGGATGATTGAGACTTTTTTAAGTTATAGGTAACATTTGCTGAATAAGTGTGCATTTACAATTAAGTAAGCTAACTAACACCTACCTATATAATCGCAACCATTGTAACTAAACGCATAAATATCGAGTACTGAAATTGATCCATCCTAAAATTGTTCTTTGCCTCCATAAAACAATCTAACCCTTTACAATGATTATAATTACCAACACAGGACCTACTATTTAGAAATATTGAGAACTAAAACGTTTTCAACAGCTTTTCAACTATAAGTATACTTATAGTTGAAAAAACAATGGGTCCCACCTATTTCCAGCTATTGCTCTTCGATGAATAAGTAATTAAAATCTAATACAATGAGTTTTCCTTCCGTATGATTTCATTCTATACTCTGTTGAATATTAACTATCAATTAACATACCGTTGTCGCGTTCGCACTCCCCCGCCATCCAATGTAAATACTGCAACAAAACAACGTCATTAATCAAATATAATAGTTCCACCAATATTGTGAACCGGGTTGCATCAGCCTACAAGAATTGATTTGACATTGACACGGGACGCATGCGTATACTGGCCTAATTCAGTCCGTGAGCAAGGGACAATGAGATGCAACAATGCAAGGAGAGGAAAGAGAAGGATATGCAGTTGAACGTTTCGTCTGCTGACGTCAATTTAGAACATGGCGTGTATTGCAACTGCATGCATTTTCAAGGAGCGATGCGGTTTATGAATTTAATATTAGTTCGGTTTGAGTTCATATATCTTAAAATAGTGAGCGGGTTTTCTCTGTTAATGTATTCACATGCATTTATGGTATATCTTAAGATACACCTCTTTATCTATTTGGACACCGAGACGACACTGTTTAGTTTTAGATTACGTAAGTTTTGGTTTGTTTAATTGAGACGGGTCTAAGAATGTCGATTCATTACGCCGCTGCGATTAACATTGCCGTATAAAATCGATTACTCGTTATTGGTTTCTTTATTTATGAAACGCATGAATAGAGTAATTTTTTCTTTAGTTTCTTAATTAATTGTGTGTTGTTAAAAAGCTTATTTTTGTTCAGTAATAAATAAGTATTAGTATTATTTTAGTAAAAGCACGCCTAACATATTTATTAACTAAGAAGTATATTTACCTATTACAAACTTTATTAACTTTAGATAGGTACTGGGCTGTTAAGTTAGGTACAACATTACATTATAATCTACCTATTTAGACAGATATATGTGAGCTATACCGATTAGTACTTACATTAAAGTTCAATCGTGTGTCCTATTTCTTCCAAAAAAATGCCTCGCTTTCTTAAAAAATAACGGTGGTGTATAATAAGTTCGTTACGTAACTTAGTTAAACAAACGCACTGTTGTTAAGGGCCTTCTGCTAATCGTACCAATTTGGCTCGAGTAAATAAAAGTTTAAACAGATTAAAGTGGGTAACGAGGCTCGGGGGGAGGGAGGCACAATTATCTCGTCCTATTTTCCCTTCTAATTTCGCGTTAGGTTCGGCTTTAAAGAACAGAACACATGAAGAAGGAACTTTAAAGTGAATTGATTTTTAATAGACACCATTTCATTATACATAAAATTTAATTAATCTTTTATAAAATATTTTAATATTTAATAATATTTTCGTACAGTCTTACACAAATCAACCTAGTCCCAAACTAACTACAAACACAATAGCCTGGCAAAAATCTTGCAAATATAGCCTCAAATTCATAATACTTACGTATTACTATTTACGTCACACCTGGCCATAATGCGAGTTTTACTGCACGCTGCGCGTACGGTAAAACTCGCATTGTGGCCAGATGAAGACGTAAAATTGTGTACTTACCACGGGCGGTAATTCGTAAAGCCCCAGATCGCATATTTATGGCCCTCACCTTCGGTTCGGGCCACAAACACCTGCGATCTGGGCCATTCACGAATTCACCGCCCTAGGTACGTAATGTAATATAACGCAGTCTCTATAATCACACTATACGTATAAGGTAATACGGTAAATTCCAGGGTAGAGTTTGAATAACATTCTCATCTCCAATCTTTTGTTCAATCATCCTGCATGCTACTTCCATGCGGGTCCGAATCGCATCGATTAGCATATGCTGATAAGTGATAAGCTTCAGGTTCAGTACGACGAGGACTTTATAATACATGTATACCTTTAAATGTATAAGAAGGTTCAACACGTGTGGAGTAAACATTACATTCGCGTACGGATTTGTCTCCTGCGAGGCTTTGTAACATCCGTGCGTAATATGGTTGAGATTGCTTTTTGTAGCTGACTTTTTATAAGACTGTCATTTGAATCGGAATCTTCTCCATGGACTACTTTGATGCAATGAGGCTAACTCCAACCATCTCAAGTATTAGGTACTTACTGTTTAGTACCCTTGTAGTACGACGACGATGAATCTTATATTATTTCAAATCCTCAAAAATTGGTTTCAATTTCTAGACCTTCGGCCATGAAGAGGAAGGTTTTTATTTCCTCAACAATAGTCCACATATGCACCAAGAATATCATAAATATATATTATATATACATGGTCCGTGTTTTCTTAAATTTATTTCTTCAATAATTTCTTGTTATCTATACCAACCAGACAATAGGTATATACCAATAAGGTTTGATTCGTCGCAACTGTAAATCTATATACCTATCTACTGAATACATATCTAGGTACTAATGTGTCTATAGCTCCGAGATACCTACCTAGTTCCGTCAGTGTGAAAGAAAACAGCTTTTCAGAAGTTTACCTTTAAATTCGCTATGCGAAATAAGGTTCCTTCAAAGGTACCTAAATATTATGCAAACAAAAACGGGTTACATTTCGTGAAAACGGAGGATCCAAATGAATGAAAAATGTAGACTCAAACACACGTGCAATTTACAAAAACCTCTCCATAAATCCTACTTTTTAACTCGTAAATTTTCGCTACATTTCCACTGGAAAGGGGTAAAAACCCGTGATTATTACTTCCTTAACTCAATTCTCTCAGTCGAAAATATTACAAGAGCAAATCGTCTGGATTTGCATGGGAATCGGTCTGACATCAGAAAAGCTGTCATAAACACCTCATGTTGATTCGAGCCGTAATCCCTTCAAGATGACAACTGCACTCGGAATGGAAAGTTTATTAACAAATACCAGAATTTAGGAATCGAACTTGTACAATGTAATTGGATACGCAAGTTTTCGGATGAGGTTAGTTGCATGCTTGAAATGACATGTTTGGTGGATCGATCGATACTTAATAACAATTTTGTCGTTATAATTAACAACAATGGTATCAATTTTTATATAAAAACATAATATCTTCCATCGTGTCGCACGATGGGAGGCGACGGCGTGGCAGGCCGAGACGGAGATGGCGAGACGACCTGGACGTATTTTGCAACGATTGGCCGGAGATTTCTCGGAATCGGGACGAGTGGAAATCCAGAGGGGAGGCCTTTGCCCAGCAGTGGGACACACTATAGGCTTGGGAAAAAAAAACAAGATCTCAATGACCTTACACAGTTTCCGACCATAAACTATTATCTTATATACTATCTGTGTTGCAATCCCAACATATATAAGTAGTATTAAGTACCTAATAGTAGAGTACTATGCCTTTGTCGCACAATTTACTAAAACAACAAATCAATAAGTACAAAACAGTATACGTTTGTTATTGGACTGAAACAATAGCCGTTTACTGAACCCTCGATTTCGAAATGAATATTGGTGACGTAATTCTAATGAAATCAATTTTAGTCCCACTACACCGTCAGGGGCTGGCGCGGATGTGATACACATACAAACGGCTCTCCCAGAATTACTTTGATATCTATTTACCATGTTTTTCGAATCTTCGTTTCTATATCCCGCCCAGCCGTGACTTGCATGGCATCTGGCTTATTAGATATATTTAGTGGCGGTCGGATTGTCTCAAGATTAAAACACACATTTCCATAATGCCTCAGACAAAGTGACGCCTCGCTTAACTTTCCTTTCTCTGGAGAATCTTTTGGTGGATTTGAAATAAGTTTCTTATAGGTATAGGCTTGGAAAAGGAAGACAAAATAGTGACTGATAGGCTTGTATTATGTCTCAGCAATGTTTGATGTTCATTTGTACGTAATACCCGCACTAACAATTACATATAAAAGTCATGACACCAGACGTATAAACATACTTCAGCTGAAACAGCTAGTTTATTACATTCTCAAATAAATTACTCTGTTGTGTACCTAGACAATACATTTAAACATTCCAAATAGGTACTCGAAATTAGTACCAAGAAATAACTACCAGCAGCTTGTTTTATAAGTCTTTGTGCCAAAACAGCTCTCAAGTTTATTGCTTATGCCAGGGGATGCAGAAACAAAGGTATTTATCTAAACAGCTGGAAGTTTGCGGTTGCATTCACCTGCAAGGTAGGGTTAGTCTAGTTGAGCTGAAGGCAATTGTTGCGCAGATATGTCGGCTCGGTTCTAACAACTTCACTCGTAAATTATAGGCTACATGTGGGCCGTGGCACGAGCGCGAGCGGGAGCGGCTGAGCATTTACTCCCGGGCTTGAATAGTAGCTGGTACCGACTATAAAATGTGATTAGGTAACACGATATAGATACATAACCTTAATGTTAATATTATATTTACTATATTTATTAAATAAAGCTTTATAGTTCATTTTAGTTTTAGGTATTGTATTGTATTATTTTGATTATATTTTTAATGAAGATTTTTACGTGATTCAAGTACCTATATGGTATTAAAATAATGGTAAAATATTTAATTGTTTTACGGGTATTATCATTCGATTAAATAAACTAAAATGTTTAGGTATTACCTATAAAAGATGGTTTGATGTTTGAATGGGTCACTAAAGTCACATGAATTACGAGATGCCACTTGCAAATTACTTTAACTTACTTTATACGTTCAAATATGTCAAAAGAAATTGCAAATAAACAAAAAGGTGAGAATTCGACTCATTAATTATTTTCGTATTTCGATAACGAAACTGCATCATGATCGTAACGGACTCCTAATATTATTTTAGCGTGGCAACAAATCCTGTACCTTCATTTATCTATGGGTTACCATTCAAACTTTCTATCCAGTCTGATTGTGTAATTGTACCTATGTATATTATATTTGAGAAAGACCAATTGATTGAAAATACTTTATATTCTTTTTCAACCTTAAATACACAAGATCTGACTGAACTCACTCGTTTTGAAGACTGAACAAACTGCGCTACTATCCTGAGTGAGGTATGAAAATGGCATGGAAATAGTTTAAAACATATTGGAAAATCAGTCAGAATCCTCTTTTGAATGTTCGCCATAGTCCAGTAGCAGCTTCTGAATCCTTTTGCTCAGCATAAATAAAAAAAAATATTACTTAACTTTCACTTACAACAAAAAATAATGACCTTCAAATAAGTTTCACTTTCGGTATAATAAAATAATTGCTACCGTATCCGAAGCCAGGTAGGATTCATTAAAAAAAGGGGTTACAAACAATGGCATGTTTTAGAAACACGTCATTTTTTGCTCGTAATAAAGCTTTGTCCAATTTAGAATGAAAAAAAAATGCAATTGGTTTGACTGTAGCAAAGCCGCTTCCACTATATTGTTGTGTCAATAATAAATACGCGATTATAGTTATTTACACGGGTAATGTTTATTCTGTATTTGTATGTTTCGTTTATTTTTGGACAGATGGAGCGTCATGATGCAGAATAAATGGCTAGCTACGAGAGATTACACAACGGCTAACTAGCAAGAGATGATCAATATCATCAGCATTATGATGATGGCCTCATTCATCACGACAGATGATTTAAACAGCATCTATTCGAAAAGGACAACACCTTTCCTGACTATGAAAGCCAATCCGGGACCGACAGAGGTAATAAATTAAATAATAACTCCCCCATCAAGTCTTCAGCTTTGTAGTCACAGAAATAAGATACGAAAGAAGACTTAATTCATTTCCACCGCAGTGATTAAACATAATGCTGCAATAGACGTAAATGTCGATGACTGTGACAATTATGATGTAAGTTGACAGGTCGGGATATAAAATTGAAATGAACTTGAGTATTGTATCTGGCTACATATTCCCACCTAACGACTAATTCCCGCCATAGTATGTTTTCTTCAAAATATTTTCTCCAACTGCCCAAGTGGCTATGACCTGTACCACACGCGCGGTCTGACCGCACTGTTTAGACTTGTCTATAAAGCCAGGGCTTTTAGTTACCGGTCATTTATGCAGCATTCATCCCATACCTACAAGTGGCGTATACAACTTTTTACTTCCCCGGAGATTAGCACAGTTAACCTGTAGTTAGTTACAGTGAGCGTAAATTCGCTTAATTTAAACTTTCGTCTATTATTTTTGACCCCAAAAGTTAATCTATTGGTATTTTAACGTACTTAAAAAAATCTATATACTTTAACATATTTTTGTTTGCGTAACGCATTCATTCAGTTAGTTGATAATAATTAATGTTAATTATGAACAAATCTGTTGCAATGAGCGTCAGTAAAAAATATTATTTTTCTTCTGCAAAATTAAGTAAAGTTTTATAATTAGCTACCAGGGGAGCAAATTCGGGCAAGTGCCTAGAATATGCTGATGTTGAAATTGAAATGAAGAGAATTCTTAATGGAGAGAATAATTTAGCTACGATAGGTAGGTACATTCCCTTTAGTCTTACTCGACCTTCGAGGAAAATGATGATTTTTGGACGGCTGGAATATATATCGTTGAATCTTCAGCTCTTTAATAACTTTACTACTGTAAGGTAGGTACCTAATAATTAATCAAAAACATATAGATATTAAATAACTCTTCACCAACTAAAACTTTTACAGAAAAAAAAAGATAAGTACTTAATGTAGGACATACAAAGTGTAAAAAAAATGGGGTATGAACCGATCAAGGACTTAACAGGTATCGTGTTCTGATAAGAAAAAAACAGCACACACCCCATTTTTGGTACACCCTGTGTATTGGATTCTAGAAGATAACTTTTCCCTGCTTCAAAAAGAATATCACAAGAAAGAGGTATTTTTGTTGCCACTACAAGTATATTTACAAATATATGAAAACAGCAAAGGCGGTACAGCACATACAGTAGGTATCTTCGATCAATCGCTTCAGACAATGTCAATGATACAATAGTTGTTTCGTGCAGGTAAAAGGGGTGGAAATAGCCCAGCATGGCATGTCTTGCCTCCATGAGTCCGGGATAAATATTGTTTAAGCCTGCAAACCTGACTGGGTTTTATCTGATAACGTACCAGGGGACCACAAGTCGCAGGGTTCTCGAACACAACTCGACCGGAGGAAATCGAAATTTCGTAGTAAATGAAACAGAGAAAACCTATTATAAACTGAGGTAAATGAAACCTACTCTTCAAAAGGAAGATGGATATGATATCTTTGTCTTATTTTACAATGTAGAAGGTGACAATATGATTAACTAATAGGACACCTTACGTATATAACAATAATGCTTTATGTGTCATGTTTTATGCTTTGTATTTTGCAATAATAATAAAAATAACCTTTTCCAGACTATAGTACTTTTTTTGTCAACTGGTTGAAAACTTGAGTCATGAAAAAGAGAGAAAAGATCATTTTGTGATGGGTACCTACCGATATAACAGCACCATAAGTAAGTTACATTGAATAAGTATACCTACCTAAGTAAAGTACTAAATTAAATATTTTTTTTCATTGATGCAATTTTTTTTTTTATAATTATACTCTTTTTATTATTATTCCTAATATACTTCACTGATGCCGTATATGACAAGTAGTTTCAGTTCATATATATGTAGGTATCATTAATATTTACAATAACGCAACCGTCGAGTAACGTACACGTGGAGTAAAAAATTTCAAATTCATCACGAAGGGCCCGAGCAGAAACTATTCCCCCTTTGATACAAATTTCACGAGGAACGTTCGCGTCCTATACATTTTGCATGAACCGCCGTTTCCAAGAACGGGAGTTGTCGAACTTCACGAAATTCCCCCTCTAGACGAAACTTGAAACTATTTTTGTATTCAAGCGCTCGCTTTGAAATAAGTTTTTTAAACATGCTCTTATTTCTACCAACAAAAGAATTGAACAACGAGAATAGAACTGACGCGGCGTGCAAGAAATACTACCTAAGTTTTATATACTCTCAGGAGCAGGCGTTTTCAATTATTGTATTTAATAAATAAGTAATTAATACAGGCACCTGCAGTCCCTAAATGATTACTAAGCAGGCACAGGTTCTGTGTAAGCAGGTGTTAAAGTTTATTATTGATTAAAAACACATGCAGTTTATTATCTAAATTGTTTGCGATAAACCAACATTGATTCATTGTATAAAAAAAAATCTATTAAGGCAATGGCTACTTCATTGAGAAATCCATAAATCTCGACTAGACTGCACAGTTTTTATTTTTACAAATATGGATCCTATAAATATGATCAGCGACGTCCTTAGACCACCCACAGTCGCTTCACGATCCAAATATTTTAGGGTTCCGTTACTAAAGGGACTACCTATTGAATATTGATATTCGATCGTGTACAAGTACCATATACTTACCTACTTCTATATATACGTGTACTAAAGCGCAAAGAAATTGCATGCAAGCTATAACTACATTGCGGGCTTTGATAGATAATACGCACTATAAATAAATACCTTGGTAACCCGCAAAATAATGAAACTTGCACGCAATATCTTACATGTGTAGGTAAATTGCGCTTTAGGTATATACATTTTATTGTTGACATTGTCATTATATTATATCTTTATATTACTTTGTTTTTGACGATCGTGATAAAAAAAAAGATTTGTATCCTTTGTAATGTAATTTTTGATCATAAAATAAATAGTCTAATCTAATCTATAGATGCTTTATAACAATAATACCCACATGGACAAAAGTTAAATAACTTGAAAAATCAAAACGTTATTAGATAGGTACCTATTAGCATTGTGTATTCGAAATTAAGCCGCATGTTCAAATTCTTTATTTTTTATTCCATAAGTAGTAGGTACGCATCTGAGATCCAAACTTTCTATCCAACGAAAACTCATTTCATGCCAACAATAACAAATTTTGTTTGTCCCAACTCACGCTTGCCGTATGTTTGTTGCAGATTGTTCAAACTCTTCACATCAGTGCAACAATGTTGCATTTGGCGGACGAGTCATGTTTATACGCAGACTAACGACCGTTGCTGTCGCATTGAGCTCTTGAGCTTAATTAAATTGATAAATTTATGAAAGCACTCGTTGCATGCATTTCGGGATATTTGGCAAGTTTTTAGGTACTTAATACATTTGGAGACGGTCAATGATTGAAATAAAGCTTTGATGTAAGTAGAGTACAGAAATAGTTGAACCTAGTGATCCCTATAGCTTTTAATGAGTGAAAATTATTGTGTTAGTTAGTTAATAGTGAAGTGGCAGCCTAATTTAAGCGTTAATATGAATGTTCGAATATTGTTTAAAAATGTAAACTTTCAACTACATTCATATTCAAGCACGATTGTAACTTTTGTCAATTCCATGCCAGGAGAACTGGCTATGTTAAATTAAAGTTTTTTATACTGTTTTACTCGTATGTACCTATATATTTCAAGCACCGTTGTGCTACCACTACGCAGTAACTGTAGGTAACTATATTTCTTCTGTTTCTAAATAAATATTTTACCTTGTTTAGTCTTTTATTTACTCTATTCTAATGAGATCACGCAATCCTGTTAAACTTCCACATAATACAATATATGCAGAGCATTCCAAGCCATCTATGCGAAGTCATCCAGAAAATACTTCGTTTGTGTACCGGGCAAATGGGCAGAGTTGCGAGCCTTCATATTGGCTGATATTGCTCTCTCGATGTTTGTATTCTGAAGTGATATCGTATATTGGCACGCGGCAATTTGCAAACATGTGTGTTCCATAGTGATATTTTATTAGATGGAACTAGTAATGATCGATGTAGATGTTGTTTCCTTATTGTGAGCAAAGTTTGCTCTGATTAATTTAAGAAAATGGATACATATAGGTACAGTATTTATAGACACTCACTCATTGCTTGTATAGTGTACGTACTGACGAAGTAAACCTTCTAGTATATCCATTTTTGCGAATCTTGTTACAATAAAGTCATTTCTGGAGTGCAATTTCGTTGGTGCTTTAAATAATCATGTTCCTTAAAACTTTCTGCACTGTTGCAACAATCAGCAGTCCACCTTAATCCATTGAACGAACCAAATCCCAAGCCAACGAACTTATTGAATCTCGTTCGGCAAAGTCATTTCATTTTTCTCCCGTTGATCAGGGTATTTGAAACCTGGCTGGGTCCGAGTGGCCAGACTGAGTGGAGGGCATTACGAACGTACGTGTCTCGCAATTCGATAGGATAATATTGTAAACTTTACAGTCGCGGGGAGCGAACAGTGAGTAATTGTTTGCAATATGAATTTTGTTATTTGATACAAAATTGTATAGGTAGGTAGGTATACCTACTTAAAGTGAACTGGCAAAACGGCCCTCTTTTATTTTGAGCACTTTTTTTAACTTATTTATTTAGATAGGGTTTACATTATAATGTTTACATTATGTGCCACTATAGGAAACCCCGTGGGTTTATTTAATAGTTGGCGAGAGGTAGGTTCGATCCGCGTGTAGGTACTAAATCCTACTAATATTATAAATGCGAAAGTTTAGATGTTTGGATGTTTGCTACTCAATCACGCTTAAACGGCTGAACCAATTTGAATGAAATTTTGCACGAAGATAGTTTATAGCCTGGATTAAAATATAGGATAGTTTTTATCTCGAGCCCACGCAGGCGAAGTCGCGGGCGAAAGCTAGTATATATATATCGACGACCGCTTTAGCCTAGTTGGTAGTGACCCTGCCTACGAAGCAAGAGGTCCTGGGTTCGAATCCCGGTAAGGGCATTTATTTGTGTCATGAGCACGAATATTTGTTCCTGAGTCATGGATGTTTTCTATGTATTTAAGTATTTATTTATCTATATAAGTATGTTTATCGTCGTCTGGTACCCATAGTACAAGCTTTGCTTAGTTTGGGACTAGGTCGATTTGTGTAAGATTGTCCCATAATATTTATTTATTTATTCATTATTTATATATTAGGTATGTACCTTGCTAAACTTAGCTTAATGTTAAGAAGTTAGTAATTAGTAATATTAGTATGATACCTATATATAGGCCTAATTGACCTAATTGGCTCACTTCGTTTGGGAAGATAACCTTCTCGTTGTAATATGGCTTATTTTAGACCCTTGTCATACAATCTACTATTGTTTAATTGAAAAAAATTAAACTAACCACTAATATTTTTTGATGATCCAACCGACGGACTTAATCTAATTATTATTTTTTTACTCAGAAAAGGACCCAATTGTTCAGTATGTACCAAAGTTACAAGACAGAGAGGAGAGGGAGATGGTGACATATTTCAGAGACAAACGTAGTTTAATCCGTAGTTTGACTATTATTATGCATTGTAATAAATTGAATTTTTAATTTAAATTATTTACATACATACATACATACATACAATCACGCCTTTATCCCTAAAGGGGTAGGCAGAGCACATGAAACTTGTGTTCCAGTGCCTCTTTTAGCATAAATGTGGGTATAAGAGCTCGACCAAATGTGATGTCGTAGTGATAGGTTGCTAGCCCATCGCCCACAAAGCACTTCAACCCTGTTCCCTTAGTCGACTCTTACGACACCCACAGGAAGAAAGGGGGTGGTGCTATTCTAACCCGACACCACACGGGGCTAAATTATTTAGTTAAGTAGTAAAAGGATTATTTTTAATTTAAGGTTAAGGCACTATTGTATTAGGGTTACCTGTAGGGATAGTTGCTGTGTGTAATTAAAACCTAAATAAATAAATAGCATGGGCTAAGAAATTCAGTATCACAGTTACCTACATGTATAAGTACTTTAAGTAGTTCGTCCGTGTCAGATATTTTTGAACGCTTCGTTGTCACATATTCCGGCAGACGACTGGGTGCTTCGGTAAGTAGGTAATACAGATTAGTAAGTATCAACTCATTGCCAAATAGGTACCTAATAATCGTATTAGAAAATACGAGTAAAAATGCAAAACTACCCAGTTTAAACAGAACGCAAAAGGTGTAAAAGTACTTATTACAAAACACAACCAGCCGCAGGTATATGACTTTAGTATCTGAACCCCGTGTTCCTATTACACGTATCGCGGCGAATCTTGATTCCTTAGACAGCTCTCAATCTTCGTACAATTTATAACCTTAAAACGTAAAATTGTTCTTAGATGACAGCTGTCATAGGCATCAACATACCGAACCCATAGGCCATAGTGTTCAATAGGATTCGCGTTCCCTCGGCTTCCATTTGAAGAAATTTGAGCGCCATCTCCTGTTCAAGAAAAGTAAGGCAATCTTGGTCTGGCTTATCCGCGGGTATGTGGACGCCATGCCAATAAGACCTTATTATCCTACATATACGAGCCATTTCTATTCAATGCTAAGTACAACCTCTTTTAACATACGTACATCTTCCAATCATGTTTTTGTCAGACTTATACAGCAGTAGCGCAAACTAGTATATTTGCCTACAAAGCACGGTTAACATATTAGGTACTTACATAACCAAATGAAGCTTTTTACACATAGCCCGCTACCCTGTCTCAATCTTACTCCTAATTTAGCGATAAAGTAGTCTAAGTATATTACTTCAAAATAATCTGTAAAGCGGTAGAATTTAGTAAGTAGATATTTTGCTACAAAGTAACTTAATAAGTTACCACAATAATAGGAGAATATTGAAACTAAATGATCCTACTAATATTATAAATGCGAGAGTTTGGACTTTTGGATGTTTGGATGTTTGTTACTCAATCACGCCTAAACGGCTTAACCGATTTGGATGAAATTTTGTACGAAGATAGTTTATAGCCTGGATTAAAATATAGGATAGTTTCTTATCCCGGGTCCACGCAGACGAAGTCGCGGGCGGAAGCTAGTCTACTAATAAATTACTAAACTGCGCGAGATAATAACAGGTAATAAGTATTTACTTCACCTACACACATAGGTAAATGTCAGTATACATAATATTTTCACATGTCTATCTTGACTGAATGTATAATGGGAAAAAAATGGGAAGCATTGTATATAAATTAAGATCTTATGTAACCATATGTTCCTTGTGAATAAACAATGTTTTGCTCGACTTGGCGGGGGCACTGCCGTGCCCCCAGATTTCATTCATTCATTCAAGTACCAAGCAGTCAATTGGAATAGTTATTTACGATACAAGTGCCAAAAATAGGAAATTCGCAACGAGTGGTGATAAATTAAAACACGACCGAAGGGAGTGTTTTAAATCGACACGAGTTGCGAATTACCTATTGGCACGTGTATCGTACAACGTTTTACTGTACATATGGCTCATTAAAGTTTCGACATATGCACGAAAAGTGCTCTTTTCCGCACTAGTGCGGGAAAGTAGCACCATATGTACTGTAAAGATATTATTGAGCGCATTAGCATTATTTTTGTAGCTGACTGTATCTCGATACCAACAAGTTTCTTTATTACAGTATGAATCACCATAAATAAATAAACCAGAGGTACTGTATCACTTTTATTGTGGTGGTAAATGCGACATATTTAAACAATAGACTTTTACAACCAGGCTACCGACTGTTATCAAAAACTCCGAAATGTCTTTATTACTTGTCGACCATTTAGTGGCTATAAAACCAAACATGCTTGTAAATTGGTGTATAAAAAAATAAAACTGTAAAACCGATAGTAAAATATCACTGAGTAGTTTTATTGATAACTAATCAATTGATGTTAGCTCTGCTGGTGAGATCGTTAAATTTATATTTTTATTGCACTGCAAATTTTCAATATTTACTTAGTCTCGTGAGAAATATCTTATATTAACTTTTAGCAACAGCATTTAGGTATTATTTATTAAACCCTGTATTTCTTTGGCACTAGGCGGACACAAAACGTAGAATAACTTAGGTACTTACGTAGGTAACTTTACTACGAAAGAAAATGTTTTCTATAGAAGATAGGTATTCCTCCGTATTTTAATGCATATTCATCTTTGAATACAACCAAATATCTGATTAACCGTAATGTAAAACTTGTATACTTTATTAAGTCTCAAAAAGCGTACTTGAAGAAAAGTTTTTTTAAGTAATCTAGACTACGACCTCTAGTGGCTTTAAAACCAGCCAGCAACCTCATTCGATCCGAGCGCGAAATATGCGGCGGGAACATAGATTACGCCATCAGCTTCAAATTTGAAATTGGAACGAATAGAAGCCTCGGTAACGGCCCAAGTTAGATGAGAGGGGGAGGGGGGCACATTCTATTGGGTTGGAACTTGATCTTAGTCCCGTCTACGGTCACTTTAGAATGGGGCGTAAAAAAGATGGTTTGCTTCTAATATGGCGGTGGGTGAGCTGATGAGTCATAAATTAAGGTACCTACCTATTATATGAACAATAATTGCATGCTGCAAAATATTGCACTGATTATAAGGGAAAATATTTTAAAGTAGGTAGGTAGCTGTTCTTTTGGAAGGCGTTATTGAAAGGTACTTCATAAGAGTAGACAGCAAAATTAATTCGCCCATCTTTAAGGATTTAACAATGTTCGGTTTTGTTAGCAATTTGTTTTATTTAAATCTATTTGTACCTATGGCAGTCATAAATTTTACCATTCGGTTCACAAACTTCCGAAATATCACCTAACATAAACAATAATATGTAGGTAGGTACAGTGAACTCGAAATCATTTTCCTTTTAAAACCCGGTTAAAAATCAATAAGTTGCAGTCCTGCGAAGTGGAATTGAATAGAAACACTAGGACTGCAAACGCTCTCTAGCGGAGCGACGAAGAACTTTTCTCATACAAATTAAAATATTAAGTAGCTAATTAATATCATATACAATCCAATAAACGAGGTCATCATATATTCTCAATAAAAAGCTATTAAATCAGATGAAAGCGTTAATCAATATGTGAAGTCCGCCATTTCACAAATATTAAAAATAATCATGATTTATGACAAGCAATTAGTTAATTATGTAACTACTTAACATTCTTTACAATCTGCATGCGAGCCGCTCTCGAAGCTAATAACTCCATAAACACACCATTAAAATGATTTATTGTTCGACAGATAAATTTAACGTGCCTACAAAAAACTTTTAATACGAAAACTGACTCAGTGATTTCTTATTGGAAATGACCTTCTTGTAAGTTATTAATCTGTAGTAAAATTGTTTCTTATTAGAAATGTACAAAATCATCGTGTCAAGAATTTGTATTATTTGGGCATTTTTCATTTTGTTACCCAGTCAAACGAATTAAATTTTATTAAGTAAAGTTGTTGTTGTCTTTATTTTAGGTTAGACACAAAAAATAGGGTTTATCGTGGCCAATTACGCCCTTATTCATAAAACTTAAAATGCCTCTGCTAAATAAAATATGCTCTGTCCCATTCTTACGCACACAAATGTCAAAGTGACAGATAAAGACAAACGAACTTTAACGGCATTTTAGTTAAAATAGGCTTGAAGTACGTTTATGAATACGGCCGTTATACTTTATTAGCGATGATGAACTGAATATTTGAGTATTGCTTATGATGACTAAAATTAAGAGTCTTCTTACTCGACTTTAGCTTAATTTGGTAACTACCTATAGAAATACTTTCATTGTAAGTATAATTGACATAACATCTGTATACATACATACAAAAACAAGATACGCCATTCACATTTTAGCTCAGTCGCTCGCTAGTTCCACCAAAAGATCCCGTAAGAAAACTAATTTAAAACTTTCTCGCAGCACACCAGCGCCAAATGCGCAAAGTTGGAATCGCTTCGGCCGATATACGAACCTCCGGGACAGCGCCACCGCGCGGCGGACGGCTGAAGCTTTTCAATTGCTCTTTTTACGAGCCTGTGCGTGCAAGCCTTACGCACACACCCATCGCGACGATAAAATTTGTGCGTGTGGAGAATTTTTAAGTGTGTTAGTGAAGACCCGTTTTATGTACAAATTGTACTATTGTTGCTCGTCCTATGTTATCTATAGGTTAGATAGCTTTGCGTAACGTAACGTCACGCGTGCATATGTTACGCGTGATAACGAATAGCACTCACCGAACGTTTGCGGGTTTCGCACGTGGTCGCGGAGAAGGCATCTGGATGGTCTGACACGTGTAGCTTAGGGTACTTACATACCGACACAATAGGGCACATTTAATTTAATTAAAACTGCGAAGACGTGTTGGCCTGAGCGAGGTTTTCAAATAACTGTGATATACAGCGTCAATGGAAAAACTAGCCACGTACGAATGTGGAGCGATACTGCGTAGGCCATTGTTTAGTTTGCCAATTTATACGGGTCGGTTACACTAGCGACTTTTATTGATGCATTACCGATAAAAACTGGCCATAATACGTTTTATAGGCAGATTTTAATGGCGATATGTGGAGAACTGATTTACACTTTGCTCACTAGGTTACGGGGACTTTCGATTCGTGACTAACCGCTTTTAAAATAAAGACAAACATTTAAAAAAATAAGGCGACTACAACAAACACTATAAGCTTAATATAAAAGTCTGCCCACCTTTGCCAAGTCACCGCAAGGAACAGTTGGCCATTGAGTTAAGAAATATAGAAAACCCTAATCTGGAGCTATCTTGCTGACTACTACGCTAAGATATAACCGGCCACCGGCCACCAACACCAAAATTCAAGACTGTCTTCTATAAACTTGAACCAACTATCAACAAATCAAATTAACTCTGTCACATTGAATCCTGATTCGATATTCCAGCGATTTTCAATCGAGATCTTTGATTAACGTTTTCTCAACAACAATGGAGTTCCTTATCAGTACTTTATCGGGGTTAATACGCGTAGAGAGCCGTTATCGGCAACCTATTCCATTTCTTTATCGAAGTTGCGTTTGAAAATGCCTTATTGTGTTTTTTATATGGCCTGTGAAGTTTAAGAGTTATCACAATAAAGGGCTAGAAAAGCAGCACAATACGGGTCGAACTACCAACTCTATACACAGAAGTTCCGTTAAACAGATATAAAAAAAAAGTTGACTAGAACATTGCCGAACTGAAACTCAAATTTTCTAAAGACCTACTATTTCCAGGGTATCAGATCAGACGGTTAAAATGTTTCGTTAATAGAAACTCTTGTTGCAATTTTTTCAAGTCGATTATATCAAATCATATTTATTACTTCATCATTTTAAAATGGCGCCTAAAGGAAAGAACTCATTGAAAAAGATAGTAAGACCAAGCTTTTATTTAACTCTGTCTTAACTTTGAAAAAGCTAACTGTTGAATTTATACTCCTTTAAAGCACACGACCTCTTTCTCAGCTGATCGCCGCCGTTAAATCTTTACAGCCTATGACGTCACCATTTTTTTCTCACTGATTTACAACCCATCATAAACCGCCACAATAACTGTACCGATTGTTTAACAGTTAACCGCAATAGGCAAAACCTTCAAACCCTTTACAATTGACGGGTTTTTATCGATCTTTTTGCTCCAGTTAGCCTTGTCATTTAAAATTTGAGTCCAGGAAATTGTTTGTTATGCAATCATATGCAAAAAAGGGTTTGAATCTTTGAGTTGTGGACAAAAGTTTGCCATGCATTTTAGAGTAATTATGTTTCAGTTTGCTATTGTCGACGATGAACAATGTGCTGAGTTTAAAATGGTTAAGGATCGATATGCACGAAGACGCCTTTCCAAGCAGTGTATATACATGGGATTAAACATTTTATAAACGTTTCGAATATAAAAATGTAATCCACTTATGTAAGGTTAATAAATAAGATGTAACGGTTAAAATCGTATGTCTTAAACAAAGTAATTTTTTTGTTTGACTAGAAAGAACACCTACACATACCTATAGTAGCCGCGCGTCGCCGTCTTAACGAGTTTTTGTGTTATAAGTTTTGTAAGTATACATATTGTTATGTATGTTAGTCCGTAAGGTATTTGTAAATATGGGCCTTTGTTGCCTGACTAAAATAAATAAATAAATAGTACACTTTAATTAAACAACAACAAAAACCGTTCGAGCGTAGCGAAAAAATGACAACATACAAACCACTGCAATAATGATGTTTCTGTTAGAGAAATATGGATACCTACCCGTAAACCTTGAAGAAATATAATTTCCGAGGCGATGAGCAAAATGTAAATTGCGTAACCGCGAAGAATAAAAAAGGAAAACAAAAGAACGTTTTTGCTTTTCCTCCAACGATAAAAATACCCGATGATACTTGGAGTATTTCTGACAAGGGCTACAATTAGGTACAATCACAGGAAAGGAAACGTCTCCAGCGGGAACTACTTCCATATAATTGGCCGTAAAACTGTAATGAGCCGGATTTACGGGCAAAGAACAGGGCAATGGTAATAAGTATATATAACACTAACTAAGATTTTGTATAAGTAAGCTGCATGTAGTTTTTCGGCGAAATATTTGTGTTTTATCTTGGCCACATTTTCACATAGGTATTTACTTAGTCAAAGTCAAAAGCATTTATTTGCCAGAATATAGTACAAGAACATGACAGTTTATTCCGCCTGCATGCAGGCGTGCAAATATGTTACTGACAGGCGATTAATTTAGTAAAAATAAAAATTATCAATTGCAATAATACACTTTAAACAATTTCAAAATAATACACTTTAAATAACTCTTAACACTATAAAAACATCTGTCAATGCCAATTCGTCAACTTATTATTAAAACTGTAGGTAATAGGTACCTATAAATTTACTATTTATAATATTTGCAATTTAAAAAGTTCGCTACAAAAGCCACCGCGTATAAGAATCCACTGATTTATTATAAACTTCTCTGCTTTCTGACTTCGTCTGCTGGACACATGATAAAAGCTAATCCTATATTTTAATCCAGGCTATAAACTATCTTCGTGCAAAACTTCATCAAAATCGGTTGAGCCGTTTAAGCGTGATTGAGTAACAAACATCTAAACATCCAAACATCCAACCACCCAAACATCCAAACATCAAAACATACACACATCTTAACATCCAAACATCCAAACCTTCGCATTTATAATATTAGTAGGATTAAATTGGATACAAGATAAGAAAATAATAGATAGGTAGGTACTTATGTGGGTAGTACTTATGCATAACTCGTGCAGTTAGTCCTCTTGGAAAAATCAGTATCCTTGACTCAATAGGCGCTGAATACAAGTGCCTAATACCTACCGAGGAAACAAAGTTTTTATTGTCAAGTTACGTCGATGGTAAGCCCTGCAGGTCGATCACGTAACGCACAGTACGCGCGTTGGGTAGGTAAATCTTAATGTCACTTTTGTATGGGAAATAGAGCTGGGCGTTTTTTCCTGTAAGTGTTTTCAAAAACAGTTTCTCGTACGGTAACAGTTTGTGGCTAGAACCACAAACTGTTTTTATAAAACGATGACAAGGAGCTACGAGTAGAAGGAGACAGTCGCAAGCAACGGTTGCAATGCAAAACGTGAAAACGCGACTCGAACACTGTAAACTGTTTTATTCGTTTCGTTTCACTTCGTTTGGCGACCGGCGACGGCGGCGACGCACGGAGAAACTAGTTATTTTTGAAACTGTTTTTCAAAACAGTTTTGTGTTTAAAAAAACGGTTACGTTTCTTTTCACGGAAAAGTCGAAACAACCCAGCTCTAATGGTTAAATGACAGTCGCGCTGGTTTGTTGATAATCGTGAGATTCACACGCAATAGGGAATCGACTACGTGCGAGTATCTGAGTACTTCAACTTTTTATAATTCTATTGACGCCTTTAAAAGGAGGTTTGTATTCAAGTGGGTATGTATCGATTTCACATAGTTTTGTACGTAATGTACCATTATTGCCACGGTTCTAGTCGTTACCTTAAGTGGTGCGTTGGCTTCCCGCACGGCAGCCATTAGGCGACGCCCGTTCGAGATATTTCTTGTTTCTGCTCTAAAATAGAACCAAATCGGTAATGAGGACTAATGACGCTGATTTATAACTTACAGAGAATGAAGATCGACGGCGATGACGTCTCCTAGCTTTCTCGGGATGAAGATATTCAGAGGCGATGAAATTGATACTTTGAAGTGTGTGTAAATCAGATCATCTATCATCTCATTAACTGGCTCAATCAACTATTTGTTGTTGTTATCCCGTCCCGTTAGCCAGGAGCCAAAATTACAGTTTCTTAGTTTTTTTTTTTACAATACGGACTTCTAACATGCCTATAAGTTGGTCCATACAAAATGGGGTGGAACTTGACAAGAAACCCCACATTTGGTGATTAAAAACCCATCAATCGCAGTTTTAAAAAGTGACTCAGGAGACGTAGTGACAGAAAATAGTTGATCCACCCACCTACAAAAACGAAATACTTTTTAACTTACCATTAGGTATAGGTACTATGTTAAAGGAGCTCCGTCATAACTGGAACGGTACTTACCTACCTGTCCACATGAATCAATCAGTAGGTAATAGGATCACTTACGGATCAAAAACATTATTCCGCAAGCAATCCATTCGTCTACTTGGCAGTAATTTTTATACAACATTCTCATCTACCCACATACAGACGGTATAAAAATTAACGGAACGAAAGAGGAGGTTACAACATTCGCTCTTAAGAGTTACTTATTAGGGTTGTGTTCGTTTATTTCAAACCAATACATGCGAGGTAGACTGTACTCATCGTAGATACATAAATCATGCACTCGTTACAATTTACGAGCTCAGTCAGCCGTAGTGCATGCCGCGATTGGAGCTTTACTGTAGGCTGGGTACACATTGACGGTCGTGAGCGATTTAGAGGTTTGTCTATTTTACAAGCTTTTATTTACTTTTACCTGTCCCGTTACCTGTCTGTCTGTCTGTCTGTAATCAAATCTTGCAAGTTAAATTTGACCCACTTCCCGGTGACCGATTGAGCTGAAATTTTGGGTATAAGTATAGTTTGGATGACAATTCAATATTATGGTACCATCGAGGTGATCTGATGATGGAGACAGAAGGTGGCCATAGGAATTCAGTACTTATACCGACGTAACCCCGTTGAGTTTGGGCTCGTTAGAATCGTCTCAATGAGTAGTTGATGATGGCATACAGAAAAGTACAGTCGGCAATAAAAGCGTGTACCAAAAATGAAATTTTTGACAGAAGCTTGTTAAGTTTAGCCAGTTGCAGGCGCCAAGGCGCCGACTGAACAAACGTAGTTTAATCTGAATATAAATATTATACTTATATACCTAATTTATGTTATGATAACGCTTCTTAACCATGACTGCGTAGATCGCAAATCATCTTAATTTACTTTAATACTTCGGCTTGTACACTATTTGCCACTCTACCACCTTCATAGTACTTGGCTAAAAAAAGAAATCAACTTCAGAAAAACGTTACTTATCTATGATTACCAATAGAAGATCGATTCCTAATTAATATATTTTTAAAATAGACCCTATTATTTTGTGTACCTATGCGCTATTATTTTGTTCTCACTGTTTGAGTTCGTGACTTCCCCGCCGTGCCATTATGCCATAAGGTAGGTATATAGGCACTTGTTTGCTAGTATATTGTACCTAACACTTTGGTTTTCGATCGACACCGATATAATAAGGGCTGAAATCAACTGCGCAAATGGGGCTGGAACGATGCTGAGCTAAAGAATGTGACTGTGGACGTCCGAAGCAAACAGTGCACCACATCGTGTTCCATATGAAAATTTGAAAATTTAAGTTATTTGCCATACCGTAAATGTTTATTAAGCAGAAACGTCCGCCAACAAATTCCAAATTTCAATCAAAGTGAAAAATTTAAAAATTATTCGCCACGAGCGGGATTTGAACCCACAACCTCTGGAATCCGTCCATCGCTCTTGCCAACTGAGCTACCGTGGGTCCGCTAGTGGCGATGAATCTTTCAATCCCTTCCACTCTTATAATTACACCTTATAGGGGAGGCTCGTAGCGACATCTACCGCGAAGTTATTACAACTTCTGAAACGGCACCAACGTCTCAAGTTACATTGAGAATCATTAGTAACAATGCGCTACACCCTTTTAACAGTAAATGTTTATTGAGCAGAAACGTCCGCTAACGAAATTCCAAATTTCGATCAAAGTGGAAAATTGAAAAATTATTCGCCAACAACCTCTGGAATCCGTCCATCGCTCCAATTGAGAGGTCTTCCAGAGGTTGTGGGTTCAAATCCCGCTCGTGGCGAATAATTTTTCAATTTTCCAACTACCTAATTAGGTATTATTAATTGTATTAAAACGGGACTTAATCGCGTATCTACAATAAACTTATTTATTTTGGTACCTCTTTGGGGCTTCCCGGGTCACTGTAAATCAGAAAGCCGTGTTCACATTGACCAGTTAAAGTAATGATTGCCTTCATATGGTACGGTCGCGTCTATTCTCAATTTTAAAAATGAATAGAAACCTGAACTATTCGTGAAAATCAAAGTGGATCAATAATTCATAGTGGACGATAACAAATAATTAAATTATTATATTTTTAAAATCATTAGCAGGTTAAAATACAGTGTAAAAGTACCAACAAAATGGATTGATTTTATAGGAATTGTAATTTTTTACCTCAGTATGAATACGCCTTTACACTGCAGTTGCACTGATGGGGTCACTATTTTCTTAACGCAAAACGGACTAAGTGGTAATGGATGTACCTATCATAACTGAAGATATATAGATGCACTACAGCCGCGTGAGAAGCGGTACCTAACAGTGAAAAATTACACCTAACCTTTCGCCAATGTTACAAAGTGCATGATACGGTTATCTTACTTAATCTGTCTCATCACGAAATATTATAATCTACCCAGTTGAAAATCCGATAATCCGTTACGTTAATTAATTCATATCAATCCTTCCTTATCCCTTTCAATGATTCACTACGCAGCGTGTATAAAGAATCAATTACATGGATCCTCGGGGTCAATTGTCCTGAAAGAAATATCTTTCTCTAAAACATGCTCGGAAATGTATGCGTTAATGTCACGAAATGAAGACATGAAGTTTCTTGTTTAAGGCTCCCTACATTTCTTCTTGGCCTTACGACAAGAAGTAATGTATGAAAACCCTAAGTAAAACCATTATTGTAGAACCACTAGACTCTGTAAGCACCTACTTGCGACATAAAAAAAAAGTATGGTACTATACTTATGTGCGGTTGAACATGGTGCTCGAACGGCTTGTTCAAATGGCATGTTTAAAAAAAAAGGCGGCAAATTACCTATTATTTAATTGATTACCTTGGGCCTTGTATTTATTTTAATTTAAATATTCCCTCACATCGTTTGAGAAAATCACTATACAATCCTCGGCCGGAACAGGGATTGCTGGACTCGTTGTATCAAACTCGTCCAGCAATCCCTTACTTCACGGCCTCTGCAGTAATGTACTATATACCTACGTACCTATCAATTAACAATACACAAATATACAATTTTAAGTTTTAAGGTTACTAATTATAAGGCAGCTCTCATAGGGATCAAGATTCGCCGCAATGCCACTTGCATGTGGAACTAACACTGGGCCTGAGGATGGAACCAGCCGCTATGCAACCTGCGACCTCCGCTCGCGCTCATGCAATAAAACCACCACATAATCGCTTTCAAGGGCCTTAAGCGGCCATGACCCGTGCGCGCCGGCCCAGGGATAAATATCGTGATTGGATGCATATCTTACGAACATACGCATATCAGTATAACGGGCTTCGGTTATGTGACTATATCATTTGAGATGAGCATATATTGAAGGCTTTAAGGCAAGGGTCGAGGAACGTAGCTCGGATAGGTATTATGACATCAGATCGATTCCAACCTTCTTTTTGTTGTATAGTGATTTCTTATTTAACTTTTGAAATAATGGTGAATGAAAGTTGTCGAGTATTTACATTTTTAATTAAAACTATAACATAGGTAATGATATTTTTTCGCAATCATCGACATCGCTTTCATAATTAAAAGATGAGGTTTTATGCGTTTATTTGTTATTATTTTCTAATATGAGCAATCATTATATATGTCAATCATATGCCCAGCAGTGCTGGCGTATGATTGACATATACATACAGTCTGATTTATTTTTATTATTACATATCCTTACATAGTAAATATACTGCCAAATCTTCAATCTTTCCCGTTATTCTTTTCCTCATTCAAGCAAGAAAAGAAACGTCCAACGCATAATACAGCTTTATGTATACGAACTCGGTTTTGGCAATGTCGCGACATATTAATATTTGAGTGAGCTATGTAGCGTGGTCAGCCATCAGGAAGCTTTCACCATATCACGAGTGACACTGACACATGAGGCCGGCCGTTATGGACCCGCCGGATGGACGGACGCCAGTGCTGTTATTTGGAACGAACTGATGGCTCACCTCACCCATCACTCCTAAGGAAACTAGACCTCTACCTACGCTTAGTTACTACCTATCGCGGCGTCAAGATATATTTTGGGTGATCGTTGAGGTGAGCTTATAACAAGTTACAGAACAGCGGTCTTCGGCTGGGCTCAGTAATAACAGGCCCTCGTAAGTCTATTACGTTACATGTGTTATGCAGGCCGAAGAAGATTGTGCCGTACAAAAGAGGGGTGAATTCAATATTATGTGCTAATTTTATAGTTTTTTAGCTATAAAAAAAAAACTCAATTTGGGTGCCTTCCGTAATTTTTCTCCTCGAACGTATACTCGAAAATCAATTGTTTTAAATCGAACCTGTCTTCAAAATGTTTCACACATACCTACACTCCAATTTAATATATCAGCAACACAGTAAATCTTTAGTCGGTACACTATTCATAACGCACATGGAATTCTACTCGCAATCAAGAATGACTTAAAATTGATTCCTGCACCAATGGCATATTTCACCGACCGCTCAATTAGCACGAGTAAGTAAGGGCCAGCAAACACGTCGTAAATTAGACACTCGCCACAAACAGAGCTAATGAGATCGCGCAAACAACGTGAAGAGCCCTTGTACCCAATAAGGGATGATCGGCCCATCGAACGCTTGTCCCGCCTGTCAGGATAGGGCGTGATTTGGTGTATTTATTTTGGCGGTTGCGTCACCGCGTCTTGTTTTGTTAGTGGCCCAGCATGGTGTGATGGGGTATACTTATGGGCTTATATGACACTGAATTACTTATGCTTACGGAAATGTTGTTTAGGCGAGTGCAGGAATAGATTGCTTGGTGCTAGTGCTGTTTGTAAAAGTCAGGCTGTGTAGCTTATTTTTTATCTCACGCTATGTATTAGGTTCGATACTATCAGTTAATTTTTAAATGCCTTTTTTGTTCGGAATTTCAAAACAAATGTAAATAAAAGTTCGGAAATATGGCCATATAGTGATTATTAAAAACCGCGGAGCTTCTCCTAGACGTCTATTTAAGCTATAAACTATAACACACACGGCAGGTAATCCATCCCTTCCATTCTTAATAGTTTGTTAAATAAGTATAATTCTTATTCCGTCTTCTATAAGTATGCAAGGAACGTAGTAAGTTGGAATGAAAGCTCTCGTCTTGACAACAAAGCGCGAAGCTTCATTTCAACTTTATTAAAACCATTCGTAAACAATAGGTGCCACTGTAGTCTTTCTTCTGAACTTTCTAGACGAATCAACATGTTTGTTCACAGGAGAGTGCACAATGTAACTTAAAATACAGCCATTCCAGAGAGATCTGTTAACGCGGATTACGTTTCTCCGCAGCGTCGAGTTAGAGGGGTCTGGATAGGGCAGCTGTATCTCTGGGAATATCTGTCGGACAAATACACGGGAGGTAGAGGTGAGAGGTGATAGTGGGTGGGGCTGTTACCGTACTCTGGGGAGGTGGCGTAGAAATGAAATTGGCAGATATTTTGGCTATGTGACATAGGTACACGAGTGCGGTCCTTGCCATGAAACTTTTGCGACGTTTTTCTACTTTCGTCGGTATGATGAGTAAAGTAAATAATTGAATCGGCTCATTGGTACAACGAATACGGTGGTATTTTATGACGCTGCCTCGAGGAATCTACGTTCTCCCGTTAAAAAAAATATCTACGAAATAGTCTCAATATATTCAAGAGTATTTTGGGTCCAAAGTGTGTTAATTCAACTTTATCGAGGGAAAAACCTCCATCATACACATGGCTGGCACATTTTCAAAAATATTATGCTCTTAAACACACAAGACGTAAGTGCTTGTCAAAACACTTTTTTATTGCAAAATAAATTATATCTGCTACATTTTAATGAAACGAGAAAGAGTTTATTTTACCCTCCGCTAAATGTGGAAAATCTTTTCATTGAAAATTCCTTGCAACAATGTTGGTGTTTTCGACAAATATAGAAGGGAGTGTAAGCCAACATTATAGTCCTGTTTGTCGGTGCCAAGAGCAATAATACACGTTCTTGATACTGTAAAACAGAGCTGGGGAAGAATATTTATCCAAAATATTAGTATGACGTAAACAAATACATATTACGTATAACAACTTAAAATTATTATGAACCTACACTGCTTTATGATCATTCATTCATTACCAACTTACTGTGAAGACTAATGTTTTTTTTTTCTTTTTATCACCAATCTGTTTCAATTTTACAAGCTCTTTGATTTGTGTCTATTTTATTAAGAAAATATAAACGACTAGCTTTTGCCCGCGACTTCATCTGCGTGGACACGGGATAAAAAGTATACTATAATCCAGTTTATAAACTATCTTCGCGCAAAATTTCACCCAAATCGGTTGAGCCGTTTAAGCGTGATTGAGTAACAAACATCCAAACATCTAAACATACAAACATCTAAACATCCAAACTTTCGCATTTATAATAGGTATTAGTAGGATTACTACACTACCTACATTTTAATTAAATTTTGGATATTCCGTGTAAAAATACGGGTGTAAAGTTTTATTTGGCCATACAATCATTAATATAAAGACTTTATAACTATAAAGACAACGGTGGAAAATCCATATATACCTAAACAACAATGCTACATTACAAAGAAATATCGCCTTAAGTAACTTAACTTAACTTAGAATTAAAAGCTCACTAAACTTCATTCGTTTTACCCAACGATAAGCATCCCGCTCAAGCGTACATGTCCTATGTTTATAGAACCTATATACACATGGTACTTTACCGAACTAAGCACGGCTTTGTTGTTTAGTCATATTTTAAAAGAGACACCGCTCACAAAACAGCTTGGCTATCAAATTGAATGACGTTCGTTTCATTTCCTTTTTGTTACAAACTCATTTGCATTAGGTAGGTACATGAATTTACCTATTGTTATACGGCTGCCTGCCACCTTCCGAAGAATGAACGATATCTGTACAACATATTTTTATTGTTTGCTTACACTGCACCCCACTGGAGCCCAAGTATGTACCAGTGATTTTTCTCGACCATAATTTTTTAATAGGTATGTACGTTTCGGTGACGTTTTTTTTAAACCTACTAAATGGAAATAATTCGTGTTCAGCCACAGACTAAAAGACAAAAGTAAAGAGAAAAAACCTTATTTCTATAAGAGTCGTTTACATTTAAATTAAATGATTGAATTAGATGTCATTATTTGTGTATGTAACAAACCTTCTTTGGAAACTGTTTAAACTTCCTCGCTTTCTCACATTCTACCTATGTGACACGACAACAATGCATGCAACTACTTATTGAAGATATTTAAAATCTGCGAATATTGCAGACATAAGTAACAAAAAATATTAACTGCAACGTATTTTTTAGGATCTTGGTACTTACCTCTAAAATTAGGTTAATCATTATAGTACCATGACCGAGATATTAGTAATTATATGTAGGTACATACATAAAAACTGACCCACGGCACTTAATCCTCGACAGTTTAAAGTCTCTTTTAATTAGGATGTCGGCACCATAATACTGGTAGCAAAGCAGAAACATCCGCGGCCCTGGCGTAGGGCGCAGGCAAGCCCACGTCTATCACACTATGATTCCATTTAACGACCTGATTATAATCCAATGGATGTGAAGCATGCCACATCATCAAAGGTGGCCGCTTCCTTTTCATATAAAGCAATTAGTGCAATTAGGAACACGAAACTAGGTCGCGCCCCGTGTGTCATTTCCGGGAAGCCTCATAATTCGCACGGTTGTGGTAGGCTTTTGCCTGCTAGTTTGACTAGGTACCTACGACTCCACTCCTACGATTAGTTATTTCCATCACATCGTAAAATAGAGCAATGATTATTTATGTAGCGAAATATTTGTCTTTCAAGGATACTATTAGGCTAATTTAATTTAAGAATATTTGTACGCCTTGTATCATGGCAAAATAAGAATGGAAATAGCATAAGAATGTAACACCAATTTATACCCGTTTTACACAAATAATCTATTCATTCATTCATTCATTCATTGTTTCATTCATTCATTCGATTGTGAAACCACAAGTTCGAACGAAATCTACAATTGAAACCTCTGACCAAAAGAACAGAAAAGCATGTAGGTATTATAACTTATTTATGAAAGTAAAATAGAGGGGAGCAACGTAAGCGTACAATTATAGGTACGAGAGGAAATTTGTTCCGTAGATACGACAGAGTAGGCCGTATCGGAAACGAGTTAAATAACAAACCTCTTTTGTTTCCTTTTGTTTTGTTGAGACTCGAGGAAAATGACGAAATGGATAACACGGCGGGAATACTGACGAGCTACTCAAGTCAAGAGACTTATAGATATGTATCAGTTGTGATCGAATCCCGTTACAAGAGCGACAAGACATAATCGATAGACACCTATATAAATAACGTCTTCTTCAGGAGGTACACAGTATAAACTCTGGTGGGGAGAATATAGCTTGTTAGCTCTATCACTTCAGGACTTTTCTATTTTTATTGTAGCTACATTAGCTTTAGTATAAGCTTATAATGTAGGTGGCTGCATACTTATATGTTTTATGCTGTCAAAACTATATTAAGGAAACTGCTTGTTTTATTGATAACGTACCGACGTGTATTTCTGCTTTGCACTTAACATTACATAAATAAGACTGGCGGCCGAAGCTGCGAAGGTGGGCAAATATAGTGGTCTGGGCGCTGAATATAATTTCGTGACTTTTCGCGTCGAGACCCTTGGCCCGTGGGGCCCTGGAGCCCTCTTTAAAGAGATATCGAAGAGGCTTACAGATGCCACCGGTGACCGAAGGGCTGGCAGATATCTCGCACAAAGAATTAGCTTGGCTATTCAGCGAGGTAATGCTGCCAGCATCTTGGGCACAATGCCGCAGGGGCCTTTTTTAGATTTAAGTGCTATTCTATTTTTTATTTTATTTAGTTTTTTATTATTACTTTAGTTGATATCTCTTTTGCTCATCTCATACATTTTGTTATCCCCTTCTATTAAATTAAATAAACCTACCTATAATTAGATAAGCATCAGCCTCGATTTATCTTAGATATTATAAATTAGAAATAAGTGCATGTATGATGCATTATCTATTAATAAGACTTAAATGTTTATTTAAACAGTTATATAAAATATACGGATGGATTTCAAAGTGTATGAGTTATGGACAGTACAATACAATACAAATACTCCTTAACGCACACCTCAATAAAAAAAGCCCTGTATCTGTATACTGTATAACATCAACACAATCAATACCATACGAGTTGAGGCAAAAAAAGGCGGTATTAACGCCAAAGAGCAATTTAATTGATAAAAAATGGAATTAATTAAATGGTACAATATTGAAGTTCTTGACTGTATATACCAAAAAAACATTTTTGAACACATATTGTACCTATTTATTATTAAACCGCATTTAAAATACGAATGGAGGTGAGAGTTTTGCCACATAAATACGTCAAAGTTTATATGAAGTGACAGTGTAATAGCTGTCCCGTTCTAATCGCGGTTAGCTAATATAGCTTACTGCGTATTTTTACGTCAAAAATCAAGTTTCAGCTGCAATGCGCAAGTTGAGTGGAGAGCGGCGCCGGCGAGTTCCGGCGAAACATCGGCGAGTTAATGAAACGCATTTGTATGTAACGGGCTTGAGCGAGCTTCCTTCGAGCGACGGGCCCAGTTACGTGTCAAGGCAATCTCCTTGATACGCCTTATTGCTATGGAGAATCCTTCATTGATATCAGATTCAAATGCGTAACTTGTATTGTCAGGCAAACCGGAGGCACTTTTGCTTGGCCTACTTTTTCATAACAATGAACGCCTTGCCATCGCCACTGGCAAGTATATAAGTAAATATGACCTGGTAAAGCTCGCAGGAAATATGTTTAAATAATTGTAATTTCAGAAATAATGATTAGGTACCTACATATGTCTGTGCGAAACTTTCTGTTCATGTTTAGTAATGATGTAATTTTCAGGAACACATTAGGTACAGTGTGTTCAGCGTTTTCTTGTTTAGGTATGCATGCGTAGCTACAGCAAAGGAGAAAGTGTATTTATAAGGGTAGGTAAATTTCTAGACGGTAAATAAATATTTCATGTTTCGGTGTCAAACTCGTTTAGTGGCATTGCTATGAAAACCCCGAGTAGGGTTTGAGGACGTCCATTCCGCTGGAAACGGCCAGCCGTGGCATTTGTCGAGAGGTGGCCATTTGGCCGGGCTGCGATACTCCTCCGCCTCCGTTCCTTATAAACCGAGTAAGGCTTCTAGCCAATCCCTAATCCATCTCGTTCCCTTAAACTGATGACACGACAGTGCTGTCTCGCTTGCCCCGACCTATTCGTAAAGGACAGGGCTACGCAGAACAGGAGATCCTCGACGAAACTTTTTAAATGGAGAGGCCAAGCTCCGCCGAGAGCAACGTAGGTATTAGCGTGGCTCGTAAAGCGGGGAGGTTGTCGAAGCTACATCTAAATTCAAATTTTTCTTTCGTTTCTCTAAAACTCAGGAGTTGAGACCTCGGGTTACGACCCCTGATCTGCATAGAACGAGATGAACTTCATTTATAACTTACGTTTTCACACTATTTTATGAGCTCACTGTAAATCGATTTGAGTTAGATCTGTTCCAGGTGTTGTCTACCTAATGGTATTTTCGAGATGGTTGGTAATTTCATGAATTTGAAATGCCTGCGCAATCGAGTGAACAGTTAGATAACTGGGCTATTTATTAACTATTATAAGGTTCATAAATGTACGAAGCAGTTGCAATATGTACAGGTATTTGTTTTCAAGTAGGTATGTATATAGATAATTACGCCTAAGTAGTAGCTTTCAAGTTGCCGTACGATTATAATACTACAAAGTAACTTAACGGCTTCACTAAAGCTCGCAGCGTAATGCGTTTGCGATATCGAAAAATTACGAGCTACGTAAGCACGCATAATTCTAAGTCGGTAGACATATACACGTGTATGTATTATTTACCTATGCCCGTAGGCATACGAATTCACAGTAATATTACCAAGTGAATAATCATGCAACATGGGGTCTATAATTTTTACAATATTAACCTGCGGCTATGCAAACGATTCCTCTAATATCCCTTCTTTACAACACCCGCGGCCGTAGTAACGACGCCATGTATTTTTCCTCCAGTAAATCTCTGCTGCGCTCCTAAAGCATTGTGAAAAGACGCGTAAAACAACGAACAACCATTCATTTAGGGTTCTTCAAGTTACGTCGGAGGCTTATGAATAAAGGCTGGCTTGGAAAATAAGGGATTCTCCAGAATAAGGGAGTTATTCAAAAGGAAAAGTTTTTCACGTAAAAAGTGGAGTAAGCGGCGGATTACAGTTGATCGCTGACAAGAGTTTTGTGGATGGGGCTGGGGTGGACAAGCGCTTCATGTCTTACTATCCGAGGTTCCGCGCCACGCTTATTTACAACGTTCAACGACAAAAACATCCTGAATATCTACTCCAGCCTGTATATCATAAAAAACAAATATCGTGTCATAATGTCACATAATTCGACACAGATACTTCAACTGTGGCGAACTGTTATAGTTTCCTCGACAATTTTGGTTAGGTACCTACTCAGTAAATGATTACAGAGATCCCAAAATTTAATCAATGGCTCAATCAACTCCAATTTGGTTGCTGTTACCTGCCTAATTAAGCCGTATTCACCCACGTATCTCAGCGTTTTTAACAACACAAATAGTTTTTAATCCTTAATAAATAAGCGATTTCTATATCGGGTGTAAGTTTCTCACCGAAACTTGGCAGGTCTGAGCGGATGGGTCGGTAATTATTTTCCATATGTGCTCGGGCGATTCGTGCCGGCACATTAGCGATGCCCGGGAAGCGGGACTGAATCCCGGCCGGGTATAACGAGCTCTCCGACTCAGCGTGAAATTGTGAAATTACCGGGGCGCGGCTAATACGAAACCTACCTTGATTCCTGTCTTAATATAATTTTCGATTAGATTTGTCTTGTTGGTGTGGGTAATACACACTGTTCAGTGTTCAGTTCCCACACTGTTTTCGTCGAAGCTTGGTGCAAATGTCTCACTCATCGAGTACCAATTCACATCACTGTCATCAATCATCGTAGATCAAATTACCTGTCACTTAAAAAATAAATTGTCAAAAGTACGCATCAAGCGTCGATATAAATAGTGTAAAGTACCTAATGTTTTAGGATAAGTATTGCATTTCGTGTAGGATTGTATATAGGCACGCGATAAACCTACTAAGGTGGGTGCGCCTGCTTTACTTTCGAAACTACCAGTTTATTGGCTAGTGGTTTACCTGACGATGTAGTTAAAAATAATGTATAACATACCATTATTCTTATGAATGGAACCTACTATACCGTAATTCCAGTTTAAAATTATACCTAGTCTATTGCATATATGAAATGCATATTTATATGCCTACCAACCACTAAGTGGCTTGTCATTTATATTATGTATGATTAAGCCAAATGATTTCATTAACTTGATTATTATGGATCAAGTTAAATTACTGAATCCACGTGTAAGGGTTGAGGCCAGGCGAGCGTAATTTGCGAGCTGTGAGTCGCGTAATTTCGGTCCGCCCATAGATGGACATTTCGGTTTGCCCATATATGGGCGCACCGAAATTACGCGACTCACAGCTCACTAATTACGCCCTATACCCATATACGCCCTATACCCATATACGCATATACCCTGATATACGCATCGTTTCAACTAAAGGTGCACTTACACGCAAGTTTTTGAGCAGTAGGTATTTGTCCGTCAACAATACATGCGTGTAGCTTGCAAGAGAGAGTGGGACCTACAATTGACGGGCAAACATTGCTCATAAAATTGCCCGTATAAGCGCCCTAAGACAAACCCCCGTCTATTTCAGCAAAGTGTTCTGCTAGAGTTTGGTAAAGCGCCGCCAACGCGTTGTTCACTGAATTTTCGAGATAAAGTTTTCGCTCCGGCAGCAAGACCCGCCTTATATAATATATCTCGAAGTTTTTTGTCTTAACATAAAGGAAGGATGTCTGAAACTATACTTATACTTACACATTTGAAATACCAATAAAATTCTTAGAGCAGGACTTAAATTTAAAATTTCCTAAATCCGCATTTCCACTTGTGCGCTAGAAACTGAAATTAGGTACTTAAGTATACAGGACATAAATTTATTTATCACGTGTACAAAAGTCGTTTATGTATTTTTTAGAGTTTTGTGGGTTCGTGTGGAGCTATCATTTCAAATGTTTGGTTGTCTGTGTGAGGCAAGCCTATACACTAACTACAAGTAGTTTAACAAACTTTTACCAAAAGCGTGTAGGTAGGTAATATCTTTGTGATAAATATGTATATTTACCAAAAAACAAGCCGCAACCCGTAAACATATTTGTGCACTCAGTTTTTAAATTGCGAGCTCATTATTCAGTAATAGATTTTTATTTAAGTTAATAAATTTCCTCAACATAATAAAGCATTATCGCTGACCACACAACAAAATAGCAGTGGCGGAGCGCGCATCCAAGCCGGTCCCTGCCGGCTTGTCTAAAATTTTTTTTAGACAAGCCCATAGTTATATACTCCTAACTCTTACATAACTATCTTTGCTCCGGGTTGTCCATCGAAAATACATTAAAAACAGATTAAGGCTAATTGAAAACATCCTTGCTTCTATTGAAGAAGGCTAAAAAACTGCATTCAAATCTGTTCATCCGTATTAAGAGCTACGATGAGACAAACAGACACGCAGAAACACATCATCATCATCGTTGTGCCCCTAAAGGAGCCCGGGGTCTGCTTTGACACCTAATCCCAAGATTTGGCATAGGCACTAGTTTTACGAAAGCGACTGCCATCTGGCCTTTCCGACACCGAGGGAAAACTAGACCTTATTGAGATTAAACCGGTTTCCTCGCGATGATTTCCTTCACCGAAAAGCTAACGGTAAACATTCCGTACATAAGTTCCGAAAAACTCATTGGTACGAGTCGGGATTCGAACCCAAGACCGCCGCTTGACAGACGCATGCCTGAACCACTAGGCTACCGTAGGTCTACGCGCAGAAACACATGATAAACTTAAAACACCCTTTGAGTTGGGGTGAAATTGAAAGACACAGGGTTGCTGGCCGGCTAGTCTGGCGGTTGCTATCTAATCAATAATAACCTAGATACTCGTACCTACCCATACTGGCTATACTGCTAAAAGGTACATGTTAATTGAAATATTCATCGAGCTTAGTTAAGTAACTACTAACTAGTTGGCGGCGATCCTAAGTGTCGTATCTTAACGCCAGCAAAACGCACAAAATAACCCGACGAAAGAGACAGCCTTATCAAAATTAAATATCTTTATGTGTTGAAAAAGGACAGTGCACTCGATTTAATCTCAATGTTACAATGTTGCAACTCAATCCAATATACGTAATTTCAATTTAAGGAACGTCCGAATTCCAATTTTGATGTATGGCATTTTAGAATGTATTACTCTCAGATAAAGTTGTTTTTCTAATGCAGCCCTTCGGCGTCTGTCGTGTTTTGACCCTATATGACTACTACATATCTGACAAGATGCTTATAATCAATGTACCCACTTTTCAAATGCGTAATCAGTTTCATATTTTGTATGGCATTACCCGGGCAGGACTAGTGATTGGCGTTATCAATTTTTTTACACTTCGTCTTATACTTTCTATACCTTTCTCCATTTTTCTATACCCTTACTTATAAAACACTGAAATAACAACAAAACATAATGTAATTTCACCTTCTATTTTTTAAGACATACCTACTAATAAACATGCATAACTTTTATTTCCTAAGAATTTTATTTAAATTAGTTATTAGAATATTAGTAATAATACAACAACAGATAATAAAGGCTTAAAACTATTTTATTCATATGCTATTTTCTAATGTGTAATATTCTACAGGGTGTCCTAAAAGTCAACGTCAAGCCACAAACGGGTGATAGTAGCCCAAGTCGTAACAGTTAAAAACACAATAGAAAATAAATGCTTAGAAAAATGTATCTTACTCGATGGAAATTGAACTTGGAATGTTCTATGCCGTATTACACATCTAAAACTCCTTTTAAAATCACAAACGTTTCTTCAATAATCCGGCAAGTGCCTATAGCCTGATAGTAGGTACCATTTTAAAGTTCAGCCTAATAAGCCATCTTTTAAAGCTAGGTACTTGCCAAATTAGGGTAAGTAGTACATTTTATTTTAGTACAGAATTGGTTAAAAAAAGATTTTTTGTTTTAACTTTAGTTTTTAGTTTACAGAAGGGTTATTCACCAGTAAAAATATTAAAGAAAAGTAGACTTTTGTAGCCGTAGTACCTTATTACGCATCATTACAGGATGTCCATTTGTTTAAATGCCTATAGGTATCATTATCCAGGACTAATAATATGCAATCATATTTCCTGAAGTGAACAAGAATTAAATAATTAAGTATATAACTAATAACTCGTGGTGCCAGTTTCAATTGACATAAACAAAACATCAAAATCGATCACAATTTTAAATATTTGTTTTTTTAATTATTAAAGAGTAAACGGGATTAAAATTTAATTCGTTATGAATTTTATTTCGTTAATATTTTTATTTCGTAATTTAAAAGTATTTGATACATGTTTAAAAACGTCACTTACTAAAGTAAGCGTTTTGTCTATGACAATTAAAAAAAAAAAACGCGGGAAAACTTTATGCCCACTACAAACGGGCGCAGTTTGTCACACCAACTTGCAATCGTTGGAAAGAGACAGCCATACATTACTAACCAAAGCAAAGCTCTAACTAAAGCAAGTTGTTTTGACAAATTGTTAGTCCTTTAAACGTACGAGCATTTGGCTGTTTGTAGTAATTTGTCTTAGTCAAAACATATAGTTAAAAGGTAAAAAAGTATACAGTAATGGAATATCACACATTTTCCTGGTCGCTAAAACTGTAAAGTAATGACTTAACTTTTAAATTTGCGCTCGTCAGTAACGAGGAACTTCACGTATTATTTTTGCTACAGTAAGGCGCACATTTCCGAGCATATTGGAAAAACATATATACGTAAGTAGTACCTATAATGAATAGTATTTTTATTTTGGGAGAATGTCGGAAGCATAAAGGTGCCCATACTCGTATAATGTTTCCGACATTCCCCCGAAATAAAAATACTTACCTAAGTCTATATAGGTACAAACAAACAATATAAGAGAATTGTAGTTATTATGGGTTACTGCATCTTAAATTTAATAAAGTTTCAGACTGCTAAATTACATAAGTAGTAAATTTGTACTACTGAGGCCGGAAACACATTTACAAAATAAAGGTTGTACTTACATTAAACATTAGGTACCATGTTATCGCCAAGTAAACGTTATTTTATTGATTAGTATTAAAATAAACCATTTTATATTAATTTAAATAGGTAGTCAACTCCATTAAAGGAGAGCAACTTCAGGGAGGTCAATACAATGTAAAGATAAGTATTCTTATCTTATCGATATCTTGCAGAACGTAAGTATCAATGCGAACCGCATTATAATTGAGTAGATGAAGCAGACGTTTATACCTAAGTACAAAATTACCTACTCATTGGAATGACTATCCCAATTAATGAAACGATTCAACGACGTACATTTACTGTTTATTAAGCCACTTGAATAAAATTGAATTGGCACCGAAGATATTCCGAAATATTTTTCCCGGCGTACAGTCATCTTGAAATAACATTGCGGTATGGTCAGAATATTTAAACAAGCACTTTTGTGAATATGGAGGTTATTCAATCCTTGCCGAACCCACCTCTGGCTGCACAATCAGACACAAAAAATGGGTAACATTTCCAAGCGTGTCACGCTTGAACAAAATAAATCAACAGGAACGCACCGCCCCCCGGCTGGATCCAAGATGGCCGCCGCCGGCCGCTCAGCTGATTGCTCACTGACGTTTTTTTGGAGCCCAACCATTTTGTTTTCAATCGGACCGGATACGTGGTGTAAAAATTAGGACTATAGCGGGAAGGATTTTAATTAGTTTTTTGTTATAATTGAGTTAATATTTCTAATTTGGTGTTTTTCTAATATCATTTCGAAACGGATGTAATTAGTTACCGGTCTTATTTTTAGATGATTGTAGCTTTTAAAAACAACGCATACGGAGATTTGTTACGATATTGCCTCCGTTGCATAAACAGTGCCGTCTAAGTAGGTAGGTACGTTAAATTGTACGTAAAGTAGACGTAGATACGTAGATATTAGACGCCCACGTGACTTTAATACCTCTTTAATCTTCTCAAAGGATAATATTTGAGTTCACTCTGTACAAGTTGCCTTGTTCCATCTTTATGATATTAGGTTAAGTTCGCTCCAAAAGGATTAAACCCGCTCTTAATTCTACGCTCGCGGGCCGAAATAAATTTAACGCCTCGAGGAGCTTACGAAGAAAAACTAAAGGCGGTGTCAGCTCTATTTTTTATAAGTGTATGGTAATATGTGCCGTTAATTCGAAATAAAGAATAATGAGTTCATAATTGCATCTGATTGTACCTTACATTGTTGTTTAATGTATTTGCACAATCGCAAATTAAAATGCATGTAGCCGTTTCATGGTCTGTAATTCGAGTTTTTATGTTTTTAATTCAGCTGCATTTAACTTTCTGTCAGCGTATTTCGGTGATGCAGATATATGAGTATATGGACGATTTAATTTGTATGTCAGGCGATTTCTGGGGTCGGATTGGCGAATATCGTACGAAAAATACTATTATATAAACCAAACACACTGCATTACTAGAAGTATGGTAAGGTATAGCAAAAAAAGAACCACCAAATAGTTGTAGGTACCTACATTAAAAACTCAGTCCTAATGTGACCGTATTAAAATATTTTATATATCGGATTATTTGTTAAATATGGGGATTTAATTTTGCATCAATATTTTTGTCTAAAACCCAATAGATGAAGAAATATTAATTTAATTTTAAAAGATACTATATTACCTCTATACTGATCTAGAGGTTTCCATTTAGAAACGTCTTGTCCATCGTCTCAGCACTCTCCTGCCAAAGGCCTGTGGTAAATTGTCGTTCCCGGGAGCAAGGCGGTTTAATTTTCACTCAAAATGTCAGCGAGCAGAGCTATAACATGCATGTTACGCGGTACGAGCGAATTTGCCGATATTTTATTTTGTGCTTCAATTTACTTTCGACGAAAACCTCTAGCTGAATGGAGGGTAATTGTAGGCTGCGGTGAAGGGTTCAGTTTGGGGAATAATTGTGCGAATATAGCGGAGCCCTTGGGAGAATTTAATGCAAGGTAATGTCGGCGTTTTACTGGGCCTGCGCGTTATGCGTAATAGCCACCGGACCAAGGACGGAAATTATCTCGGGAACGAGTTTCGCAAAAGCTCCAATGGGAACTAATGGGCCTATGGACAGAACCCGTAAGTTGTGGGAATATTTTTATGGATCGTTAACTTTCATTTCATCTGCGAGTAGGGACATTACGGTGGCGACTTATGCGGTGTGATCGTTTCAGAGACTGCTTTTAGGTGTTCCCTGCCGCGCTACAAATAGGTCTAGGTCCTATTAGTTTATTTTGTTATGAAATCGATCTGAAAAAGACACGGTTGTTTTTTTTAAACAAAATGGTGTAACAAAGTAAAACTGTATGTACTCACCGATCCCGCAGCAACATCAGGGAGCTCAGCTCAGGCCACACTAGACACCACTGAATATTTAACATAATGAAAAGCCCGGACAGGCGGTTCCGGGGCGGTACCTTTTAAAAATGCACTGCACTAGTTTTACTACACTTGCAGGTTGGTCGGTATGCAAGGACCAGACTCGTAAAGGGTCTGTTTGGCGATCTTGGCATAAACGCCTCGTGCTCGGCCAAGCTTTAAACTGAACCAAAGAGCATCAGCCAAGCGGATGCATCAGCGGATGAATCAGGTCGTTTTAATATAAGCTGATAGCAATTGTATGTGTGAGACAAGTGATACACTTTTTGGGGTACCCGAGTTCATTGTTCGCGCTACTGCTTCGTATCTACCTACAATGTAGGTACGTACCTAATTTTAATTTCTCAGAAATTATATACATTACACTTGCTACTACTTATAGTTCTTTTTAATCAATAGATTTGTATTAGGTATCTAAGATACCCATGATCATGATTGTAACAGTAGAAACTATTTTATCATATTACTACATTTTTAATCAATTTATCGCAGTTCATTTCATTTCATTTCATTTATTCCTTGATAAAACGTAGTTTTACATGTCAATTTTTGACAAGATCTTAAAAAACATTTATACATAATATTACAACATTTACGTAAGTATGTCGTAGTTTACAATACGGTATAATTATGGTTAGTTAGTACATTTGTTTATTTGTCAATGTTTCCGGAAGAAAGACATTTTAAACTACCTACTACAGTAGGCATGAACCCCCATTTTCGTTAAAGTATATATTAATCTACATACCGTATATACATTATATATGGTGCCTCTAATTAATAAGATGTAGCTATACCTGCGGAACAAATTAATTCTAATTAGTCATAGGTATAAATATAAAAAATAAGGGAGGGTTAAAAAAACGGCAATGTACCGTAACCTCATAATAAGGTTCCATGGGGGATTAAGGCGAAGGTACCTACTCCATTTGAATAATTCTCTCGTTTAGGTAAAATTCAATAGGTAAATTCAATAATTCGGATAGGTGGGTGATTTTCTCTTTATCACGCCGGTTTTCTTCTACCTACACTAGCATTAAATATTACTGGTATTCGGTGGAAAATAAAGGTTAATTTAATCTTTCAAAAACTACCTACCTACGTTCCTAACGTAGACTTTATTAATGCGTCTAAATGTCTATGCTGCAGTAATTTCCTCGGTCGAATATCTTAAAATGTTGGTCTGTAAGGAAAATGTATTTAATAATATTAAGAGTCGTTGTTGTTGCTTAAGCTAAAGTAGGTAATTACACTCATGATTTGACTGTCTCTGTAAATCGAGTGATAACTTAAGTTATGCAAACTTGTCGAAAATTGCAGACTCAATTTCGGATCAATTCTTCAATGAAAGACGTTGAAATCATCATTTCGTTTCGCTGTGATCGTTTTCAAATCGACTGAGAGCTTTTACGTCGAACTGAAGACGCTAATCCTACGTAATTCTATGAATAAGTAATATTTTAACCCGGTATAAGTTTGTGTTTTAAATCCAGAATCAATTTTATTTCAGTTGACATGTGTATATACATTTTTGAAATAATTTTAATTTTTGACATCATAAATAAATTCGAATTAATTTAATTTAATCAAATATGAACTTTTGACGTTTAATGTATTTATGCATTATAAATAAATGAGTATGAGTATTAAAACGAAGTTATCGATCAAATATTATCAGTCACTTTTTGGTTTAATGCTATTGGAAATCATAAGGCTATATCTAAGTATATTTATACAATGTCAAAATGTTTGTCAATAATGAACACCCTACTTGTCATCTTCATTGCTATGAATAAGATTGAAAGTACAGTAGGTATACCAGTGAGACAGAGTCGAGCACTGGGCCGTTTACCTTGCACTTGCTGCACGAGGAGTACGAGGTGGTAAGAACAGCAGTAGTTTTGAACAGTGAAAAATCGTCGACTAAAACAACAGTATGTAGGGTAGTAGGGTATACATAACCATAGCAAGAAGCTAAAAGGAAAATTTGATTGGCCAAAATATAAAAATAGCAAAGTAAATAACAACAAAGCGTAAAATATGTAGGTAACTAATACAAAATATACAAAATTGCATGCCTAAATCCCAGCCACCATTATTACCAACTCGGCATTTGCTAAAACAACCTTAATGGCATGCAAATTGTTCGTCAGGCCGAGACATTCGCAGTCATTCCGGGCGGTTATTCTTTACGCGCTCATGCGCCTCACCACACCCGTCACGCCTTACGAAACTAGACCTCTAATTTCGCTGTTTACTACGAATCGCGGCGTCAAGATATATTTGTAGGTGATCTTCGAGGTGAGCTAAAAACAAGTTACAGAATAGCGGGGCTGCATAATCAAGTTAATGCGCTTTTACAATGCAAATGACGGCTGCGGGAAATTTGAGAAAACATCGCTAAAACCATTATGTCAAGGAAATAGGTAATAGTGGTCGCTAGGAGCATCGTTATAGGGTGTAATGATGCTTAGCACGTAGGTACTGAATCTTGATTTTATGTATAAAATTATGCTGAAAATATCAGTATTGGGTTTCTAAATCTTTAAAGCAAAGTAGTAAAGGCAGTCACCAAATTAGTTAACACTTATTAACGTTCAGTTCAAATGAAGATGTTTCATTACAAGTTGGATTATTCTGTCATACCAAATTAACTAAATTATATATTTCAATCAGTTACACAATCTTATTAGTTGCTATTTACAATACCTACTTACCTGGAGCCAACTTTAATTAAGTTTAAGACTAGCTAAGCTTGACTTAATTAATTTACTTCAACGCAGTGTTCCAACTTAGGTACCTATCTATCCATTTTCATTTACTCATTGAAACTACTCGAAATTGTAGATATTCCTACATAATATCTATTTTTAATTGTCGTTTTGTTAATGTTAAATAAATATATTTATTTACATGTAGCTACCTATACACATTTACATATCGGCATGTAAATAGAATAGGTAGGTAAATACCTACCTACCTAAAGGTACGGTAGCTATAAAAACTTTCTCACGACATGTCCATAAAAGCGTGCGTAGGCTAAAATCGCTAGTAACACCGACACCTACGACGGCAATTTAAAAAGAAAAAGAGTCGTTACAAAAAAAAGCCACGCAGAATGTTACAAAAAATAGTGTACACTCAAGGGCAAATAAAACGGATACATTTTGTATTGAATTTCCATATGACCTACCTGTGTACCTACCCGTTTTTTTGATTCTTGAATACCGAAGCATAGCTGCTTTTAAATGGATACCCGACCGGCATATCTTTAAAAAATTGAATCTAAAAATAACTTTACAGCTCTTTGGTCTCACTTCGAAACAAAGAGAGTTCATGTAGGTAATAGGTATCCGTCTAGCTGTTTTACCTTCAATACGTATGGGATCGAAACGCGTCGACAGCTATTGATAAACGGCGAGCAAACGCGTGCCGACTGGCAATCAGTATTGGATTGAACGGACTGGTGGGACAAGGGACGAGAGGAGGGCGGATTGATGTTGTTAGGCGAGTGGCAAAGTACTATCGGTGAAATCGAACCCTGAGCACCCCGGAGCTACGACCGATTTGCATCATACGAGTAACTATCATAAGTTAGATTGCAAGAGATTTCTTACGATTTTGATAATAATCTTAGTAGATATATGTAGAAATTATAATGTAGAAGAACTAAGAATATGTAGTGTTGGGCAGCGTACTTACTTAGGTTAAAAACGGATAATAGTACACACCTCTTTGTAGTCGACTGGAAATAGATTTGTTTTTTCTTTTAAATTCTTAAGAGCTAATAATTGTAGATAACCCGTAAAAAAATGTATCGGCAAAGTTTTCTGCGAAAATCAAATCCAAAGAAAAGGCCCGGAATAGAAGGAAGGGAGGACAAGAAAAAAATAGTGAGGCTACTTTTGCCTGCCAAAACGCCAATGCACGAGTAGCGTCGGAATAACCATAGGCACAATCAAACTAAATTTAAAATCTATGAGACTTGTAGGTGTAAGTAAGTGACGCATAACCTCTATACCTTGCATAAGTATCTTTGTGAAAATCTTGTGCATTAATTTCTTGATACACTGGTGGTTTGTAATGAGTAGTTATAGATAAAGTTCTGTCATATCATGCTGCTAATCATCAATTAAGTACCATATAAATTTACCCTAAGGTTTTAAGAAAACAATTGTATATGTTTAAGTTTATACCCTACTTTCTGAGTTCCCTATGAGCTCATTTGTTAAACTTACTACCTATGCAATTTTTTGTTTTTTCGATAGGTATATACTAACCTAACCTACTGCTTACAGTGGATAATGAAAAATACCTAGGCAGCCGCGTAAAATGTCGTAACCGCGAATCTCTCGTATTTGTACCACGACCTAAACTTTACGTGGATCTTTACGAAAGATCTCTTCACTAAACTTGAATGGAATTTATTTAGACAACGTATCTCAGAAATGGTTCGATACGTCTCCGAAAATCCGAAATTATAAGGGCGTCCTAACCGCTTACTCAAACGAGGTACTTTACTTTTAAACTAAATCGACATCAGTTTTATATCTAAATAAAATAAATAAAAGAAGATTTCTGTCGCATAAAAACCACAAAAACACAATCTCAACACACAAAAAAAAAAGAAAAAAAAGAAAAGTAAGTAGGTAATTATTAGGTTAGGTGCGACAATAGGTCGGGGTTCAGCGTTTGCTGCTATCCTGTCAGCTGTACAGCGCTGTTTTTCAGCCCGCACCTACCTCACGGGATAAAAAAAAGTTAGATAGCTCATTGCAAGGGGAACATTTGCATTACTCTTAATGACTAAACTAACCTAAATGTATGAAAAGAAGGTACAAGTAAAATATTTTTAATGATCGATGCAGTCATTGAGTTCTCATCTCTCATCTGTTAACTATTTAAAAGTGTTGATAAGTGTACGATGGCTTGCGATTTTAATAAAACCATACATACATACATACATACATACATACATACATACATACATACATACATGCTTTTTAATAGGCTTAAATGTCGACTGAAATATCTTACTGGTCCATTAGAAACGATGGAAAAAACATGATAATCTAAACAAGTGTGTCTTCCCACGAAATTGAGCAGTTTGCAATTAAAAAAGAATAATAAAAACAAGAATCTCCTGTTTAGCATAAGCCCTCATATTTATTTGTAAGAACGTATCGTTATTTTATTTTAAATGACATACCTACTACCGGATCTAAGTAAAACGTTGTGTTTTTACGTTTACGTATGTACCTACTACTTATGTACCTACTTTAGCCCATGTTAGATTTCACAAAGCTTTCAAACGGACCAGATCGATAGCTTTAAAGAAACTTGTTAAGACGATGGTCGCTAGGCCTTTTGCTTGATCACATCCACTAATAGTTTCGGCATGCATGGATATACGTTATCATATTAGCTACTGAATTTAAACGATTAGGTAGATACCCACAGGTCATAAATTATAGGATGAACTATTTACGGACTCTCTTCGGACTACCTATATATCTGATTTATATAAAATCTTGAGCTAGCTTGAGACATTCAAATGACGCAATTTAAGTAATAACTTTAAGTGAGGATTGAGACAGTGCGTCACGTAAGTGCTCAAGCTACGCGCCAGGCACCGCTCGTCGCGACCAATCTAAATAATTGACCGACGACCACCGACTCAGCTAGGTCTTACAGGGACTAGAGATGTATGGAGATTTGTGATGATAATATAATAAAACATATATTAAATTTCTACCTGTGAGTTCCTTTAATTGGCTTTGTATCACTATGTAAGACTTATATCATGTTTTTGCAGCTGTTGGTACTCCTTAAGTATAAATAAATAAATAAATGGGTGTAAAAATTGGAGAAGACCCTTTGTGCGTAGAAATGGAGACTGATGCCAGTTATTGTCCATGACAGTAATATAATATGGTCACATTATGCCAAGCGGAGTCTTAACTAAATGATTTGATTTAATATGCAAGTTGGTAATTTTTCGCTTAAACTAAATCTCACTGAAATATATTTAAAAAGTGTATTATGAAGACTTACGTAAGTCTTCCATAGAATTCATTGCTTAGCCAGCTGATTCGGAAAAGCCATTGCGGTGAAATACGGCCCAAATTCGACTCTATTCCATTTTGTTATCTCATGTAGGTAGCAGTAAAGGGTGGGAGTAAAGAAGTAAAAAGAGGAAAAAGTGTATTATTAGCCCCGCCGAAATGGAATTGGAACATTCCGCGTAGAAATACCCTGAAACTTTCGGTATATTTCAGCGAAAATTCACTTGCATCCCACTTCGTTTCACTTTACTAGCTAAAGGCATCATACTTTCGCCGGTTACACGATTTAACTTTATTTCTAGAAATGAATTTTCCTTTTTACGGACTCACGCATAACATACATAGATTGCAAAACAAGAAATCGGAAAGAAACTTGTACCGCATATAAACATGTATATAATTACTTATCGTAATGTCTTGACATTTTGACGTAGGATAGTAAGTACCTAGTAGTAATTCCGAAAATTCGAACTTGAACACGTAAACTGATAGTCCGAAATGTCATTAACTACACAATTCGCTTGATGCTGACTTTCGAATGGTTTCACTGACGATAATTTAGCACTTAATGTCTTTGACATTTTTAAAAACTTAAAATATTACGTGCTTAAAGCGCTTATTTTACCATAACGACTTAAAGTGGGCAACTCTTAAAATTTACGTGCACTTAAACATAAGTTTCAATAGGTACTAACAAAATATAAAAGTTCTCAAGGACGAAGCCTCTTAAATATTGAGACATTATTTTTAAATAGACAAGCTTGAAAATTCCCAGAAAAATCTAACTGTTACATACCTTAACGAACGTGAATTTTGATAGCTTTCTGTAATTAATAATATCTCTCTTATTTCTTCATCCATAGTAATACCACTAATACCAAAAGCTGTTGAGGAAATTGAACTGTCAAACATCAATATATAATAATAATTTTATTCGTCTTTATGGGATCTTTGACGGTGCCGCTATAGTGATCAACTGATCACATGGTTTAAATGCAACGAGAAAAAAAGTGAACCCAGAATGAAACTTTTAATCAGGTAATATTTTTTTCAATATGATATCTATATCGGATTTAGGCAATTCAGCAATCCACAGCATAACGTGTTAGGTTTACGACTGAAAAATCTATTGAGTCCTTAATTGTATTCGCAAATCGCTAAACGTCATCAGGTTGGCATGTTCACTGACTAAATGTGTTTAACAAACATGCGTCAAAGAATGATGAATGAGAGCGCTCATTACTGAAACCAATATACGCCTTTACGTTAAGTCCGCGTGACACGATGCTACAATGTCGCATGCTACAGACAAACTGATAACAAAAAACCATATTTCCATGTCCTTAGAAGTGTACCCACCCGACTATATTCTTGGGTGAAAGTTGCATAGCGATTAGCCACATTAACTACGGGCCGATGTGGCACAGTGTAGCGCTAGTATAAGCGGGCCGTAATAGTGCGAAGTATGGGGCAGGGAAGGCCGCCCATCCTGAGGCAAAGTTACGACCGCGACAGGTGTGATGCCGAATTAACTTCTTATATAAACTCGCTTTTTATAGAACACCGACTGCTTAATGAACTCGAGGGATCATCGTAACGGAACAATGAGAAATCTTAGGCGGACTTTTGTTAACTGACCTCTACTACGACTTAATTAAGACCTTTTTTGGCTAGGTGCTTAATATTAAAAGGAGTTTTTTTACGTTTCTACCTCCCGGGGGTTTCGGTGACCCGACCAACCTGCGGGAGTGTAAAGCCCGCAACACGATCTGTAACAAAGACATTTTATTATTAGATAAGTGTAAAGAAAAATTTATTGGAAAAAAAACCGGCTAGCACTACGATAGACACTAATAGGTAGTGAAATAAATAGGGGATATATTTCATATATCAGGTTGATGCTTCAGATTTTACCAACAATTTACCAAATATAACCTGTATAATTATGATTATATTCACTAACCTGTCTAATCTAAGAGCAGTACCTGGGCCATTTTACGAAAAGTTGTACACTCGACGTTTTTTAAATTTTGATATTTTTTGTTTTTTTCTACTCAGAATCGAGAGCACTTTCGACCCTAATAGGCGAAAAAAAGTGTCCCAACATTTTTTTATTACATTCCGTTAACGTTTCCATAACAACTACCTAAGCTTGAATGGAATGGAAAACCGAAAATTATGTAACATTTTGGACAGTTTTTTTCTCCTATTAGGTTCGAAAGTGCTCTCGATTCTGAGTAGAAAAAACCCGATTATACCAAATTTTTTAAAAAGTCGAGTGTACAAATTTCCGTAAAATGCCCCACTTACCTGTTAAGTAAGAAGGCTGTAATTGTAAGAAGGTCCCTGTGAACTAGTAGGTACCTATGCGAGTGCGTAGATAAAAGATGAATACACAAACATTTAAATACTTGCCACTACTATGTTAAATACCTAAGTCTAATAAATCGATGTTGATAGCCCACATTACATTGTTATGGTAGTTTTATTATTGAATTAAAAAGCTATTACTTAGACGCCAGCAATGTCTTTGACATTTTGATTAGACTTAATAGTTTTCGCTTATCTTATCACTTCTTATACCTATTGGTATTTTTTCCGGAATATCTACATAGCAATTTCTGTAATAGGTACTTAATTAGTACTTAAGTACTGTAGTATCTATTACGCATAAGTATTTCAACCTTTGAGCCGATCTGTTTATTTTGTTTGAACATTGTTTTAGCTCTAACTTGACGTAAATAAGGTATGTAGGTACCTTTATGGGAACGTATTAAGTTTTTTTTAAAGTCCAGTATTCAAAGTCGCATCAAAAAAAACCTAAGCTAAAAATACTGATTTGCACGGCTTACCTAAATACTAATGCATACTAGTGAGTTTTTTGTTGCGAAGTCAGTATTTTTTTGCTAAGCGATTATTATTTTCCACTAAAAAACCTTTTTAATTAAAATTGGTAAACCAAAGAACTCAATACGTTCATGATTTTCGAATAATAATTGGTTTGACGTTTGGTAACCAGGTAATTTATTAGAAAAACATTTTAAAGCTTCTTTTTGGTTCTCGTTCCTGGATATTTATATAAGTGTCATGTTAGGAACTTGAAACTTCCATTCTGGCAAAAGTAGGTACCTCCAAGAACGTTTCATTATTCCATACGACAGACTAAGTCCGTCCAGTCTTCCGATCAGTGGGCAATGACCCCTAAACCCCGGTACTCACGTGTACACTGGCACGGAAGGATAAAGGATATATAACTGGTAGCTTAAGAAGTCTACCACAATGATCCTGAGACAACTTAACTGTTAATTTTTTTTTATTACTCAGGATGCACCAAGATTAAAGTTTTAGGTATCATAAGTCCATTGTTTTTTCAATGTAGACGGAACAATTAAGTAGTTTCAACGAAATTTCACAATACTTATATATACAGGGTGAATTTTTTATGAGTGTTTATATTCAAATTTTAAAATTATTCAGCAAGAATTATAAAACACGTGTTTTATAATTCTAAGTATAAAACACTCCCGAGTAACCACGCTGTACGGATAATTATTTTTGGATACTTAGACAATTAATGCCTACAAAAAATTTGGTCACTCATTAAAAATTCATCATGTAGGTATATTAGATTGAAAGAGGTTTACATGCTAATTCAAAGATTATGGGAAGTATGGGTCGTTCATATGTGAATAATTTTTGGGCATCTCTTTCATTTCCAACAGTAAAAAAAAAACATCGTATGAAGCCCAATTCGGTTAGGTTAAATTTGTCTTATATAACAATCGTAAAAGTTATACGGTTTCAGGAAAGAACGAGAATTTGAAATAAATCTGAGGCGATTTTTATTTGCGTCATTGCCAATACAGTGTCACGTAATTGGCATTTTAATTCATGTACATATAGCTTTACCACTGACACTAACGACGGAGTGAAAATAAAAAAACAGTGCACACCATAGCCCACAAACTTACGCACCCAAGCGTCGCTGCTACGTTTAATGTAAATTTAGTAGGCAGAGACCGTTCACGGCCACAGGATCAAATAAGTTTGTCTGTATAGCATGTGGATGTCACTCGCTTATTCAATCAATGGACAGACGGTTTGTTGAGCCACTGACCTCTAATGTAATAAATACAGCCAATAACCCAAGTAACCAGCTTCGACTTGAATTGCTAAGAAAGTTTGGAAGCAACCTGCGTGGCACGGGCTTGTCATGGTGGATCGATTTGTACCGCCTACGGCCTATCAGCATAACAAAAGTTGCATATTATTAAATTTGATATTTGATGATGATACATTTTGACATTTATTCTCCTGCGACATTGTACACGAATACATTCTGAATATGTTTAAATCGTGTTGCTGCCTACATAAATATTTAAGATAATGGTTGTGAAAGTATCCGGCCAATATGCCTACAAGTTTGTGACAAACTTTAACTTTTGAGCATTTGCCAAGTCTCTAAGGTAACATAACAATGAAATAGTTAAGCCTGAAATCTACTGAATTGTATGCTATGTATTTTATATGTTCAGAGTCGTCATATTTTGCTACGATAAAATAGGTTGCAGTATTACAATCTATTCATAGTATTTGTATACGAGGTAGAGGTACTCAGAGCTCCATTTAGCACCAACATAACATATACATAACATAACATCGCTATATCGACGTTCATTCACATTTGGTGATACACCTATAACAAGTTCTAAACATTAGGTATAATGTACTATTTCAAAACTAATTTATTAAATCCGGCCAAAACATCACACTTGAACCAATTTAATTTAACAGAACAATTGAAACTGAAACTGCACGAGCTTTGTATTTCGCGAAATACCTGAAAACTCATCGTTTCGACATAAAACCTAATTGGGCTGCAGGATAACATCGTATCTATAAAATTACAATTCATCGGGCGCCAGATGTAGCACGTTTTATTGCAGGCGGCAAATTGAAGCTACGGCAGACAATTGCGTCAGAGTTATTGTTTTACTATTAAAAATTGATGGGGTTTCTTAAACACGGACCACGCCTTTTTGTTATGGAAAATATCTACTGCTGGCGCCTTCCAGACATTACTTTGGCACATTCGCCACCACAGAAAAAATGCGAGGAAAACCCACGCCTTTTTCGACTTCGTATGAAGTTGGTGGCAACGGTGGCAAACTTGAGTTCAGTCAGTGGCGGCGAATGGGTTAAAAGTAATAAACGACAATGGTGACTTAACCATTGTTTTTGACGTGAGCTAGTATAGGCTAAAAAGCATTGAAAACCTTTTTTACTCATTCAAAATATATAACTCTACTAGCTTCCGCCCGCGACTTCGTCTGCGTAGACCCGGGATAAAAAATATCTTTGTGAAAAATTTCATCCAAAGCGGTTGAGACGTTTAAGCGTGATTGAGTAACAAACATCCAAACATCTAAACATCCAAACTCTTGCATTTATAATATAAGTAGGATACCAACGCTGTCGTCATTGCATTTATTGCAATCTAGCTTCATATTTTTATATTTTTGCATTGACTCTATCACAAGGTATGACCGCAAAAGTGCGTTCGTAAGTAGAGAAGTTACTTAGAGAAAGGCTTCAAGCAACTAATTGAGACGGTAAAATGCGAAAGTTATTGAGTTATACGTGAAACTCGACGTATCGTGCCATCGCGATGTTATCGGGCTACCTACATCGACGCTACTCGCTGCGGGATTCCGTGTTAAGTACCTACAGTCGGTATTAATTATTTATAAATTTTCATACTATAGTAAGAGTGTAGTAGTAATACTTCTGTACCTTTATTAAAAATTTAACCCTTTCCGTGACACCACGATCGTACCTAAAAACAATCTCGACAAATAAGATAAAAAAACGGTTTTTCCGTTTGAAAGCTACACTGAAGTTATTTTCATTATAAAAGTACCTAGTAACAAAACGTACCTACAAACAATCAATCGCAATATAATTTATACGCGGATCGTAATTTCATTTTACGCCGACTGTACATAAGTTAATGGTTGAAACTCATTTGAATGACGATCGTTCGGACAGTGCAGACGCCCACGGCGCTGCAACTAAGTATTGATTGGCCGAGCGGGAGGGAATACCGCGGCGTTACTACCGGTCCTCTTTACATTGCACAGGCATTCACGACGAAAATTGTCGAGGAACCTCGCATTGCATGTCAGCACAAGAAGTTATAATTTGTATTGATTTAAACTTTCACGATTCTCACACATTATTAATACTAAACGGGACTTAATCGCGTATAATTAACTTATTTATTTACCTCACTGAGGTCTCCCGACGTTTCGGATGTGTCGCTACATCCATGGTCACGGGACAACAATAAGTTAATTATATGCGATTAAGAGTCCGCACAGTAAGCTCGTTCGAATATCACCTTCCTATACAAACGTATAGTGGTTAGGTACGCTCTCATATTAAAACTACGTGTTGGATTGTAACGAAACTTTGCATATACAATGACAGGAGGTATATCTATGTCTGTAATTAGTTTATATGGTTCCAGTTTATAAAACAAACGAAATACAGCAAAAACAAGTTTTGTATGAAAAACTTAAATTCGCTGTATTTTTTTACTATGGTATCAGAAGCTACATGAACTTATTACAGACATAGATATACCTCATGTCATTGAACATGCAAAGTTTCGTTACAATCCGACACGTTGTTTTAAAATGAGAGCGTAACTACGTTTGTATGGAGAATCGAGCTTACTGCGGACTCAAGTCCCGTTTAGTATAAGTTATCATTTGATTAAATAGTTTATTTCAGACCCAGACGATCCATAGTAGGTTAATAACAATAAGACTTTAAAATATTATGTTAGCTTTAACAAATCTCTGTCAATGTTTAGTTATCCAGCTATAGATTGATATGTTAGTAGAAAAGTGTTAGTAGAGTTTTTTTGCCCTTATATATTTATTGTGACTCGGGCTTTTATTTACTTGCATCAGGCAAAAGGCCTATATTTTTAAATACCTTACAGACTTGTTTATTTATTTTTACATAAAGTACCTTTCATTTTCTAAAGTGTAAAAGTAGATACAAGTACCTATGTAGTATTTAAAGAATATAATTTTTACATATAAAAAAAGAGACCTGTAATGAGCAAGGGAATTTAATACAATTTGCTAGGATTTGTGTGCCTACTTATTAAATGTATTCGGTTAACCCTTAATTTGGCAGTGTTGTGGTTGGGGCCGTTTTTTTTTTTCATCTGATCAGAACCGTTGGGACTGTCCTGCGTCAACGGACTTGAACTATGGGCCTTCGTTAGTTTTTGTCAAATGAAGGGTTCAAAATAAGTGTAATGAGAGATTATTATTTTTGTAAGTGTTATATCAAGCCACTAGTCAACTTCTTTCGGGAGTAAGGTGAGATGAACAACGAGTTACCGTGAACCTACAGTAACGCATCGAAAAATGCCGCCGCGGTGAATATAGACGACGTTCTATTTTCGAATATAACTAATATCCAAATACAGAATTATGCTTCATCTAAGGTGGCTTACAGTACATCGCACTCTCTCTAATATATGGATATCATCTGATTGGAAATGATCTAAAAAAGATATGAACGCGCTACGGAAGTTAACCCCTCGTATGCTAACGAGTAGACACGGATCCGTGTCAAGCATTTGAACTTATTGTTTTACAACTCAGTCATAATTTGTATGGACAATTTTGACATCCGCATACAAGGGGTTTAACCTGCAGGTTGATCACGTAACGTATTGCACGTTTGTAAATTAGGTAAAAAAAGACCGCTCAATTGTCCTAACGCGCGTTTGAAAAGTTACGTGATTACTCATATGAAATACGCTTATTTAACGTTTTGACTCGAATAAGAAACAACAGGAGTAATTATTTATTTTTACGAAACGGGGTAATTAACCTATTTATTTCTGAGGACTCAACACAACGTAGTGCCTAGTTTAATTTATACATGTACTTATGTCTATTCTCAGACAATTCCTTATTTCGATGTAGTAAAATCTGTTGTAAGACAGAGGAGTTTATGGTTTGTTTCAGTAAGTAGATACACTGCGTAAAGCACTCTTTGAAATTTGTTTGATAGAAGATTTAGATTAACAGATGTTGTCAGAAAGTAACCACAGACAATCAACACGGACGGAAAGATTTCTATCTATTCGGGCAGACGCTTCTGCTTAAAAATAAAGACATTTTTATTTTTTACAAAAATGTATTACTTAGCCACTCACTTGCTTGTGGTATAAACCCAAAAAAGACGATATTCAACAATGGTTTCTTTAAATTTGTATTCTTTAATACACTATATAATCGTGACGCGTTAACCGTCATGCGATTTCAAGAAAACCCAATTTAAAACGCAAAAAGTATTGTTGTGTTTGAAAAGCACTTAATGATCGAAATAAGTAAAACTAGACAATAGAATATTTCACTTTGATCTTAGATAAACGATGAAACGTAGATGAATTTGTCAGTTAAAATTCTATCGTTATTTGGAGTGAGGTAGCTATAATTACAAGATGAAACAAGGTATTCGGATGAGAGCGACTTACATATTATGTAAGAGATGTACATAAATATATACTACCTTCTAGAAAACTGGTTCAGGTATAATGAGTTGGATGGTTAAATGTATACAGTATTTTACTTAAAGAAGCAGTTGTGTCAAAACAAGTGAATGAGTTTAAATATTTTATCTCTCTATCTTGTTTGTCTGCGTACAACTCTGCGATATTTTTGCACACCGCAGTAGTAGAAAATGCCACGAATGTGCGTGCCAAACGGGCGTGCGCATTTGCAACAATGTAACGCTAGATTGCATATGCATATTCCTTGTAGCGATTGGTCTCATGAATAACGGACTAATCTACTCAGGCTTAAAGCTTATGCGAATATGGTATGTTTATCTAGTATGAGTACAAATACATAGAATATCAGTTTGAAGTAGGAAATAAAATACGAGTAGGAAGGTACTTATAGTAGGACTGAAACTAAGAATAACTAAATTATACCAAACTTAACCCATCCGAGGCCACGCTGCGTGTGCTACGCTACGCCATAGCGCGAAGCAGCTTTTTCCCGCTCTGTAGTAGCGGTCAGCGGAAATCACACGTTGGGGCATGGCTCAAATCAGTCATTGAACTCATTGACCATGAATGGGTTAAGCAAGAAACGACTGCTCTGAGTATAAGGTATTTTTATGCTTGCGTTTATTTGACACAATTAACTCTCAGTTTCGTTCCTACATTTATGCATTTGTCTTGATTTAGTCTCCTGGGTGCCCCCGAACCTATTTCTTCCGGTAATAAAATTCATGTAGATACTTATTAGAGAAAAAACAAAATACCCTACCTATTTATTCATTATTTGTTGAAATCAGGCAACAAGGGCCGTATTACAAATACCTACCTTAAAGACTAACATACATATCAATATTATCAAT